>CM055978.1:34917500-36117500 GCA_029531755.1 Holothuria leucospilota
CTACGTGGAACTGCACCCAAAGCCCCGCGACAAGGGCGACGGTTTGCTGAAAGGTTGGCGACAGCAAAATTCAAAATTTTCGGCCCACATTTTGGGTGTTTAGTCGTGAAATTGGTAAATTTGAGGGAGTTGTTATAGGATCTGCCCTCATTTTTAAATAAAAAATATCACGTAAATCACAGACGGAGGCGAATATGGCTAGTGTTGTGAGCTACTTCATATTTTATCGTTTCCCGACTACACTGGAAAATTTACCCGAACGTGGGGGATCCTTCCTCCTGACGAGGAATATGTCCCCTGACCCCAACTGGTGACACCACTCTCCCGACGACGATCAGTCTCCCTGAATTTCTGATCTCCTCTGGTCTCAAGAGCACAAATCCTCCACTCACCAAACATACGGCAAACTTCGGGCGCTGTTGAGTATCTTAATTGCTTTACTTACCTGTGACTTTAACATCCAAAGGCCTTCAAACGCCGGGACCAAATTCAGGTACATACACGAATCAATGGAAAAATGATTGCTGGTACGTACACACGCTTTCAGAGGTTTAAATAAATGCGAAGACTTCTTTCCAAAATCTGAACCGTCATGATATGGTAACTGAAATATCTACTGACGGCCAGCTCGTCGGCTGTTCTGTGATTGGTAGCGGCTTTCAATTAACCAGACGAAACTTTTTGCATTCAAGCGCGAATGAAGGGAGGGATCGAGGTTGGGGACGTTGGGGAGGCCCCGGGTTGAAGCCTTCTTTACTACACTCTTCAATAGGCTGCTATACTCGGCATTTATTAAACTTGAAGTTACCCCCTCCCCTGCAATTAAAAGATCCTAAGCTTAAAAGAAGCCTTAATTATTAATTAGAAACACTTAAAAATGTTGGTCCGTTCCGTGGCCTCTGGGTCATTGTAGAAGTTTCCAACGGGCACAGGCTACCCCTCTTATAAAAGCTCACGAGTAGGCCTTTTACAATGATTTCAAATTGGTGTACCATGACCGCTAAGATTTTGAGCTAGGAGAGCTTGTATAATTGGGCGCATGGTGGCTCCTGATTTTTTACTTCATTCAAAATGCCATTTTGCATCGCGGAAGGACATATTGCAAAAAGGTGCCTAAAATACCTTCAACTTTCTTCATTTTTGCCTGATGAGTACTTCACCTCCTTTTCTATTGCATACACATCACAAATTGAACACATCAGTTCAGCAACATGGTCTATACTGTCCCCCTCCCAAAAAATTTTTCAAGGTGTTAAATTCGTAGGTCAATATACTCCGCGGAGATTCCTTGAAGCAGTGGTGTGAGATGACCGAACTTACAAGTCATGCAGCGTCCGGTTGCTAAGTGTCATTTCGATTGACAATGACAGGTACTATCAGTACTTTTCCACACAGAACCATCTGTACGGAGTATGTAGTACAGTTTCAAGTGGACAAAATGCAGTGAAATTCAAATTTTTTTATTTGTAAAATTTTTATGTTAATCTCTCAACAAAATGTCAAAATTAGCACTTTTGTCTCCAAAATCGAGTTAATTGTCTGCAACGCTAAGTTATTGAGCTACAAGGTTGCCTGATTATGCATGATTTACACTGTTACAATGTTCATTAAAGTGGAATCAAAACGGAGGAATTGAAAGGTCCGTACTCCTCCAACGTTGTACTTCAACCTGTGTAAACGGCTTTGGAATTTCAAGGACCCTTGACTTTTTGACGAGAAAACAATAGTTTCATTTAGCAGAATGAAGATGGAATCTAAGTTGAACTGAATCGCTCTAAAATGGAACCATGATAGACAACAACTTAACATCTTGCAAGGAAATTAGGTGTAAGTGTAAGGCCTACTAGGCCCCTAAGTTGAGTAACGTTAGATCCTTGAACACCTCGAAGTGTACGTAGGCTAGGCCTAGACAGCCTGAGCCCTGTTCAAGGTCTACCTAGCCTAGGCCTAGGCCTATATTACTATAGCTATAGCCTACTACTAGGGCCTACTGTATATTATTATAATGTACGTAGACCTAGGCCTAGTCAGTCACTGTCAGTTAAGGTCACAGGCATTCGGAGCATTAAATAAATATAGGGCCTACACTATAAGTTATATAAACAAGGTGACACAATGGCCTGCCAACTTTCTAGCAAGCAGGGCTCGAAATAACGGGGGCCCGTGGGCCCGATGCCCCTAGAAATTCGCTCGGGCCCGTAACTTCTACAGGGAAAGGGGCCCGGTTGGCTCCTAAATATTTCAAGTCTAATATTGTACAGTCTGCACGTGAACCTCTCCATCCGCAACTCAACGATCTTATATCTCGCACAGCCTGTGTATTCCTATGCTAACAGTCACTAAAAACCTGCGAAACACACATTATTTCTGAAATCAGTTCACATCCCTCATAAAGAGTCTGCTTTGTCACAACACGGAAGATTACTCACGCAGACATACACCGATATGTCAGTCACGAGTAATGTAGGCGAAACCTCACAAGATCAACTGACGAAGACAGTCGGCGGGAATTGAACAGTGCCCTTCATTTTACCGGGTAATAACTTCCGGAGTTACGAGAAAATTTTGAAAATGTATACTGACCCGGGCGACCACCCGTACGTGTTCGCGCCTAAACACCCGCCTTGGAAGCAAAAACACTTGCAAGGTGTGCAACAAAATGCCCTCCTTAAACTGCGTGCTGGGCAACAAACAGCCCACCTTGAGAAAATATGATTGCCCGTGTGAAAATACAATGCCAAAACCATCAGAATACATGCAGATTAGTACATTTAAAAGACCCAAGAAAGACTTTCCACGCCAAAATATTCGGCAACTTCCGTAGCGAAAACAGCCAGCCGTATAATCTGACACAGCTTGATTTTACATGGTTCGATTGCACAAGTAAGCTACAGCTTGCTGCATGCATCTTGTACGGCAGAGAGTACTGTTTCAAAATACATCGTTTTTGAGCGTCAATTCACTGTCAAACATTACCAAATTTGTCAAAAATGACAAAACCATTGTCCTGACATGTTCAAAAGACTCTCAAACAAGTATCTACATAATACTGACAATTTTTGATTGGAGGGTTTTTCACCACGATGCACATTTCTACAGATGGGCTTTGCAATTTTGCTGTTGCCGAACGTGTAAAATACATGGATAGGCCTACTAAGATGCTGCAATATGCAGTTGTCTGCTTAATCATAGAGCTACAGGGTCTAAAATTTACCAATCATTTTTGTTTGAAAGTGTTATCAGATGTTGTCTGAGATATTGGTATGAGAGTTCAGGGTGGCCAGAATAGGTCTTTGCTTGTCAAACCAACTTGAATATTTTCTAAGCCTTTTGCCATACATATTACTGTTACGAGAAGCAAATAGTTTTAGTCTCTTGAAGTCCTTAAAGTGACATGAACATAACACCACTCTAAATCCTCATTCTGTTGCTATGTGGGGGTGGAGGATTCATCAGTTACCACCAGACAAAAACATTGTGGCCCATGGCCCCAACCTAGCTCCCCCACTCCTGTCGGAAGATAATGATCAAAGTATATACCCATATATTAAAGGGGAATAAGTATGATTTTTGTGCATGTACTTCACTTAATTACTCACAAGGAGGACACAAAGCTTTGAGATTAGATCTAACTTAATTGTCACTGCCATTTTCCGGACTGTAGGCCTGGACCCGACTACAGCAGGTGCGGATCCAAGTGGGGGGGGGGCTTTGCCGGCCTCAGCCCCCCTTTCTCGCCACATCAACAATAACAAATACGCAAAAATTAGCATAATGTTAATCTAGGAGAATACTGAAAGCAACCATACCAGGCGCGGTTTTACGGGGGGGCTTTGGGGGCTCAAGCCCCCCCAAAATTCGCTCAAGCCCCCCCCCCCCCCAAATTTTCAGAGGTTGTGTTATGCTAGTTTGCGTGTACTGAGAAAAACAAAACTTGCCCTATACACCAATGTGCACATCTTGGTCCAGTGGATTTAATTTGTCAAGGGAAACTGTCGACTGTGTCTCGAAATCACATATTAGGTTCACGATTTCATACAATGGAAGTTGGGTCAGATAAGTAACATAAGTACATCTATGATAGTATGTACGTACATGTAAATCAAGTTAACGGATTAATCATCTATTGGAAGTTCAAAACGAGTCATTTCGTCGCTGATCTCGTCAAGCTGTACTAGCAGTCCTTTTAAGTCAAATCTACAGGCCGAATCGTTATTCCGGCCATTAATGTGGTCCAGTTGCCCGTATCTCTCAGTAAGGTTTGCTACATTCTTCCAAATAAAAAAATATATATTCCTGTATATACGTTACATCTATGCGGTCAGGGACGGTGCTACTCGGGGGGAAGCCTATCCCCCTGTAATTTGCAGGAAAAGAGAAAAAGAGTAGGAAAAGAAGACGGAAAGGAGAAGAAAAGAGGAGGGTGGGGTAAGCCTATATCTGATCCATATAGTTATCCAGAGCTTCCAAGAGGCCATATTCCGGTTTCTACCAGCCTTTAGATCGATTTTATAATACACAAATGAAGCAAGGCAAATTTTTTTAATAGTTCGAGAATATTTCTGTGGACTCCACGCACGTATTTTTGCGTAAAACTTTTCCCGACTAGAAGGCAGTAATGTGTCCAAAAGGGGACTTCAGGAGGTTTGTTGATACATACCCTTAGACAAAAAAGGCTCCTCTTTCACCTAACCAAAAATATTAAGAATGTTTTGAAGCCATATAATCGGGTCCAAAAATATCCCAAAGACAACACCATTTTTACAGCTAAGTAACCTTCAAGTAACCAAAATTTCTCAAAAGACCCCTCCCCTTAGACCTATCCCCTAGAACAGCCCTCTTTTACCCAACCAAAAATTAAAATTCACGAAGTTATGAACATTTTCCAGCCATATATCTGTCAAAACTGTCCCGAAGACCGCACCATTTTGCATCTTAGCAACCTTAAAGAAACCAAAATTTCTCACAGGAGAGGAGAACACCCCTCCCTTTAGACCTCTCCCCTAGTAGCGCCCTCTTTCCCCAACCAAAAATTAGAATTCACAAAGTTATGGACATTTTCCAGCCATATATATCAGTCAAAAAATGACCCAAAGACCGCACCATTTTGCATCTTAGCAACCTTAAATTAGCAAAAATTTCTCAAAGGGAGGGGAACATCCTTCCCCTTAGACCTCTCCCCTAAGAAACCCCTCTTTCGCCCAACCAAAAATTAGAATTCACAAAGTTATGGACATTTTCCAGTCATATAGTCAAAAAATTACCCAAAGAACGCACCATTTTGCATCTTAGCAACCTTAAATTAGCAAAAATTTCTCAGAGGAAGGGGACGACCCGTCCCCTTAGACCCCTTCCCCAGGACGGCGATCACTCAACCCATGCCCCTATCAAAATAACCTTGCGCCGTCCCTGGTTATGGTACTGTTTTTATTATCATTGATTTCAGCGTGCCCGTGGCCGATTTACATATGAGAGAAAATTTTATGATTCTTCCGTTTCAAGTCCCCCCTAAGCTCCCCCAAAAGTCTCGATCTAGAACCGCGCCTGAACCATACGCTTTAACAGTCCTTTTTTATTTGTAAGTTTTGATCCCCTTGATTTCTCATTTGGCCCCTAGATTCCATGGGCTAGGGGCCCGGCAGGCCCACAAAGGTTGAAGGCTTATTTCGACCCCTGGCAAGTCCCATTTAGCCTATGGCAGCCAAAAATTATGTCATGACAAAAATAAAACTAGCCTAGGCCTAGCCTAGGGCGTGTTTCACAATAAAGGGGTCCAAATATCCATTAGAAAATAAGTACCTATGAAATGTGTTTGAAGGAAGGAGCTACATTGGCAAACATATAATTATGCTGATCAACACCATGCTTTCTGATAGAAAAAAACAACTACTTGTAGGCTAATGTGTTTCCATTCAAGACTTTGAAATTAGGGGGGTAAATGCAACCTGAATGTGACAAATGCCAATGGGGACGGACAATACTCCCAATAACTTACATCAATGTTATAATAAAGGAATAACAAAAAAATTGAATTTGTTGAGCCTATACATCATATTTATTAATTTGGACATATAATGAATACAATTAATACCATTTATTAGTGTAATAATTTTACAGTCTGTATGGTCTATCCGAATTAAGGTGCTCAGTTTTTGGCATTAGTGTCCGTCCCCTAAATGGAAGAATTAAAACGGTTGTGATAATTCCCAAATATTGTGATCTATAATGATTACTAGGAGTGAAATATTCAGTAACAACTAACAGATCTCAAATGCTGTGAACTTGTTCATTAAAATAAGCTAGACCAAATGTTGCTATTGTACAGTAACATTCGTCCCCTTTGAGTGTAACAATAGCAACAATTTATGTTATCTCTTATTCTTCAGATATAGTACTTCAGTTGAATAACTTTATGTCATTGCACACCTTACCTAAAGTTCAGTAGCTTGGCAGAGAAAAACAGCTTCGCTCTATACCTTATAGCTATAAAATTGAACTTTAGTGATGTCCGTCCCCAAGTAGTTACAATAGCAACAAGTTAAAATAGCAACAAACAATTCTGTACTAGTTGTATTTTAATCCTTTCTTATTGCTTTGGGAATGACATTTAGGTCATATACATTGCCATATCAACAAAAAAATAATTGCCATTCATGTCCAAATATTGTATATAAGGCTATCAGTTTTGGACGGACAAGTTACAGTAGCAACAACAGTGCTGTATTGTCCGTCCAAATTGAATTATCAATGTTGAGGCATACATCATACAGTTTTATAATTTGTATAATGCTAATATGTTTTACCAATGATACTTATCTGATATAGAAGTGAAATTTGGGAAATGTTTTTCCTTTTAGTGAATAGAGTAATAAAAGTAGACATAATGTTGCATATTGTAACTCTACTTTATATCAATGCAACATGGTAAGTTGCAGTATTTTAGAACTTAAGTATAGTAAAACAAGCAATGGGGAAAATGAAGGTACTGTACAGCCTGAGTGTAGTCCTGCTGAAACTATGCTTTTTCAAACTTGTATAAATTTGTGCATGCAACAGCAAAATAACATTGTTCATGCAAACCTGTTCCGTGATTTTTTGTCCGTCCAAGAGTTACAATAGCAACACCTATAAGTTTCACAAATGTTAATCTGAAGATGGGTTGCTTTGGTATTTTCATACTTTTTATGAGGTCTGTTTGCAAAGTGTTAATGGACTAATGCAAATTTATTAACCGTTATGAAAAATAATCTGGAAATTTCAAATATTCATGGGATAATAATTATGAATTTTGTCCGTCCACAAGTTACAGTAGCAACACCTTGTTTGTCCAAAAATTGCAATAGAAACATTGTGTCTAAATAGATAACAAAAGTCAAAGTTATCTTCGAGAATGTAAATTTTTCTAGTGGACATGTTAAAGATTATCGTTAGCAAAAAAATTCTGACAAAGCACATTTTCTAAATTTTGTCAACTTGTGGGAGTATTTGGACTCCTTTTATTGTGAAACATGTCCTAGACCTTATATGAATATTCACAAAATCAAGAGGTGGAGTCAAACCACAAGTAATCCACCCCAGCCCCAGCCCTGTAAATGTTTGAGGACAGTAACATACAAGTACACCATTGTGTGCATTTGAAAAGAGAAAGCTACCATTGTAATGCGAGTAGTAATAATATGCCTGATTTTGCACAGGAAAATTAATACTAGCAGCGTTGACTGCACACGCAATGTTTCTCCAAAACTCTTGCGGAACTGTGCATGCAAACAAACGTGCGGGTGAAAATGGTGTTGGGAAAACTGAGTTCAGATCATTCAAATATCTCTTTTTTGTATTTCCCATAAAATTTGTGTTTAATTAAAACACTTTCCAACAATATTCTTTCACCAAATAAGCTTAAAAACCAAAAACAAAGAAAACTATGTACATTTTTACTTGACCACTTTGCCAGCTTTGTTCTGAGGTGCAGAACTGAAAAACCTGTTTGGTCACGCGGAAAATTCCGTACAGCCTGTCTATGATGAAATCATGAAATGGGGCTGAACCTTTGACCCCTACAGCCTATACATCATTCTAAAGAGAAAACGAGCTCTACATTTTACTATAGGAAAACAATTTGTAAAAATCTTTTTTCTTTACCATTTTTCTCTTCAAAACTTTAATGCATCCATTACATAAGGAATGCAAAATATTTACTACTGCTTTCCAGTATCATTTGTTAGCATTTTTGGTGAACTTTGCATAATTTATGGAGCAAAAAAAAAAATGAAATTTTTGAAGCACAAGGTGCACCCCTGGTTTAAATGAAATAGCCCTTAAGTCCCGCCTACGTCTTTTGAAATGAACCAGAATTGTTAAGTTTATTCAAATATTCATTACCTCATTATACGCTTAGCAACAGTGGAATTTCCCGCCGTTTGACGGACGGAAGCTTCACTCGCTGCATACTGTGTGTATGTCAATATATTGTAATGTGCAAAGAACATTGTTGTATGTAAAGTGTACTGACTGTGTATATACCGCAGTTAAGTCAGTAGTTTGTGTGTTGCTTGTGCACAGAGCTATGTTATCATGACGTGCATGCGTGATCGCGTACGTCCTCCCCCACTTACGCTGAATATTCACACGAGGTATGTTTGGGCAATGTAACACGCTAATGAATAAACAGGTTTTTTGTTGTGAGCTGTTTTGTTGTTGTTGTTAACCAACTTTTGTATGCCTTGCACAACAGTTAAGCGTACTGTTGTTTGGAAGATGTGATGTAATTTAAGACATCTAGAATTGGTTATTTTTTGAAAAGTACTGGTTGGATTTTCCTAAAATTTGGTATGTATGATCAGTGTTCGCACTGAGGTGCGCGATTGTGCTATTCCCGCACCTGGCTCCCAAAATCCCGCAAAGTTTAAGTTTCTGTGAGGGAAATTCGCACGTCCATTTACTTGCCAATGTGTGCAGGTTAAACTACAAATCAACAAAATCCCTCGTTTAAAAATGAAAATCCCTCCTAAAGTTTCTTTTGAAGGAGTGAGGTCTCTCCTTAATTCTGAAGTCTAGCGCTAACACTGGTATGTATGTTTAGAAACGTGTAATTAACACTGTGTATTACTCAGAGTAGTGAAGTGTGCTGTTTTTGGTAGTCTCGTGTTTTTAGTGGATCGACGCTATTAATACAGAAGAGGGCTGGATGTCATAAAGGGGTAGGGTGAACTGTTTCATGTTGCATTATCATAGCATTGGTACTGGTCAAGTACTGTACAAAGGTGTGTTAGGCCTACATCCATTCCAGGGAAAGTACTGAACTACTCAGTGGTAATCAGTGCTGGTAGGTCTTGGAACAGGCCTACCAGTAAGGTGACAAACAACATAAAAGTAGAATTAATCACATTATATACTGGGGGTAAAATGCTCTATCTAAGAAAAAGCTCGTGATCACTCTCAGTACACTGAGTGTGAAGAACAGTGGTGCACTCCAAGTTTCTAAAAAGTTTTGAGAAATGGCAGATAAGCAATTTATTATCATTTATGGCATAAAACTATTTATGTGTTTTCAAAGTTGCACTTACAGTAAGTTAATCAACAGACACTTTAAGAACAAGAAATTATTAGTTCTAAACTCCTTTGTTTGCATTTCGAAACATAAAGGAGTAACATTTTACCCATATTATTGAAGGGAATTTTATGTACATTTGGAACTCTTTATAGGTTGCCAGCAATGTGATTACTGTGGTACTGTAGAGTATAGTGCATCAGAATTCATTACTTTTTGTAGGTGTAGCAACTTTGTTTTAATAAACTTTTGTGAGTGGACAAATGGTAACATGAGTTTCTGAGTCTTTGACCATTTGCATGCAATTAGTCAGTCAGTTCAGGATTTCTTGGTAAGCTACTGTTCATTTGAACTACTGTAGTTGGTAGGGTACAACTTTTATATTAAACCTTCCCCAGAGCTCATTTAGTATGAGGACACTTTTTGAGTAAATTTCAAATCCCACTTTTGGGGGTTTTAGAAATGTAATGTGAGTTACCGACTCATTTTCCCATAAAAAAAAGTCACATGAAGCAAATGAATACAATTTTTATATTGCTTGGGTAGGCTTCAGCATTAAGTGACTACCATAAGAGAGTAACTTATTAAAGTTTAGGGTCAGGAAAACAAAGTACAATAAAAAGAAGAGCACCCTAAACCTCCCAAATGTAACCATGTTACCATGGAAATACCCTGAAGGAGACAGGTTTTTTCGGAGCAAAAGTGATAATACCACATTTCCAAGGCTGAAAACGCATGCCCCATGTAATACCCAATGTCCTAAGTGCTCAATATCATTCTGAAGTTTACCACAACCATCATCAGTCTTAATAAGATGATAACAGACACAATCATCAGCAAAAAGGCTAGACTTCAGAAGAAACAATGTTGACAATATCATTAATATATGCCAGGAAGAGAATTGGCCCTAAGACAGATCTTTGGGGGAAGCCAGACAGAACCTCCTCCAAGGAAGACAGAGTTCTGTTTATGACAACAATCTGTTAGTGATCAACAAGAAATTCGTCAACGTGGTGGAGAATCTGTTTAAAAACACCAGTTGTGTGTAACTTAATCTTAAGTAGTTCATAAGGAACTGTATCGAAGGCTTTTTCAAAGTGTAAGATGAGCACATCAGTTTGTTTATGGACATCCAGGGGGAAGCCCAGTCCTCAATAATTGACACAAATTTTGTTTTGCAACTGTGAGATTTTCTAAAGGCATGTTGGTTGGTAGAGAGTAAATTATTAGTTTCAAAATGATTCATGACATTTGAGGCAATAATATGTTCTAACAGTTTGCAACAGACACATACCTGTTAGAGAAACAGGCCTATACTGTAGTTACATGGTAAAGAATTATCACCTCTTTTGTAAATTAGGCAGACATTAGCTGTTTGCCAGCAACTCCCTGATGAGGTGGGGGGGGGGGGGGTGTGAATGCCATATCCCCTTTAACATTCATTCCAAGGATAGTCAGTTGTAATGGTGGTATGCCCTGAGGTGTTTATTGTGGAAGCACAGTAGCTATGGTAAAATTTACTACTTTGAAAAAGTCCACATTAAAAACAAAAGTAGTAACTAGGTAGTAAGCAATTAACAAATAATTTATATAGGATTAACAAAAGAAATACAGACACTGTGCAACACTCCACATCATAATTTTTACATAGCTAATGAGAAATCTCAGAAATGCTAAAACTTTGAAGATGTATCTCAAAAGATATTCAAATGATTGGAACAGATTTTTCTTGGGGGGATCTTTATCTACCATAGTTGAACAAAACAACTATTTTGGTTACATGTCCGCAGATCTTTAAGGTGGTTAAGTGCAACATACATCAACAGCTACTCCTTCTTAGCAGGTGCGTTAAATTGTATTTAAAGGAGCAATGGCATTCCCTCAAATATACAGCATTTAGACATATCCCCATAGTTCTAAATTTAGTTGGTGACTCTGCTTTGATTGGCATTCATTCAAACAGTAATAGCACCACTCTGGTTGGTAATGATGATTTGGACAGTCAGTAATATTCCTAATTAGGCTCACAGTCACACACAGCTTTGTTTTTCAGTATTGCCTCGAGCAATTGAAACTCAGTGCAGCGCTAGGCTACTGTATACTGTATCTCTGTCATGGAAGTGTTCTACTACTAGGCAGTTGTTTGTGTTTAAATTGGAGGCTGGGCTAGAAGTTAGGATAGTTGGGAGAATTGTTACTGTCTGGAGTGAGCTTGGAAGGCCTTTAAGCAGTTCACAGCTGCAGTTGGAATAATGCATACATGTCCGCCTGGCAGGCTGTAATATAATTTGTTCACATTTGAAAGTTTTAGGGTTTGGAGCTCGGTGTTTATAAAATTTTGGTTTAAATTCTTGTTGAAATTTTTTGCTGTCTTATCCACCATAGACACTGTAAGACTGGATCTGTGAAAAATTGGCTCCAAAGACTGCAGTAAATTTTTGGAACCAAAATCACAGCTACTTGGCAAAATAATAGTAACATTGCCATCTGGGTGGGAGTGTGAAGTGTTGTTTGATTTGGAATTGTATAATTTAGTAAATCAGAATTATCTAGATGGAAACTTTATCAGGAAAGTGTATTGTCTGCAGCTAACAGCAGGTCAGGTCAGAGTAAAGCACATACCTGCTACATTACGATCTTCTCATCCCATAAGGAATACTGTACCACCCGAGCACCCTGTCTTTGGCCAAAAACGTGAGATTAAATATCTACCCGTTTGTAACATTAGTCTCATTGAATGCTCTACTGCACAAATTGGTTGTTCTTAGATAACCACCAGTTGACTTCCAAAGGTAGTGGACTACAAATGTTCACAATAGCATATTATGCATTATTAATAGCTTGTACAGTTGGTCAGTATGTCTACAATTACACGACTGGGTGCAATTAATTGTGTGCACTCAAGGGTAATTCCTGCCATTGGCAGCACTTTTGTTAGTTAGTTTACTATCAAGTGTCAAATTATTACACCCTCAATGAATTTCAGGACCAATCTTTAATGGGCTGCATTGGCCATCATGGGAACTGTTTTCTTTACTCAGGGTTTTCATTAGGCTTCCAATCTCAAGAGTCCCGAAACTCTCAGCTTTCTATTTCGAGCATCCTTCAAACATATATCAAGAGCTTTCAAAATTTTCCAAGAGTCCCGTACTTGTACTGTAACCTATATAGACATGTGCATGCACAAGATATGGCGCTATATTCTAACCCTTCAGACAGGCACATGTATCGAGCTTCCGTGTAAATGGAGTATATCCCATGACTGGCGTGCATGACGGACCTACAACATTATATTGCTTCCAGTAGTATTGCGGCATAAACTGAAAAATTCGCTGGAAAATATGCAGGCTTAAAGCTTCGAAGGAACTTTGACTGCAAGTGTGCGGTACAGTACTGTATATTGTTGCACATTTTGGGTACTTTTTGCCAAGAAATTTTGCAACATTTAGAGCTACAATTTTTGTGCTTATAAAGCTGAACATCATGCGTACAGGGGGATGCACATGATTTTCTTCCAAGCATCTAGGCGGCTTGTTGTGCGTCTGAGACCTGGGAGCTCGGGTTAATGAAAACTGTTTACTATTGCACATTACTGTCCTTTTTTCAATACAATTTAAAGGGAAATATTGCATTTGTAGATACAGAATGTGAATGACAGATAATTCAAAATAAGGCAGCATGGTTGCTTTCTTTTCATGGTTCTTACAGAAAGAAATTCAGTTATTTGTTGCAAAGAAATAATTTGTTGGCCCAAACTTTAAAACTTTCAAATGATGCAACATGTGTAACTCTTGCACTGCATAATATTTTGAGGAAATACTGGAGTTTATTGGTGAGACTGAATGGTTTAATAATGATTATAACTATTTTGTTGTATGCTATGTTGTTGCAGTTTAAATGCAGTCTTTCCCTTTAAGATACAATCATACTGTACATGTCCCATAGCTGTACTTGACATTAGTAAGTTTTTTCAATTTTCTCTTTTCCATTGCCCTCTTTCACCATACTTCTAGGAAGGAGGAGAGTAAACAAGAAATCAAACTTTTCTAGAAAAGATTTATATGTTTTTATCATTTTTATATTTCTTAAATTTCATACAGGTCTTTGTACAATAACTGATTACAGTACTGCAAGTATATACTTGCAACTTCATCAGACATGGGGACCAAGGCAGAAAACACTCCCAGTAGTGGGGATGATCCAACTTTGGTGGCCAATGCAACAGCAAACCGCATGGCTATGCAATTTTTTCAGAAGTACGAGAGATTTGAAGTTCAGGAGATGCTTGCTCAGACGTCATTCCATTGGTTCCTTTCTCAAGAGGAGCACCGTCTCCAGGTCGAACCTCCACTTGGCCTAGTGATGGGAATGCATCCATTTTCTCAAGAGAAATGTGTCATTATGTTACCCATGGACCATGAGAGTGAGGTCATGGACTTTAGAGAGGTACATCAAGTATTAAGGGAGTTAGTTATGGGTCTATATGGCTTGAATCAGGTCCCATCTATCACCTTAGAATCAAACTTTGACCAGAGCACTAGCTGTCAGATGCCACCTGCCTACAATGATAGCCGAATAGGTCAGTTATTGATCAACATAGACTACATGATGAAAGCGTTGTGGCATGGTGCTTACTTTCCTAAAGAGAAAAGACTCAAGTTTTCAGAAAAGTGGAGATCCAGTCTGAATGTGAATGCTTTGGGAGCTGCTGAAACCAAGAAGACCATCCTAACAGAATTCACCATGGGAGGTGTGTACAAAACGTATTACTGTAAAGACTAGTTTAAAAAACAGCCACACATAGGCATAGGAAGCCTAAGTGGGGACCCCTCATTCAAAAATGAGGGGGTTAAAGTACATGCTTTCCGCTTCTGTTCTTGGACAAAAAAACCCTTGGATTCTCCCACCATGAAGTATACAAAGTTTGGCTCATTTCAGTGAAGCTTATCGTGGGGCATCTTTCAGTCTGTCTGTTTGTCTGTCTGTCTGTCCGTCCACAATTGCATAATAATATCTCATGCAGTGTTTGATGGATTTATCTCAAAGTTTTTCAAAATTATTTTGGGGTGAGGGCCTTCAGATGGGTGTAAAACTATTAGGTCAGAGGTCATCGAAGGGTCATATCGTGCCATACTTTTGCTGTATAAACAGCCTCTCATTGTAGATGCATTATCAATTTATCATTAAAGTTGCACTGAAGTATGATTGCATGGGAGGATTGCAAACTCTATCCCACATTTCATATCGAAGGTTATCTGGGGACTTTTCCAACTGTTTTCTTTTTTAAGTCCACCCAGTTTTGCGAGTCTTTTATCATTATTTTGCCACTTGGCAATCCTCCCACTGCAACTAAATAATAGGACCACAGGATGAGAGGGTCGCCCTCACAAGTTTGTTTTAAGTTCAAGGAAACTGCTTATGATGGTATTCCACTGCTGCCCCCAGTACTGTATCTAAACAAACCCTTCACAGGGTGCCTGTCTGAGAGCATGTAAAGTTCCTTGGGGGAGATTGTTGTAAAATCCAATAACTCAGATATGTACAGCATTTGTGCATTCTGTGCCAATTGAATTGGTGCAACTTTGCTACTGTAAGCTTTCATGCATTTGGTGTGGTTAAGGAAGGGTTGTACTTTCTACAATCATTGTGTTCATTTGTTGAGACATACAGTACTTGCCTTACCATAATAATAAATCTGGTGTGAACTTCTGCACCTCTAAATACCACTTCATATTTCCATCTTGGTGTAGTATACTGCCACTGTTTACTACTACACAGTGCAAGGTCATCAGAATGTCCGTGCCATGGTAGCACTTATGCCTAATAAGTGTTGACTGATGTTGCAAAGTATTGGTTGCAGCCTGGCTGTCTGCTCATAAAGTGTACCTGATTAAAATTTCCTTATCAATGAGTTGATACTGCCACATTATTGTACTTTATTATATCGTAACCCAAAGGTGCTAATAGGATTAGTGCAGAACAACAGGGTAGAGGAGACGTTTGTGAGATGTTAAATCATGCTCTGATAAACTAAGCTAAACATCTAGCCAGATAGGCACATGGCCAGATGTGGAATTATCAGGAGATGTAACATAGTGCTAATTGCAAATTTATCAGAATGTATTGGACCATCAACTATTTCAAATGTAGTGAATAAACTTCAACATTATATATCTCAGCACACAAATGCACTTTGATTTTGAAGTTGTAAGTTTCAGGTTTGATTGTAACACTTTTTTTTTTTTTGAGGTAGTACTGAAAATTCAGGTAAACTTGAATGTGCCTTTAATAACTGATCTGTAACATTTACTTGTAATATTTTAATATCCATATTGAAATTTACATAAAATATCCTGGTCATTCATTGTCAACTGATCATTAATCTGTGTTTGTCTTTAAAGGTATGATAGATGTTACAAAAGATGCCGACTATGCCACGATATATGACAGTATGAGACTTTTCCCCATGAGCATAAAGGATGCTAACTTGGATAAAAGACTCTTCATGCAGTATGTCGACAGTATGGGACTTATCCAGACATGGAGACAAAAATCTCTTTTACAGCATGGTAACCTCTTTCTTGTGGATGCCACTTCAGAGGTTGCAGGCATCTTGAGGCTCCAGGAGGACCGTATTAACAGAGATACATTTGAGAGGTTACAAACAAGACTTCATGCGCATGTGGATGTCATCCAGAGAAATTTGTCGAATAAGGAAGAGATACGAAGGGACATAGAAATGATGAAACTGGTCAGTTTCCTGGTTCCATTTCTGATGGGTATGAGGAGAAGAAATAAAGTGCCAGATATTGAAAAACTCTTGCCACCTTTACCAGGTTAGTTGTGATTGAGCAGGTCAAAGGTTATGTAATAAGTTTCAAAAGATACACAGCATGGAATGTGAGAGGGTTCAGTTGAGAAATCAGTTAAAATTAGAAAAAATGTAAATGAAATGTTCTGTGCAAAGTGAAACTGAGTTTGGTGAGAGTATTTACATTTTTTATTTTTTCAGTACTAAGAACTGAAAAAAGTGTTAACATACAAAAAATGTTGAGTTTTGTGCAAAAGAATTTAGGGTTTTGGGGGGCAGATTCCTTTAAAAATTTTTCAGGGATAAAAAGGGGACAGGATCAGCACTACATAAGCTGTCATCCCCTCACCCTCCCCACACTAAGAAGGCAGGGTAGGTGCTTGTCAGTAATATCTTAACTTTACAGGAGAGGTGAAATTTGCAGATGTAGGAAGCTGCTGTCAGCTGGTGGGGGGCTGAAGGCTGTTTTGAACTTTTGTTCTGGGGAGGGGTCTAAGGAGAGGGGATGTCCCTCTCTTCTTTGGGAAATATTTTGAATATTTGAAGGTCCTTAGATGCAATATGGTGTGATATTGTGCAAATTTCATTCAAAACAACAGCAGATTTTTGACATTTTTTACAGAGGGAACAATTAGGTAAGGGTTTTCATCCATGCATAGGGAGAGGGACAGAAGCAATACTTGTGCCCCACCACACATTTGACTCGGGAATGTACAACTACAGTTCCCCCCACTTCCTTCAAGGTGAAAAATATTGGGTATTTGTAATTGACAGTACAAGACCGTATTAACAATGTTAAGCACATTTTAGTTTCAGTTTAGATTTGGCCTAAATTCGAACATGTTTTTCTTTGATTCTCTTTAATGATGCTGCAAGGGTGGTAATGAGCTGCAAGTTTTGTTTTGAAGTACTTTGTATTTGGAAAAAGATCAGCTTCACATAAGAAAATAGATCAGCTTCACATTAGCCAAAGATCAGCTTCACATTAGCAAACATTGCATGTACTGTAAGTGCTGCAGGTTTGCAATAATGTGAAAGTTTCTTTGTCTAATGAATTATGACAGTAGTATGAATTAAGCTTCAAACAACTTTTCCCTTTACCCTCTCTTACTGTTAACTGAGACAGGAATTATGTCTTATGATCATATGATAGTACAGTTGTCATAATTGACATTTATCAGGGAATTTTTCCCATGGGCCAGATGGAGTATGACACCCCCTATCAGGGATTATTTTCCATAGGCTAGATGGCTTAGAAACACCACCACCCCACCTTGTCTGAAGTTTATATAAAAAGATTTTGGAATGCATATTTTTATAATGCTATGTAACCAGCAATGCTATGTAACCAACTGTGGCTTATAAATTACAACTTCACATCTGGTGGTTAACCAACTCAACAAGTTAGATCAAATTTGTTTTCTTTTGAAAGGCCAGTTTAGATGGGAAAACCATAGACTGCTCTTGGGTGATAAACCCACCTTACGTTGACCGGCTTGGGATTAAACCTCAAACCTCCTGGTTGCTAAGCTTCATCGCTTCAAATGCCACCTTTTTTACCCACCCAGCTGCAGCAATAGTACATAGGCCTATAACTTTGGATTTAAGCCACATCACATAACACAAAAATTTCTTAAAGGCAAAGCATTTCCTTACACTCTTTAAGGTATGTTTACAACAGTTTTCAGGGGCTGAAAAAACAGCAGGCTGATTTCAGCAAAACCTAAAGTATCTCTTTATTTTCCCCATTAGCGGATGAATGTAAAACAGAAAGAGAACTACCACCCCTAATGCTGTCACCTGACTTCAGATGTCCAAACTTTGATTTTGGAAACAAATATTTCCATCTCCATGGAGGAATTCAGATAGATATAGAGTCAGATGCAGTGGATAATCTCCCAGAGGAAGTTGTCACTGTCTATGAAGAAATAGAGAAAGAGGCCATTGATCACCTCGAGAGAGCTACAGATAGGAGTCTCCCCTACCAGGAGAGTTACCCTCTTCCCACTCGAACAATCAACGGTAAAAAGTAAGCATTACGAGCAACTTTGTCCTTTATGTGCATAGTACGTTCGTCAACCTAATAGTAAATAAAGCTCAGAGTTGCTATCTGCCAAAGAGGTTAGCACTCTGCAACTTGCAAAAGTATAAATCAAAAGGAACGACTGTATTAAAAAGGACTAAAATTTTGCTAGGGTGGGTCAGTACTAGTCACTCATGAAAAACACCAGGAATTTGATGAAATGGGCCCAAATCAGGAAGATTCAGGACAATGGGTGGCCGTGGATGAAATGCAGGGAAATTTAATTATGTTGTTGAAATGCAGGAGCCCTGTTTATACTGTAACTCAAGTAGAAGAAAGGGTGCATGCGTGGTTGGTTGATAGAGGTGGACCCTCACAAGTACATTCTTATGTTGTATTAATGTTTACTGTAAAATTTTTAATCCTGAGTGCATTTGTGTGACCATATTTCAATAGAAACCTTGAACACTAGCTCCCAGAGAGGAAGATATCATTGTAATGGATCAGTTTGCTTTATTACACTGTGAGAACATGGAATCTTGTTAATATGTGTTTACTCTTCCATTGTCATCTTTCTTCCATGATGCTCTTTCTTACTATAGTAAAAACTTATGTGTACTGGTCAGGGCAATATGTTATTTTCAAAAAGTCATTTGTGCCTCCTTCAACCCTCTGAGAAGTAGAAACAGTAAAACCATGAAACTTTGCATAACCTGTTACTCTCTTCACATGCTGTAAGATTTCAGATGTGATCAAGGTATTGTACCATGAACCTTCAATTCACCATTAAAACAACTCTTTTACTAACACTACTTTGTAAATATTGGTATATTGAAGTACTGTAAGAGATCATAAGCCTGAGGGTTACTACAATACAGTGGTATCATGTGACACCAGGAAGAGTCCAATTGCCATGCTGGCTGCCAATAACATCGTATGCACAGAAGGTGTGTAACTGAGGATACGTGCATACTGTAGCAAGACAACAGGTGTGACTGTGATCAGGGTTTGCGTTTTACGCCAAAACGCATTTTTTACGCTGAAGGAAATTTTACTTACGAACAAAAATACAATTCAGTCGTTAAAATAAATTGTGACTTGCCCATCTTTATGACAGAAAATTCAACTCACTAAACACTCACCTGCTGAAAACTCTGATTTTCTTAAAACCAAATAATTAACAAAAAGAACACCTCCAAAATAGTGGTCTCTCCCAATGTCTTGCAACTTTTGACAAGTGACAGCGAACGTTCTGGATTGGACGGCACTGTTATACATACTGTATGTACACTGTATGGAAATACATTTGTCGTTGTGTTTAACCTAATATTGCTAATGTTAGGTAAAGCTGCACCTGTTACTGGATCATATAGGTGTACGGAATATATTGGATATTTTCGTCTTAATTTCTCTTTGAGGGAAGTGAAAATATTTTTTATTATCCAAGGATCGTTTCTCATCATAAAAACAGGTCGAAATTAATTTACTTCATTCACACTTGAATTTATCGATAAGTTGTGTTGTTGTAGGCTGTAGCCTATAGGCTGGGCTTAACATTGCCGTTTATGGCTTATCGCGGTAGGCATTGTATATTTAATCACTTATGCCAGAAATTTTAAAAATTACGACACAAAATTTTGAATGGTCGTAAAAAAGAAAATACTATCATGAAAAATCATGACAAATTTTTCAGAGAAATGCAACCCTGACTGTGATACAGTGAACGTTTGATATCCAAAAGTCCCAACAAGCACTGGTGTGCAGTTAGTTAGTTAGTTAGATGGAGTTTTACGGCCCAGTTTCCAGCCTGTTGGTTCAAGTCGAGCCGGCCACGGCCTTTTTTCCAGTTGTGGCTCACTGGCTTGTTTTCCCTACTCCATTGCTTATGCGGAGCATCACGCATAACGGCAGTAGGTTCCATTTTTAGAGTCTTTGGTATGACTCGACCTGGGAATCGAACCCGGGCCGTGCTATGCAATGAGGTTTCAGTGAAGGTTCTCTATGTAATATATCACTTAGTGTTGGAAGAGTCAAGAAAACACAAAAAAGACAAAAAAAGACAAGAACAGTTGAAATTGTTTGGACAGGTAGAACATAAGTTTCATCCTCTCAATTGAAATTCTTACCCATTGCATTGTATTGTAGGTATTGTTTCTTTGCCATTCAATTTGAAACATATTACCGAATTTCACCGACTCAACCATTGTGGGTTCATGCCTTCTATGAAAAGATCAAAGACTTGAAACCTAAACGTCTTCCACTGGCTGACAATCAAATGCATGAGCAGTTCAAGAAGAGATACAACTATAAACAGGCAATCAAGTTTAAGGTGAGTGCATGTCCAATACTGTATTTGGGTAGAGATCCTAAATAATGGTATCATGAATACTTTACCATCTATGTGGGATCAATGAATGTGAAATTTCATGACGGTGTATTAGGCATGACTGGGTTATGCCACTCTACTTCAGAGTCGCAACTCTTGGTCAGGAGTCAAGTAACAACCCCATATTCATAGGAATTGCCACTCTGGGGGAATTTTCAATATTATCATAAATATGCCCAAAAATTATATTTTGGATTGAACCTTTATTTTGACAGTTTCAAAGAAGAATATTAACACAACTGGCTTTTTGACCATCATTTTCTTTATTCTGTCACAAGTTTTCTCTAATGTTGGTCGATCACTACTATTCTCTGACACTGGCAAGTTGGCACCTCAGCCATCATAGAGGAGTCAGTTGTGCAAGCCTACTAGTATTTCAGGATGCTGAACAATCATAAATTCTGCAGAAGCTTTTTAAAGCTGTAAGGCTTTATGGATTACAACTTGCTGTTTAATATCTTCCAACATTTTTACTTTTTGTAATCTTGATTTAGAAGGTCATTTTAGATTGGATAACCATGGTTGGGTCTTGGATAAAATCCACTTTACTAATAATTGGCTGCAAGGTTGGAATCAGACCCTTAATCTTTGGATTGCTAAGCCTGATTTGTTCAATGGCCTTTACCTTCTGTGCAGTATTGTATCTGAAGTGAAGAGAATTCCAATTTGGTACTAAATTGTTACATTGGTTTCGCACCTAACACCATGAAGTAATTTATATTCCTCAGTATGCTTCTACCTTTTGGTCACTTTACCTGAGTTTTGTGAAATATTAATTGCCTTTCATTGTTGAATCATAGTTATAAGGTAAATAAGATTCTAGCATGGAGGGGGTGTCTTCCTGCTGTGTACACTGAGAACACTTCCTCAGAACATGGATTTTTGACCTTCGGGATATCGTTACCTTTTCTCAAATGTTGATATTTAGTAGGCAGGATGACCTGTTAGGATATTTTAGGGATCTATCAATTAAGATTAAGATGAGTGTTTGAGAATCATTTGGGCTCTTAAGGATCTTGACCATCTTTTAAAAGGAACATGAAACTGGAACCAAGTTTTTAAGTGGAACATTAAAAACAAAATGCATTTTTATGTTTGTACGTGAACTATTGTGCATTTATCAACAATAAACAATTATTTCTACAATACCTTTTGCATTATATCACTGTAGAATCACCATGCAGGCCTCAGACAGTCTGCTCTAAGGGGACTCTGCTCAGTGTTTTACACTCTTGCCAGAAAGAGTGCCCCTTCCCAGCTGGGCAAGCAGGATGAGGAGGGATACTCCTTAGCACACTATGCCGCCAAATTTAATCGACCGCAGATCTTACAGCTTCTAATGGGTCAAGGCCAAGACCTCAATGTAAGAAGATTTCATTTAACATCCTCTGTTGGTAAGTTCACTTTTTCTTTGCATTCATACTTGTCTGAATATCTGTTAGCCAATTTAAATGTCTCTGACAATATTTGCTACCTTGTGAATATATTGATGAGCTTGCCGTTTCTCCATTTTGTTCATTCTTTGCCTGGAGATGTATTTCGTCAGTTGTTAGTGAATTGTCGGTTTCTTATTTTGTCTCATCTGCTCAAGAATCTACATGTAAGGCCCATCATTCTGTGTAGCTTGTACATAATATTACTTTGTTTAATAAATGTTGCCTTTTGCCTTGGAGTAGCATGCTGTCATGAATGTTTAAAGGCACTGACAGGGGTGTAGCATGGGGTTAGGGACATCTCCCCCTCAGCAGATGCTGTCACCCCACTTTCACCCCCTCTCTTGAATTCCTTCTTCAAATAAGATGAGAGAATAAAGCGTAGCTGTTCAAACTTGTGAATACTTCCTCTGTTTATAATCTAGGCAGCACACCACTACTTCAAGGGGAATCCCTGCAGAGGGTATTACCCTACGAATTTAACACCCTAGAAAACATTTTTGGGGCACAGTATAGACCACGTTGCTGAAGTGGTGTGTTCAGTTTGTGATGTGTATGTGGTAGGAAAGGAATTGTACTCGTCAAGCAAAACTAAAGAAAATTTCAGGTATTTCAGGCACTTATTTGCAATATATCCTTCCGCAATGCGAAATGGTATTTTGAATGAAGTAAAAATGCAGGAACCACCACCCTATTATACAAGCTCTACTACTGTAGCTCAAAGTCTCAGTGCGGTCATGGTACACAAATTTTAAATCTTTGTGAAGGCCTACTCATGAGCTTTCATTAGGGGTAGCTTGTGCCTGCTGAAAACTGCTACAAGGGTCCATAGGCCATGAAATGGACCAAAATTAGCATGTAAGTCAGTGGAGGAATAATTAGTGGTGTGCTACCTCTAGCCCCTGCAAAATATAACCTTGCGCAACTCTTGTTCCCCTGTATGCCAATGTCTGGCTATGCTATGCATTCTGTGCATAATGATATAATGATTCATGCATATCATTAAAAACTGTATATACATACTAGTAAACTAAATTTGATGGAGAGAAAGTCAAAAGTATGTTTTTATCGTATCAATATTATTAAATTGCTAACAAGTGACTACCCCAACCCTTTGCATTTATTGAAGTACCTGTCACTGACATGAAAGGAGGTATGTACATGTAGTGTAGTTTGTCAATCTAGTACATGATGATAGTGGTTTGCATGCTTTCTATGGTCCATAAAATTGCATGACTTCCTGCATGTTTTGTGCATGATAGAAATACCATCTCATTGAGAATTATGCATGATCATTTTGGGTGATAGTTCTTTTTGACTTTGCCACAAAACCTAAGGAAAACCCTATTGGACAGGTAATTGGAAACGTATATCAACAGGTTTCAATGGGAGTTCAACAGGTAACGAGGAATATGTTAATATCAAAGGAGTTAAAGGCATTTTTCAGTGGCTTTTCACAAGGATCCCATGTGAAAGAGAAAAAAATTTCAGTTCATACCCTCTAAACCCCGTAGCAAAACTCTTTTCCTAATTTGAGATATCTAATATTAAAGACTACTTATTTTTGTCAAAAAGTACAGGTCTCCAGTTCTCATCAAGGTCACAGAATGATATGTAAAGTGGGCACCTCAGATTTTTTTTGGTTTCCTTTATAATTGAATGTCCTGTTGTCCTTGAAATTTGATGTTGGAATGTTTGAATATCCTTCCATGTAGGTTAGCATAAATCTACACCATATGTATGGCATAGCAAACAAAATTTGCTAAATATTCCCTACAACAGTGTCAATATCATAAAGAAAATCAATACTTTGTCAAATTAATGTGCCACGATGACATCACAGATTTCCCATAATGCACTTTATCTTGAGAAAAAATTGCATTTCTTTGAAAATTAGTATCTTCCAAACGCTACAAGCTATTGAGATGCAGTTTTCACCTCCTAGAAGAGCAGGGGTTTCACTCAGCATTTTTATCAGGAGTCACAGACCCTTCAAAATAAATTTACAAGAGTCAAATTTAAAAGAGAAGGGGTCAAAATAAATTTGAGTTTAATACAAGTTTACAACAAACTTTATTCCTGTTTTTTGTTTATTTTCTATATTTGTGATGCTTTTCCACTATCTTTTTCTTGTAAGACATGATATTCAATCTGTTGATAATCAAAATGGGAACTGGAAAGTGCTACGTTTTGTGAGTTAATTTGCACCATGAATGTACTGGCAAAATTGCGTTATCATTACTGATTGTTGGGTGAAAAAGCTGTGGGTCAGTTTGACCCCAGAGGTTTTGTGTCTGTGCGTCAAAATGAAAAGTTGTGTGTCATTGACCCGGGTGCCCGAGTCAGTGAAATCACTGGAAGAGAAAAATTTTCTGCATTTTTTGAAGTCATTGATTTTTGTCACTGGCAAAAGTCCCTTTAATACCCCTTGCTATTAGTTGACTTTCATGACTCCAACAGATACAGCAAATGATAAACTGCCCGGAGAAAATAGTTTAAATCTGTCGGCATTTCAATAGGTCTCAACAGGAATTTTCCCCAGGGAAGTAATTCAAAATGTTATAGAACCAGAACTCCTGTTTTTTTACAGTTTTCTGCTTTTAGTAAACCCAGAGATAAAGTTACTTGGACAAGAGCTTAAAAGAGTTATCTTGTTTGTTAACTAATAAGTTTTGACATTTTATAACTTTTAACAACAGATTCCATTTCTTCTCTCTATAAAGATGGCAAAGAGTTACAGCCTGAAAGTAACACATGCAGAGAATCGATTATTCCTAAAGAAATGCCAATCAGCAAGAACCATTTTTCTTTGTTCATTCTTTTACCATCTAGCAGCAAGTTTGAAAACAGAGTTCAGATTCATATTCATGTAGTCAACAAGCCATTTTGCAATTCCAAATGCCCAAGGAGTTGTTGGATGCACGGAAAATAAATCTGCCCTCATCATGCAGAGTACAGGAAATACACATAAATTTTGACAGATTATGAGACAATGTTTTAGACCAAAAAGACATTGCACATGCTGTTTAAGACACAAAACCACACATAAGAATCCTCTTTATACTTCTGTTTTATCTAAAAAGGAATTATTTAAGTAGCTTCAAAAGAAAATGCAGGTTTTGGGCATGTGTTATAGGTAAAGTAGCAACATTGTTAATCCCTTGATTTTCAGAATGTGGGCATATGCAATCAAGAGTGCAAAAAGGCTTATTGCAAAATTAGTTATTGCTTTTGTTGTGTTATTACTGAATATGCCTAAATTAAACGAAGTTGTGAAAGCATTCTCAAGTAGTCCTCAGGAATGCTGTCTTTAAATTGATAGCATGGTCTAGCACTAAGTAAAATTTAAATAAAAGAAATGTAAAAGACTTGCTCCTGTAGTCAACAGATCAAGTGACTGCTGTCTTCATACTGATGTGATTTAGTCCTTTTGTAGTGATGGAAATGATGTAGCTATACTTCTGTACTTGCTTGTGAAGAATGTGAAGTTATTTCTTCACTTTTTCATTAAGTCAGGTAATGGTGTGGTTGCTTTTTTACCTTCTTATGTAGTCAGAGGAGTTGTGTGATTACTTCTTTCTTTTTTATTGTAGTCCAGGGACTAGTGTGGTTTCTTCTTCACTTTCAGGTAGTTACACATGGGAGTTGGTGTGCTTGATCTTAGCCCATGTCATGAAAGAGCTACAATGGCTATTTCTTTGCTCTCTTGTGTAGTGAAGGAGAGAGTGTTGTTGCATCTCTCTTTCTCCTTTTAATAGTCAAGGGGATGGTTTGATTGCATCTTTACTATCTCCTGTAGTCAAGGGGATATAGTTTTATTACTGGTTTACTTTCTCGTATAATCAAGGGATTGAAGAGAATAGTGTACTTGCTTTTCCTTTTTCTTGTAGTCAAGGGTATGATGTGGTTGCTTCTTTACTTTCTCATGTAGTCAAAGAGATTATGTATTTCCCTGCTTCTTTATTCTCCCTTTTTTTGTCTTTGTAATTTGAATGAGAAAAGAGTGTGACAGAGATGAAAATATTGTTATTGTTAAGATGAGGGGAGTATACTATAGATAATTCCAAGATCATAGATGATTAATTCTTCAGTATATGGAATCATGAAACTTTGTGAAACACTTTACCATCAGCAGGTATTCATGCTTCATAACTTGAAACTTTTCCTTTGTCATTTATGCTGAAGTGAAAAATCTTTTTTGATTGTTGCTGACATGTTTTACTTCCATTTTGACTTTTAAGGAACAACGCCCCTTCATTTAGCTGCAAAGAGTGGTTCACTGGAGGCTGCACTTTGTATATTGTCCAATAGAGCAGACATGATACTTTGTGACAAGAGTGGCTGGTCAGCCATCCATCATGCATCCTTCTACAATCACACCCCTATTGTCAGGATGATCATCAGGAGAGCCCAAGATCTTCTGGAGTTCCAAACTCTTGATAGGTAAGTTATTCTTAAAGCTGTTAGTCTTATATAATATAAAAAGGAGGTCAATTGAGATTTTAATATTAAAGATTTGCTGCCAAAGGGAGGTCCTCATTGGATAGCCGTACCTCTAGTACATTTATGGTAGGGTGCATTATTGCAGCAATTTTTCAATATTTTCTCTGAATTATTCTCATGCTGTGATTCACAGGTTTCTTTCTTTGTTTTTCTTTTCTTTTTCTTTTTTTTTTTTTGGGGGGGGGGGGAGGGGATGGAGGGTAGCCTTAATCAGCCTACAACGCCCTTAAAGTTAGTCATTCCTTTATTTCATTGTATGATGTAAGCACTAAGTTGCACATTCCTCAGGGTTGCACCAGATCCTCAGAGTTTGA
The DNA here is from genome assembly GCA_029531755.1 of Holothuria leucospilota. NCBI lineage: Eukaryota > Metazoa > Echinodermata > Holothuroidea > Aspidochirotida > Holothuriidae > Holothuria > Holothuria leucospilota. The sequence goes on from CM055978.1 coordinate 34,944,518, forward strand.
AAAAGAAGTGTACAAGATCTTTTTCATACATTGTCACTTTCAAGCTCTCCCCATCCCCTCTTCATGCCCCCAAAATTTGCTAGAGAAACTTAACTTTGTTCTATGGCTATATTGAAAGTATGCCGTGGTCTCCAATGAACAGTACGATATGTAACCTTTTTTTTTCCAGTGATGGTCAAACTCCCCTTCTCATAGCATCAAGTAGTGGTGCTTTAGAATCAGTCCGACTCTTGATCGAGCTTGGAGCAGACATAACAAAGACAGACCAGCAGAAGAATAACATGATACATCTGGCAGCAATGAGATTTCACACTAATGTGCTAGAGTATTTTATTGAATGGAATAATCCAGATGTTCCCGTATGGGAAACATTAGTGGGTGAGTTTTAATCGCATGAAGATTTCAGTCTGATTAATGCATATGGGTTTGAGAGTAAATGTTTGATTTTGTATGTGGCACCTATCAGATACTGTATATTCTCATATATAGAAGTGTACTGAAGTGAACATGGTGATTTTTAACTAAAGCCTATATGCTGAATGTCACTCTCACTTATTGGGCCTGCATAGCAGCACTCAGTGACTGCCACTATATAGGGACTACCACACAGCCTTTCCAAGCCTGGAGCTAATATGGGGAGCATTTATTTGCTCTGCAGGGTTACAATTTTGTGGTTTTAGTATATTCAGATGATATTTGATATTTTGACTTAATTCAAATGTATCAGTAGAACCAACTAGCATAGCTTTACAATTATTCTCCAAGAATTGGTAAGGCTTTTGTCTACCAAGATAGAACAAATGGTCCTGCCAAAGTGTTGTGCTTGATGAAAATTTGTTTGGACCCTATCCTGTATGGTAGGAAGGTAACTGCAAGTTCAAAATGTAAACCATGCTATGTCCTACATATATCATTCTAGTCATTTTACAAAACTTACCTCATCCCATTCCTCCACATTGATGGGAATTTTTTCAAATTTGAATCAATTTGCATTTGCCCCATGTAAAAGTCTATTCACCAAGTACGTACTTGAAATTTGAAGTTGTTTCAGGTCTTCATCTAATCTCTTCTTTACATTTTAAAATCAGATATGCTCAAATCTGACAGCTTTAAGAAGAGAGACAGTGCTGTCAGATCCTTAGAGATCCTGACTACTTCAAGTTCACAGCACAGTGAGTCTATACTGCAAGCAGGTATGTAAAGAATGTACCCTCTTTACCTCACCACTTTTTTCCTCCTCCTTAGTGCTCTACCCTAACACCACTTCATCCCTACTTCTTAGTATTTGACCCCATCCCCACAGCCATTCTTATTCCCTTCACTCTGACCCTTATCCCTGTGACCATGACATTATTCTGTGGTGATGTCTGCTGCTAGCAGCAACAAAAAAGGTGCATTAATAGCCCAGGTACAGGCTGAACTAGCCATATTTATTTTCATAAAAGGATACAGGCCTACTCTTTTTTGGTAAAATTGTAAATGATGAAGATTCATCAACTGAAAAATCTGCTGAATCCTGTGCCATGGAAACCTGCTTTGTTAAAGTGTACCACGGCAATAGAGAACCACAAAGGCAATCACACACCTTTACAAGATATTTACATCCCCTGTGCCATGCAGAGTGCCCTTTTCAAAACTCTAGGTTTTATTTTATTTACTTATCTGTAAATGCTAACACTTTTATTAGTAAACTTTCAACAGTTAAGTGTTGTCATTTTGTGCACTGTTTCCAGTTTTACGTCTTCCACTTTCTGCACTGGCATGAAGTCTATACGCATACATACTTTTTTGCATGTATATCTATGTCCTTGAGTGTGGATACATACTACATGAATTTATGCTCAGAATTACTCTCAGATTCTTGTGTTCTTAAAGTTAAAGGCAGTAGACGGTCGCCCCAAAATTTGCTTTGAAAAATCGGCAAATTCTGGCAAATCTCTTATTGCATTACAAGCACCTCTGAAGATGTTTTGACCAACTATTACAAACAATAGGTAAAGCAAGGAGAAATTCTCCTTGAATTTCACAATTCACTAAGAAAAACATTGTCACATGATCAAAATAGGCCATTCATGAACTAGAGTGATGGGGCATACTAACTCTGGTTGGGGTGACTGCCTATTGCCTTTCAGCAAATACCCATGGAAATTGTACTTTAACTTGTAGCAAGAGTATTGTATACTGCATCGTCATTCTCTGAAATCAGAGGTGAGATGACTCTCTGGTGTTTGTACCTAAAATGAAATCAGAGATGAATGTGCCTCCAATCCTGGCTATCTTGAGGAGGGATTCTACTCAAGTTATAATTTTCATGCTTATGAAGACTAGCTGATAAAGTGGAAATCTCCTGCATATGACTATTTCCTTTGAGGGAGTCCAGCAGATGTTGCATGATTCCCACAGTCATTCATCTAGTGAGCCCGTTCTTTGCCTACACTTTTGGTTTGTCCTTTCAGGTGGTATCCCAGCATTGGTTAAGATAATGAGCATGAAACACCAAGAGATGCAGTCACTGGGTGCTGCGGTACTCTGTAACATGGCCAGGGACAACCAGTCCATATGCCAGGCCATATCATCCTCCGATGCCATACCCATTCTAATACGTCTCTTAGGATCTGTAACGGATGACATTCAGTCTAGAGTTGCCATCATCATAGCTGACTTGGCCCAGTTTGATGACAACAAGACCACCATCGCTACCCTGGAGGGTATCCCACCCCTGATTAATTTACTGGATTCAGAGCTAGAGGATGTGTTGGTCAATGCTGTTAATGCCATACGGGTATTGTGTTTGGGTCACCATGACAACCAGACTTTGGTGGCCCAGAACGGTGCTATTGAACCACTTGCAGAATTCCTGGAGACAGATTCAGGTACATGCTGTGTATTCCTTAAGCCAGTCAAAGTGGATGTGCAGATGATGTCATGCTTGGGTTTTTCTCCACACTGGATGGCAGTGGCTATGAATTTCATACTCAAAGTATAGCAGATATCAATTCAAGGATGCCCAACCTTTTTGAATAAAAACCAAGTATAATAGCTGCCAGTCTGCAAAAATCTACCAGCATATTGTGCCCACTATCTAAGCGCAGTGCCACCATTGGTTAGCATCGTAGGGTACTAAGAAAGATGTTGCTAAAAAATGCCCAACACATTGCCAGAAATGGCACTTTTCAGACCATGTTAAATTGTAAATAGTAGTTGAAATTATCCAAATATTCATATTGGTTTTATTTCCTTTTAAAGTTACACTTCAAATAAGAGAAAAGGAAAATGCAAAACTTACATTTATTAAAATTGACAAGGAGTCTTGTAATTGATTGGAAGGCAGTCCTTGTTGGCTGGTTGTTTTACTCCTGCTCTATGTTAAGCACATATAGGCCCAATTTTATCCCAGGGGATGTCATTCAACTCTGTATAAAAACTGATGACATAGTTGCATGTCCTCTGTAACTGTTTAAGGGATTAAATGTCCACTTCATTTGTGGGTGATAAGCTAAAGTAAGGGATGCAAAATGCTGATGTGATGAGAAACAGAATAGTTTTGGTGGGACTTCCAAATTTTCACATACTATAAGCTTTAAGAACCATATGGCAGTTCTTTGCTCCTCTCGGCAAATGTGGACATAGCTCAGAGTTGAACAGTGTTCCATTTTCATAGCTTTGTAATACCATACTGATGTATGAATCAACCTTAAATGTTAAAATTAGCAGTCAATAGAGTCCTCCAAGTTAAAGGAACAGTACATAAGGTCAAGTTTTGAAACCATATTGTTACACATACTTTTCGTTTTAGACTTACTACAAGCAGCATCTGCGGCAGCTTTGGCTGCTATTACCCGCAACCACAAGGAGAATCAGGACATTGTCATTGCCATTGATGCTGCCAAGCCATTGGTAGGCCTTCTGAAGTTACGTAACATGGAGGTACAGGTTAAAGCCGCTGCAGCCCTTGAATCCCTTGCTGAAAATAATCCTCACAGCCAAGAAGCCATCCTAGCTTTAGATGCACCAACTCATCTGATTAGACTTCTCAAGGTAGGGTTAAAATGCAAGTTTTTGCTGAAAAAAAGTGAAGAATGGAATAAAATGATCAAAAACCAGCTCCAGATCCCTAGGTAATTACATGTGTATGTCACAGATATTTTATTTGAAGAAATGTATCATTTGGTTAGACATTGACTACGTTGGCAAGAATCTGGAGTTTTTATGTGTTTTACTTCTTAAAATTCCACTTAAAAGGTGATCATTTCTGGAGTAATACCATTTCTGGAGGGTGGTTGAGTTTCCTGAAACTGCAGTCGTGGTGGAAGAAAAATTAAAGGTGTTAGGACTAAAGCTTCACTTTCATGTTTGATACTGACTTCCCATTTGTTTCTGTTAATTATTTTAATTTTAAGAAATAAAATTTTAATATATCTGATGTAAGTGTATCTATTCACAAAATGTTCCATTTTCCTGTAGATCTGGGCTTTGGATGTAAAAGAACAAGCTGCATGTACTCTATGGGCACTAGCTGGACATACCAGACCACAGCAGAAAATGATTGCAGAGTGCATAGGAATAAGCGGTATAATTGACCTCATCGTCAAGTCTGAGAAGTTGAAATATGTTGGTGAGTTTGTGTTTATTGGCTATGGATAGGGATTCAGAGAGAAGGGGGAATGGGGTAATGGAGGAATGGTGTAATGGATAATGGGGGAATGGTGTAATGGAGAAATTGGATAATGGGGAGATGGGGGGGGGGGGGCTGACAGAAGAGTGCAAGTAATGGGGAAATGGGATAATGGAGAAATTGGATAATGGGGATGGGGTAGTGAAGGTGTGCAGGTAATGGAGGAATGGGGTAGTGAAGGAGTGTAGGTAATGGAGGAATGGGTAGTGAAGAAATTGGGTAATGAGGGAATGGGGTAATGGAGGAGTGTAGGTATTAATGGGGGAATGGAGTAATGGAAAAATTGGGTAATGGGGGGAGAGGTAATGAAGGAGTGCAGCTAATGGGGGAATGGATGAATGGGGTGATGTAGGAATGTCATAATGGGGGAATGAGGAAGGGAATAGAATATAGATTGGTTTGTAAAAATACCTACACACCTTATTCCCCCTTCTGTAGCAAGGAAGGGGGGGGGTAAGAGGGGAAATTATTCATTGTTCAAATATCATCCCCCTTTTGGCAAACTGATGAATAGGCAAACCTTTGTTTGGTGTAGTGATGAATAAGCCATTGAAAATGAACACAAGATTCATCAGTATACCAAACACACGTTTTACCCATTCCTCTTTATGCCTAACTTTGGGGATGATGTTACATAGTGTTTTTTTTTCTTGTAAAAAGTACCTCCTCTGCTGCCACCTCACCTTCATCACCTGTCCTCACCCATTAGGATCAGCCTCTGCTGTACTTTTTTGAACTTAATATTTTCGCTGTACAGGTATGATTCGTAGCAGATTTCAATTTCTAACTTTTTATTTGCTCCCCCAGGGTGTAAAGCGACAATTGCATTAACACGGCAGAGTTTTGACTACCAGAACAAAATAAAAGAAGAGAATGGTATCTTACCCTTGGTTAGAATCTTGAGGTCTACCAAGACATCAGAAAGAGTGTTACTTACAGTCATCCAAGCTTTGGGAACTCTTTGTTTAGGTATGTTACAAATTTAAACATCTTACCTTACCCTGCATAGACGTTGAGATATAACGGAGAGGAAAAGAATCACATCTTGGTGAGATAAACAAAAGAAGGGTTAAGTTCTCTAAGCCCAATGCAAAATATCCATTTTGTTGTTAGAATAGTCTCCTTTGAATTTTAAGAAAATTGCCCCTTCCTAAAGCAAGTAATTTGTCACAAGTTTTTTAACACTACATGTTTCTTTGTGGTTTGAGATTTCTTTGTTTTTCTTTGTATACTGTATTATCGTTTCCTGTATAAAAGGATAAAATGTGTTTGTTGGTATCAGATTGCAAGAATTTTATACTCAGTGAATACATTCCTGAAATTTTTTTCTGAACTGTATGTAGTTGGACTGCCCAAATAAATGGAAGAAAAAATAATTACTTTTCTATAGAATGATGTAGAACAACATAATATCTGGTATTCATGTGGTCAAAGGAAGAAAGCCTATGACATCATGATGGACTTGCCACAAGTAGGAAATAGTACCAGCCATGAGAAAGATTGGAATGATGTTATCTGTACAACAAACAAGATATGAGGGGGCAGTTTTTTGCTTTGGGTTTAGAAATCCCCCTCCAACACACACACACACACCCTCCCCCTACCTATCTTTTATGGTGCTTAAATCTTTACTTGAGACTTGAACCCTCATCCCTCCTTGGAAGACTTTTCCTTCCAGTCTGCTCCAAGTGAGAATAGTTGAGCTAGCCAAGACAACTTGCCATTGGATGTAAGCCCTTGATTCAAGACTGCTGCCTCTTTGGCTTACTTAAGAGTACTTGGCAACTACTTGTGTGATGTTTTCATTGGATTCTTTCGTCCTTCAGATGTTTTTTTTTTATTTTTTTTTTCACTGCTGTTAAGTTTCTGTACCAGACCCCTTTTGTCACCTTTCTGAGTGATATCTTAAAATTACAACTTTTCAACACTTCACAATCTGTGCAATGGCCAATTCTGCATGTTGGTTGAAATTTGTGGTTTAGTGTCATTTAACTGCTGCAGACAATGATTTAATATGCATTAAGAATAAAAGAAAATCATCTGGTGGGGAGTGGGGGGGGATTCAAGTTTGTTTCTTTCCACCTCAACGTACCATACAACTCATTTCAGTTATTTACAACACAGCATATTCAAAAACATAAAAGCACCAAGGGGGAATGAAGCCAGAGGGAAGTAGAGATGCTTTTACAAGTCTAGTACCTCAAAGAAAACAGAGACATACTTTAAGCAAAGCAAATGGATAAAAAATAACAAGCAAACCAATAAAACATTAGTTACAAACAGCTATAAATTAAACCTTAGTTATTTGGGTGTTAAGAAGAAGCTGTTATACTTACATTTAAAGGAATGAAGAGAAGCATAGGGGCAGGAAGCTATTCTCGACTGGGGGGACTGAAGGATGTTTCACACCGTCGACCTGGGGAGGTCTAAGGGGAAGTGGTATCCTTATACACAATTTGGTGCAATATTTGGGCAAATTTAAAGTAAAATTATTGAAAATTTTGACATTTTTTACAGAGGAAGCGATAAGGCTTTTTGTCCTTGAATTGAGGGGGGCAGAAGCATACTTTTGCCCCAGCACATTCTTGACTGGGGGAATTTACCCCCCTCCCCCCCACTTCCTACACCCTTGAAGGAAAGTGCAATATTTTACATGATTTGGGAGAGAATTCCACATGAGAGCTCCTGAATGGCTAATCTGGGACATAATAAGACATGTTCTTGAGAAGGGAATAGGAAGCATATCACTTTTGCCTGGTGTCCAAATCATGCTAATGGCAGTTTTGAACTTAAAAACTACTAAAGCATTTTGGCAGCTTGCAGTGAACAAAATTATGCACAAAAATACCAAGCTGATTTATGTAAAGGTTGAAAATAGAATGCAAAGTTATTTAAGAAGAGGATCTGTATGATCAGTGAAAGAAAATTACAAATATTCTGTACAGTGCACTTTTGCAACAGGTTGAAATGTATTGTAATTAATCTTTCATTTAATTTCCCAAAACCAGGAAATTATTGTTAAGATGTTGAAGTATTATTGCATTCAGTAAAGTACAAGAAGGGCAGCTTAGGCAGAAATTTGTTCAAACTATTGAGTAAACGGTTGATTTGAGAGATTTTAGTTCAATTAGATAGAATACCTTCTTTCCAGCAGAGCTTACAGTCAGTGATAGTGCAAAGAAAGTTTGCATAGTGAATTGCTGGGATTTCAGTATTGCGGACAAAACATTAACTGCCTACAAGAATCCTTCCCATTGTACTAACGTTCACCCACAAATTTTTTTCCTTAATCTAACAGGTGTTGCTAATAGGAACAATAAGGTAACTCAGGACAAGATTGCTGAGGAGGGGGCCATCAGTACTCTGGTGCAACTACTTCTGGCATCTAACAATGAATCTATCAAAGTAGAGATTGCTATCACCCTTGGCTGCATAATCTTAGGAAACAAGAAGAATCAAGATCACCTTCACGATGAGCCATCATTTAGTGTTCATCTCCTCTTAGATTTACTTTATTCTTCTGATAAGGTCAGTACTTTTTCTTTTTGGAAGTTTTCTGTTTGCTCCTCTGTGTTTCTTTTTCATTGTTTTTATAGCCAATTTCGATGGTGCCTTTTCTTTTGTGAGTAAAATTGTGGGGTAGTGTGTATTTGGCTAAACATTAGACAAGTCATTTCAGCACCATGTCAGAATAATTTTTGTGCATGTTTGTTGACAGAACTGAATTCATTGGGAGTTGTGACTGCAAAGACAGTGGAGTCACTACTCTACTCCCAGCCAGGACTAAAGCCGCGGTCACACTACAACGAATTCGGATCGGATTCCGATCCGATTTTTGCGAGTTTTTATTAAAATCTTCTCCATCTCTGGTCAGAAAGAGCCCAAAATTTGCCAACCGGTGTAAATATATGATTTGCATCAGAGGCCTATGAAAATAAAATGTTATCTGATTTTTTCGTGACGTCACACCGACAAACAGCTTTTATCGGACACACGTAGTCCGATAAAAGCTGTCTGTCGATGTGACGTCACAAAATAATTCGTATAAATTTAATTTTCGTCGTCCTGCAATAAAAATCATATAATTACACAGGTTGGCAAATTTGGGGTTCTTTCCGACCCGAAATGGAGAAGATTTTAGTAAAAACTCACAAAAATTGGATCGGAATCCGATCCGAATTCGTTGTAGTGTGACCGCGGCTTTACAGTCCTGAAGTAGCAGAGTAATTGGGTACCCCGCTCAAGCCTACATGGCAACTGAACCCTTTAACATCCCTGTCAAGGATGCATGTTACTGGGGGTAACAAGTCTTTTCCTAAGAATTTCACTTGTAAATAATTTATCCCAGGTAATATGTTTATGGAATAACCGAGTCAGCAGCATTCCTTTTCATTGGGGCTTAGTTCCTATTTTTCTATTATTGTGGTTTATTTTTTAGGCAGTGCAGTTAAAGGCTGGGTCAGCACTGGCAAAGTTTGCCTTTAACAATACCACTCAGCAGTATGCCATAAGAGAGGCAGGAGGAATAAGAATGAGTGCATTCCAGCGATTTTTGGACTCAGAAAATGAAGAATACAAAGCCCATGCTGCATTCCAGGTAATGGAGGGTGCTCTTACTCCCTGGTTTCAGTTTGTGGATAGATAACTACCATAGGTGTGGAATAAAAATTAATTGGTCAAGTTTCATTTCATTTCAAATTAGCTTGGAAATTTCAAGCTTTACTGAGAGACTTCCTCTGTATTTTTCTGTCTATAACATATCAGTTCCTCATGTGCATGGTGCCTACAGTAAAATGGTCACTAATATGAAATATCTTTACCTGACATGTGAGTTAATAGAAGGTAGGTAGTATTTCTCGCAAATACATTTCCAGAATCAAAAACATAACATCGTAGGATAGTCATAGGATTTTACAATGTATTGTGTGGGTTATGCAATTAGTATGGTATATGAATGTGAATGCTTTCAGGAATTATTTAGTTAGAGAATTATTGTTAACTGTGAGCAATGGGGCTGTAGCTGTGACAGGTGCTGTCAGACATTTTAAGAATTAGTTGCATCATCAGTGGGAATGCTGACCTCATGGTAAACTCACAGACTATAAGATGACTCTTCCAGAGATACTGAGAGAAGGCAAAAGTTAGGTACATTGTGGAAATTTTGAAGACAAAAGAAATTATGTTCTTTCTGGATTAAAGATGAATTTTTTCCAAATTTCTGAAGCAGATTGTAATCAAATGTAGGTAATTTTTGATATTTATTTTAGATTGTGGTCTTGGCCAGGGTAATTGTTGACAGAGATCAAGTGTCCTTGTCAGCAGAGGGAGTTACAACCCTGGTTGGTTTACTTAATTCAACACAGGAGGAGACCATGATTCTTTCAGGTAAGGGGACCAGCTGATGAACTTACACTGCATCTGTGGCTGATGGGAACAGACTTAACTTTGACCTGCAGCCTGAGTATTTTAACATCACCTAGACATTTAAAGTCATAGGCAGTCACCACAAATTGAACAATTGTGACAAGTATCATTACATTATACAATTTTCTCTTTAGCTCTTCTGAAAATATTGAATTTTTCATGAATGTTTGAAGGACTTCACCTAGTATTTCTGTTCAGGTGATCCTCATTCAGCAGCCTAGAGTAGGGGTCTACAAAAATGACCCCACTCTTCTGTGCCAGAAAATTTTCAATATGGACTCATTTAAGATGTAAGTGGTACAAAACTTTGTTAATTTAGTTTTCACCCACACCAATGATCTTGAAATAGAGTTCATTGTACCAAAATGCTCCCCTGCTGATGTTTTTTAAAGAAAAGAAAAAATATTACGATGGGGTTGGAGGCAGGGGGATGTCTGTCAAAATGACGGCTGGAGGGTTCTCTGGCTAAAGCCTTAGTTGTCCATGTCATGAGTGACTTACTTTTCTCTCACGTATAAATCTTTTTGAGTGTTTCAATAGGTTTGTTTAGAGAAATTCAAGTGATTTTAATAATATTTCAAACTTAGCTTCAAATAACTGTGTGTGCTCTTTAGGGAATGGTCAAAGGTGTAAGAGCTGTTTATACACAGGCTTGACCTGGTTTTGCAATTTATATCATTAGGTAAAAATCCTGGGGGATGATGGAAGCATTTGTCTAAGGGATACATAAATTTTTCCTTCAGTGCCTTAACAAATTCCTCTCATGTATCCCCTCGCAAACTTGTCACGTTACCATTAAAATATAATGCTTCTTTACTTTCTTTCACATCACACCGCTCCCCCCACCCCACCTCTTCCAGTTTGAAACAAAATATTTTGTGCTCTTAAAGTAATCTGGCTGCAGCCTTGGTTGATGATGATAGCTGCAATACGTTTAGGGATTTAGGAGACAACAAACAATCAGTGTATTGCATGAATATGTATATGCTTCAGCTGTTTGACATCCCGAACAACACACACACACACACACACAAAAACAGTCGCATATTTTTTCAGGAGCACTAGATGACACTAGCAAGTAGATTATAAACAATTCTGGGGATTTACGATGTGAATGTATCCATTCTAATGCTATACATAAACCATTGACAATCCCTGCAGTCATTTCAAATATCCTTCCAAACTTGCAAAGGGCCAGAGAGCATAGCAGTCTAGCGCTCACGGTTTAACATTGACAATGTGTTACCATCCATATTCCAAAGTTAAGACTTACCCTGAGCATCAAATCAGAAGGCTAGAGACTTTGATAAGAACTAGACCCCGATTTGAACTTCGGCATTCTGCTGTGAGAGTGGTGGGTGCTCAAGCGCTAGGCCAACCAGATAGCAGAATCTGTACAAGTGTTTTTAACCTCAGAACATACTCCTTATGACATACATAAATAATTGGTCGTGTATCCTTTCTTTGGTAGGGAGTCTTATTGCAAGCCTAGCTCATACCAGGGCAGGCATTCCTGATGCTATTGTCACCTCAGGTGCAGTAGATATACTCATCCAACAACTCTTCTCTGAAAATACTGAAGTACGAGCAGCAGCTGCTGTCGCACTGGGTTATCTAACTTTCAATCGAACAGCCACACGACTCTTGCTGATTGCAACAAGGAACACTCCAGGCCTGTACGATAAACTCATGAACAACCTAGACAAGGACGGCAAAATATCCTGTGACTTTACAGATGAATTTAAGAGACAGCAGAGTGTAGGTCTGCCAGCTTTAAGGTAAGAGATTTTATAGTAAATTGTCTGATAAGATGTGAGAATGTTAGTTCATTCATTCATTTATTTGTTTATCCACGTTGTCAGAAAATATACAGACAGAAGTATCAAACAAAATAATATGTGGATGGAAGTGAACTTAAAACCCTTGTGGGCTTTACAAAGAAGATCACTCCCGTAAAAGAAAAAACTTAATTAGAAAAACCAAAACATTCAGTACCATATAATACCATTCCCATTTACTTCATCCCTTCCCAACCCTTTCCTAACCCACCCGTATGCATGACAATCAATTACACCCAATGGTTATACTGATAACAGTTAGAAGGTGTATTTTAAGATGACATGCCATGCTAAGCCGTACTGTAATCTTTCTATGAAGTATATAGTAAGGAAGAAACCCTGCCAGTGGTGTAAAGGATCATCAAATGGTTACAAACCTTTCCCAGAAGATTCTTTAGGAAAATGTGTTTACAAGTTACACTGTCAAATGAGGCTTCTCTGTGGGGGACGTTCATTTCTGAAGCTATAATTTGTATAGTGGGTGCTTCCCATTGTATAAAGTTTCATAAAAACATCAACAGCTTGAGCCTGTTTTTACAAGTATTGTGTCCTACAGCATGGTAGCACTGTGCAGACAGGTGACTGACTGTCACATTGTTAGCAGTGCATGGTGACTGTGATTAAATCATGTTGTCTCATTTGTAACATTTTTGGTGCATTTTTGACTGATTTGATCACATTGCACAGGGCTGAACTCTACCCAAATTTAATTAACAGGGAAATTTGCTCCATTGAATCAAATTTTTTATATTGGTGTGAATACTGATGGCAACAGTGTTAAGAATTGGAAAATTTTCTGTGAAAAATAGATATTTCATTATTATTTTAGAGTAAAGAAATTGTTTTGATTGTCCTTTGGTGCTACTACGACAAGCTGCTGTTACCTGTTTAATACGTAGCTTCATAAATGTGACAAATATAATAATGAAACCAATTTGAGGCAGTCATCATGTGTCACTAAGCTACCATGGATATTAATCTGTAAGGTTTATGGGTTACTTCTTCACATCAGGTGGGGTCCAAGTGAATGTCCAAAACCCAAATTTAGATTCTTTCCTCTAGGAGGTCATTTTATAAGAGCAGAAAACTGTTTAACTGCCCTTGAATGATAAAGCCACATTACTATCATTTGGCTGGAGATTGAACCTCATACCTACGGTACAATATTCTAATCTTCATAGCTTCAAATTTTTTCATTTCTATCCATTCAACCATAGCAGGTAATAATAATCATTTACTGTTTTTTCTTTTATTTTTTATAGCTTGGAGAAGCATGGAGGACCACCAGTGATCCCACCATCACGTCAAAGAGGTTTGTTTCTTAAATTCTTTGTTTGGTTCCTGACTTAGAAGGTAACAAACCAGCTGTTGCTTATATTGAAATCAGTATGAGACCTAGTGCATGGTGAGATTGTAATGGAAAACTTATGGTAGCTGTAATATTTGGTATGTCTAAAGGTCGGTTCATACTTCAGCGAAGAGCTGTAAAGCTATGAAAGTTTAACACTGCTCAGCTTTGAGCTATGTTTGTGACTGGTCCAGAAGAGCAAGGGATGACCGTGTATGGTTCTAAAAGCTTTAAAGCACATGAAAATTTGGAAGTATGAACCTGGGCTTTATTCTAGGTGTTTATGTTGTCTGGAAATGAATGGAATCTAGTCTCATCATTGCTCCATGGTTGAAGTGGTTGGATATTAGGTCCCAACTTCAAATTGGAAAAAAAATAAAAAGCCACAATCACACTGCATGACATAATACTGAAAACTTGTAGTAGCTGTCTTTTCAAGTGTGTTTGTATTGTGGTGGTTGACTGTGACATCTCAACTTAAAACTGGAATTGAAACAAAATAGATAGTCTGTGCAACTCCTTACAACTGCACTGTACATGTACAAAACTGTGCTACAAGACATTGAACATTGCTAGCAGCATAGGTGGCATTGGTTTCTTTACATTCCAATTTTGTGTTGTGACATTTCAGTGAAACACCTTATCACTTATGACAATTAAAGTTGTCAAGTTGGTGTCATATCTGGAATAATAGGCCTGTATAGCATTGCAAGCTTTGCATGCATTTCCATTTTGGAAAGTTTTACCTGTTAATTTAAACCTGTGTATATGCTGGGAACCATAGACTTATCATTACATCATCTAGTCTAGTTCTTTCCTGAAAACCTTTGCAGTGTTTTAAGTAACTGCAAGAGGGGTGTTGCTTTGGCTTTGTTGAAGGGGGAGGTGAAGAAAGGAAAGAGGGTGTGAAGGGAAGATTGAGGACATTGCTCTAAGTCCTGTGAAGTGAGAACAATAAGGATGGACTTTACTTTAAGTATAAAGTACCTCCATGTATTTTAAGCACAAAAAATCAAATTCATGCTTCTGCTTTGTTCCAGGGTCATCTGCAAAAGGCTTCCGTTCCCATACAAGCTTTAGTATGTACAGTCAGAGTTCCAGCAAAAAACCTGTTCCGAGGACATCTTCTGCTCCTGCTCATCCACGAGAAAACTGCTTGAAGCCTGCCCTGAAGATCAGAAGTGGAGCCATAACGCAAGTAGGTGATGAAAATGGCAAAAAGGGGGAAAAGAAGAAGACAAATATGAAGGTAGCATGGGACTAAAATACTGAAGGTAAATCATCATGTACCTGCAAATTGAGAAATTGAAGAAATCATGAGGTTTTGAAAATGTATCTTCCAGGTCTGAAAAAGTCATATAAGTTGGAAGTAACACAATTTTCAAAATGTTAAAATATGGAAACTTCATGGAAACACTCCCCAAGTAAAGTGAGCTCTACCTTTTGGAAATTTAACTTAAAAAGAAAACTGAAGCATTAAAAATACTACAAATCAGAAGTTGCGAAGTAATATGCTTTGGTCTAGATCCCAGTTTCAGAAATTTTCAAAACTTATACGACTAGTTAGGTACATAACAATGTGAAACTGATTACTGTTTGAAGCAAGTTTTTGATGTTTTTGTAAAAACATAGACAAAGACATCTGTGTTGCCCAGTAAGGCTTCCATAGATCATATCGCTTATTCTTTAATTTCAAGAAAATGGACAAATTTCAACATTTTATATTTTACTTGAGATCTTCATTCTTCCAGCTGTGTCACACACTTGTTTAAGTAGTGTGGACTCAGTTGTCCTTAACTGATATCTTCTTTCTGAGGAAGTCATGTAGAGATCGCATTTGTGGTAAGGACCTTTGGAAAAATCCTTTGCTAGACTAATTCAGCATCACACAGCTCTGACAGGTGATAGCTTGGGACCATTACAATTGAAACTAGCTCAGAAACTTTGCGAGATGCAACATGGAATTGAGGGTAATGAATCACCAAAACCTACTGTGTACATGGTTAACCAACCGCAAGTGACTGTCAATCTCAGAAAGTTATGAAAGGAATTAGAGGGTTTTTATTCTTAAAACTTTAAAGGGAAATATTGTGTTTACAATGTATCAATATGGCAGAGACAACATAACTCTTATTATAATTAAACTTTTCAGTCTTACCAATAAACTCTGACAATTACTTTTGCTTCCAAAAAGTATTAAACATTTCAAGACTTATGAAAGTTGCATCATTTGAAAATTTTGAAAGTCTTGTTGAACAAATTATTCATAAGCTACAAAGTAAAGAATTCTTTTAGTAAGAAGTGAATTTCTTGAAATTAAGCTACCCAGCTACCATATTCTGAATTGCCTTTTACTATGCATCAGGGGTACCCAACCTTTTTTGACCCAAGATCTACTTTTCAAGTAGCCAACCTCCTGAGATCACAAAACATACACTGTCATACAGTTACACGCAAAAACTTTTTTTTTTTCATTTTTTCTTACACCCCTTGCAGTCGACTTAGGATCAGTCCGCGGAATACCAGTAGACTGCGATCGACTGGTTGGGCACTCCTGCTCTACATCTATAAAATCTATAAAATCATGGCTTTTAAAAAAAGGAAAAAAATTTGGTATCAAAAATGCAATATTTCCTTGTAAGTAGATTTTGTATGGATAAAATATTTGTGCATTGCATTAGACAACTAAATTTTTTTATATTTTTTGTATTCAATGAATTGCTCGTAAAGGCTTAGTTTTCTCTTAAATTTCCTTCATTTTGTAGAGAAACTATGCAATATAGAATCCTTCCATGTAACATTCCAAACTAAACCTTGCTGTTTTTTATCATTTATAGAGTAGATTTTGATGTATTTATCTGAAAAAATTGAATAATGTGTATTATTTTTGCATGCTCTTGTATATATTTGCAACTAAACTATGCTAACTTATAATCCTATGCAAATGTGTGTAATACCTTGAAATTCTTAGCATTATGTGCTGTTAAAATAGACAATCAGTTTATTACTACAAATTAAAAGTTTGATCTTCCAGTTTTGCCAGTTTGCAGCTTGTAATGTAATGTTATGTAATGTAATTTAATGTAATGTAATGTAGTATTACAGGTTATGTATAATTGTCCTTGCAATTAGGTGACATGCAAGTTACTCCATGTGTAAACTTCATGGAACATAATGTAAGTTAACATTTATAACATGTGATTTAATGTAACATTATGTAACAATAATATAAGATTACATTTCATTTGCCATAGGTAAATATTTTTGCATTTAGGTCATTATGCAAAGAGGATTGTCTTTACATTTTTGTTGCAGCACTGCTGTAACCACATTTCTTTTCTTATGAGAAACACTAGAATGTGAAATATAATAATAGTCTTTTATAATCTTAACTGGACTGTGAAAATCAGACATAGCACACACTATGATAGCACTGGTGATGAAGCTAAGATGATACAAATTTGTATGTGTACAGAAAGCAATTTCATGAAAGTACAGTTTTTCAGCACTAAAGCCACTGTCTGACATTGCAGATAAAGTTCTTTGGAAGAGCTCACCCTACCAGGGGGTATTGTTTGGAGAAAGATACTTCTGCAACATTTTCTTTGCACCTTACTAGTTGTAAATCATAATATTTTGGTTGGGTTGTTCTTGAAGATTCGGTAAGCTAAAAGGTTTAAGGAAATTAGCAAAAGAGTTTACATTAATATGTGACTCATTTTTGAAGAGTACATTGGGAAATTCTGTCCTTGCTTTAACTCTGACAGACACTTGAGTCACAAATTAATTTGCAGGATTATGAGTTTTGATGCTTTTCACAAATTACCAGTTTGACTCAATCTGACATCTTCAACATGGGTATATTGTTTGCAATTGATCAAACTCCAACAGAGAAATAGTCTTGCACCTTTAAAGCTTATTTTAATATGGTATTTGTAGTTTGTTTCCAGTGTCTTTTGGTTTTGTGAAGGTACTGTAATTGGTCGTTTTGAATTTTAAAGACTGGTGTGTATTTGAAAGTAAACAGCTGTTTAGATTCCAAACGATAAATCTGTGCAGCGGCTATTTGTGGTGGTAGTAGACAGAGTCAGGGGGAATAAAATAGGTTATGAGTGACATTATGCAGGTTATTTCACAATGGGTATGAATACTATTTCATCTGTTGATCTTTCATTAAAGAATTTTCTCCTCCAAAGTGGATCTAGTGGGATGAGAGATAAAGTTTTAGTTGTATCTCATTCCAAATTGCAATTTTCTGGCCTTAAACACGAAACAGGTTGCCCTGTAGCCTTTATGTTGTATTAGTCCCTGTTTGGATGCTAAAGCATACCATAGCATTTTTAGGAAAAAGAGAATAAAGGATATTTTCTTACAGTGTTTTGGAGTTGGGTCTGCTATGTCTCTGCATCAGATGGATTTACTGTTTGTATGCCTTTTATATGTATTCGTAGTTATACGTCCACATTCTTGTATCCGTCAGGGTTTTTTTTTTTTTTTTTATAATTCAGGCCTTGAAGCACAGTTGTCTTATGACACTAAGCAACCACAAATGTGGAGCAAGCTTATGGCTTATAAATTACAATTTCACAGCGGGTGGCTTACCAACGGAAGAATTAAGATTGAATCTAGTTTCTTTTGAAAAGCCAGTTCAGATGGGAAACCATAGATTGCTCTTGGATGGAAAACCCACCTTACTTTGACTTGAAAGCTAAGGGTAATGGCTTCAAATGCCACTGCCTTTATCCAAAACAATTTGTCTGTGGCAACTTGAGTATGACATGCATTTTTCAAAACTTTCTGGTAGTGAAACTATCAGAAAGTTTTGATCAATGCATGTTGTACTCAAGTTTTACATCAAATAAGGCAGTATTATGTACTGGCAGTAGTGGTACTATTTAGGGGAACATTGCTTTAACATTACATCAATGCTATACAGACAGAAAATAGCTTAACCATTATTCAACCATGTAGTCTTACCAGAACAATCAAGTAATAGTTTTTCTTTCCAAATGTATTTTACTTTTCAAGAATTGTTAAATGTTTTTTGAAAAATTGCAAGGTTGGGGGACCAAATTATTCATGGGTTGCAAAGCATTGCATTTGTTTCTATGACATTATTTCTTGAAATGATACCTACTGTACCCCTCTGCCTGATTTGAATCCCCTGTCATTCTTTACCCACAAATCATAGTTTTAAAGGTATGAAAATTGTCTGTATCACAAATGTACATTTCCTTTTACTTCATAATTGAAATATTTTGTTCACAGTCATTGACAGAAAGTTTTATTTTACTCTCAGTAATAATGTCTAAGCAGCTCAAAATATACAGCGCCTTGAAGGTTTGAACACATTGCTTATTTGAATTTGCAGTATGGCATGTGTGAAGTCATGGGAAATGTAACTTAAAAGTCAGAAAATACCTTTTTATCAGTGGTGGGATATATCAAATATTATTTTTGTATTTAGTATTTTCTACTTATTATGCAAAAATGCCCTTCAGTAAAGGTACGTTTATAAGATGTTGCTCGTAAATCATGACTTCATTTTTTGCAGTCTTAACACTGTAAATCTACTGGTCGTTATGTGATTAATGAGCATTTAGATTTAAAGTGTATTATCTTCAGTTTAGGTTTTTGATTCTAGTGAGGGAGGGATAGTTAAAAGCATAGGCATAGGAAACTGTTCGCAGCTTGGGGGGAGGGGGGGGAGCTAAATGTTTCGGACTGCATTCCAGGGGAGCATACTTCCGCCCCACCACATTTTTGACACCCTCCTCCTGTTTCCTACCCCTGCTAGTGGTTTAAAGGCTGGTCTACAACAAGGAGGTCAATAAATAGGTAAAAAATTCTTATATGACAGCATCCATAATATTAAGTGATGAGGTTTCAACGAGTACGCCATTGAATGACTTGAAAGTAGTAAGGATCGAGAAGTCAAATTTAAGTCATTCAATGGTGAACTTATCTGAATTTCACCAGTTATTACAAGTTGAATGTTATGGGTATGTAGAACCATAGTTAATAACATGAGAACTGAAGAATAAAACCGTCAAAGTTTTTTGTTTTTGTTTTTTCGACTTCCAGGATTTAAGTGTTTCATAATATTCAGTTTTTGAAAGAATAAAATACCAATGGCAATTTTCTACAATGAAACAATTTATATCATGTTCGTTTGCTGTGACTACATTTGTGCCAAGAGAAATCCGTAATAAAGTTCATTGAAGCAAGAACTCTTTGTGCAAGTCCATTTGTGTACTCTGTAACTTAAGTATAATAATAATAAAAATCGTCGTCGTCGACATCGTTTTTTGTCACTAGATACTCCAACATGAGTTGTTTAATGCTCTTTGTGAGTGCTGCAAAATGCAGAAAGTAAGAGATTTGGGAGAAAAGAAAAGTTTTAAGACTACTCTTGAATGGAATGATGGAATCCGAAGACCTTAAGTTAGTTCAAGAGGGAGTTCCATAAACGTGGCACAACATTCAGAAATCTACTGTCACCGTAAGAGTCTGTATGTGATATTGGAACGTAAAGCTTCAATTGATTGTGCGAACTAGCCGGTCTAACATTTGCTTGTCAATGACGGTATTAGAGCATTGAAGTAAGTTAGGGTACCAGTTTTAATGGCCAGAAAACTGAGCTAGAATTTTATAGGAGACACGGAGTCTGATAGGTAGCCAGTGTAGTTCTTCTAATATAGGTGTGATATGAGTAAAATGTTCACCCTATGGACTATACAAACAGCCATGTTCTGGATCCTTTGCAATCTTGATAACTGTGAGATAGCTGCTGCTACACCAAACAAGAGAATTACCATGGTCAAGCCGACTCGAAATTACATCATGAATAATATTTGGTTTTGATGAAAGAAAAACTTATGCACTCATGATGGCGTGTGTGTATGTACTGCTGTACCTGTAGGTGTGTGTGTGTTTGTGACATTTAGCTTGTGCACACAATATCTCAAGAACGGAAACTTGTATGAAGCTCCAACGAGGTGTGTCAGTACCCCATATGGAGAAGAACTACTGATTTTGCAAACTTTTTGATGGAGGTCAAAGGTCATTTGAGGTCACCAGAGGTCAAACAATGAAAACATTGTGCATGTGATATCTCAAGAAGGGAAACTTTTATGAAGCTCAAACTTAGTGTGTAGGTATCCTGTATAGGTTTGAAGAATCCTATCATTTTTCAAGGAGGTCAAAGATCATCTGGGGTCATCAGGGGCCAAACTCTGAAAAGCTTGTGCGGCGATATCTCAGAGTAAGTTAGTTAGATGGGATTTAACCACACACCAACACGAATGTGTTATATAGTGTCAGCTAGGTAAAAAGGTAAAGTTCAAATACAGTTCAAGTTCAGTTTCAAATACAGTTCAAATATGGTGCAAGTCGAAATTTCCTTTAGGTGTCTCTTACGATGGGCGGGGAATACTGTGGGCATATTCAACCCCCAGTCCACAGGGGGCTTCTCAGAGTAAGAAGCTTGGATAGATTTCATACGTGGTATGTGGATGCCTGATAGTAAGAAGAACCCTATTTTTGTGGAGGTCAGAGGTCATGTGGGGTCACCGGGGTTAAACTCTGAAAAACAAGTTGTTAACACAATATCTCAAGGCAGGAAGCTTGGATAGATTTCGTACTTGGTAAGTGGAGAGAAGAATATATTGTCTTTGGTGGATTTCAAAGGTCATCTGGGGTCACTGGGGGTCAAACTCTGAAATCCTGTGCATAGATATCTCAATGTAGGAAGCTTGGATAGATTTCATACTTAGTATGTGGATGCCTTATGGGGAAAAGAAGAATTACGTTGTCTTTCATGGATATCAAAGGTCATCTGAGGTCACCGGAGTCAAAGTCTGAAAACCTTGTGCACACGATATCTCGAGGTAGGAAGCTTGGATAGATCTCATATTTGGTATATGGATGCCTTGTTTTTGTGGAGGTCAAAGGTCATTTGAGGTCACTGGGGTCAAACTGAAAATCTTGTTAAACACAATATCTCTAGGTAGGAAGCTTGGATAGATTTCATTCTTGGTATGTGAATGTCTAATGGGGAGAAGAAGAATCACGTTGTCTTTGGTGGATGTCAAAGGTCTTCTGGGGTCAAACTCTGAAACCTTGTGCACGTAATATCTCAAGATAGGAAGCTTGGATAGATTTCATACGTGGTATGTGGATGTCTAATGGTGAGAAAAACAACCATATAGTCTTTAGTGGAGGTCAAAGGTCATCTTGGGTCACCATGGACAAACTCTGAAAACCTTAACACAATTTCACAAGGCAGAAAGCTTGCCCCCGTAAAGTTCATACTTGGTACATGGATGCCTTTTGGTCAGAGGAAGAACCCTTTTGTATTTTGGGTGGTCAAAGCTCATCTAGGGGCACCAGAGGTTAAATTGCAAAATTTCCAAGGATTCCCAAGATCGTCCCATGGGGTCAGCTGAGGTCAAAAAGTAAAATTTCCCAAGAATTCCCAAAATCAAATATGAACACAAAAATTTTTTTTCCAATACGTTAAGATAACATTTGAACAGCGACAAAGAAATGAGACATCATGGCATTATTTGGAATAGAACATATATCATCGCAACCTGAATGCATTTTTGCATTCTGGTTTAAGTTTGTTTTGATGTAAGTTGTAAAGGCACGAAAAGTGCCCTCTCCGGTACCGTAATATGGGACAGGGGCTTAGCGAAGAAGAGGTGCCCCCTCCTTGAGGATACTTTTCTTAGCTTGTCTATACTTATATCGCTAAAAAGGCTAAAAAATGTGAATTTTCAGCGCACTTCCCACGCATCCCTCTGAGTACTGTATCTTCCATTGTGAAAATTACCGTTCTAAAGCCCAAACCCTCAAATAATGGACCTTGTCCTCCTCCTCCTCAAGCCCTTTGTATTATCGATCCCGGCCGAATGTTAGTCATACGGAGTAACAATGTAACTGAAAAAAGTCAAAGTGATTTTTGTGGGTCTGTTAAGTGCCCACCCAATGTCATTTGAACTTGAAGGAAGCTAAAATGCATCTTTTAATGTCTACAATTTCGTAAATACCCCAGCGCTTTCGGGGGCTTTGCACTCCGGAACGCCACCGGGGCTTGCCTCTGGACCCCACCAGGGCCCCGAGGAGGGCCCCTGGGCCCCACGTCGTTTCTGTTCTTCGATCTATAGGGCAGAACGTCATCAGTAGTGGATGCCTTTGAAACAATGGCAGGATTTTTTACAAGTTTTATAATGCAGCTAAGAGTGCATCTTACAAAATATCTATCCAAACATTGTTTCATCCGACTCCTGATCTGGACGAAACCTTCATGGGCGTAGGAAGCTCTTCTTGAGTGGGGGGGGGGGGACTGAACGCTGTTTCGGACCGCCGTTTTGGGGAAGGGGAGTCCCCCCCCCCTTGGAAAATTTGTGAATTTTAAGGTCCTTAGGTAGAATTTGTTACAATATTTGAGCAGATTTTGAGGAAGATTACTGCAAACTTTTGACATTTATATAGGTAACAAGTAATAGGTTTCGTCCTTGAACGGGGGGGGGGGGGCGGAAGCATACTTCTGCCCCACCACATTTTTGACTGGGGATTTACCCTGCACCCTCCCGCTTCCTACACCCTCGGAAACCTTAACCTAACAAGTCTTCAAGATTTTGTGCCCTTTTATAGGCAAAAATAGAATGGTCGGAAAACAGACGGGGTGGGTTGCTGGTCACCTGCAATTAGATTCCAGTACCTTATTAAAACTTGCTGTAGGTGCCTTGTTTTGATCTGAGGGGTGTAGGTTGTTTTGAGTGGAGCTGTTGCTGTATTCTTAGTAGCAAGGGAGATCCGGCATTTGTTTGTAATCAATGCCGTTAGTGGCTGAGCCGATCTCTTTACGCGAATATTTTTAGAAGTTTTTTTTGTAAATAAAAAGAGTTTCTTTTCTCTAACTGTCTAAGAAATCATTCTCGTTACTGCAGAGCAGGCGCGGTTTTCCGGGGGGGGGGGGCTTTGGGGGCTTAAGCCCCCCAAAAGTTCGCTCAAGCCCCCCCAAAATTTTCAGAGGTTGTGTTATGCTATATTTGCGTGTGCTGAGAAAAACAAAATTGTCCAATACACTTGTGCACATCTTGGTCCAGTGGAATTAGTTTGTCAAGGGAAACTGTCGTCTGTGTCTCGAAATCACATATTAGGTTCACGATTTCATACAATGGAAGTTGGGTCAGATAAGTAACATCTATGATAGTATGTACGTACATGTAAATCAAGTTAAAGGATTAATCATCTGTTGGAAGTTCAAAACGAGTCATTTTGTCGCTGATCTCGTCAAGCTATACTAGCCCTTTTAAGTCAAACTTACAGACCGAATCGTTATACCCATTAATGTGAACAGGTCCAGTTGCTCGTATCTCTCAGTAAAGTTTGCTACATTCTTCCTAATAAAATAAAAAAAAAATATATGCCTGTATATACGTTACATCTATATCATGGTCAGGGGCGGTGCCATTCAGGGGGAAGGGAGGCCTATCCCCCCTGTAATTTGCAAGAAAAGAGAAAAAGAGTAGGAAAAGAAGACGTGAAAGAGAAGAAAAGAGGAGGGCGGGGTAGGCCTATATCTGATTCATATAGTTAATTCAGGGCTTCCAAGAGGCCATATTCCGGTTTCTACCAGCCTTTAGATACGATTTTATAATGCACAAATGAAGGCAAATTTTCTTAATAGTTCGAGAATATTTCTGTGGACTCCACGCACGTATTTTTGCGTAAGACTTTTCCCGACTAGAGGGCAGTAATGTGTCCAAAAGGGGACTTCAGGAGGTTTGTTGATACATACCCTTTTTGTCTAAGGGTATGTATCAACAAACCTCTAGACAAAAAAGGCTCCTCTTTCACCTAACCAAAAATATTAAGAATGTTTTGAACTCATATGATCGGGTCCAAAAATATCCCAAAGACAACACCATTTTTGCATCTAAGCAACCTTCAAGTAACCAAAATTTCTCAAAAGGGAAGGGGGACCCCTCCCCTTAGACCTATCCCCTAGAACAGCCCTCTTTTACCCAACCAAAATTAGAATTCACGAAGTTATGAACATTTGCCAGCCATATATCAGTCAAAACTGTCCCGAAGACCGCACCATTTTGCATCTTAGCAACCTTAAAGTAACCAAAATTTCTCACAGGAGAGGGAAACACCCCTCCCTTTAGACCTTTCTCCTAGGACCGCCCTCTTTCCCCCAACCAAAAATTAGAATTCACAAAATTATGAACATTTTCCAGCCATATATATCAGTCAAAAAATAACCCTAAGACCCCACCATTTTGCATGTTAGCATCCCTAAATTAGCAAAAATTTCTCAAAGGGAGGGGAACACCCTTCCCCTTAGACCTCTCCCCTAAGAAGGCCCCTTTCCCCCAACCAAAAATTAGAATTCACAAAGTTATGAACATTTTCCAGTCATATAGTCAAAAAATTACCCAAAGAACGCACCATTTTGCATCTTAGCAACCTTAAATTAGCAAAAATTTCTCAGAGGAAGGGGACTCCCCTCCCCTTAGACCCCTCCCCCACGACGGCGATCACTCAACCCATGTCCCCTATCAAAATAACCTTGCGCCATCCCTGGTTATGGTACTGTTTTTATTATCATTGGTTTCAGCGTGCGCGTGACCGATTTACATATTTGAGAGAAAATTTTATGATTCTTCCCTTTCAAGTCCCCCCTAAGCCCCCCCAAAAGTCTCGATCTAGAACCGCGCCTGCTGCAGAGTGTAGTGCATCATAGTACTTCACCCTTTAGAAAACCTTCGAAAAGGGCAAGGGGTGTACAGAATCACGATCAAGGTATTGAAAAGTTTCAGTCGGCCTAGTATAGACTTAAGTGTTCAGGAGGTCGATTGATTAAAGCTTATCACCTTTAAAGATTTTAAGACTTACTGAGGTAACCTCAGTCTGGTCGGAGACTTCCATGGTGAATTTCAGAGAAGAATGAATTTTTATCATTTTAACCACTTAACTCGAAAGTTCACTGTGCCTTTCCGTTGTAAAACAGTATACGATGTCCATGTGACTTTATTTTCAAGGCTGTGCATGACAATATTGCAGATTGCTGGCAAGGATTGGCTACCAATGGCACATTCAATTTTCTGGACGAAATATTGGCCATTAAACTCAAAACAAATCCTTTCAAGTATGAGTTTAATGAGGGTGCGGAGGGAAATGAGTGACTGGTTTAATTCCGTATGAGTCTTGGGATGTACTTAATGCCTTCTCTTGGGGAGTGTTGGTGTTCATGGATACTATGTCGCGTGTTACAAGTGCCTTTGTAGGCATGGGTGTGAAACATTCAGTATGTCTAAAATAGTGTGTTGTATACAGTTAGTTAGTTAGATGAGGTTTAACGTCCCAGTTTCCAACCAATTGGTTCAAGTCGAGACGACCACGGCCTTTTTTCCAGTTGTGGCTCACTGGCTTGTTTTCCCTACTCCATTGCTTATGTGTTTTATATAAGCGCTCTTTTGCCTGACAATGGGAAGCAAGGAAAAGTCTACGAATTCCGAAGTTTCTTTTTTTTTTTGGTAGGGGATACCCCGCTCTACTTATTGGTCTACCAGCAAATTTTGAATTAGCCGGCGGTGTTCTGTGAATTATGGGTATCGTGTTTATGACCGAGGCCCCGATTTTGTGGTTCCATGGGAGTGAGGTACTCAAACGTTTTGTGGTCAATTTTATCTTTGCGAAACATATATTGAAGAGTACTATGGACCATTTTCACAGTCTCAAGAGTTGTATCACTTGCAATTCGTTCTTAATAATGACTTTGCAGTTGCCTTTCAGCTTAGGCTTTGTAGTCTGAACCATTAAGAGAAGCAATAGTCTACCTCTGCCTTTATCACATGGCTTGGTATTAGAGCAAGGTTGTTCCGAATTGCTTTAAGTGCATATATTTCCGCTTTTTATATTGCTTTTAGCATTGCGAATGGAAAGGCTTAAGTGGCTTCAAGATTGTCTCAATACGATTACTATATGTGGGTTGGGTATCCATGGTGAGGGTAAACGGAATTTTGAGAAAAGCCTCTCTCTCTCTTTGTGGGTTGTAGCGGAGTTTCTTTTTGCCTTTAAGGTCTTTCATTGACTAGAGGAAATCGCGCGCTTTCGGATTTTCATGAATTACTACGAACTTTAAACCTTTTCCCAATGCATAATATGTTAGACAGAGATTTGCCGGAAAGGTTTTGACGAATTCTTAGAGTGCTTTCGCTTCGTTTATAGAAGGGTATGGGTTTCTAACTGGGTGCGTATAGCACTATAGCCAAACATTCCCTTTGTCGCTTGTGAGATCTTTGTATGTTTCTGTAGGTTTGGTCGATCGGTTAAATTTACGCTTTATAAGTAACATTTTTTTTTTTATTTATCGTACATACTTAACGTTTGCAGATAATGTTCTGAGGTAAGCCAAAAAACATATTTACTGCGAAACACTAAACAGTGCCTGGGGGTTTGGGCAAGTTTCAAATATGCCTTTTTTCACGTAAAAGCAACAAAGTGAAACAAAACATTTCTTACGCTCTGCTTGCCTTCTCTCCTCTCTTACAAACTATCCTGCAATAAGGTCACAAGTCTTGTACAGACTGGGTACAAGCATGTAGATAGAAAAAGGGTTTGGAAGTTCACACCCCCATGACCCAAGTGCAATAACTTAATACCCAAAATTTACATTTCGGAGAGTGGATGTCGGTTTTGTAATTAATTATTCCAGAGGAGGCCGTATGCCTGCTTCATTGTGCCAGCATTGGAGGTGTCATGACACAGCCAAAATATCACTGAATATGACAACTCAGTTTGTAACATGTACTCAATTAAAGTTTTGCCACAGATAACGCCATTTTGCATCTAAGCCACCTTACATGATAAACAAAAATATCTCAAGGGGAGGAGTTTCAACCCCTACTCTTCACCCTTCCCCTACACCCAACAAAAATAAGGACAATTCACTAAAGATGAGAATTTTTCAACATATGATTAATTCGAAGCTTTCTTAAAGATAACACCATTTTGCATCTAAGCCACCCCTAAAACGAACAAAAATTAAGGGGGGGGCACCCTCCCCTTAGACCCCTCTCTTAGGAAGGTACCTTCCCACTATAGGTGACAAAAGAATCCGTCCGGTTGCAAAATATCGTAGCTGCGCAGTGGCGCCCTTTACACCGACTTTGTTGTGTTATCTGGTGGTGGGATTACGACATCAACTCCTGTGGTGGCTCCCATCATCTAACCCTGGCTACTCCACAAGCTGTTGCAGGATGCAAATATGACTATAGCTGATTTAATGATAAAATTGATTGAAACGTCTTCAATTACAACATAACAATCCAATTTTAATTTTTACATATTTATATGAAGACCGATGAAAATACCATTTAATTATTCATAAAAGAAAATATTTAAAAAGACACTAACTGAAATAAATATTCCAGTTTCATTTTTTACTATGCAAAAAATAAACAGGGAAATCATCATCATCGTCGTCGTCATCATCCTTGTTGTTGTTAATCATTATCATTATCATAATCTTCATTATTATTATTGTTATTGTTATTGTAATTGTTATTGTTATTTTTATTGTTATTGTTATTGTTATTGCTATTGTTATTGTTATTGTTATTAATGTCATTGTTATTGTTATTGTTATTAATGTTATTGTTATTGTTATTGTTATTGTTATTGTTATTCTTATTCTTATTCTTATTCTTATTCTTATTCTTATTCTTATTCTTATTATTATTATTATTATTATTATTATTATTATTATTATTATTATTATTATTATTATTATTATTATTATTATTATTATTATTATTATTATTATTATTATTATTATTATTATTATTATTATTATTATTATTATTATTATTATTATTATTATTATTATTATTATTATTATTATTATTATTATTATTATTATTATTATTATTATTATTATTATTATTATTATTATTATTATTATTATTATTATTATTATTATTATTATTATTATTATTATTATTATTATTATTATTATTATTATTATTATTATTATTATTATTATTATTATTATCCGCATGGATAATGACTTAAGGCGACACTTCGTGCTAATTCAACAACATTAAGGCGACACCTGGAATTAAGGCGACACATAACTGTCGCCTTAAAGGAATAGGTACCATTTAGAAAAATAATTTTATTGTCGCAAATAGGCTTAAATTGTTCATTTTGGTCTAATAAGTATGTCTCCCAAATTTGGTTAGGGTGGGGTTAGGGGTAGGGTTAGGGTTAGGGTTAGAAAATTTGAATTTTAGTGTGCAAGTCAATGTAACTGTCGCCCTAAGTTAGTATCCACGCTTATTATTATTATTATTATTATTATTATTATTATTATTATTATTATTATTATTATTATTATTATTATTATTATTATTATTATTATTATTATTATTATTATTATTATTATTATTATTATTATTATTATTATTATTATTATTATTATTATTATTATTATTATTATTATTATTATTATTATTATTATTATTATTATTATTATTATTATTATTATTATTATTATTATTATTATTATTATTATTATTATTATTATTATTATTATTATTATTATTATTATTATTATTATTATTATTATTATTATTATTATTATTATTATTATTATTATTATTATTATTATTATTATTATTATTAAAATTATAAATAATATATAATATAAAATGTAAAATATTTTATGTATAAATATTTTACATATAAAATATATTATATACATAATATAAAAATATATATCATCATCGTCCTCGTCATCGTCATCATCATCATTATTATTAAACTAGTCAAAACGTTAAGTGTTACTTATGTAATTCTCTGCCTTGCTTATTCTTTTTATCATCTGTAATACATTGAAAATGTGTCCCTGTTGAATAAGCTGAAGGTAAGTTAAATCAAATCGTTTAATGTGTTTACACCATAAAAGCGTACAGCTGAGAGGTAGAACAAAATACACAGCAAAACCTCTAAATTATGAAGTGTACACACGATCTGCTACAGTAATACAAGAACGGTCCTTCACTTCAATTAATTTATACATGGGAAGTGTAGGGCAGGGCTGTGCCGGCCATTTGTTGATGGTTGAGGTCAGAAATACATGATAAACACTAACATGTATTCTAGAAATCAGCATCCTTTAGGCTCATTCGATCGAACACCTCTGATTTTTATACATGATGAGGGCTCGTGGTATCATGACTTCAAGGAGCACTACTGTTTTCGACACAAACGGCCCGTTTCGGATGGTTACACAGTACGTTATACCATTTTCCTGAACTTACATCGATGTAGGCGCAGGGATTGTCAACTGGTTGTGCATGAGGCGATTTTCCAGCACCCCAATTTCTGAATAATGCCACTGTACCATCGTTCCACTCTAAGGTGTCTACCAAATACAGATAAGACAATACGCGAAGGTGCATATAGGGACATTTTTTCATAATTATCCATTATGAATTTGGCGCCAATCTTTTTAGTAGTTTACGCATGTAAAAGTCTTAATTTAACTTAACGAAAGGAACGAAAGTTTCCTCCATAACAAATAGCTATTACGAAATCGATACAATGAAATACTTCTTTGGTAATGTTCACATGATTATGAAACTTTCATTGAGTAAGATTCAGTAAGAGTTGGACAAGATATTACAATATTTCAAAAGCTGCGATAATATCATTCTGAAGAGAGATTGACGTTACCTTACACTGCAAACATAGACAGAAGAAAACAGGTATTTGAACTCTTGTCTCTTCTGTGTTTTGAACGGAAATATACTTCTAGTAGGGGAAAACGAAGGTAGCCTCCCTTCACAGCTAAATTGATTTCAAAAATAATGTAGGCCTAACCATTAATATTTCTTACCCTCCGTTTCATTGTAGCGCAATCCGATCCAAGTGTCTGCGTTGTTGGGAGGATCAGTTTTACAGCTTTCTGCCAGCTTTTGTACAAACTCATTATCCTCCTTGCTCTCAATGGTGACAAGATGAGCAGCGTTGTCTGCACATGTTTTACGAGATTGGTCCCAGGACTGCCAGGTGCTGATAAGTTTATATTTATTTCCACTCCATTCATTCCATTCCGTACACTCTGATAAAAAGTGCAAACAATATTTATCTAGCATTTGATTCAGCTCATGCACAATATTTTAGTCAAAAGTCCAAACTTTTAACAAAGTCACTATTTGTGCGACAAGTTGCAGCAGCTACAGTTATTTCAGTGACTCGAGTCAAGTCAATGACTCGAGTCACTGTGTCATTTCAACGTTAGGATTCCTGAAGTCAGGTAGTTTGGTAAGTTTAGACTAAAGTCGCGACTTACAATTCAGCACGTGATGATAGTCTTTCGTGTTTATTACGTCCCGTGGCGTAGCCAGAGGGGAGCAGGGGGCAGAGTGCCCCCACAGAAAGTTTGGGGACGCAATTGGCGATGTTGAAAAAATGAAGGAAAGCAAAAAACAAAACAAAAAACAAACAAACAAAAAAAAAACGGCGAGATAAGAAAGGATGGGAAGTTGGTGGGGCGGAGTGGGAGGATGTAGGGATCTAGGTCTCGGGGATGAGTAATGACGGTGGAATCCGCAGAACGGACGGCATATTTATTTTATGCAGGACGCATTGACAATAGACCCCCGAAAAGTCAATCAAAACCTTGGATATTAATGATATCATCTCGTCTGGAAACAATGTTCCGGATTTTTTCTCCTTTTTTCAACAGATTATGCCTTGGGGACTGAACCCTAATCCTGATTTTGAAACAAAATGAATAAATCCCGAAAAAGTATTGGTTGTCAATGTCGTTTCACTCGGAGGGCGGGCAGTCCCTCCAGGGGTGGCGCCAGGTGAGGGCAGGGGGAGGGGGGGCCATCGCCCCCATCGGGGAATTTTTACATCTTCGTCGGGAGTCATAGTCGATACGATAAAGCATGCAGTCCCCGAAGGCGACAGTCGACCCAACGGTTTACCTGTTTCTTGCTTTCAAGAGAGCAACTTCTCTAATAAGAACCAAACATTTTTGGAGCGCTACGCGCGCGGTACGGTCACTCCATTTTCTTCAATATTTCCATTCCACTTAGCTAGATAGCGCAAGTCCTGTCACCTTACCAAGTAACATGTACGCAGAGTACACAGTTTATGTAGATCGTAAATTTAATCCCATATCGCAGTGCCTAGTTGCTGTTCTCTAATATGTGTCATGCTGTACGGTCAGTTGGTGAGCGAGTCCAGGTGGTTTCGATACAATGTATGTTATCCCCGATACGGTCTTCATCCCCTACAGTTTTTTTTTTCTTTTCTTTCTTTTTGTTATTAATGATTACATATGTTTTTTGTGGAAGCTTTCCCAAAATTTTCGCGCGTTTCGTGCGCTTTGCAGTTTCACGATTCAGATTCAAAAGAAAGATATCAGTGCGAAACTTGGCTGTTAAAGTATTGTGAAATTCAAAACATGCCCTGCAATTGCAAGAGATAGTTAGGCTCCTTCAAATCCCCTTCTCACCACGCACCTTCTCGACATAGTGGGTTGTCGGAACTTGGGGTCGCTGGCATGGCCCGGCCCCCGTTCGGGAAAATTTTGTCGCCACCCATGGTCGGTTTACTTATTTTGGCTTTCAAAAGGATCATTTCTGAGATAAAACCCACAGTTTTCGGAACGCTTTGCCGACTCTTCCTCAGCTCCGTTACCTTTGACCTCCACCAAAAACAATAGGGTCCTTTTTCTCACCATAACACATCAACATTCTTAATATGAAATCCATCCAAGCTTCCTACCTTGTGATATCGTGTAAACAAGGTTTTCAGACTTTGACCCCCGGTGACCCCAGATGACGTTTGACCTCCACCAAAACAATTGGGTTCTTTCTCTCACCATAACACATCCACATACTAAATATGAAATGTATCCACGCTTCCTACCTTGAAATATCGTGTAAACAAGGTTTTCAGAGTTTGACCCTGGTGACCCAGATGACCTTTGACCTCCACCAAAAACAATGGGGTTTATCCTCTTACCATAACACATCAACTTCCTTAATATGAAATCTATCCAAGCTTCCTACCTTGTGATATCGTGTAAACAAGGTTTTCAGACTTTGACCCCCCGTGACCCCGATGACGTTTGACCTCCACCAAGAACAATGGGGTTTTTTCTTTCACCATAACACATCCACATACTAAATATGAAATGTATTCACGATTCCTACCTTGAAATATCGTGTAAACAAGGTTTTCAGAGTTTGACCCTGGTGACCCCAGATGACCTTTGACCTCCACCAAAAACAATGGGGTTTATCCTCTTACCATAACACATCTACATCCTTAATATAAAATCCATCCAACCTTCCTACCTTAAAATATGGTGAGTAAACAAGGTTTTTGACTCCTGGTGACCCTAGATGACCCTTCACCTCCACCAAAAACAATAGGCATCATCTACTTAATATGGGCAATCTACATGCCAAGTATGAGATCCCTCAGGGTTGCTCTTCTTGAGATATCGTGTAAACAAGCTAAAGCGTCACATACACACACGCCCATACGCATGTCATGACTGTACACACCATGGGTGCACCCATACGCACACTCGATGCCTTACGGGGTACTGGCACAGGACCCCGCAGGGAATGCAGGGAGGGGATTTCCCAGCAGCGAAGCTTCCCGCGAAGGAGCTGAGTAGAAGGAGGTGTTGAGGGCGGGCTGTGCTCCAAGGTAGACACGTGCAGCCGCGCGTGACTTCTCTTTGCAGTGACCGAATTTTCGGGCAGCTAGGCCAGTTTCGAGCCACGCGTAAGCTAGGAAAGACGTGCGAGAGCGGAGCCCTCGCCCGCTGTGCCGGTACCCGCTAAGGTGAGTACACCCACGCACATACACACGACATCACCATCGCATAGATTCCCTGCCTGCCCCCGGCAAGGAATCAAAAATTAAAGTATGTTCCTTCCTGCGTCCTTAGACTGCCCATGAATGTTTTCAGTCACCCCCCCCCCCCAAAAAAAGAAGAAAACATTAATATGATTCCACTATAATGGGAGATGGAAATGTTACAATTTGCTTAGGACTTTTCCATTTAAAGGGAAATATTGCGTTTGAGTTACCGAAAATACTCATATCTTAAAAAATAATCATTTCCGGATACAGCATGACAGGTAATTCAAAATTAGGCAGTATGGTAGCTTTATTTTCAAGAAATATGGTTCTCTTTTGTTATTTGTAGCTCAAGAATAATTTGTTGGCCTAAACTTACAAAATTATAAAAGATGCAACATCCAAAACTCTTGTGATGCATAGTATTTTGGAGAGATAAAGCTATTATCTGAGTTTATTGGTGAAACTGAATGGTTTAATAATGATTATAGCTACCTTCTTTGTATGCCTGTTGGCGCATTGTAAACGCAACACCTCCCTTATTTTTAAGCTTAAATTCTTAACGAAATTAAAACGTCGTACACCCTGGCTATCTAATCATGATCAACGAAGTGTGGCATGAATGCGGTTGCCCAGGTTTAAATGAAAGTATCTGCACTAGAACCTTTTACAAAGAAGTGAGATCCTCTCCAAAAATAAATTTTCACATTTTTCATCAGGGGCGTAGCGAAGGTGTTATCTTTGAGGGTATAGACATTATGTTTTGCCGACAGATCTGGTAATGCGTAGCGCGAAAACGAGCTTTAGAGGGTGGGGTCCAGGGGGGGAAGCCCCCGGAACCTCTGAGGTTTAAGCATATTTCTGGGTGAAAAATTAATTCTCAGGTTGGATATATTTTGGTTCATAATGCCCCCCCCCCCTCCCACTTAGCTTCCTGGGATGGTTTTTCGGTACATTTGCTGATCTTGTCGGTACATCCGCCCGGTGCGAACGACGACTAGTCTCCCCGACGGTTTACCAGTCTTTGCTCTCAAGAGGACAATTCCTCTAATAAGAACCCAAATTTTTCGGCGCGCTACACGTGCTGCATGGTCACTCTAGTTTCTTCAATAGTTCTTTCCACATAGCTAGATAGCATAAGTCCTGTCATCCTTACCAAGTAACATGTAGGCATAGCAAGTTATGTAGAGGTCGTAAATTTCATCCCATATCGCAAAGCTATTTGCTGTTCTCTCGTGTGTGTCATATGCGGTAGGGTTAGTTGGTGAGCGACTAACGGAGTAAAGTTTGGCTATTCCATCGGGCAGTCCAGGTGCTTTCGACACAATGTATGTTATCCCCGATACGGTCTACAACCCCTACAGTTTTTATTTTTTCTTTATTGTTCTTAATAATTACCTATGTTTTTAGTGTAAGCCTACTAAAGGTCGTAGGCTACAAACCCTTTCCATCTTTCCAAGTAACTTCATAAGTAGAATACATGGAATTATCTAAACGTCGGGAATTTCATCTCATTTCACTGGACTTAGTTAATGTTCTCTTTTCTGCTTGTATCTGTCTTGCGGTACAGGTTGTGACTCGAGGAGGGAAGTAAAATGTAAGTTGTGCCCGATAGGGCCCAACTGCCAGGACAATTGACCTATTTAAGCTTTAAAGAGGGATTTGCATCACCCCAAGTATGACTTTTTCTTGGTGGTAAGCCCCGCCCATAATTGTTTTTACTGTTTCTCCTTGTGCAGACACAAACATAGCTCACTGCTCAAGGTCATATTCTGGTGAGCATAAAAGACCCCATGTGTAATCAAAACATTCTCTGTGCATTCTGTGTAATGTGAGCTGCTCTGCATCTTTTGAATTTTGTAACTCTGATGTCAATCAAAGAGTAGTCACCAACTGAGACTTTTACTTACCCCCAACTAAAAGTCATACTTGGGGTGATCAAATCCGTCTTTAAAAGCACAGATTCTTTTTAGTGTATAGGCTCACCCAAAATAATTTCGCGGGCTTCGCGCGCTTTTCACAGCTTAGAGTCCGGCAAAAACATTCTAGTAAATACAAATTTTATGCAAAATATGCCCCTCAATGACATGGTACAGTACACAGGTTTTTGTCAAATTCTCCCTCACCAACCTCTCGACGGGATCGGAGCTGTCCGAGGCTTCGGGTCTCTGGTCTTCCCGTTGGGGAGTCTGTCCCCCCCCCGTCGGGCAAATCCTGGCGCCATCCCTGGGTGGATATGGGGGGTCAGGGGTGCGGGAATGACTTGTAAGTGATAACCCTTTGACACTTAAGTTTCGGTACATGAGGCTATATGCTGTCGGTACATTTACCTTATTTTCATCCCTGCCCCCCCCCCCCCCACTTCAAGCACTCCAGTAACGATACTGGCCCTGAATGTTATCGGTTAAGGAATGTTTCCTCAGTGTCATGTAATGTCTTTGAGAGTGATATCGTATAAACGATTTGAAATTTCTTGTCATGTAGAAATCACCTTAAAATAATACACCCCCATGTCCTTGTCGAGGCAAGAAAGTTAATTTATATTTTGGGAATACACACAAAAGTTTTGTAAAAACTCGTTTTTGTTACGGTAACGGTACACGGTCTCGGGGACCTCATGTACAGTGCATATTATGCTCAGAAAGTGTTATCATACTGGGTTGTTTTACGTGAATGCGAGTCATGCTGGTAGGTTTCTCAATCCTCTTACCAGCTTAACAACTCCCTGCTCTCACCACTTATTCCGCAAGGTCTAATCAGGGAGTTGCAAATAACAACTCCCTGGTCCAATCAGGGAGGTCTATTAACACCTCCCTATCCCAATCATGACCATTCTTCATTAAATTGTTTCGGCTCTGACTGATCGTGTACCAAACAAGAGGCACAAATTTCTACTCGGGACCAGCCAGGATGCTAAGAGTTACGCAGATTGCTGTCAGGTGATGAAAACCTGCAAGAAATTCCCGAACGCGATTTTTAAACTCTCGCGGGATTGTTGAAAAAAAAAGTGTGGGAATCTCGCATTCTCGCTGCCCAATGTGAAAACTGGAACCACGTGTTCAGGTTTATATCAGAATTAAGGACGTAATTCGTTGGATTAATGTAATCGGCAGAAATTCACTGCAAAACTTTATAGTCCTTCTGAATCAGTGGCGTAACTAGATATTTTTTGTGTGGGGGGGGGGGGGCAGAGGCAAAGAATTTCCGACAAATCATTATCTGGGACTTTTTTTTTTTTTTTTTTTTTTTTTGCTTTCCGGGCAATTTGAGACCGACTTTTGATTTTCACGTTGACGTTTCGATGTGTAATTCTGCTTAAAAACATAACAATTGTTGTAAGTGCATGTTTCAAATGAGTTGTTTTTAATTTATTTCCGACAGAGACTAAAAATTTCCGACAGAGGCCTTCGGAGGCTTTGTGGGGGGGGCGACCGCCCCTGCCCCCTCTAGCTACGCCACTGCTTCTGATCACTATCGTACTGGTGGAGGATGTGAGTTCTTCAAAGATAGTGTTCAATCTCCAAAACATTACAGCCAGCCTAACGTTTATTCTCTTAAACCTACATATTGGGAACATATATGTCAAGAACCAGTTCAGTCTACCAAATGTTCTGGCCTATTGCGGCACTTCTTCCAAAATAATGCTTATTAACCAGTTGGTAAGTTGTCAACTAAAAAAATTGTACAAGTCTTACCAAATTGACGACATGAGAAGTTTCCAGGTAACCATTCACCGCCATTTTTACCACTCCCTGCCACACAAATTGCTCGGTTTAATGGAAACGGGTGAAGGCCCTTATTACCACATGTCAAGTTACACACCTTGTCCTTCATTGTAACGCCTCCTGGCGGGCAGTCAAAAGATCCGTTCGTCACTTCGGGCAGATCGTCATTAAGGCACTGGATTTCTATGTATCAAAATGAAAGCCAAGATCATCGTTGTTATCCAGGTAAAATGGATGAGCGCAGAATTTTAAAGTGAACATGTTCAAATGCGACACTTTGATCAATGTTCTTATATGCAGAGGGAAGACTATGTCACTGAGTCACATAAACACAAAGATAAGTCATAATCACGAGAGTGCAAAAGCTATTGAAAACTTCGATGTTGTAGCAGTATATAAGATCCATACATATAATTGGCAAAAGTATTATAATGTAAATGGTATGGCTGAAAAGTTTTGCGTAAAGGTTTGTGGACATGAAACCAAAAGAGCTGTTTTACTCGGCAATGAAAGATTAAGATCCCCTGATGAAAACTCCGTTAGAATTACTTGAGCAACTTTTACCGTTCTCAAGATATATCTCTTCAAAGTTTGACGATTTCTGAGATTTCTCATAAGCTACGCGAAAAATGTGATGCCGAGTGTTGCAGAGTGTTTATATATTTTTTTGATTACCCTTTGTAAATTATCGTTTAATTACTTAGCAACTGGTTTCTAGTTTGGTGTTGAATGTGGACATTTTCAAAGTAGTCAGTAACTACTTCCAACATAAGTCCCTCATGGCATATCAACATTACAACTGTCCGCGAAATGAAAGTTAAATAAACAACAAATAACATAACGCATATCTTATGAGTCCCTCTTTCCACATCACAAATTGCATATGTACCTCATGTTTATTCATGACAAAGTGCAACAACAGTAATTGTCTTGTAAAATTTGATGGATTCTGATGGGAATTGCGACTGTTTCTAACGTTTGTAATGATTCTTAAATCAAATTGGTAAGTAATGTCCATATCCACAGACCTTTACTTTTCTTCTCAGATTTATAGTGGCTGGCTGTACATGGGTATTGAACATTCACTTTAGTTGTATATGCGGTCTTATTTCAAAGCCAAACCTTCACACGATCGTATGTTGAAACAGGCCATGGGAAGATTTTAAACACTGAAATTCTTCTACAGAGTAACAAGAGGGTTGAACTAGTTTCCTCCACCTAAATGGCACGAATAAGCAATATGTCGATTTACTGTGGCGCCGTCATCATTAAACCGGTGCCATATCGAAAATAATGGAGAGAAGAAGCTCCAATTATGACAAAACCTTACGTTTAATGTATAATTATCAATTTCTAAGAAGAGTTACCGGAACATGTAAAGTTCCCGTCTGTCCAGTTACCACTGAAATCATCTTCTTCTACACAAACTGTCTGGTTTGAGGATGAAGCATAGTAACTATCATTACATATCAAGTTACACCTATCTCCGTCAGAGTAACCAGAACAGTTGAAAAATCCGAAGTTAACAGTGGGAAGATCTCTGCATTTAATAGCTGGAAGAGTAAACAGTATACAACAACCGTTACCTGAGAACTTTTAACTTCACTATCACAGACTCGTGTGAAATGTATTTTAATCGTATTTAAGCTTGCCATTTCTCAGTAAGTTGCTGAAGAAAGAACTTTTACGTAAAGACTTTGTTGAACCTGTAAAAGACAATTGTTGTTTGTATTGTTGCAGAGGTTTGTTGAGAATTCTTTCGTAAAAGGGAGTAAGAAATCTCCTCAAACTTACTTTGACACAAGAACTAAATGTTACAAATCTCCTCTTATCCCTATTGCAAGTATCTTTCAAGATGTTTCAGAACATAAATGTGGCATTCTCAAGGTAAACAAAGTGGTTATTTTTCAATAAATTTAAAAATTTGTTTACAAAATTTTTGTCACATGATTCAAAAGAGCCATTTATAAATTAGGACACCCAGGTATACTAGTTCAAGTTGGGTAACTACATTTTCCCTTTACTTTCGTATCCCTTCGAGTCGTAACTCCGTTTGGGAGTAAATTTCAGGTATTCGTCTATTGTGGGAGATATCCCGAGGGACAACAGGGGCTTCTACATTCCACCTATGAATGTGCATTTCTGTGCAGTAAGTTTGTTCATTCCCCTCGAGCAATTAATAATCGGTTTTGACTTGTATTTTGGTATTTGCATTTGTGTAATAAAACTATGATGAAAGTCGGTTTAGTATAATGCTTTACTTTTTCAACTTCAAAGGTAAGAGTGCTGGTTTTCTTGAAATGGTTTTAAAGTGGTAAACATTGGCTATAAACGACGAACGATCG
The DNA here is from genome assembly GCA_029531755.1 of Holothuria leucospilota. Lineage (NCBI taxonomy): Eukaryota > Metazoa > Echinodermata > Holothuroidea > Aspidochirotida > Holothuriidae > Holothuria > Holothuria leucospilota. Next base: position 34,983,790 of record CM055978.1, read on the forward strand.
TTGCCATGAGCAGATGAGAATAGACAACTATGCGAACTTATGTCAGTCACCCGAGTCTCCGACATCATGTAGCTGATAGGGGTTGGGGCATGGTCTCTTACAATTTTTCAAACCACGTTTTGCACAAAGCCTTAATTGACCAACACTGGTCTTGACTCTTGACTCAGTAGTTACAATTCTGGCCCCAGAATCAATCCTAGTATTATATGAGTCTTTTCAATTGAATGTTATTTTCAGCCATTTGTTAAAACTTAGTTCAAAATGAACTGTACGTTGTATAGGGACTCATGAGCGTACAAAACTATTTCCAAATCTAGGGCTGAGCACTTTTTCCCAAAATGGTAAGCACGTTTGATCGAAAAATGCTGTATATTTTGCCCCAAATAACAAATTTTCTGCAGGCCCGTAGCTAGAAAGTCTGACATAGGGGGTACCAAAGATTATGTTTGAAGCGATAGTGGTGTCACCAGATGATGAAAGTTTGCAGAAACCACAGGGGATGATATCTCAAGCCCTTTACGGATACCTTAAAGAAATCGGACCTTCACGTTGGCGTGCGCGCAAAGCGCGCGAAAACTTGCTAAAGTGCTAGTTGTCAAATATCAGCTTCAAATGAAAAGGGATAATGTGAACACAATTCTCACTACGACATGTAAAGTTTCCGTCAGACCACTTCCCCCCTTGATCAGCTTCTCCCTCCTCACATACTGCCTGATCGGTGGAAACTGGGTAGAAGCCATCTTTACAGGTAAGATTACAAGCACCGCCCATTGATATTTCAAATTTGGGAGTGCAATTGAAGGATCCATTGCTCACAACAGGAAGTTTGCTGGCTACGCACACAACAGCTGAGTAAAAACCAAAACGTAACAAACTTTTGCTTTATAAAAATTCAATACAACTTGAAAACGGTTATATTAGATATTTACGGTGGAGAATACAGAGGCAAATGAATTGATATCGTAAATAGAACCGAGTTTAGAATAAAGATTACATTCCAACAATTTTTCTTGTGGTAATTGGATTTATATTTTCGATCGATTTTCCGATTGGGTTGAACAGTGGTCCGCACGGGGGCACGCCCCCTGTGCCCCCGCTTGGCTACGGGCCTGATTTTCTGCCTCAATAGAGATCTGCAGTCCCACATCCTTGTCTTTTCAGCGTACTTAGAGCCTATACAGGTTGATTTCAAAGAGCTAGCTGTCAAATATCAGCTGCAAATGCAAAGGGATAATGTGAACACAATTCTCACTACGACATGTAAAGTTTCCGTCAGACCACTTCCCCCCTTGATCAGCTTCTCCCTCCTCACATACTGCCTGATCGGTGGAAACTGGGTAGAAGCCATCTTTACAGGTAAGATTACAAGCACCGCCCATTGATATTTCAAATCTGGGAGTGCAATTGAAGGATCCATTGCTCACAACAGGAAGTTTGCTGGCTAAGCACACAACAGCTAAGTAAAAACCAAAACGTAACAAACTTTTGCTTTATAAAAATTCAATACAACTTGAAAACGGTTATGTTAGAAATTTACGGTGGATAATACAGAGGCAAATGAATTGATATCGTAAATAGAACCGAGTTTAGAGTAAAGATTACATTCCAACAATTTTTCTTGTGGTAATTGAATTTGTTTAGTCAAAGTGTGAACATCGTCCTCATCACTTTATTGAACTGAGTTATATATTGGATAGGTCGGGTTAGGACTCTTCTGAACTCCTGTAATTGCTCGAAGCACCAAAAGTGGGCTCAGACTGGCCAAGTGCAGGAACCACCCTTTTCCCAGCTATTTAGAGATCACATTACATGTACATGCCTAGCCTGTGCTTCCCTCTTATGCAACAGTCTCGTGTAAACCATTTATAGATAATAGTACACGGCTCTTTAAGAACTTAGTTTCATTGAGCTGTGATCAAGTGTCACTTCTCTTGCAGAACTGAATACATTGCTTAATTAGCCATGTAGCCTATGGATGAACTACATAGGGATAACTTTCTCCAAAAAGGTAAGGGGTCATTAGCTGCATCGTCGGTAAGGAATGTACACGGCATGTGAGCCGGCATTTTCAGCAGGACTTGCTCGATGAAGTCACTAGTGTTTCAAACACAATTTCCTGTCCTAATCTTACGTATGTAAATAGACATGTAGATCCTATTCTTGAGTGGAGACATGTACTTTTAGGCTGCTGTTTTGTACTTCCGACACATGTTAATTACAGTAGTGTCTTTAGCGCACCAAAAACGTGTTAGAAATGTAGTTTTGTATCTCGTTAGGTCAAGCATGGATGCCAGTATATGCCTGCATCAAGTGTTACCATATTGCCATCCATGAGACAAATTGCTTAGCAAAAAGATTATAATAAATGAAATTGCCTGAACAGGTTACAGTCAAAGAAGAAATGACTGCTCTCACCACGACAACTGAAGTTTCCCTCAGACCAAACCCCTGTTTGATTATCTGCTCTTGTTTCACATACTGCCTGTTTGGAAAAAGCTGGATAAAAGCCATCTTCACATGTTAGATTACAAGCACCACCCGTCGATATTTCAGAATTGTCAGAGCAGTTGAAGGTTCCGTTTCTTACTTTAGGAAGATTACTGCTGAAGCAAGTTATTGCTGGGGAAAATCCTGTTGAAGAATTTAATTTGTGATGCTGTGCTTATACATCCAACAAGTTAAGGCAGGTTAAGCTTCACCTCTTTAACCAGAAAAAATGCTTGGTTTTAATTAAATGGAATTCATGCCGTTGGGATTTACACTTACATTTATCATTGCGTTATTAAAGTTTCCCTCAATTAATGTTTTCTTTTCTTTTTCTTCCGTAATGGAAAACAAATCGACCAAAAAGCATAACCACCTTTACTTTTATAACCATATTCGGGCGCGGATCGGGGGGGGGGGACTTTCCCGGCCTCAGCCCCCCTTTTTTCGCCACATCAACAATGACAAATACGCCAAAATTAGCATAATGTTAATCTAGGAGAATATTCCGGGGGCTTTCAGCCCCCCCCCTTTTTGAAATGTCTGGATCCGCGCCTCATAGTTCTAGTTGAATGCTTGGGAGATAAATGGTGGATCCAGGGGGCGAAGACAGCAGTTGCTCCGAAGAGTTTTCAGAGCAAACTGAAAATTACACTCTTCACTGGTTGTTGGTCTTCAAGATGAAGACTATTGCCTGTTATTTAGAGCCTAACTTGGGACTAAAAGTAGAGTTAAAAACATTTTCGCCACTAGAGAATTAAAAATTAATATCGCCTTAATGGATTTTACCATATCTCATTTTACCATGGAACTCTTCTCACCTTCCCGCCCATTCGGTACTTTGTCTGACTACGTGCTTGCCTTTAAAAGAGCTTTGGTTCTGCAGTGTTCACAGCGACACAGAGACAGACTCAAAAGTTGAACGCAATATACGATCAAAATATTTCCCTTTGAATGTCAAGATGATCTTGATGCTAACGACTGTTTGATACAAGAACATCATAATGCTTCCCGGAACTGTGACAAGTGCTTTGGGTTCGAAGAGACAAAATCCACCATTCTTGGAAATTAAATGCAAACTTATCCCAACAAGTGAAAACAAATGGCTGGCCCTGGGATTTTCCAGACGGGGGGGGGGGGGGGGCTTCCCAACGGGACCCGAGCAAACCGAACTCCAAAGGCGACAGGTTCGGGTTCCTGTTGAAAAATATGCCGTCCTCAACAGCAAGTACAACAGTAGACCGTCAAAGTGACTGGTCGCCATCGGAGATAATACCGCATTGCCTCCAATAAGCCTCCTCGAAGAAACTGGAAATATCCCTGAGAAGGGTTCACTATCACCTCCCCCTAATTTGCGACACCCTTGGAAAACATGAAGCAGAGAACCTCGAGGGACATCAAAATTTTTCACCAAATTCGCTCGAGAAACCTGTGAGAGATCAGGAGAGAGATTCTGCCCATGGTCATAGCAACTAGGTAGAGAAGTCTACAGACAAAATTAAGTACGGTAAATAAAATAAAATAAAATAAAATAAAATAAAATAAAATAAATGATAAACTTAAAACACTTTTCTGTTGCGTTACTGACGGACCTACAACAGATTTTGTGTAGCCAACGAAACACGTTATTCTCTTGAGCTTAAACCTGTATTTAAAAGGCCCCACAGAAGAGTAGCTAACCCCTGTCTGAACATTGTTGCTAACGTAATTTAAGTGGTTAAACTCATAAATAATGGTTAAAGGAAATGATTACATTACAAAAATAAGGAAAAACAGTCCGATTATGACAGAACATTCATACTACAATATATGACAGCAGTTTGTATAATTTACTTAGAAACACAACCAATCTTTTTGGCATCATCACTATACGGCGTTTTTCATGGAACATTGATTATTTATAATGCATTATGCATACGTCAAAATGTAGTGTTGCTTATATTTCATCTTCCGTACCTGTGGTGCTTTCGAAGTATCCGCCTGTCTCTGTTTCAGCAGAGAGTGCTGTTGTTGTTTCTTCTTGTTTAACATTAGTGCACTGAAAATACCCTTTTATCTCTGCTTCAGCGGGTAGTGCTGTAAAAGAAGATAGTTGGGAAGGTTTGAAAAAGTTGTTTGGATTTCACGGAGGCTCGCTCAGCTCAACTATAATTTTCATCCTGCACTAACTAGTACATACAATATACATTTGAAAAATTATCAGCCAAGTGGGTTTTGTTCAATGACTAAATTTTTACTTCTAATTTATTTTCTTTACTACTTTGAAAGTTTGTGTGCTGTCAATTGTTACTTCTTTTTCCTCCCTGATCACTTTTTGGATGCCTGAAATAAAAATGAAAAAAAAAAGCAAAAAAAAAAAGAAGAAACAATGAAGTCACTTCCACCGACAAGTTTCACCAACCACTTGTACCTAAAATCTAGAATTACATGAATATTTATTCTAGAGGTTGGAAAGTGAATCTTATTCACCCAAATCCCCCAAATTGGGGAACAATTGAAGGAAAATTTAAAAAAAAATAGTTTTATGAAGGAAAGATGGAAAATTTTTGGTTTTTATTGAAAAATATGTCCTCCTTAAGAGCAAAGGCAAAAAAATCATCAGGGTTACTCGTCGTCGTCAGATCTCTCAGCTGAGGGACAATGCCCTGCCTCCCAACTTGGTGTCACCTCTGGCCTCAGCATTGAGACACTTTTAATTTTCTTACAAAGTATGTTTGTTATGATGGCAGTCTGAATTAAGAACCTTCTAAAAGGTATAGAGAAGAGGATAGACGTTCGCATCGATGCAATTTTCTGTTTCTCTAGAATCAAGCCTACACGGGGGAACGATAATTGTGGAACTTTTACCGTTGAATAAAGCCAACCAATTTGAAACGGCGTAAAAAAATTATAGTTATAGAAACAAAGTGCCACAGAAAACAAACTTATTCTATATTAATCGTCTTTTGGATCGTTTTAAATTGAGGTTAGTAATCGCTTGGAGACATGCCAATGTTCACAGTGAGTAAAATTTTATTTCCAATCGATTTTCCAAATGGGGGGGGGGGACAGTGGTCCGCACGGGGGGCCGTGCCACCGCCTGGCTACAGGCCTGGCCCTATAGCCTTTTTAATAGGATTGTGGAGTTTTAAAAGAAATGACGGTTACGCATGGGAAATTAGAGGGACTGTTGCACTTCCATATCTGGTCGAAGAGGTTCAGTCAGTTGCTTACATGAAATTAATTAATAATATCCCGTACAAGCACATATTGTCAGAGAGATGTTATAGTTACCCTTCCACGAAGTTCTTTAATGATCGAAGCGATGTGAAGTGTTCATCGTTGAAAAATTGCCCTGAACTGCTTAAGTGTTAAAGAAAGTGTGAATGAGACTAATGAAATGCATTTTGATTACACACCGAATCCTTTCGCTTAGCCTGATGTCATCATGAATTTCAAAGAGGAAAAGTAGTTTATTTTAAGTTATCTCACAAAATCCATGGTGTAAACATACAATATTGCGTAGTTTAACTCTTTCAAAGATATAAGTTTAGAAAGCATACGGTGTAAAGTTTGAGATTATGTCGAACTGAACAAGTATGGATGTCTTTACCCTCACTCATGCTCATACTGCTGGAGGTTCACTGCAGCCCCGGGGTATTTTGAAGGATAACCCTGGTTTGGTCTGTGCAAAAATTAAAAACAAATTCAATGCCAACGGAGCTCTTTTATGAAGACGGGGCTGGAACAGTTGCCCGGTTCCCCGCCCTCTTGACGGCCCTCCTCATACATCGGGATTTTTCCATTCCGATACTCATCTACCTAGAACTCGTACTCATTACCTTCTTAAATTGCAAAATATACAGACCTAAATGTAATTAAGTATCAGGCGCGTAGCCAAGGGGGGGGGGGCATGCCCCCCCCCCATGGACGAAAATATTTTTTGAATTTTTTTAATGATTTTTATGATATCGCTATTACGTTAAAACAGAAAATGCTAAGATGAAACTTATAATACCTGGGAAATGCCATTTCCAGGAATCTGGGAGGCATTTACGGCCAACTTTTCTTGTACGCTTCGCGCCAACCTATGGCGGCGCTACGCTTAGATAGTTTGCTTACAGAAGGGAGCTCCCTGCTTACAGGCTTCGCCCACTCTCTGGCAAATTCCTGGCTACCCGCCTGGTAAGTGTAACTGATAAGCAACTGAACACTTTGGGCCCCCACTTTTGAAATACGTTTCAACTTTACATTTAAACACGTTTTTACACAGGATGTTTAGGAATTTGACAAGCATGCTTAGCATTTCACTCTGGTAACAAAGTGCCGTCAGAAAAGTGTTAAAAACACGTTTTTAAGTCCTACAACCACTGTTTTAGCGTGTACACATAGTTCATGAACATTAAACTGTAGTATAATAATTGATCTCATTAAGTGAAGCTGCTGTTTGCTAAAATTAGTTCATGTAAAAGAGTCTGAACAGATGAAATTAATAGTTCATAGTATTGGCTTGTATATGGCTTTACAGTACTGGCAGTAGCGTGCAAGTGAATACATTATTGCTGAGTTAAAGACACAGCTTATATTTGTATAATTCATGCATTCTGTTGAAGCAATGCAAGTCAGGCCTAGCAGGCTCTTACTCAAACAACGCACACTGTCCCATCAGGGAACCTAGCTCCTTCGAGGAACAGAAGCCTTTGGCTGTAATGTTTGGTTTTCGCCCTTAGGCTTCCATCCTAAGGGACATTTACAAAAACAAAAAGAAAATAAAAAAAACTATAGGCCTATAATTCATTAGCAATCACATTTTCCCCGTGTGTTAATCATGCGTCCGACGTAAGTGTACCCATACGAGTATGGATCTGAGGGTTGCCGCCCTCCCAGGGCCCCCAAGTTGTAAACTACTGGTCAAACAAACATTATTCTCAGGGCACTGGCACTCTCCTTTCGGGGCAAAATTCATGGAACATTTGCTTGCGAATCAGGGTAAATTCCAGGGCATCCAGCCCTAAACCGCCTGCCAGGCAACGCTTCCCATACGGGGACCATTCACCCTTCTGTCAGCCTACCAATGATTGTAATTTATTGTATCTGAATATATACTTGACCTTAAACCCGTACCCGTGCTCATGTCTTCGAACCATATACCCGTATTTACATGCTACTTTGTATACTCGACCACACAAGCAGTCCGCGTACCCACGTCTTGCTACCGGGGTATACTACTGATATGGTCAGCGAAATGAAACAAGTATCTCACCTATGAGTATCACACTCACGAAGAGATCCAGCAAAATCTTCTTTGAAAAAAATGAATCCATGATAATGTCGCTTTTGCTTCAAGGCTCACTTGTTTCATAAACCGTCGAAATTAACTTGAAAAAAATGTGTTGCTCTTCAAAAATGATCAGCACTGCTAGTTCAAAACACAAGCTAACGTGTTGCGCATATCCAATCCTGGGTAGAAAACAGTAGGCTGCAGTAGATAAGCAATTTACACAGTAAGTCAACGATCCAGGAATAACGCTTCAAACAACTTAGAGTAAATGAACTGTTGTTTTGTTTGGAAATGATTATAAACTTTCCTCCCACGCTCTCATGAATAAACATTTACCACGTTTTAATAAAACTCTAATACAATATGTATGGAGAAAGTACTGTTACAAGACAGAAATCTTTCAAGATTTTCGTGGAAAACATCCTTACTATGTAAGAAAAAGATTCTCCTCTAGAAACTTAATGCACTCCCGAAACAAGTGAGTCAAAACAGTTTTAATTTCTATGTGATGTTTGATCTATACCAAGATGACGAACAATTAGAAAAATATACATCAGCGTCAAATTATGAACAGTTTAAGAACAGTTTTACGTTTTCGATCTTGTCACAAAACAGCCAATGTTTAACATTGATTGAGTCGAATTTGACCTCTGACATGATTCAAAGATCACTGGTGTGGAAAATTTTAGTAAAACCACTTTCCACTCTTGAACTTAACAAAAGAAAAGTTTCCACAGTTTTAATAGTTTAACTAGTCAGTGCTGTTTGTATAAAACGCGAGTAATAAACATTTAATTTTCACTTCTGTCAGAAAAACTTATTTCAGTAAGTATGCCATTTACAAGGCATACGACTGCTCAATGCAAGTTGCAAATTAAAAAAACCGAGTATATTCTATTTGATTTCCCTGTAAGCGAACACAATATTTCTTCTGATGCTGCTTTGCTCTGAGCAAACATTTATAACAAGCTTTGAGGAAGCCTGCAATCTACAAAACTCATTAACTTTTTCTCATGGTACAAAAACAGAAATCTATCAGAGAAGAGTTTCTTGGAAAACATGATGTAATAAAAAGTCGTATCTTTCTGCAGTTAAAAGAATAATAATGTCTCTTAATAAACAGATGTAAAAAATATGGCTCTTGAGTTCAGCATCCTTGGTAATTACTTTCTGACAAATAAGTTTTTGATTCATATCCGTCCGATTAATATATAACAGAACATATAGCCGATTCGGCCTTACATTGTTCAAAATATAGTATAATATAGTTGGTACACACCTCCAATCTTTTCAATAAAGCATTTTATGGACTTTGTTGAATTGCTTGATATTGCTGTCATTGATTTCGTTATTTGTTTTGCTTCTCATGTCTCAGGCGATAGACCTATTTGATGATGGTCATGTGACAAAGCGAGAACGATATTATATTAAAGCTTTAGCAAACCACGTTTGGAAAAGAAACATACAGTAACAGTGCTTCTAGGGCGTAAATTTAGCAAGGAAGAAAACCGCAATTAACTTGTAAGAGTTAGATATATGTATAGACCTCTGCTTGATATCATCCCCATTCGACGACAGTAAAGAAGTACACGGGGTTTTGAAATTATTGTTTCCTTCTATAATTATGTTCTATAATGCACAATTATCAGGGTGACGTCTAGCGTAATAGGTATTTGTACTGTATGTACCACGCTCTTTTAATTAGGCCTTTTAAGTATTGTCAAATACAATAATAATAATAAATAATAATACTGGAAATTTATAAAGCGCCAAAACCAATCAAGATTGTTCAAAGGCGCTGTGACAGTAACAGAATTAAGTAATATGCTTGGTGGAAGAGATGGCGTTTGAGAAGTTCCTTAAAGGCAGCAACTGTCTGTGCAGTTTTGATATAGTTAGGAAGAGAGTTCCATTCTCTCGGAATACAGTATAGGTCATGCAGTTAATTGATATAAATAAGCCTAAACCAGAAAAGAAAGTTTTGACTTTAAATAGAACTCTATCATTTACTTCGTCGGGGTAAATGCAATCCTTGCAACTTTCGATTGCTTATGAGAAAACAGGAAGTAGAAAATTGAAATGAATTTTTAATTGTCGAAGAGAGATAGCTGCTCCAGAGTATCTTTGAATTCATTATATGAAATAGCAGCTTGCGCTTTTTACTTTGTCCTTTTAATGACGTTCTGCCATTTCCAATAAAATTGTAACAATAAATTTAAACGTAATAAAACTGTTCCAACTTGAGTCGAATCGACTTTTATAATCATCCCGTTTCGTCTTACAATGACTTACTGAAGGCTGTAAAGATGTTATACTACCTTACCTCGTTCTTACAGTAAATATACATAAATCGTGTCACCGCCCCGGGACACCCCCACCCTCTTGGCTAAGGGCTTCATTTTCCATCAAGGGCAGATTCAAATAAAAAATTCAAAAGAGTCACAATGATGTAAATGACAGCTAATCGCCTGTATAGATAATTCGTAGGGATACAAAATTTAACTGCACTGTATATTCTTGACCAATCTACAGTTCAGCTTTTCTGTGTACTTTAATCATAGCGAAGACTAAAACCAAACGCGTTTATTGTTTAAATCAGAGTAAACGTTTGACCAATGTTTCCATTTGTGAACACAGACACACATAATGAAAAGTAAACAGATGGAAAACTCTTCAATTCAAGGTAATGGAGACGGTTTAGTTAAGATTTCGATAATCCATTTAATCACAAAAGAAACACCACTTTATCGAAAATTTCAAATCCAGCTGTGTTCACCCACTTCCACCACTTGTTTTGTTGCTTAAATTTCCTGCTAAACGCTTCTTTCAAAACCCAATGCCCAGTTCCGCAGTAACGATATCTGCAACGATAAACTATGATAGTAAAGTTGAACCTCAGTACAACAGAGAGTTGTCCCTTGTGCAACATCAGCTTCATGCAGATCCTTTCTGGAATAGAAATGGCCTTTGCATTTGCAAGAAGTTGAATGTCTATAAAACAGGCCTAGTGCGTATTCTGCTTTACAGTACAAATGAGTATAATAAGTTCTCGACAACCTGTCAACTTATAAACAGCATGGAGCCTCACCGAGAACGATATCAGTGGCGTATCTTAAAGATGTTGTTGTAATGTGTCACTAGCTTAAAGAATTAATCTGCTCATCCCAGACAGTTCCAGTCGTGTAAAACTTCTCCCAGTGGGTCAGTATTCACAACGTGTCGGTTCACCCTATTATATGGTTGACTCACTGTAGTCAGGGAGCTAGTCCGGTTTCATTTACACTTTTGAGGACGGAAGGTTGGATGGTCCCTATGTGTAACGGGCACCGGGCGTCTGGGGAATGAATGTATGTGAAAATTCCTTTCTTTTCCAGGCAGACATCTTAGGTTATGGCCGCCATCTTGAAAGTAGGTTACCCTAGCAATGTGCCATGACCAGCATCTGTTTCAATGACCTCGAAAACACCTGAATTGACCCCTCATTTGTTCATCTCCGATTTTTACAGGCAGATATATAACATTTATTGTTTTCTGGCGGCCATTTTGGATTTTTGGCCGCCATCTTGGAAAATCGGAGCCAGTCAAGTAGGTTCCACGGATAAAATCAATAGATAGGTCGAAAAGAAACTCCATGCAAAATTTGATACTTTTGTCCGGCCAGTAACGTTAAATTTGCTAAGCCACCTGACTAGTATAGATTTTAGCACTACTGTAAAGCTTACAGTGTCTTCTTGAATTATCCGTTTTATACAAGTTTGAAGGAACACTTCAAAGCGAAGGCATCAGGTAATCTACAGAGGGATTTTGAAGAGACTTTTCAACAGGCATTCTACTGTATCAAACGCACTGAGCCTTTAGTAAGACAACAAAATAGAAACATTTTCTTTAAGTCAAAAATGACGGTTGAAAGGAATTTAGATGGCGGAAAAGATAAACATCTCAGTAAGGACAAAAGATTAAGCTTTCAGAATTACTTTATACAAGGCAATCACCTGTGTGGTTCAAGAGTAATTAAAGGGCAAAGGAAAGTTAGGGCTGCACAGTAAAAGTCCTATGCATGGCTGTGTGAGTCAGAGCAGGGAGCTGTTATTAACAGCTCCCTGGTCAGAGGATGCTTTCACGTGCGCACAGTTAGGAGCACTAGGAAATTGTTATGATTATGCAATGGCATATAAGGGGTATTCGTAGTACTTTACTTGTTGTTTTTAATCAGCTCTAATCGCAAGTAATGAATTAATTTCATACTGGTTCTTACAACTGTTGTACCGTATTTCAATTGAAGACTATTTTTTGTTGTGTATGAATTGAATATACGTACATATTTGTACAGATGTTGAATTAAACTTTTCAGCCAGTTGAGAATGAAACCACGCATGACAGGCCCATGATGTAGAGGTCTGAGGGTTGAGAGGTTGGTCACGTTAAGTTTGTTGTACGTCCTTTTGGGGACGTAGCTGCTTGGTGAGCAGAATTCCTTCGGGAGTAACATTTGATTTCGCCCTTCAGCTTTCGCGAGAGTCTAGGGACTTTGGAAAAAGCATGAAACCTTACTAAGTTGAATTTACTAGCAAGGTTAATTTCATGTAACAGTGTAATTTATTGAATAGGCCTAAAACATTGCTGTGGTTCTCAAAAGTGTTGAAATGTGTAATATGAATTGAATTTATTGGTATTTACCCAGCCAACATTCCCAGGTGGGCCCCAACTGGGTCCCTGCTGGGCTACATTCTGGGTCCCAGCTGGGGCCAGTCTGTGTTTATCAGGTGTTCCCAGTTGGGCCCCAACTGGGCTTAGCCCATCTGGGCTGGAGTCGGGCCCCATCTGGGCCCCTGCTGGGCAACATGCTGGGCTTATGCTGGGGCAAATCCGTGTTTGTCAGGTGTTCCCGGTTGGGCCCCAACTGGGCTAGCCCATCTGGGCTGGAGTCGGGCCCCATCTGGGCCCCTGCTGGGCTTATGCTGGGGCAAATCCGTGTTTGTCAGGTGTTCCCGGTTGGGCCCCAACTGGGCTAGCCCATCTGGGCTGGAGTAGGGCCCCATCTGGGCTACATGCTGGGGCAAATCCGTTTTTGTCAGGTGTTCCCATGTAGGCCCCAACTGGGCTACCCCAGCTGAGGTTGGTCCCACTTGGAGGTCCAACTGACTTAGCAATGGAAAATCTGAGGTAACTTTCCTTCTAAAAGCATTAAAAGCTACCGACTTTGCTAATGCCAGCCACTTTCAAAGGTAGAAGGATATTGCTGGAAAGTTCTTATTTAAGTAAATAGTTTGGTTTGGCTATTATATATATTCAGTGACACTTGTTTGTTATTTTTAACGATTGAGAATGCAATTTTCTTCATGATATTTCAATTTCTCCTTCTTAATGTTGTATTAAACAATTGAGAAACATGGTTTTCTGCAAGAATTCACCATTGCCAGCTTCACTTTATTTCAATTAGACCTGCATTAAGTGATAAACACAAATTTCCTTTGAAAAATTTGGAATGCTCCATTAAGATGAAAGGTATATAAACCTGGTGTTCCAATATAAGTTTACATCATTTTAAACATATACTTTTCTCAAATTGTCTTTGCCAAAAATTCCCACATGTTTAGTTAAAAAAAAAGATCTATGATAAAATACCTACGACATACATTTTTTGAAGCAAAATGAGTTAATCACCTCAATGAAATTATATTTTGAAAATTTTTCTAATTGGGCCCATCTGGGCCCCAGCTGGGCCAAACATATTGGGCTAGCCCAGCTTTAGCCAAGCTAGAGCCCATTAAAACAAAATAAACTTCGAAGATGAACTTCATTTGGAATGCGCATGCCTACCTTTAACCTAAAAGCGCCAATACTACAAAAAGTTAACAATAGGAATTTTAGAAGAGTGAAATATCATTCATACATGAATGTGTTTCCCCAGCTGGGCCCCAACCGGGTCCTGTTTAGGCTCCTCTGGTTTGGGAAACCCATCAATATTCCAGCTCTAGCCCAATTACAAAACTTGGATTATTTTGTCTTGCTATTTTATTTTCAAGAAAACTTTCAACGTTGTCTGAAACAGCAAAAAAAAAAAAATCAATTGAGGGCATTTAATTCCAAACGTGCCCAGTTGGGCACCAACTGGGCTATTGCCGGGCTCCAAAATGTGGGGAAGCCAAACAATTACCCAGCTAAAACCCGGAAAAAACTGAAAACAATTTCGGACAAAAGATTACAGAAATAACGAAAAAATCTTTTTCCACATTCTCATCGTGTCATTAGCAAGTCTGGCTTGTTCAAAACACCAATATCCCAGTTACATCCGTCAGCCCACCTAAGCCCAGTTTTCCTATCTAAAACCCAGCTGGGGCCCAGCTGGGCATGTTGGCTGGGTAGTACAGAGTAGATAGCCGTGTTTAATTATCAATGACTAAATTAGAAATCCGCTATCATGTTCTCTCCTTGATGTAAATTACTAGAAACAGATTTAACTTCTTTTCCAAGCATTATCTTTCTGGCCGCCGAGCCACGACATCCTTTGGATCGATAGCTGAAATAGATATAATTACTGATAAACAAATGATGGGATAACACAAGCAGAACTACTACTGTCACTGTTTAGTAGGACAGAGGGACCTAATAAATTATCACTTGACTGCAGGTGCCATCAGGGAAATTGAGATGGGTTGTATGGGGCTTAAGTATGAGTCCGCCCCCAGTTTTCAAGGGAGAAAACTTATTTTCCCACTCTGTTAAAGATATCAAACTTTTATTAAGAAAAAACATTTTTTAACAAATGTACTTTAAAAAAGCACAAAATGAAGTACAAAATGCATATAAGGACTCAAATATTTATTTTTCAAACAGGAGGGCACTCCTTCCCCCGACACCTTCTTTTAGGAGGGGGGTTTAAACATTAAGCTTCCCCATCTCAGCTGAAAACAACTTCCAACGCTTTTGATACAACCTCGTTAGCCTCTGATGCCCTTCTGATCACCTTCTTTACCCACCTTCCTAGCCACCCACATGCATCGACTTGCCTACACACCCGTATCTTTCTTAGTAGGCTATAGAGCTTATGCATATGACGTCACGCTTGCCTCCAATGGAGGCAAGCGTGTATCATTGCAACTTACCCCTGCAAATGCAGACAGCTGATTCGTGTATCGGTCGGATACGCGCGTAGTATTCTACTGTCGCGTGCGAAGTCTACGTCGTGCGTGCACTGTGCTTCACTGTTTTGGCGCCAAAATGACGTCGCATGACGTCAATGCATAAGCTCTATAGTTACTGTAATGCGCATGGTAAACGAACGAGCCAACGTCAAGAAATTAACTACACTATGTGAAAAATGTAAAGGGCAGTACTTTTGCTGCATCACAACCTGTGCATGTGAAACAATTTAAAATCCGGAAATGACCATCTATCGACGGTAACGTATTAGAGCAACCTTTTGGAACAGATCTGGCTGTTCTGGACAAAAGCGTCTCACGAAATGTCCTTTAAAATCCAGACGTTTTCGAAAAAAAAACGAAAGAGTTCAACCCCCTTTGTAGTTTAACTTAGATTTGGGTAAGACATTAAATCTGAGAAAAGTTTGTATTCTGTTACCGAACAGGAGAAATCTTTTGATCATATGGGTGGAGTTGTTTAGCTTTACCCATCTTCTTATTTACAATGACAATGTCAATGTGGAGGAATCGCGTAATAGAATTATCCGAATTCTTAGTAACTTCAAATAGACCTTATGCATATGACGTTACAGAACTAAGACTATTTATTGACTAGAGTCCAAGGTCAAAATGGCGGAACGTCCGACCATATATACGCGTGTCTATGAAAGCCCAAGCACGCGGTGACCTGCGTGTTCTTTTTACCTGCGTGTCCTTTTTACCTGCACGTCCTTTTTACCTGCGCGTCCTTTTTAGGCATACAGCCTACATACATGTTATACAACAAAAGTTGCGTTCGCGTTCAAATAAGCGCTGAGTAATATTTGATCTTACAAGCAGCTGTCTACTCAGTCAGTGTGAAAGTCTGTTCGTTTGCCGATTAAATATACAGCCTCGGATTTGCAGTTCAGGGAGACAGAAGAAGGTAAGTGCCTATAGATATTATCTATGTTAGACGACTAAAGCCTTTATTCATAATCGTCGCGCAGTAGTTTCGTAGTGAATCCTGTTGCTAAGGTAACGTTTTGTTACCTAAAAGTTACATTAAAGTGGACCTAAAGTCTAGAATTACAAGAATATATATTTTAGACATTGGAAAATGAATTCCAATCATTCAACTCCCATTTTCATAGCTTACTCGGTTGCCGAGATATAAAATGTTGAAATTTATTCACTTAATTTGAAATGGTCGATTACGCAATAATTTTTGATGCCCTTCTTGTACAACTCACATTACCTGCTTTTGTTTCCTTTTGAAATTAAGATGGTTATTAGACCTTGGAACATTTACCATTCCCTTGCATAGCATGTTGTACGGAGAGGGCTTATAAAGCCAAGTCACCCTATAACATTTAGACAGTGATCACATTTTGGCACAAGGTGCAATGGCTTTTTGAAAAAACAAAGAAAAACAAAGGTTGTAATTTGAGTAGTACAAGAGTGACATCACAAATTATTGCGCAATCTACCATTTTAAATTGAGTGAATAAGCTTCAACATTTTATATCTCAGCTCAGGAATGTCCTGTGAAGATGAGAGTTGAACTATCTGGATGCATTTTTCAAGCTTTGTAACATATATATTTTTGAAATTTTATACTTTAGGTACACTTTAACGCTCTATGCGTTAGTACTGTGTCAAACGTAGACAGAAATTGCACAGTCTATGCGTAAGGGAGGCGGCTCAGTAGGCAACTTAGTATCTCTTACCTTCGCTTGGCGGCTCTAAAAGTTGAAAATAAATCTCAGATATTGGCGACATGCCACTAATTTGTAGCACCAACTCTTACATAATCGAACTAAGGGTAAAAGAGCGTTCCTACAGCAACAAAATTTCTGCTGTAAGTTTACTCTTTGGGAATTGCGAGGGAGAATATACCTCTTCTTAAGTTACGAAAAGGACCAAAATGTTGTCGCCATGTTTCGCCCACTAGATGCGCACAGCGCAACGACTGACTGTCGGAGACTAAACCATTTTGTACCTTGCTCTTGCTTTCAAATCGGCCGAAATTTTGTACAGGGCATGTATTAGACCTTGGTCTCTAGTCTTAAATACTCTCAGTTAAAGAAGAGAATGTGCGCCCCCGATGGCGACAAGCGCCTTTCATTGCAACTTACAACAAAAAGAAACCCAGTTCCTGTCCTCCAAAGCCTGTGGCAATACTCTATTGCTAACTCAAGATATCTCATTTTACAGATAAGTTATTTTTTGTCAAAAAAAAAAAATCCCTTCAGTTCTCATCAAGGTCACACAATGTAATGTAAAGTAGGCACATTGCCTCAGATTCCTTCGTTCTTCGTATTAATTGAAAGTCCTGTTTGTCCTTAAAATTTGATACTGTTGGAATGTTTGAATTTTTTGCAATGTATATCTAGCATAAACTTCACCATATGTAGGACATAGCAAGCAAAGTTATTAAAGATTCCACACAGCGGTGCCAATATCATAAAGAAATACAATGCTCTGTCAAATCAATGTGCCGTGATGACGTCACAGATTTCCCAATATGCATTATACTGGAAAAAAACATAACAAACAAACAAAAAAAAAAACAAACAAACAAACAAAAAAAAAACGGTACATGTCTTTGAAGATAAGTATCTTCCAAACGCTGTACATGCGATTGAGATGCGGTCTACCCCTCATTTTCTGCTTTTTCTGAAGTCATCGAATTTAATCTTATATGACTTTCAAACTGTACGTGCATCAGCTTTCTCACTAATTTGCAAACGAATACCAAGTTCAGTTGAAAGTTATATCATTAAGAATATTTACATTATGGTGAGGTAATCTTAACTACCCGGTTAATGTGACTTATGGGATACGGCTAATAATGGTTGTGGTGATGGTGGTGGTAATGGCGACTGTGAGGCGACGACGACGACGACGATGAAGATCATAAAGCTCACCTTACTAAATCTGTTCAAAGCTTTTCTACGATCTAGTCTGGGCGGTGTCTATGCATGGCGGGAAATCAGTTTCACATCATGTGGAATCAGTGTAGCCTATACCAATTTTAAACGAAGTTTAATCGACAGTTACGAATTTAGATCATTGTATACCCAGTGACGTCACCAGACTTAGAAGTGGGGGAATTGGGGAGGGGGTAGACGTTCCGCACATGCACCGACATGAAAGAGTAAGAGGCCCCAGGGAGTCGTGGGAGCCTGAAGCGCTCCACTGCAGGTGTTGCGGTCCAGGGGTCCCGCGGTAGGACCCTGGTGGGGTCCAGGGGCAACGTCCCGATATTGTTCAATGGGCGGAATCTCACGAAGGCTATGGGATGTTTAAAAAGTTAATTGTGACCATTAGCATGAAACACTTAACTATCTTCAAATAGAACCGGATGAGCACTAAGCAAACCACAAAATCACACTTTTACCATTTTCTGTTAGCTTAATCCCATAGAGAAAGATAAAGGAACCTATCTGCTTTGTGCTTAACACCGATGTCACATCTGAGATAGACTCGCGGTAGTATTGTACATAGTTTTGTAAATTGTAAAAGGCTTCCGTACAGCGATCGTTCAGAAGTCAAGCCATCCTCTTGTATATAATTGTGTATAGTTGATCACATGCCCGGTATGTGTAATCTTTTGTTCGCTTGGGAGGGCAAGGAGGGCGAGTCTCGGAAGCCCTAAATCCTTCTATTAGGCAAATTATAAGTAGGCTTAGACGATGCTTGGGTATAGAAGTGTAACCAAGTAAATCACAGCTGTTTTCTTGTATAAAAGCAGTAGGTATTATAATCTCCGGCAGAGACAGCTTCAAACTTGATCAAGATCTCTATCTAGCTTTAACCAGGCTGTTGCGTTGTGCAACGGGGTGTACTCTCTAGGACCAGTTTATTTTGCCAGCGGAAAGTCTATGTACGTGTTTTTTAATAGTAGACAGGAACCATTATCGACGGGACTGATATCGAGCCACTATTTAATCGTTAGGTTAAGGTTAGACCTATCGAGGATCGGGCTAGCTACCCGATCAATTTTCCCGTACATTTGTTTTACACCGGGTAAAGAGAAATCCCGAGTGTATGTGTGACTCCGCATGGTGTCCCCAGAATAGAATAAATGTTCTGAGGGGAGTGACGCAACGGACTGCCGTCCAATTTGGTCCCGGTGAGAGACTCTGCGAGACGCCAAGGAAGGCTTGTAATTGTGAGTACTTTTATTATTCTGGGAAAGGTGGAAGATGTGGGGTGGTGCGTAATGTTTGTGTTAAGCTCGGGGTGTCCCAGGGTGGTTACGGATTGGGGTTACTGAAGACCGGTAGTAGTAGTAGCATGTATATTTAGGTTGTAAATAATTCTAAGTGACCTACGAAATATTGTTTATGCTGTATGGATTTCTAGAAGAGTGTCGAAATATTATGTTTATTCATTTATTGTGTATGACGTGGCACTCATGTCAAGGGGATAGGAGTTAGCCAGTTGTTCGAATTATTAGTTAGCCAAAACGGAAAGAAAGTAATTTCCCCGATGTTACTATTATTTTGTATATTTCGAGAAAGGATTATTCTGTTTGTAAATGCTCGCTTCATGACTTATGATGGTCTTAGTTGTGAAATATTGGGAAAGACAAATTTTGTTACGTTATGTTATTATATTATGTCAGGTCATGGCCATCCGTTGGAAGTATGAGCGAGATTTTGTATATTTTATCGTGGACTTTCGTTATGTTTGGAAGTAATACCACCGCCCAATTCACATAGGCTGGGGGCGGTAGACCGCTATTGTGTATCCGTAGCACTTAGTTTATTACCCGCGTATCGGGTAATGTGATCGTTTAATTTTGTATGATATTATGGATTAACGCCACAGTAAAATGATGTCTACTGAGGTAAATTACATATATATGCGGGGTTGGAAATGTGTTGGAAATACTTTTGACGAATTTAAAACGATAGGCTTGTCGAGTCAAAAGTGTCACACGTTACCGGTACTGGTTACCGACAGCCGCAAACTTAGGGCGTCACCCACAACGGGATGTAACTGTATAGATGGGTCTTTAAAGGGGAATTTTCATGATCCCAGACAGTTCCTAACTGTATGAGGCTCTTCCTTGTGCAAGAATAAACCTGTTTTATTGCTTAAGGCCATGTCCTGGTGAGCACACAAGGCTATAAAATGTAATAAAAGTACTCTCTCTGCCTTGTGTGGAATGTGAGCTACTCTGCATCTTTCAAATTTTCAAACTTTGATGTCAATCAAACAGCAGTCACCAACTGAGAATTTTGATATACATACACTAAAAATATACTCTGGGGTGATGACAGTCTGCCTTTAAGTAAGTGAAATTAAATTAAGTTCATATTTTGATAAACCGGCCTCTGAGTTTTCTTTCTAGTTTTAGAGTTCTGCGCCCTAGGCGAGCATGCCAGTTTGTCCCCTCCCCGGTGACAACCGACTAACGATTTAATATGATTCAGGAGGTTATGAGTGGGGACGACGGATCATGCTGGAGGTTGCACTGAGCTTTAGAAAGATAATTCCACCAGTGCTGTCCAACACGAATTAATGTTGAGACAATTACCTACCAGGTATGTCACTGAGCGGAAACCGTCACATTAGAGCATCGAAGGTGCTCAGCGGCAGATCCGGGGCCTGACAGGGAAAATTTGGAAAAAGAAAGCCCTTGTATCTGATTTAGTGAATTCTGGCCGTCTTAAAGTCGTAAATATGGCAAAGATATCTCCTGAATTTCCATCAGTTGGAGGGTTTAACTTATCCCATTCTCATCGCGTCAGGAGCTATGCGCCGTAAATATGGCAGAAGTTTCGAAAAAGGAATACAGCCAATGCTGTAGTAATTTATACCAGGGAGCTGTTAGGACACCTCCCTGTGTATACTTAAAGCAGGTGAAGAGCAAGAGCAAGCTGAACCCATTTTGCCCGAGGAAAACCGTTACTACCTGAGAAAATTGCCCGATTTTGTCCTTAAACTGCCCGAGTGATGAATTTTGTCTGAATTCTAGGGAGGCATCCCCCAGACCCCTTGCTTGTACGCCTAGGCAACAAAGCCGCGTGCATGATAACCTTTCTATTGATGGTCTCGAATGGATCTGGTGAGTCACTGCCAATATCCTACACATTCAGTAACTCTCTCCCGCGAGCAAACACGTTCACCCCTCCCCCTTCCCCTCCTCCCTTTCCCTTCCCCTTCCTCCCTTCCCCTTCCTCCCCTCCCCTTCCCGTTTTGATGTCAAGGCACGGCCACTCCTCACAAAAGCCACAGTTAGAAATTATCAAAGTAATCATGCTAATCAGTAGAGAAAAGGCGTTCACTGAAATGGTAAACTCTTTATCTGAAGTTCGTGCGACATTCTCCACATAGTGACATAATCTTTGGAATATTTAGACGACCTTATGTACAATTGAGAGGCCGTGACATTATTAGCATTACTACAACTCTTACAATTTAACGTAACTAATGAGTGTGTGAATGCATTTTTACGATGAAAACACTGACCGTTTCATAGAAAAGGTTTGTTTCCCCCTCCAAGTGCATCTCAAGAGAACACTGTTTTTAAAAGACATCACTTTTTCAGATGAGATTCTTTTTAGAAACTTTGAGAAATGAGGAAAACATGTAAACTTTTGAAATAACACTGACATCTATTTTGATAAACTTTATAACCTGTAAATAAAGAAGGCCTAATCTTCCACCCTCCTGTTTGGAAAGTGAATAATTATAAATACCAATTGTTCAAAGTTTGTTATTTCAAATTTATAAGCCAAACTGGCAAGTGATGTTTAAAAGATAACTTCAGATTTCAAAAGCACTTCATCCAAATTAGACCTTAAGGGAATCTGGAGATATTTTGGACAAAAGATGCTTAAGAAGTATCACTTGCAGAAGAGGTTTCCAGTCTGTGGTAGGCATATTACTGTTAGTGCTTCAAGACCTCCTAGGAGGAACACAGTGAGGTACACAGTGAGGTACACAGTGTACTTTTTTCTGTTTGACTTTACCCTCATACCAAAGACTTTAAAAATGGAACCTACTACCATTGTGCCTGATGCTCAGCATAAGCAATGAAGTAGAGAAAACAAGCCAGTGGCCCACAACTGGAAAAAAGGCCGTGGTCGGCCCGACTTAACCCAATTGGTTAGAAACTGAGCCATAAAACCTCACATAACTCTAACTCATGCCATGCTATTTGTACAATATTAAAATGTATATCGAAAGCATCCCATCTAGATGCAACTGACAAGGCCTGCGAATAAGCACTTCTAGAAATATTGAAGGAACTTTTGGCAAAGAAACTGCTATGCCCAATGATGTGCATGCTAACACGCACAAGCGCGTCTTAGCGCCAAAGGCGCGACATGTCTGACTTTTGTGTCTAACGTATTACAGCCATAGCCTTCTTGACATTCCATGAAGCCTACATGAAGCCGCCACGACAGTTTAAATACGGCAAAGCAATTCCGCGAAACAACTATCCACGGTATGTTTAGCAAAACATGGTGGAACTTCACTAAGCTTACTATGCCAGCACATGCAGCATGTTAGTTATATGTTTCACATGCACAGGCCTTTGTTCCGATCTCTTTGGCATAAACTAATAGTTTGCCCTAAATTTCGTTACCTCACCGGGCAAGACAGTTAACCAATGTCAAACATACGTAATGTCAACTGTATTGTGACATCACCAAAAAGGAATGTGTTTGCCATATTTCAGCTCATACAGTGAGCCTTCAAGTTTACGGCAAAGTCAGACATCTAGCGCCTTCGGTGCTGACGTGCGCGTTACCATGCATATCATTGGCTATGTCCTCAATAGTGGCACTCCAGTTGGATAATTGTACTTGGTGGGACAAGGCAAATGTGAAATGGCACATCAGTAGAAAAGATTGTGAACCACTGATCCAGACAGAGAAAAATGACACTTTTGATCTACAGGACATGCAATAAAAGCAATTCTTTCATGCAAAATCCCTTTTTCCAATCAATAAAAGTTAACTCTTATACACTCTTGCCATGAATGCAAATGACCAAATCAAAGTACACTGAATAGTGACATAAGAAGACAATGATAGGACATCACTCAGTCATAATTGTAAAGCTTGTTAAATTTAATTCATATTTTCTTACCCTGTCTAAACTTATCTCCAGAACTGAAGAAACATCAACAAAAGTCTATGCTACAAATCCTTGCAATAAAATGACTATTTGGACTAAATAGTAGTAGCAATGTCTCAACAGACTTTATTTCCCCTCTTACTTACTCTAAAACCTCCATTACAACTTATCAAGATGTCTAACACATACTGTGTTAATATTTAGGTGAAATTGTTCCAAAGATAAAAAACTTTGTACTACGAGACCACTTGTTAGGACAAAATTTTCAATATGACCAAATTTGCAAAGTTGACCTAAATCACCACAAATACAACCAAATGAAATGTATCATGAATTTTGAGTAAAACTGATGACACAGCATCATGAAAACACTGCAAACTTGCAAACTTATGTGTGAAATTTACAATAGCCAGATAGGACTAGATTTAACCATAAAGCTCTAACAACATTCCTCATTGCCTCAAAAAGCAGTTCACTTTATTGCCATGGAAACCACCTGTGATTCCAGCTCATAACATTCAAATACTCCCAATATGTTCCATACACATCATTTGTGAAAAATAATTTTCTTAATAACTTCTAATCACTTCTCATGTTCATTTATATAATTGCGATAACATATCAGAAGTGGGTACTAATTTTAGACAGGTAGTTTGTTTGCTTTTCATTCAGAAACTTTGCAAAGCTGATGTTATCAATTACATAAATGCATGAATCCTCTCCTGACAAACAGAATAAAACAAGCATTCCCTATCACCAGCTGTTCATATTTGCTATAATTCATATCACTACCCATATCAATATTAAAACATACCAAAATAGAACAATTTCGATGTCATTCGATCTTTTGTTGTAGTTTTTTATCAACTGATTCTATTGTATTATTTAAATACATTTTATTTTATTTTTAGTTTATTTTATGCAAATACAGTTTTAATTCAAAATAAAGGCCTGGAATGTGGCAGATTTGACAAAGGATCACATAAAATCAATAAAATCAAGAATGGAATGTATGGTAAATAAATAAAGGTGTAATCAAATACTCCTGAAAAAATGGAAAGCAGAATCTCACGTTAGCAAATAGATGTCACTGAAAAGGCAGAATTTTGCATTTTTACAGAAAGAGAAACAAGGTGATATCAGCATGAATTGTATATTTAGTCACTGAACTAATGGCCTTTCAGTTCAAGGTACATAAAAATCCATGAGGGCAAATTATTGGCACATTTTGCAAATCATTTTTCTACATTTGTGTCTTTCCATATTTGTGTTTGTTGCGTTCCACTTAATGCAACAAAAACAACCAAGTACTACAGTTAATGCTTTTAAGCCTGGTTCTTTACAAGGTATTAAATTTGAGAACAGTTGAGAGACACATCAACAAAATCTAGCCAAAAATAGAAAACCCTTCATGAATGTTTGAACAAAACAGGAAAACAAACAGGTTTAAAGGTGATATGGCATCCCCCAAACTGGGAGGTGCTAGCAACTCCCTGCCCAAACATAATTAGGAATAGCCCTATAGTTCTAAATACAGTTGATGACTACACTTTGACTGACATTCATTAAAACAACACAGCTCCACTCTGGTTGATCAACGATGACTTGTACTGTCAGTTGTGTTTCCCATTAAGCTCACACACAGTTGTGTGTCGATATGGCTTTGAGCAATTGAAACTCAGTGCAGGCTACTGTGACTCTGTATTAGAGGTGTACTAGACAGGTGTTTTTGTTTAAATTGGAGGTGGGGTTAGAAGTAAACTTTGTAGGGAGACTTTTTTCTGTCTGGGGTGAGATCAGAGAGACTTAAAGGTAAAACCAGTCAATCACACAATCTTTGATACAAATGCAGTGCCACATTCATTTTAAGTGGCTCCTTATCCAGTCAAGACTTGCAAAAACCATGAGAAATTCTTCCATTTACAAAGCTCCTATTGAGCTCATGTTAATTTTCAACCTTGTAGGTGATTCAAAGCTAAATACATGGACTGTATGGGCACCAAATATTATTCCAAATAAAAATGTCTGTTTAGTAACCTTGCCCCCCCCCCCCAAAAAAAAAAAAAATCTCCTAACCCACACTTTGAGACTTTTGACTACATGTATCTTACTTGAACTTGAACTATTTTGAAGAATGTCTACAACTAAAACAAATCTATTGAAATTGACTGTTCACCAAGTCACTAAGCTTACACTTCTCTGAGGAAAATCTGCACTTTTATTCTTTTTTTATTTTACCTTTTTTATTATTTCAAACGCAAAAGTATGTCCTGGCAGCACCCATATACTCTGGAGGCATCTAATTCAAAATCTGCTTGCTCATATTTCTATATGAAACATTTATACGACATGAAAAGAAAAAATATCATATTTAAAATGCAAGAACAACAAATCTCCACTCGATCATTCTTAAAATAGTTTTCTGGAAGATACCTTGTAAAATATTTAGATTATTTCAAATTTTGGTCTAAAATCAACAAATTATTTTCCAATTGCACCGTCTTAAGTTTTGCAAGAACACATAAGAATAATATACACATAAATGCTAAGAAGAATATCTTCAAAAACAAGGTCAATAATACCATCTGAATACATCGATATTAGACACAATTTTCAGAAAGACTCAAATTATACGAAATATTGATAAATATTTGCAACTAATGGCAGTACAATTGTTTCTTTTTAAAGGATGTGCTCAGTTTGGTTAAAGCTCTAAAGGCACATGTAAGCCTTTGGAATTATCACACATCATGACCATTTCCGGTCTCCCATCAAATATATATCCTTAGGCTTGTGGGCCATATAAAACAATGCAACAACATAGAAAGAATATTTTGTTAAAGAAAATTTCTTTCCAAATTCCCTGATATATGCATGATTCTTTGGTTTCAGATGACAAACAAGCAAACAAAAGAAAAAGAAAATACAGTATGATTTAGAGAAAGGTATACTGATTTTGAATACCATGATTTATTAATAAATTACCCAAACTTCCCCTTCACCATTTATCCAAGCCTATCCTACAACTACCCACCCCTAAGCATTTTACACCAGTATTCATTTCTCATTTTCAAACATCAAATATTTTGCAGAGCTCAGTTGCCTTATCAACATCATAGCACCAAAATTATTTCAAGTTCTTCCTATGCTGTACAAACACAACTCTGTACTGCCCAAGGAAACGACTACCTTTTGTAAGCCAAAAATACTAGTTGGGTGCAACTTAAACAGGTCTCTTGCCAACCTTTGAATACTTATGACCTTATTCCTTTTTTTGTGGTGTTATGATTTTATAACATCTGTAAAAATCATGTGACTTTCTTTGCTATGTACAATTTTGTTACAGGATCTGGCTTGTGCCTGTTCATCACACTAGGTTTTCCCTATTACTTTATTATTTGTCATGATTTTAACAACATTTTATGCTCTTGAATCAAATTTTAAATTTCAGACCTTTATGTTATGGCAGGAGTTCTGCTTAGGTAATGCCAAGTTAATTAAAGAACATAATACAGAAATAGATCCACGATAGAAGAACAAATTCATCGATACTTTAGTCTTCTCAAATGAAATAAAATTGAAGGTTATATAAGGAAAACCGAGCTAACTTAAATCAAACATCGTCCACTTTCTTGACGTATGATTCTGGAAACTGTCCGGACTTACTGCCAACACTTCCATAAAACCACCCATCATCATCTTTGCGAGTCACAATAACTATGTCACCTGCAAGGACAAAAATATTCCAATTAAAAGTTAGGTAAAATGTTCAATTGGCAGTCACCCAGAAAATAATTTATTCATGATGTGACACCCCCCCCCTTAAAATAATTACATTTTCGCACTGCCACAGACTTAAGGTCACTGTGGCGTGACATCACCTTCAGTCGATATTACAATGGGCCAGCAAGACTTGGCCAGTATGGTAAGTAACACATTAGTTACAATGAATTGCACAACTTCCTAACAGGCTGTATACAGCCATTGATTGGTTGAGGGGGTAATTCCAGTTTGTCAATCAAAGGTCGTGTGAATGTGAACGCTGATTTGTCTGTCCAAGAGATAATGTTGCAGGTTAAGTAAGGACAGGCAAGAAGTGGAAAATAATTCTCCTTCAGTCCCCAAATTACACCATGTTCACATGAATTAAAATATTCAATAACATAGACACCTTACAAGTGACTGCAATAAAGAAAGCATTTCATTTTTATCTTTTAATGTTAAACTTGAATGAAGCCTTAACTGATGACTTCATCTCGATAAGGTTTTGGTTGTCTATCAATAAATGACTCCTTACTGACAATTTTTAAACTACTTTAACTACGTTCCATGAAATCTGTATAATAAATTTGATTTGCATCATATGGCATGGAGTCTCTACCAAGATACAGAAGGCTTCATATTGCCATCTGCAACCAGGTTTGTATACACATGCTGGGTATGCTGGGCATGCTGGGTTTTTATTAAGCTATATTTGGCTTGATATGACTAAATAAAACTTGAGCACATTACACATCTGACGTAGACTACTATATGAAATAAAATGGCCTCATATTCTTTTGGATAGACAGATATATATCCAGATTGTAAGCTTCTAGTGAATTTTAAGTAAGTGTAAGATTTTTCAATGCTACCCTTCTTTCAACACTACAGCAATATTACTTTTGTAACTTCTCATCCTCCCCTCCCCCTCCCTTGCCCATCTCATAACAATCACTTGTCATCACTGCTAAGATAATACAAACCTTCTTTCAATGCAATTTCCCCTTCTCCAGATGGTTCAAAGTCATAGAGGGCTCTGTATTTTTCTCCGCTATCTGGTTCATCATCCCAGGAGTCAGCCCCGTCATCATCATCCATCTTGGTGTTGTTCATTTCAGGGGGTGGTTGTGGGGGTGGGGCAGCAGCTGCAGCTACCGGAACCACTGCTGCTGGTGCAGCTGCTGCAGCTACTGGATCTATGTATGAAGATAAAAAAATTGGGTCAGAGTCACCAGAAATATCAGTTTAACTAAAAAAACTTTTCTTTCGGTAATCTGGCAACTTTAATACAGGAAATATGCTTAGCAGGCCTTCAGCTCTAAAATACAAAACTATCCCTTCCAGTGTTCCTAGTCTACGTCTTCTAGCAATGGTTGTCAGGTACTTCATTAGTAATCAAAGTTGCAAATAGCAGTACCGAATAAGTACCCTTGTTTGCTTATCAGGGATCAATCACCTACAGCATACAATGGCTGATTTATGATTTCTCGCTTTCATGCTGTAAATCTAAATGAATGACAAGTTCATTTTCCCGTATTTCAAGTCTTGCCTTGAAATTGTGCTTAATGCCTGGCATGATGTTGTAAGCATCAGGTACCTTCTGTATTTTTCTGGCAAAATCAGCTGATACTGTCTGTAAGTTGTATTTTCAGGGAAAGCCTAACGTCATGTATGTACCACAATACTTAAAAAGTTATGCTTTCCTTCTAAATCTCACTTGGAACACTAATGTTACGTGTGCACCACAATACCCACAAAGCCTATAATGATGTAGCACATGTACCACAATACTTACACAGTTCAGCTGCAATGCTGAATCTCACTTGAGACAATGACATCACTTGTCACAAATAAATAGCTGTAATTCATTAATATCAGCAATAACATTTATTATTACATGGTCATGAATAATCAACTACAAATTTTTGTTAAGATTCCTGGAACTAGTTCCTACACTTAACTGTGAAGCTTCCAAATTCCAAGTTTCATGCCATATATTTCCATTTTTGATAAACAGAAAACTGAGTGATTCTTGCAGAAAGGGGTCTCCAAGTCTTGCAGACTGTGAAAGTTCCATGGAATGATTCAACCCCATCTACTGAAAAGTTCTACTACTTACAATACTTTATACTTGAGATGTACAGTAAAGACTCCCCAACCCTCCTCTTTTCCCTGTGTCCCTCCATAAGAGTATGGGACCATCTGGATTTAGGGGGGAACAAGTTTTTTGCCCAGATCTGTGTGCCTTTTTGAACAAATTTTGCCTAAATTTCTTCAAGTTTTTTCCCCAATATCTACAACTTTTGGCCAAATAACTACAAATTTTGACCGAATTTTGAGGTCCAAAGCTAGGGGTGGGGGTGGGAGTGGGCAAGCTGCCCCCTTTCTCATATGCCTATGTGTCCCTCCAATCTCCACTGATATTCAAATTTCCAATTACATGCTGGTCAAGAATGACTTACTTGGAGTTGCAGCAACAGGTTGAGTTTTGGTATTTTCTTCCTGTCTAGGATCATACTGCACACCAGATGCAGGAACCTTGCTCACTGTGAGAGTAGCCTGGCCCTTCTGATCCCTAGGGATGGTAAGAATACTCTTCACAGTTCCCTGATGTCAGAAAGAGAGACAGAAGGAAAGACCTTTATCTTTGAAAAAAAATATGAAAACTGTCATAATTTATTAGAAAATTCATCACATACTACTTTTCTTACAGAAAAAAGGTCATAAACACTCACAGATTTGTCCTTGTCACTTTTTATAAAACCAGCCACGGGGTTGGAGGGTTTGGGCTTGGAATTGACAGTAGCCATCGCACATATGATCCGGTACCTCGATGCATTCCATAAGTTTATCATGTCCTTGTCCTACAATAAACGGAATTCCAAACAATACAGTAAGGTATAAAATACATTAGTTTAACACAAATTGTCATACACTGAGATGAAAAATTCTTGTGTTCTCACAAAGTAAAGAGGAGTAGCTATTGAAATGTTAGATTGTATCTCTTTACATTTTTGAAAATTTTAGTTCTCTCAGTAAACAACCATTTTTTCTCTAAGCTTATGCGAAAACTGAAATTTTGGGGAGTTGCTGCTTCAGAAAATCAAAGATTTGGCTTAACAGAAGTATATGACATTCTGAATCACTTGAAAGGCAAAGGCAGTCACCAATATTTAGGATCCAAAGATTCTCCCAGTAAGAAATACATTGAGAGTCTTTTACATTATGTGCTGTATAGATGAGAAAAAGTTAAGTAGCCACTGGCTCCTACACCAAAATATTTTTCACACAAGCATCATCTAATGGTCATTTACAAACCTTTATGAATAAATTCTTTTGAAAACATTTTTATAACAATTGACACAGTATGTCAAATGCAACATTTGTGGAATTAAGTTGCTTTGTACTGGATTTAGCTTTCATGAGAGTATCCACCACTTGAGTACATATCTAAATGCATTGCATACTACAGTACAGGAGCATTTTGTTGACTGCAGTGTTCTCCACTGATTTAATTTTTTCCAGGTGCTCTGAAGGTTAAAGGTTAACAGTGATCGCTGTCTATAAAGAGAAGGGGTGCTCTCTTTGAACAATGTTTGCTAAAATAGATGATAAATTTAATTATGACACCCTTTGATGACTAAGTACATTTCTGATTATCATTACTCAATGTTCACACTGAAATTATTGCTGTTTGCTCTGTTTTAAGGTTTGAATTGATAATTTCTGTGTGGGTGGCTCAACTTTTTGTCCAGGTGGTACATTTTTTGTCTGGGTGCTGAGCACCCTCTGCAAATTTTGTCCGGGAGCAGCACCCTAACAACACAGCTAGTGGAGAACACTGGACTGGTCCCTAACTGGTCACATTTTCAGGAGTATTTGGCCCCCTTAATGACACCATGTTGTGGTATTTGTGAAAATGTAGGTGCACTGGACCCATCATTGCACAGTGCTTGTTACAGGTTTTTATCAAGTTGGTACTATGCTTCAAGGAAATCAATCCCCAACTATACAGAAGCATCATGATAAATAAAAACACACATTAAAATGAAAGACATTTTACAAGAATGTATATACTGAAATGAACATAAAATACTTACATGAATCATCTGCAGGTAGGTCATATTTGGAGGGACCTTGTCAGAAGATTTACTGCTCGAAGCCTTCCTTTGTGCTTCTATGGAAAAAAAGTATTAAAACAATGTAAAGAATATTAATGGCCGCACAGATGTGGGACAAATTGTCTAATAAACAAATATCTACGAATGAATTCTTTCTATGTATTATGATTGCAAAATGTGTATTTCAAAAGCAACAGTAGCAGGTACCACAGGTTACTGGAATTACACACACATTCTGCAAAAGGGGAATTACCGTCATCTCAGTGCTTACTTCTCTTAGCCAGCCTCCTTTTGTCATACACTAGCAGCTTGTAAAACAAACACCCACATGACCACTATGAAACAAACTAGAGCTATAGTCCAATCAGGGAGCTCCACTGTACATCCTGCTACATGTGGCACCATCTTACCTTTGTGATCTTAACCATTTATATAGTCCTAGCCATTTGCTACCCTACAGTCAGCCACTCATCTTGGCCCCACTAACTTGTTTCTGTGATGTGGTTTTCACCTCTACATTTCCCAGGCTTTAGAGCTCCCACCCACTAGAGATAAAGACAGCTCCATGGTTAGCCTCTTTTTGGTATGAACTAAAGACTTATCATTATCTTTCTCACTTGAGTGTACAGCCCATTGACAAGGATTGTGGAATAGGGTTTTGGTATGCTTTGCTTTTGTCAATGGCATTTTACAGTGGCCAAAACTCTATCCCATAATCCTTTGCAATTGCTATTTGAAAAAGGGTCTAGAAAATAATTGTTTGCTGGATGTTTGGGCTACATAAATCATTATCATTGTCATGTTTGCGGAAGTAATTGTCTTGGTTGTCATTATTATTATTACATAACTGTACCACACACTTCTATTTACTAGGGCACTGAGATACAGTGGCCCAAACATCACTGAACTGTGTGTGATACCTACTACCCCACCACACCTTTAATTTACTGGGATACTGGGGCATAGTGGCCCAAATATCACTGAGCTGTGTGTGATACCTACTACCCCACCACACCTTCAATTTAGTGAATAGTGTCACAGCATAGCTTGGATGCCTAAACTAGTTGATGTACACATATGTGCCATCAAAATTACTGAATGAAGCAGTAACCTGCACACTACACTCTGCTGAGCAAGAAAACACAACACATTGATCTTTCAAAGTTTTGCAACGAGCTACACCAACCTCTCTGCTCATTTTCAGATGTTTCTAAGCTTGTATCCAAGTTCTCCAACTTCCTCTGAAGGTGATAGTTGCGATTCCGTACAGACATTTGAACGTTCAAGTCATCTTCCTATTGGTTATGGAACAAATTTAAACTCTTGGGTAAGTCCCACCAGCATCAACAGGACATAAACACAGGTTAATGGGAAAGTGACATGCAATGAAAAACAGCTGTTTTACTCAGCAGCTAACAAATTAACTCCCATATTGAAAGATCTCTTAGAATTACTTCAATATCTTTTACTGTTCTCAAGATATACTTTTTCAAAGACTGACCTCCTCTGAAGTAACTTCAAAATTGAACTATTCAAAAATAATGACATGATTTTTTTGTTCTTTGCTTGCAAAATACATCCCTCAGAACATACCCATGTTACGACTGTCCTTAAAAGTTTAATACAACAAAGGATAACATAAGAATTACCTTCCGAGTTCCTCTTACATTAAAAATGTGCATAACAAGCTAATGTTTATTCAAGATATAAGTATAAACTAGACACTGATAAATGGTAAATATTTGATGGATTTTGATGGAAACAGGCTATTTGCTTGGCTTTCAATGCACTTTACATCAAATAGCATTTTTCATGTCATCAGACCTTTAAGTGCTACATTGTAAAGAGACAATGAGTAGAGGGAGATTTTGACTGAAACCGAACAAACCAGGAAAGCTTTGTCAAGTAGTCCACATTGAAGTTGTCTGTTGGCAATAATGTTTGTCTCTATCTTCCATGTCTAAGTGAGGTCTTATGATCGACAGGTTGGTCTGATCAGTCATAGTGTCCCTAATTAGGGGGACGTAGCTCTCTCAAGGAGCAGAACCTCTTTGGGGTGAAGATTTTGGTTTTCTTCAGCTGATGGGACTTTTAAAAAAGTTAAAGGTAAGGTCTTAACTTTAGATACATTCCATCTACTTTTGTATCTTGCAAAATATTTACATGAAAACAAGAGATATGTCATTCTAGTATCATTTAGGAGGTTTCCTTATAATAAAAATTATGGAATTTTCCTAAATGAAAACAGTCATGAAACAACAGTAATTAAACGTTTATATTACAATTTTAAGTAACACACCAGGTGAACTTATTCGTAACCTAGCTATTTACAGCTATTGTAGAGATTTGTGGCAAAACCAAGCCCTATAGTACTACACAAAATGGGAAAGTTGAAAAGGCCTTACAAAACAGTCATAAAGAATCTGCTCGGCAGGCATGGTCT
Source organism: Holothuria leucospilota (assembly GCA_029531755.1). Classification (NCBI taxonomy): domain Eukaryota; kingdom Metazoa; phylum Echinodermata; class Holothuroidea; order Aspidochirotida; family Holothuriidae; genus Holothuria; species Holothuria leucospilota. The sequence goes on from CM055978.1 coordinate 35,017,084, forward strand.
GACTCCCTTTGTTAGCAATAGCATTCTGTACATCTGCCACTGGTGAGACTGAAGCGAAAGCATTCTTCATGGAATCGTAATGCTGTACAGAAAAGCATAACAAAAATAAAAAATATCACCATGAAAATATACTTATACGAAGGATACAAATATTTCTTTTTCTTTTACAAGAGTTCATTTTTGTCTCTATAAGGTCAAGACATACATTCCCCTCCCCACATGACTATTTCTAACATTTAACACAATTCAAAAGATGTATTCAAATTTAAATCAATATCTTAAGTTTAGTTTGAACTTATTCATGAATGTGTAGCCAGCACATGCTTATATTCCACTACTCATTCATTAAGTCAAAGTTCTCCAATGCCCAACATGATTTAATATTAATCAAGTCAATTACCTAATACTATGAAACTTGACAATCCATGATCCAACAGATCTCTTTGCGGAGAAGGGCCGGGGGGTGATGGCTTAGGTTGTAAGAATTACATCTTTTATAAGCCCAGTTTAATTACTTGGGGTGACTACAATCTTTCTATCAAGCTTGTCATTGGTCAGTTAGACAACTCTATTAATAGCCTTCTACTTTGTGTAAAAGACTATTCTGGCATACTCACATTACGGACCAATGGTATAATTTGTCCCAACACGTCAGCAAACTTTATGATCAAGTTCCTACATTCATCCATAAAATCACTCTCAGACTTCTGCATGGCAAACGCTGCATGGTTGATGACAACTATACGCTGACATCTTGCTTGCTCTGCAGTCTTCACGGCCTTTAAATATTCACGATCTGCCTTTACTACCGCTTCAGATGTTTTGCCATGCTTTGAACTCAACTGTTACAACAGGAAAGTAACGCATTTGTTTATAAAGAGTTCAACACTACTCAGGTAGCTTTGTGAATACAGGGTCAAGAATTATGGCAGCTGGGGTCATCAAGGATCTTGAAACAAGTTAACTGAGAATAAACACCAGTAGGATTTGCCTTCTATTTTTTGATGAATGTTCAGAGGTTAACAATTTACAAACTGCTCCCCATTTCTCCTCATGGAACCATCATTTAACATCACTATCTGATCACTATCTGATCACTATCTGACTGATGGGATTTTATCCTCTAACTGTTGCCCCTGGTTGGTTAGCAATTTTCCAAAAGACTGGGAGGGGAGGTTGAGTTTTGCTCAGTACCACAGCTTAACAGCTAGACCAAACAACCAACAGCACAGAAGACCAAATCTAATATCAAGTGTGAGTTACATCTTTTCAAATGATCAGACTGACACAAATTTACAAGACCCAAAACTCCGTACTACAATTGCAAACTAAAGGATTGGTTCCACTATCTTACATGGTAAACAATTAAATTCAAGTATTTTAAGGTGAAATGGTCTAAAAAACTTGCTAAGATGACAAAGAAATAGGTTTGTCACAATCCCAGATTTGCCTATTTGAAAAGATACTTCAACAGTATTATTTTTAATGCTGTTGTTCCTTGGTTTAAAAAAGATTAACTTTCATGAACATACATGGCAAAAAATACTGGGATCTAGGAAATATTTTTGCAAAGAAATTGCAGTATTTGGAGAGGAATTTTCACAGGTAAAGAAAGGGTAGGCAGTGCCACTCTCTGACATTACAAATGATCGGTGAACCTTACACATTTTTTAGGGAAGGCCCAAAATCGTCATGCATGATTTCATGCAAAAGATATTTAGGGTTTTGAGGGAGGGCAGGGTCTGAACGTAAAAGGTTAGGTTCTCATGATCAGGCTATTTCTTTTACCAGTTTCTGTTGTCTAGCTCAGATGTTATATATTGAGCAACTTCATCTGTAGCAAATCATGGTGTGCGGTTTGAGGTTTATTAAAAATGCTTTGTAATAGAGCATATGGAATTATTAGTAAGAGTAAAACTCTTCTTTGAGCATTTAGTTATATCTTCAAATTTTAATAAGCCTTGCAATAATGTATATAATATATACAGGCATTATTCTGTAGCTATGTCTTTTACTAGACGGAGATAGGTGGAGGGGTTTGTTGAAACCATTACAGGTATATACATAGTAACATGAATACCACTCTTTATTTTCGACAGGTTCGTAAACACCATTTTGGAGCTATGACTCTAAATGTCTCACCAGGTTTGTTGAGCCTGATCCAATACATTGGTGGTGCTCTTTATCCTCTCTTTTGGGCATTCAAAGTTGGTCATGAGAAACTCAGCTTTTTTCTTTAGCATGAAGTTATTTCAGACTCTTTATGCAAATGAAATGACTGGCAAGCAAGAAGGCTTTATGTTTTACCTTTTAGATGTGACAGAGAATAATCCCAATTTTGATATGTGACTTGTCCAATCAGAAGGTTGCAAACTTTCTCAAGGACAGGCACTTGATCTCAAGTCAAGTTGTACTATTTTTTAGGCTCTTTTCGACTTTCTTTGCTTCTCCCTTGAGAAAGGACTAAAACATGGTGTTGATTCCAAAAAGGAATTCTCAGTCTTACCTACATCCCAATTTTCTGAAGGGAAGCAAATTCAAGTAAAAAAAGGGTAAGCTGTGCCACTATCTGATATTACAAATGGTTGTAGAGCATTGCACATATTTTAAGAAAGGACCAAAATCATTGGGTGCAATTTCATGAGAAAGCATTAAGGTTTTTAAGGGAGGCCGGGGTTTGAATATTAAAGGTTTCATTCTCATGACCAGATAGAAAATGTTCACTTTTGGCAGAAAATGTGTTGACTTCAGCTGCTATTATCCTGGGAACCAGACACAGACATTAAGTTCCTCTTTAACATACCAAACAAAATTTGCTGCTATGGTATTTTTAAACACCATGGCAGATCAGCAAATAGGCAGTTTAAATCCTATACACATCAGAATGAACAGGATAACACAGAGACCATTTCTTTATCAAAGGGGTGAAGGAAATTGTACCTATTTCCTTTCTAAGGGTATACAAAATAGACAATTAGAAGACTGTGGGCCCTAAAATCTTGTAACTCTTAGGGTATGTCACCATGAAAAAATTTACGATTAATGGAATTTGCCTCTTCCTAAAAATTCTGTGCTGCCATTAAACCAGGACAATATCTGCAGAAGGCTAGATTTTGAATATTTATTCAACGTACAGAAATTTGTCATATTCACAGGATGACCTGTTGCTATTTTCATGGTTCCTTTAATGTAAGGTGAAACATGTTTGATTCCATATTTTAAACCCGGCACATTCTACAGAAATGAAAGTACGATAATTTGAACATTTCTGGAACAAAAAAGTATGTCACATCAGGAGGTGGATCTGAATACAGATATCAAAATTCCCACTAATCCAGATCCCTTGCGTTTCCACACGGCAGACCTGTTTTTCTGGGGTGTTGTGCACAACTGAGAAAGACCCAGAAAATTCAGTTCTGTAGAAACTCTACCATAGATGCCTTATGTTTAAAGACTGTAGACCTACTTTGTTTCTCTCTTTGTCAGAAAGTTCCTTGCCTTTACTGTTAGTGGTAGCCTGGGATCCTGTAGCAGTGGCCTCAAATTCTTTGGTCTTGGTTAGAAGTGTTTTCTGTGCCTGTATGAACAAAATGAGGGTACACATTGCAGATGCTTCCCCAACAAAGGCTTAGACAGATAAAAGTTCATTTTACAACTTCCCTTGGAGGCTGTTAAACACAGGTATGAAGATACAGTATGTGCAAACAAAGTAAGAGCTAATTCCACCTCTAAACAGTGAAGAGTACATCCCTTTCACTTCAACCCAAATATAAATAATTGTAAATGTCACATGTCTGTTCTGGTGTCACAAGAATTTAGCTTAGACCTTTTGTTAAATACATAAGGGTCAAGAAGCATCAAGATCCTTATTCAAGAGTCTGTGATAACATTAAAACAATCTAACCCTTGAATTTTTTGGCATACATTAAAGAACCTATCCAAGGCATGCATTATGAAACCCATGATTGATGCTCTTTGATAAAATAGCAGACTCAGCAAGCAAATCCATTCATTAAGAACACTGTTGAGTGGGAACAAAGTCCCTCTTAACTTCAGATCTGCAGCACACCTTCTAAAGTTTAAAATCATGACCTTTTCTTGTCCTATGAGAAAAATAAAACAAAAAAGAAACTGCAGAAAGTGATAATAGATAAACAGTCAGAATCTTGAAGACCTGAACCAAATCACCACAAATCCTTCTGAGCTCAAGAGTTGCAAGGCTAATAAGCCACAAAGTACTCAAGGAGTGGCCTGTAGGAAGTTTTAAGGCAGGCTGTGGAATGGGTTAGTTTGTTGAGGTGTGTGCCTCATCACATAACCCAGCTCTTAGACCCTTCCCACTGGGCATGATACTATGTCATACTATGTGACACAATGCAAAGTAGTGGAGCAAAAGCAGAGTTGAAAAAATTTCACCTTTTGCCTACTTGTCGCTGAGTGATATTTCATGTGTGACCAATCATGAGATAGGGTTGCCATTTTTATTATCAAATCACATGACTAGCCCTTTCCCATAAGGTGTTTTGAAAATTAAAAGGAGGAATATTTTCAGGAATTTTTTGGTTGATTTAGAAGAATATTCTCTGTGAGAACCTATATATCATTGGAAAGAGCAAAGATGGGGGATTTGAATGCATATTTTATTTTTGTAAACTAATCTCATTATGTATGCAAATATGCAAATTAGATGACGTCATAGGTTTGTCATAGAAAATCATACAAAACCCATACGTATCACTATTATTTTGTAATTTATGGTGCAGGAGATTGTTTAGCTTCCTTTTCTCTTTCATTTGATACCAAATTTGAGGAAATTGGACCAAAAATGAGGAAGATATGCCCATTTTACTTTTAGTATACAGCCCACACTGAACTAACACACACTGACCTTATGTGACCTCCACACAGAACGCTATGGCTCAGTGCATGCACTGTGCACAGTGGAATGTAAACAACTTTGGATGTAAACAGAGCTCTGTGAGCTTTGTAAGGTAGCTCTAAATGGCCATTTTATTGACTAGAAAAGTCGGAGGGGTGTTGTGGGTTAGGATTTTTGATATTGGGAGGGGATTTTTGGGTCAGAAATGCATGTTTTGGGTCAAAATTTACGCATTTTTGAAAACTGAGTATGTTTGGACCTTTGAACCTCTCTAACTCCCCCTACCCTTGTCATTTAGGCATATATGTTGGTATTTTTATGTAAGGAATCTTGTAAAGAACATTTTGGCGTTTGAATGAAAAAGATTGGACTTTCCGTTGTTGAGCTAGGAGTTTTCAAATGGGGGTGTGTTTTCGGGCCTAAAATGACGATTTTTGACCAAAAATGACGCATTTTTCGAATTTCTACTTGAAATATCTCTGAATTCCCTAAACCTGGCATCTAATCACCTCTCATGATGTTTCTTTAGGGTCTAAGGTATTCAGAGAAAGTATAGGGAGTAAGGTGACCCTTTTCTAGGGGCCTGAAATGACTCCTTGAACAATTTAGGGCGTTTTTACCAATTTTTGCATTTTTTGGGGCATTTTTTGAATGTAAACAACTCTTTTTTGGTATTTTGTGGAAAATTTTCAGTATACAACCCCCCCAAAAAATGGTGGCATTTGATAGATCTATTTGTTGGCTTTATTTTGGTGGTTAAATGAAGGCTGGTGGACATTGCAAGACGAAGTTATGAACACCTGAAACTGCCAACTCGATTTGCGTGACACAGTCACGCTACTTACGGGAAAGGGCTAGCCTGGCATTGGAACCAGAGGTGGAGCACTGTGGCAGGTGCTGTCTGCGGGAATGTTCTTTAGCACCCAGGAGAAACAATCATTAAGCCTGGCACCACTCAGTACTAACTTCACTTCCAACTGAAGTAAATATGATCACTTCAACTGGTTTTGGAAAAAGTTGGAAGGGAAATCAACCTTTCTGTTGTATTTTCCCAATTGCGTTGACATAGCACCCCAGTAAGGGTCAAATGAAGAATACGCCATGCTCTTTTCAACAATTTCATGTTTCACTATACTGTAGGTACTACTGTACACTCTGGTTGAACCCTTTACTTAGAGCCCACCATTGTAAACTGGTCTTACTCCAACTTTGTTTGGAATATCCCTGAGAGATTAAGTAAAAGTCACCTGCAAGTGAAAGGCCAGGAGATATTTTTACCCTGCCATACCCTTTGTGTCGTATAGTATCACATGAAGTGTTTGAGGGGCTCAAGTTTGATTGAAGTAACATTTTCTTTCTCTATGATCAAACTTTAAACAAATGTTGTAGTTCTTCCCTAAGTGCAATAACTCACCTTAAAAGCATCGTTTTTGCGATCAGCTACTGTCTTTGTAGCTTTATCCACAGGAGCGTCTGCCTGCAATAGGTGACAAATAGTAGGTGAGGATATGATGTCATGCATTATACTGTTATGACAATGGAAAGATAATACCAATGTGTACTACATTTCTTCAAACTAGGAAGAAGACAAAACATGTCAACATATCTACACGAACAGCAAACAGTCTGTAGTTTTGACTGGTATTTTGCAGTACGATATGTTAATCATTACATATGTAACCTTTGAAGGACCCCATGCAGTTGCAAGAGCAACATTAACACCGCAGTCATTAAAGCTACTGTACAACACAGACATTGGGATCAAAATTGGCTGTGTAGAGTTTTTCACTGAAGCCACTGACAGTATGCCTCCTTCTCTAGCTTTAGACATTTTGACCAACAAAAATAATTCATTGTATCACAAACACATTTGTTCTGCTGTACACATGTGTACCATTAATATCTTCTGCCTATAGTATGACCTGCTAAAAGATATGATTCTGTAACAAAAGAAATTGTCCAAGTTATTTTGGCTCTTTCTTTAACATAGATCTATACAGACCAACTGGTTGTCAATGTGGCATATAAGTTCAAGGTGTAAGAGAAAATTTATGTTAATTTGTCAAGGACAGAGGAACCCATGGTCCTGTGCCAAATTTTCAGTTAATAAAATGGTTTGCTTATACTTGCTCTTTGGCCATAAATTTTACTTAAACTTGAGAATCATTTGTCTTTGGTCCATTGCACTTGCTAAAAACATGATCCTGCCTGTTCAATAGGCTGCATTCAATTAGATACAGTACCAGTACTGTACAGTACCTTGATCTAAAAATACCTGTAACTGACAATAATATGACTACCATAATGTGGAACACAATCTAACATCAACAAAAGGGATTTGTCATTGACCAAATTCAATGATTTCAACCAATGCTAGAAGTGTTTTCTCTTTCAGGAGTTGAAAACCATCTCAATAGTATGTACAGCATGTGAAAGATGACTATTCAAGGAAAAGTTATTTTTTTCAATAGATACAGTGCATGATGAGAAGTCTGTGATGTCATTAAATCATTTTGATTTGACATAGTACCGTACATTTTCTGATGTTGGCACCAATGTATGGAATATTTAACAATTTTGTTTGCTATATATATTATATACATGTGGTAAATATTTTTATACTAGATCAGCAGATTTTAAAACATTCAAACAATGTCAAATCTCAAGAAAACAGGGTCCCATAATCTGATGAAAGACAATCATCATGACACTTCAAGTTGGACCATACTGCACAGTGCATACATACTGTATTGCAAAATTTAACTCAGCAGTGTGCTTTAATCATTATACTAAGTTGACATTATGGGAGCTTTGTGCCTCCCACTTTAGAGTGAGTTATCTTAAAACTGTCCATATCACAAAGTTTGAAAGGTATGTAACTAACATTCTCTCCATAAGAAAAGAATAAGTACCCTAAACATGTACGGTATAACATTTAAAGACAGATTTGCATCACCCCAAGTATGACTTTTAGTTGGGGGTAAGCAAAAGTCTCAGTTGGTGACTACTCTTTGACTGACATCAGAGTTACAAAATTCAAAAGATGCAGAGCAGCTCATATTACACAGCATGCATAGAGAATGTTTTGTTTACACATGGGGTCTTTTATCCTTACCAGGATGTGGCCTTGAGCAGTGAACTATGTCTGTGTATGCACAAGGAGAAGCAGTAAAGACAATTATGGGCGGGGCTTACCACCAAGTAAAAGTCATACTTGGGGTGATGCAAATCCCTCTTTAAAGGCAAACATTGTGCTTGTGGTAAAAAATATTTCCACCAAAGCTTGTCTTTTAGATTTAGAAAGATCTCCACTCACAATAAGGCAGCATGGTAACTTTACTCACATGCAAGGTTCTAACAGGAAGAAATTCATTGCTTTGCAGCTTCTGAAAAATTTGTTCACCAAAACTTTTCAACTTTCCAAATGATGCAATATTTGTATCTGTTGTAGTACATCATAATTTTCGAGGTGTTGGCAGAGTTACTTGGTGACAGAGAGAGGTAAAATAATGATTGAAGCTTCTCTCTACCTGTGTGTGCCATGCTGATCTAATGTAAATACAATATTTCAATCCTAAAAAATAATTCTAAGATCATGAATTGCCTTCCACTTGAACTTTGAAAGGCCAAAAAAGAAATTTTTGAAATATTTTCATTTGCAACCATAAACATGAAGCACTGTGTTTATATAACAGAAGCGAATGCACTTTGTAATGTAAGTCATTAACTGTTTGTAAATATTCCACAGCCTCTTACCAATGGGAACCTGGTGTAATAACTATGAGAGTTGTTTGCATTCACATGTGAACAATGATTAATGTTCATTATTTATTGTACTGGTGGTGATGAACAAACTGGTTTTGAGTGGGCTTCAATAAGTACAGAAAATGCTGTGACTATATATGATAAGGGCTTTATGTGTTGTTATGAGTCAGTACAATCAAGTACAGCCTTTGTGACGGATAATTAGTTAAAAGGAAACTTTGCTGTTTGCATTTCTTCTCAACTTGTTAGCATTTGAGGATTTAATTATAATGACATCATCAACTGTATCTCCTCCCATAAGGCAAAGCCAGAAGCCTGCAGACTTAAAGATAACACAATAATCATAAAGGGAGGGTTGTACTGGACTGAAGGATAATCAGGCTTAAAGGGAAAATGCAGTCATCCAAATCTGGATTAGTGTACCCAGGTATCCTATTTCATGAATGGTTCTTCAGAATCATGTGATGATATATTTCTTACTGAATTGTGAAATTCATGCAGGATAACTCCTTGCGTTACCATGGATATGCACTATTTATGTTCTAAAATATCATGAAAGATACTTGAAGGGAAATATGAGGATATTTGTGAGATTTAGCTGTTGTTTCAAAATAAATTTGGAGAGTGGCTGCTTATGCCCTTTAAAGACAGAAACTCATCACCTCAAGTACATTTTTGGTTGGGGCTATTAAAATTCTCAGGTGGTGATTGCTCTTTGATTGACATCAAAGTTTGAAAACTCAAATAATGCTGAAAAGCTCACATTTCACATTAGGGCCTTGTATCCTCACCAAGACATGGTCTTTAAAATAAACTAGGTTTGTGTCTACACAAGGAGAAATTTAGACAGTGTTTTTTTTTCTTTTTTTGGGGGGGGAGGGGGTTGGGGGTGGGATGGAAGTAACCTAGTTGGGAGAATTGGAACCATCTGGGATGATGTGATTTGCTCTTTAATTCCCACTTCGACTGTTTCTGGATAGTCCTGTGTACTGAAAAGTTAGTTGCCTTCAGCGAAGGCTCTCCCAGAAACACATCATTTCACTGTAATATTCCTCAGTATACAATAAACAGTTCAACTGACATGGGAAGCTTTAAGTGGGTGCACAGAGGTAAAAGAATGGGCTAAAAGGGAAGTTTTGAAAGAATTTGAAACATCTGAATGGGGAAACTGGCCTCTAAACTTCCCCACCCTTCCCTTTCCCCACCCTTTCTTTAATACCTGCCACCTAATCACTAAAATTACTAAATCTATGAAACCAGACTTTGATCTCTGCTTTTGCAAATATGAACTTCACTGCTATCATAATACAGTCACAAAAAATTTGACTCATTTGGATAAGAAAGTTTACAAGGAAGATAGATGATGGGCTATGGTAAATTGGTTCACCTTGTTAACTACCATCATGGATATTTTGTCTCCAGTCCTTACATTCTTTGAGGATGTGGAAGCACTTTTCTCAGACTTGATAACCCTAAGCCTGGACGAGAAGCTTTCTTCACAAAGTATGGACTACAAACAGTTTTACCCGTCTATCAATGGTGCCCAACTACCCCCTTATTTTCATGTTAATTTTTAAGAAGTGGCTGTAGGTGTGGGGTGAGAAAGGGGTTTGAGTCTTCATCAAGAAAACTCCCTAAAATTAACTGGTCTCTGTATTTTTTAAATATTAATATTTTGAAACAAAGAAATTACACTAATCTCTGGCTATGCTTAATATCAAGTTTGGACAGAATACAATAGTAGTTCAGTGGCAAGAACTTAATCATCCACAAATATTTCACTGCAGTCTCATCAAAAATAAAAAAAAAAAATGCATCCAAATTCTGACTTACCGATTTCCTTCCTTTGGCCCGCATCTCAAGTACTTTTTTCATTGGTTTGATAATTTCAGTGTTAATAGCAGCAGATATTTTCCTAAGAAAGACAAGCAAATTTACAGTCAGGGAAAAATTGCATCTATCAGTTTCAAGAAGAGACAAGGTGATATAGTACAACTGAATATGAAAAAAATGGAGAACCATGTCTGTCTTTCCGCTTGAGTCAGATACCCGCAGCAATAGAAGCTGCAACTCTGAATGGAGTTGCTACTGAATGATGTCATAATTGATGTACTGTAGGAACATTCATCAAAGCAGCAATAAATTAAGCGCCTATTACTAGCTTACTTTATTAGTGTTAATATGCCAGTAGGGCTACGTTAAAGATTTTTCAACAATGCCATGCAAATAGCAAATGTCTGTGAATTGTAGCAGTCCACTAAAGTGAAGATGTGATCCAATGGAGAAAAATACCAAAAGAGCAAGTTTTGTTCCAAAACAAGCACTTCAACCTGTGAAAGAAAGCAAATTTGAACCCCTTGTACACTTTTGTGCATGTCTTTGAAAATACTGAGAATTTTCCAGTTGTCATGATTTCAGCAAAGGTAGAGTTGCTACTAGACTCCTGGCAAAGGGTCGTGACTGAAGTAAAGTCACATGCCCCCAGATCCCCGCCCGCCCCCTGTGATGGGTTTTACTCCAACCTTGAAGACGAACTGGATGGGGAAAAGCACATACACTCCACTGGTTTAAATATCCAACATCTGTTCTGTTCACAGTTCATGTACAACTCCCCCAACAACTGCATCAGTAACAGCTATCCCCCAGCCAATGGGAACCCTAGATTTTTTACACCAAGACTATATTCCCACCCATGACAATCCCAAAATTTCTGCTGGTGGGACTTGTCTAGGGGTGTTCGGAGTGGGACTTTTGCAAGGGGTGAAGGTAATTGTCAAGGACGGAGTGTCGTATCACAGTAATGACCTGTCATTAGCTCTCTTCCTAATCACTACCTTCAAAAATGTTTTTTTCATTTCCCTCATTTTGCAAGAATGAATGGGCAATTATTTTGGGAATTTTTTTGTTAAAATTTTCTCCTTCCCATGTCTGTCAGTAATACTGTAGGTATTCTAAATCAAATTTTTCCTTCAAAATTCCAAAAGTTAAAATTCACCCATCAAACTTTACCTAATAGCCGGAATACTTTAAAAATAGCTTCAGCACCTCCTACTATTTGATTGCCACAAGCCAATTCTCTACTGCTGAAGACACTGCACAAATTTAGCCAGGTAAATTCTCCAATGTCACATTCTGAATGGATGGCCTGGGGGCAGATCCAAGGGGAGGGGTCCCCCTCCCCATTGCAACAATTTTTCAATATGAAAGGTGTCTTGATGGCAAATGGTACAATATTTGTCCCAAATTTAGTGACTGACTCTTTGATTCTTTGCCAAACTGAATCAAGGAGGGATCTTTGAAATTACACCTTTGCACAGATTGCTCTTCAACTTTTTTTCTTTGTGGTTGTGCAATATTTGTCCTACAAATACAGGCTGGTTAAATCACTGCGTCCATGCAATTTGAGAATCAGTACCATTCCCTGTTTGCACAGCCAAATGAATATTCAAGTGGTAATTTACAAATGAAATATACCACCAACCAGTAAAGTGACTTTACATTCATTGGATGATATACTTTTAATTTGCCTTTTAATATTCTTTTCATGTATATCAAAGTAAGGGTAACCAATTACAATTTTAGGTATGTTACTATTAATGTATTAGGGGACAACAAGAGTCAGCCTTTAAAGAAAAGCTTCTAAAGTTTTATTTAAGATAAATAACTCTTTTTAAATTACTCACTTTTTTTTTTATCAAAGCAAGTACTGGGTGATGATATAACAAAAAAAAAAAAAAAACTAGCATGAACCCCAAGTTGTCCCTATGAAGGATTTATGGGATGTGAATCATCAACAGAGCAATATTCAGTCTCCCCCTGCCCCCTCCCCATATCAGACTTGAAGGTGAAATAAATTCCAAAATGTCTGACAATGCAAGTACTACAATGGAAAGCACTGTAACAGGATGTCACAAAGTATGACATTAACTGCTGTGTGCATAACACACATACCTCCAAAGTTGAAAAAATGAAAAACGTCACATACAATAGAATACTTGAGTACCACCATAAAGCTTACAGTACCTTAGTTTCCGTTTCCCTTTCCCTACAGCACAATATTGTAAATTAAAATGATTTACAAGAACCCACCCACATACTTATAGGTATTCCAGTGTATGTCAGTAACTGGTGGTGATGACTTGAGAGGTTCAAGGTCCACACAGATTGGAAAGATGACAACCTAATGATTATCTCCTCTAAGTATTAATAGCTGCTTCTAGTCTTTACCAATAGAACTAGATCTGAATTAAGCTAAGAATGGTTACTTACTTACACCATAGATAAATCTGTAGAATCAGCAACTGAATGGTATGAAAATTTGATTAAATGGTAAATTAAGTTTAACTGTTTTTGTTGAAAACTGGTAAATTAGTTCAAACATCAACCTTGTCCTACCAATGTGCCAACTCCATCTGGGAAAGGCATCATCCCCCAAGGAACTAATAAGGGGACTAGAATACGGTACATGTCATCTAAAAGACTGTCAAGCCAAAACACACCTCCCTAAAGCCTCCCCTTACCCTGCCCATGAAGAAGATACAGTATTTTGTGTGACTGCCTATCGTTTCTGAAAACTCTTTAAGTTCAAAGTGGTGTCATTCCTTAATGCCCTAGTTATGTATCATGTATACCAACCTCAACCACAATTGATTTGTACAGTCTTCACTGTATAAACTACAGTAATCAGCAAATATTACACTGGCAATCACAGTGCATTTAATATGGACTGGCCATAGCTATATATACAGAGGCATAGAAAGTGGTGCACTGAACAATAAACCACAGATAAGGTAACAAACAATGTACACACAGGGACAAACAATTTGGATAACAAAAGTTTGATAATGTTCTGTGAGCATTAATTGTATCCCATAATACAAGGAATGAGAGCACTAAATGGCAAGCCTCTTCTCCTTTCTCTACCACATCTTACGAATAAAACACTCTGTCCCTACCCATATGCATTTTTTCAGACCGGCATGTACAGTACTTAATTTTTCCATGTTTGTTTATGCTAGCACCTTGCTTTGTTTCCTTTCAAGCCCTGTATTGCACCACGAGGGTTTTTGTCAATTTATGTACGTACATCATAAATTGCCATTGTTACTGTTAGTATTATAAACAATAACATACCATTCAAATAATAATACCGCTGATCAGACCCAATGTACATTAAATGTAGTGGAGACTGTTTCTGTTCCAATGCCTCTTTGTTCCAATGTCTCTATATTCCACCAAGTCTACTAAAGGTCAGTGTTGGGTTAGCGTTACAGTAGCAGTCCTGATTAAGGGTGTCGGAACACAGAGAAATCGGAACAAAAAGATGGAACCATACTGTAGTACATACTTACTTGTGACTCTCTGCTTCACCCTCAATCTGTTTACAAAGTGTCTTCCATGCATTCAAAAAAGTGCTGTTTTGAAGAAAAACAATGAGAATTAACAGTAATTGACAAAGCCAATAAGACAGAGATGAATGAAGAAAATATTTTAAAATACACCAACAGCGACTCATTAGTTTGGTCAAGTGGTCAGGTGATCATGTTCCCATAGCCAGAATAACTAACATGGGGGCATATCAATGATGGAGTTTTGCCAGCCTGGGGGAGGGGTCTAAGGGGAGGAAGTGTCCCCTTCCCCTTTGAAACTTTTTGCCTATTTCAAGGACTCTAGGTGCAAAATGGTGAGAGATTTTTCCATTTTTTGTTCTTATATTTGTGTTCCAAAAATGCTGGTCTTGTAATAATTTGTTTCTCCTTCAGTGCAAGAGCTTTTTGGCTACGTGCCTGGTCATATGGCTCCCCCAACCAACAAGGGAAGAGCAAAGGTGTCTCGTTATACTGGTCAAGTTACAGTAAAAGGAACATTAGAAGCTCTAAAACTCTTAAGACTAAAGCTTTGGGCAGACAGGCAAAACAGGTGGACAAAGTAATTTTTAACATGTACATGTCAATTATTAAAGCAGCATATGAGTGTAGCCTCGATAAAAGTATTTCATCCGTATAAGTACTGTATAAATGTCAATTAGTACTCCACGTCCTGAATATATGGAAGTTCTGTTAACTCTACAGCATAAATGGTTCAGTCTTCTCCAGCATGCTACGAAAGGGGTGGGGGAGAGAGAGGAGGGGACTTCTATCAAGTGAATCCCCTCATAATGGACTGAACACATCAAACCATCAGAACAACCTGTGAAGAAAACAGGGCTTGAAATAACTGGCAGCACCAACAGCCATGGCTGTCGCGCCCTTGGCCGTGGTGCCCCTCAGTCAATGTCCTATGAAATAACATAGACCGACAGCCAATTTGTCCATTTTGGCTGTGCCCTTTTTCAAGCTTATTTCGAGCCCTGAGAAAAGGTACTTTACAAAAGGGTTATCTAGCCTTTGATTACTCTTGAAAGATAAAGCTACCCCAGAAAATTCCAAGCTGTCATGACCTTTGTTAGCAGTCAACACCACAAGAGGGTTTCAGTAAGTAGACCAAAGTTTCTTCCTTAATCTGTCACAACAATAATTTAAAAGCCATGACAGAAGGCCAGCAGACCTGTGCAAACAGCTGGGTTCTTTCTGCGGGTGCAGCCTACTACAAAACTTACCCGCCTGTGGTAGGGTTCACTTTGTTGGCTCGCACTGAAAGTTTCACGAGGGCCTTCTGGTAACTCAGTTCCAAATCAGCCCTGTTTCAAAGAGACAACAAATACATTCCTATAATTTATCTTTCCTAAAATTCTTAGTGTTTAATACCTTAATTCTAACAAACTTTTAAAAATTTGTATCACAGCTCTGTTTGAACAACAAGCTATGGTAACTGGGGTTCTAAAACTTTTTCAGCTTGTGTAGTAGGCATTTCTATTGTCTTACTGTACAGTCTTAACTGTAAGTCTGTTATTAATATACTAATAACTGTAGTTACAATACAGTACATGTAACTACACTTTTTTCCATGAGCAAGTCTCACCAAATTTTATTCCACAAACTTTTACCACAGCTCTGTTTGAACAACAGGCTACAGTAGCTACAAGGGGTTATAAAACTTTTTCAGCTTGCATAGTGCCAGGCATTAGTCTCATTAAGTTTGTCAATATGTGTTAAGTACTGTAGCAAAGTGCATGGACCTTTGTAGTTCTGTATCCTATCCTTTAACAGCATGGCAGACACTTACAGAAATTTAAGTACTGTACATGCAAACTTTAGAAAATTTCATTGTGCATTTCAGATCAATGGCAATACACCTACAGAAGCCTTCGATCCATACCTCCTTCAGTCACAGGGTTTATGACCCATAGATGGAAACACACTCTTATGAGAACCTTTACCTCCATTCTTTACGTGCCTGCCCTGCCCATAACCAGCTACTCTACGTATTTCACATCATCCCTGTGAACAGTGCATCAGACAATACTGCACAGTACAGCGAGCAACTGTGCACTGACATTTACATACGTAGCCATTTACTGTATTTTGACCCCAAGGTACTGTTAGTATTGACTTTGCATTTTATCTCCTCTCCATACAGGATACCTGGTGGGGTTTTTAGTAATTAGTGTATATCAGAACTTTTGACATGAGAAACAGTGTTACACAGTGAAGTTTTACCAGAGCTTTTAGTGAACCAGTGACTAGAGAAGTGTTTACTATACCTTGCCTCAGCCCCAGAGTCTCAGTGAGCGATATTTCAATTCTGGTGAACCCATCAGAGACCTATACAGGTAAGGGTTTATATTTGTTTAACATGGTAGCAGAGCCTGGTTGCTGAAGAACAACTACAGGTACACAGCATCATGGCAAGTTACAAAACCCCACCAGCATTCAGTGAAAACAAACCCTATGCCAGATGGATCGAAGAGGTTAAAGCCTGGCAGGAAGACACAGAGCTTAAAAGGAAAAGCATGGTTTGGCTGTTGCCTTATCCCTTCCTAAAGAGGGAGCCAAGTCTATAAGGGACAAGGTCTTCAGTGAAGTAGATCTTGAAGAGTTGAAAAAGGATACAGGTCTTGCAACCCTCATCAAGTTTATGGACAGTGTCTTTAAGAAGGATGAACTGTCTGCTGCCTATGAGGCATACACCACCTTCGATCGTTATCGAAGGAAAGCAGAGACAACTATGGAAGAGTTTGTAATTGAATTTGAAAAGCTGTACAATAAAACCAAGAAATATAAGATGGAGCTGCCTCAACCAGTTCTGGCTTTCAAACTTTTGGAGAGTGCTCAGTTAGAGCATAAAGACCGACAGTTAGTGCTCACAGCTGTGGATTATAAAGAACCAGACAATTTGTTTGCTCAAATGCAGAACTCCCTGAAGAAGTTCTTTGGACAACAGTCTATGTCCTCAGTAGAAGCTAAAGAGGGAGCAGCCATCAAGACTGAACCATCCTTTATCAGTACTCAGGAAACAGCATTCTTTACTGGTAGTGGGGGTTTTAGAGGCAATGGACGTGGGAGGTACAACACGCCCCAGTTTGATCGAACCAAGAATTTCACAAGAGGTCGTGGCAACACGGGAGGTGGACAAAATACCTAGGGTGTAACCAAGCGACTTAATCCCCTTGGGCCAGATGGGTACCCTTTAAAGTGTAGCAGTTGTGAATCCATCCGACATCTTCTAAAAGACTGCCCAGATTCTTACGAAAACATGCAGAGAAGTGTATTACAAACAGAAAACAAGGAGGAAGAGGCTGTGTTGTTCACTGGGAACAAACAGTCAGAGACAGAAGTATTATTGACAGAGGTTTTGGGTGCCGCTGTCCTAGACAGTGCGTGCAGCTCAACCGTGGCGGGTGAAGCCTGGATGGCTCACTATATTGATATGCTTGAAGAGGAACAGAAAGCACAGGTAATTAGGAGCAAAAGGTGACACAGTCTTCAAATTTGGAGGTGGAAAGCGCTTGAAGTCTAAGGAGAAAGTCACCATCCCATGCGAAATTGCAGGTGTGAAATGCCAAGTAATGACTGATGTAGTGGAGAGTGACATCCCTCTACTGCTGGGGAAACCTGCTATGAAAAAGGCAAAGGTGAAACTTGATTTAGAAAACGACTGTGCAACCATCTTTGGAAAGACTGTGGATCTCCAGTGTACTTCTTCTGGTCATTACTGCATCCCAATTGTAGAAACTACTATTCCTGTTGGTGACACAGTTGAGGCTTTGGTGGTGAAAGAGGAGAGTTGTCCTAAAGAAAAGAGAAAGAGAATTGAGAAGCTGCACAAGCAGTTTGCCCACCCATCTGCACAGAAATTGAAGTACCTGTTGAAAGATGCCAATGTGTCTGATCAGGAAACCATGGATTTAGTTGATGAAATTGTATCAAAGTGTGATATTTGTAAACGATACAAGAAAACACCTCCTAGGCCTGTCGTTGGACTGCCTGTGGCTAGAGAATTCAATGAAGTTGTTGCAATGGATCTCAAAGAATGGAAGAGTGGCGTCTATTTCTTACACATTATTGATGTTGCAACACGTTTCAGCATGGCGGGTGTTATCTACCAAAAGACCCCAGAGGTGATCATTGACACAGTTATGAAGTTATGGATTGGCAGTGGTATGGGAGCACCTAGAAAGTTTCTCTCTGATAATGGTGGAGAATTTTCCAATGAGGATTTTCGAGATCTTATGGCTGAAAATCTAAACATTGAGGCCTGGAACACAGCAGGCAGCAGTCCCTGGCAAAATGGGCTATGTGAGAGAAATCATGCAGTGGTTGATAATTGCCTTCAGAAGATTTTGGAGGACTACCCCAACATGGACATTGAGCTAGCTTTGGTGTGGGCAGTGAATGCCAAGAATTCATTGCAGATGGTTTATGGGTATAGCCCATATCAACTTGTGTTTGGCAGGAATCCCAGCCTGCCATCAGTGCTTTCTGACCAAGCTCCAGCTCTTGATGGAACCACAGTGAGTGACATCTTTGCGAAACATTTAAATGCCCTGCATGCCAGTCGTAAAGCATTCACTCAAGCTGAGGCATCTGAGAAAATAAGAAGAGCCCTTCGACACAAGATAAGAAGTTCTGATGATCTCTTTCAGCCAGGTGACAAGGTGTATTACAAGCAAGATGATAGTAACAAATGGAAAGGGCCTGGCAAAGTTCTCGGACAAGATGGCAAGGTGGTGTTTGTCCGTCATGGTAGTGTTTATGTGAGAGTGCACCCCTGCCGCCTGCTCAGACTTGACAAAGAGTTGGACAGACCACCTGTGAATGACTCCAAACCACAAGTACAAGAAAAGAAGGATCATGAAAACTTGCAAACAAGAAGTGGCGATGCTGATACATTAAGTCAGCCAGTAGAAGAGGAAGATGATTCCAGTGACATTCCTCAGACAGTATTGGATGACAGAGAAGGAGAGCCTACCCAAGTTCAAAACCAAGCTGACCAGAGAACAGGAATACGGTCTACTCAGGCCCTGCCAAAAGTTAAACAAAACATCACCTACTTACCGACTGGCGGGAGTGAATGGATTGAATGTGAAGTTGTTCAAAGATCTGGAAAGGCTACGGGAAAGTACCGCGAGTGGTTTTATGTAAAGGAAAAGGGTGACTCTTCAGTATTAAAAGAGCTGGATTTTGATAATGATGTTGAAGATTGGAAAGTTGTGGAGACAAATTCAAGTGAGACAGATGAGGCAGGTACTAGTGAAGAGGCCAATGTTGTTTTCATTCCCTTACACAGACATGATGATCCAGAAGTAAGAGTTGCCAAAGATGAAGAACTTGCCAGTTGGAGTTAGTTGGATGAGATTTAACGACACACCAACACGAATGTGTTATATATTGTCAGTCAACTCGATAAAACATTCAAAGGTTAAATTCATTTTCAAGTACAGTATGGTTCAAATTCAAGTTTGGCTTCCCTTTAGTTGCCTTTTACGACAGGCGGGAAATACCGTGGGCATATTCTAAAACCCCCAGCCCACAGGGGGCAACTTGCCAGTTGGAAGAAATTTCAAGTATATGAGGAGATAGAGGATTGTGGCCAGCAAGTTATCTCCACTAGATGGGTGATAACAGAGAAATCAGTTGGTGGAAAAAGAATTGCCAAGGCCAGACTTGTGGCTCGTGGCTTTGAAGAGCAGAAGTGTGTTCAGGCTGACTCTCCAACAGTATCTAAAGAGACAATGAAGGTTTTTCTGGCACTGGCATCTACCCTTTCCTGGAAATGTCATTCCATAGATATTAAAGCTGCATTTTTACAAGGGAATGAGATTAATCGTGAGATTTTCTGAGGCCACCAAAAGAGGCTGCTGTTCCTGGCAAAAATCTGGAAATTGAAAAAATGTGTCTATGGATTGAATGATGCCTCAAGGAACTGGTATTTCAGTGTGAGGGATGAGCTCACTAAATATGGATGCTCTCATTCAGAAGTGGACCTGGCCTTTTTTACTGGCATCATGATGAGAAATTGAGTGGCATGTTCATATTACATGTTGATGACTTTCTGTGGGCTGGAACAGAAGACTTCCAAAGAATGGTGGTGGACAAGGTGAAGTCAGCTTTCAAGATTGGAAAGGAGGGAGAAGATGCTTTCCGTTATATTGGCCTGGAGATTGCCCATGAAAAGGATGGGATCATGCTCACACAAGATCCCTACATAGATTCCATTTCTGAGATCCCTGTTCCAACAAAAAGAGTGGCCCAAAAAGAATTCTTACTCAAAAAGAGTGAAGTTACCCAATTACAAGGTGCCATAGGTCAAGTGCAGTGGGCATCTAACCAAACCAGACCTGATGTGAGCTACGATGCCTTGGAGCTTAGTACTGCAACGAGAGAACCTAAAGTGAAAGATTTGCTACATGCCAACAAGGTGATTAAAAAGTTGAAATTAAAACAGAGCAACATCCTCTTTCCTGATTTGGGAGATTTAGAGCAGTTGAGGTTGACAGTATTTTGTGATGCATCATATGCTAATTTAACAGATGGAGTCTCCAGTGCTGGTGGTCACATTGTGTTTTTGACTGGAAAAGACAACAGGTCTTGTCCTCTCTCCTGGCGATCTGGGAAAATTCGAAGAGTTGTGCAGAGCACCTTTAGCTGCGGAGGCCCTGTCAATGGCTGATGGTCTTGACTCAGCGTATTGTCTTGGCTATTTGCTGTCAGAGGTGGTTTTTAACAAGCCAAAGAAAAATAAATTCCAATTGAAGTGTGTACTGACAACAAATCCTTATTTGAGAACATTTACTCCACCAAAGCAGTGAGTGAAAAGCGTTTACGGGTGGAGATAGGAAGCATCAAGGAGATGCTTAATAAAGGAGAACTTTCTAGTGTGAAGTGGATTGAGAGTGGAGCTCAAATTTCAAATTGCTTGACAAAACATGGAGCATCTTGTAAGGAACTTATGGACATCCTACAAATGGGGAGCTTACAGAACTATGGTGTTCCTCATCAGTATCCTATCAGAAGTTGAGTTGTTTCCAAAAGAGAAAGGGGGAGATTTGTTAGTATTGAATTTGCATTTT
Source organism: Holothuria leucospilota (assembly GCA_029531755.1). NCBI lineage: Eukaryota > Metazoa > Echinodermata > Holothuroidea > Aspidochirotida > Holothuriidae > Holothuria > Holothuria leucospilota. The sequence continues at coordinate 35,038,179 of CM055978.1, forward strand.
ATCTCCTCTCCATACAGGATACTGTACCTGGTGGGGTTTTTAGTGCTTAGTGTATATCAGAACTTTTGATGTGAGAAACAGTGTTACACAGTGAAGTTTTACCAGAGCTTTTAGTGAACCAGTGACTAGAGAAGTGTTTGTGACTACAGCGTATTATTTGAGTGATATATATAAATATATAGAGAGAGTGTTTAAACTCTGAACTCTTACTTACTATAACTTGCCTCAGCCCCAGAGTCTCATGCAGTGAGCGATATTTCAATTCTGGTGAACCCATCAGAGACCTATACAGGTAAGGGCTTATATTTGTTTAACAGGTATATACCAGGTTCTTTCAGCAGTTCTTGACACATACCCAGGTATGTATCAAATGAAGGTGACTATTAAATTGATCAAACTGAATCTTAAGTTTAAGAAACCTCCACGAGCTTACATTTCTTAATAACTTAATTCAGTAACAACATGCATGTTTGGTTTTACTATACCTTTCTTGCATAACTCCCACAATGTCTTTGGTAAAGTCCCCATTCTGTTTGGAGTATTTCAAAAGTTCATCAAATGCTGTCTTGTCCTACATAGGAACAAAAAGAGTCATTGTTCAATTACAAATTGTGTCAAAACATAAGGACATTCAATACCAGTATGAGGAAAGCAAAAGCATAATTTGATGTAGCAACAACTTTTAGAGGATGGAGGGCAACACAGTTTTTTCAGCCTCAAAACCAAAAGATGCCTACCATGCATGGTTGAGTTGGGTGCGACAACTACTGTACGGTGGAGGAACCCAAAAAGGGCTTACAACATCCCCTAGCTGACCACTGGGACATTAGAACAGAAAGTTCTGAGGAAAAGTTCTGGGAACCCCCCACCCTCCCCATTCTCTATTTGTCATTATACTGTAAAATTGCAGTACATTTTTTTTTCTCATTGTTGTAATTCAATTCTTTGTTGCAAAGCTTTTGGATGTGGTGTGGATACAATACACACTGTAGGGTCCTCCAACCCTGCCAGTCTCTGGAAAAGTGGCTAATTATCACTTAGATTAAATACAAATTGGGTGAACATTAAAATGGTGATCCTACAGTACTGCAGGTACTGTACCATATGGGTAAGCCAAATTGGCAAATTGCATATCTGTCTCATAATTCTTCTACAGTACTGTATACTGGTGAAAAAGTAACTAAAAGCTTAAGTATCTGTCCTGTACGGCCGTACATGTACTACAGTAGGTAGGCTATCTCTGTCCCAAGTTGAGACAGGCTACTTAACCTAGAGGGCTTTGTACAGCACTGTACAGATGCATAGACAATGACCCAAGATATACATACTACAGTAATAACTCCAGAGAGCATATGTACATGACCTAAATCTTGACACTTAGTTGTCTCAATTTTTCATACACAGTTGACTTGAATTCTTTTTTTTTCTTCTGCAAAACTTGCCTCCCTATATTCTTTTGATAATTTAACCATTGCTGCAAAAAACTGTATGATATATAGGGAGGTAAACAAGCTGCACTCAGCACACACAGTATGCTAATTGCAGTACTGTGACTGATACAAATTTTAAGACCAGGAAGATAGGTCTGCTGTTCAAGACAAAAACCACAGGTAAAGAAATACACTCTGGTTTGATCTACTGTAAAAAGGTGTGATTTGAACGTTTTCTGGAACAGTGGTGTCACCAGACTTTTCATTCTGGGGGGGGGGGGGGCACAACAGTTCGATGAGGGGGCACAACTAGATAGCGGCGTATGCAGTATGTTGTGTGAACACCGGCCTGGGGGAGGGGGTGTCCCCCTCCCCTTTAAAAATTTTTGAAAAATTAGGTGTCCTTAAATGCAATCTGGTCCCACATACACTACCTTTTTGAAGTAAAATTTCTGTCAAAAAATAACGAATTTTTAGGAACTAAAAAAAAATTATGCATGGATTGAGAAATTTTCATGAAAGTGAAAAAAACGTGCATGTGTATTGCCGAACCAACGATCAAATATTTGTTTGATTGTGGACTTTTCAATTAACGTGGAATTCTCATGATCCACAAACTGAGTGATTGGAGTCTTACGGGATTAAAGTGACCATAGAATTTTGTATCATATATTTCTCTTTTAAAATTTATTGGAATTATTTTTTTCGAAGAAGAAAATACGGAAAAGTCTCCTTGAAATTGCTGGCACTGAGCTTGCATTACAATTCGCAACGCAAGTGGCAGGCAAATTCCATGGTACTGTCAGTACCAAACAACACCATTCACTGTTTTGGTTAATGAGTCCGCGAGGCAGACATTTCCGCTACACTTTATCAAGGCGTATACACACACCTATTGAGGCTGCGAGGATTATGGATAGATTACCAAGACCGATGCCCAGCCTCCGACACAGAGAACACTGTCTGCTTTATGAGATGGGGTCATTTTTTATTCGAAAAAATACAAATTGCTGCCTTTTCTTGTCCTAAGAAGAATCAAATCATATGAAACATGGTAGTCAAATATTCTAACTACAGAACTTACAGAAGATCTATACATTTTTTTCAAAATCTCAGATCTCAGTTGGGGGGCACACGGAGGGGGGGCACACAGGGGGGCACAAGGTTTTCCAGGGGGCACGTGCCCCCCTGGCCCCCCCTTGGCGATGCCACTGTTCTGGAATAATCTAAAGTTCTTGGCATATATATGAAGGGTGTTTTACTGTAGGTGCCACAGTGTCATTGTTTATTCCCAGACTTTCAAGATGTGAGAATGCTCACTGCAGTCTAAATATTGTGAAGGTCTTCTTTGTGACTTCAATGAGTGATAATTTGGAGTTACGATATTGGAACTTGAATGTTTTTGAGAACTACTGATCTACTTCATAATGGATGTGTCTAGAGTTGGAAATGTACGAGGTGCATCCCAGGGCAACTTTGTCCAGAATAGGAGGCCATTTTTGCTGGGGAGCACAGTTACAGTAGTTTCTTGCAAAGCAAATTTGTGGGAGGGCAGTTCTGACTTTTGCCAACTGTGAGCTATGTACAGTACTCTCAAGGGGGTAGGTTTTTCTGGCAATAAACAGATTATTCTAGTGATTATGAATAATGTCATGTGTGCTGACTAAAACAAAAAACCAAAACAAAAACAAATCAACTCTCAATATCATTGACCATGGACCTCCTTAACCTGAATTGATTAATTCTTTCACAAGACTTGCATGGAGTGAACAAGGCATGGCATTTTTGTAAATGTTGCTAAAACCCCCAGTGGATAATGCAATTTTATATTTTGGCTTCAAGTTTTAAAGGTGGATTCCTGGTACTGCATTAATTAACAAACAGCTCGTCAGGAATGTGATCAAGATTTTGTTGCACACTCCAGGCAAATTAATTGTTCACCAGGGGAGTGGGGATGGGGGCAGGGATGGGGAGGCTTCAGTCTTGAGGTAAGTTTGCCCAGATATAAAAGAAGAACAGACATGAGGTGTTGAAGTGCTGGGAAGGATAAACAATCTTGTAAATATTGTGCCAAATGGAAATTTTAAGTGCCAGTGAGGTGACCCACCATCAGCAAGTACACATCCTTGGCTTTATTTTTTCAAACTGTGTATACTGTAAGTGATGCATATATGGCCTAACATTAATCCTATAGCACTGAGCCAGCATTACTATGGTGTGTTAAAGCTACATATATACACACAGATAATTCAAAGCTCAGAATTCTCATATTGGTAAATTTCTTAGTGAATCTAGACAGAGTCTGGCTCTGCATGCTCAAAGGCCTAGGCTATACATTAACGTCTGACCAAGAAGAAAAATCTCTCACTGTATGGTACTGTACATATAGCCTACTTTACACTTACAGTTAAGAAAACTGTGCAGTCTAACTTCAACATCATTGGTCTAAGCTGAGAACCAAGTTTGAACACAAATCATATGTCTGGGCCCACTATGGCCCCATGCCTAGTCTACGCCATTACTGTGAACGGCAGTACTCAATAGCCTCGGCCCTTGATTCCCAAATAGCCTAGGGGCCTAGGAGGTCGCGACCCAAAATTGGGTCTTGAGTAAAAACTGATGGGTCCTGCAAGCTCATCTGGCAGTTGCGTAGCCTTGGAATCCATTTACAATACATTTCACACCCGTTCCTGCTGAAAATTTTGCACATGCCCCTTAAGTTGGGCCGATGGGTAATGCCAATCATGAAAACTGGGTCGCTTTTTTGAAAAAATCTGTGGGAATCACTGGCCTAGGCTACTCAGTGGCAGGTTGTTTTCCTATAAGCAGGCACTAACGTTATAACGTTAGCCTTAAGTATTGATTCTTTGTCTAAATAATTCTAGTCGGCAAGGCCTTTTTATTACGTTTGCTTGTGTATTTCCTTTATCCTTCGGTCCCAATTAGTGTTAACTGCCAGCGGTGGCACCAGCCTTCTGTTGCTGGCCTAGCCTACACTGTGGCTACTTACAATGTACACGTTCCCACCAGCCTGGGATCCCGACGAAGACATCTTTGAATATTATTAAGACCGGGTTAACTTAACCCACGGCTCTCTCTAAGTCAATAAAAGCGTCTCTTCACTAACTCCACCTTCCTCTGGGATTATTACTCGTGTTCCTGCCGTCTCAAAATATTTGCACTGAAAACAGCATAACACTAGTACTGCCAATTCTGCCAGATTTCGTAGCTGAGTGACGGGTACGGCCGTATTCCGATCCAAAGTTGTTCTTAGTTACGCGTTCCCACCAAAATATCAGACAGATACGTAGCTGTCCAGGAAACTTTTAAAGTGGTCAATAATATTATCTGTAAAAGTGTAAGGTTTTCTCTCTTTATGCTGTACCGATAAATAGGCGTTTTCTTTTATTCGTTAATGGGTAATACAGCCGATGCTGCAGGTCTGATAAAGAAGACCGTTCGATAAAGTTAAAGTTTAACCGAAATGAACCAAACTAGTATTGGACTTCGCACAGCCATTGAGATACCATTCCATTTGCACTGTGTACGTACAAGGAGAATCAAGGGTCCAAATATTTAGGTGCAATGTAGCGTACGGCGCAGCTGGTACAAAGGTAACGTGCACCCTTACTACGTGTGTACAATCAATGTATGCAGTGCATAAAATGAAGTAATCTGGCAAACTTACGCTTCTGTTCGATGACGTAATAGCCTATTATTGGTGAATGGTAAAGATACAAGCCACTAGCCAGACACGGTACCTACCTATAGTGGAAGGGTGCGAAATAGTGGGGCGTTTTAGGGGGTGAGACATAATTTATGTATTAAGGCGATAATTAATTTGAATTTCCGGGGGGCAAAAATTATATTAGGAAAACCGCCCCTTGCCCCCTTCAGTTGACTATGGGCTTATTGGGGTAGAAAAAAAAGCAATAAGCAGGCAATATCTCTCATCACTCGGCCCGGCCTCTACACTCACCGAGACATATAGGACTTAAAGACAGACTGTCATCACCCCAAAGTATATTTTTAGTGTATGTATATCAAAATTCTCAGTTGGTGACTGCTCTTTGATTGACATCAAAGTTTGAAAATTTGAAAGATGCAGAGTAGCTCACATTCCACACAAGGCAGAGAGAGTACTTTTATTACATTTTATAGCCTTGTATGCTCACCAGGACATGGCCTTAAGCAATGAAACAGGTTTATTCTTGCATAAGGGAGAGCCTCATACAGTTATGGGAGGAGCTAGAAGATGCATAGTTGGGAGAATTGGAACTGTCTGGGATCATGAAAATTCCCCTTTAAGGGCAGTGGCGTAGCTAGGGGAGGGGGCAGGGGCGGACGCCCCCCCCCACAAAGCCTCCGAAGGCCTCTGTCGGAAATAAATAAAAGAAAAAACAATTTATTTGAAACACAACACTTCTTATGTTTTTAAGCAGAATTACACATCGAAATGGTTACTGACAAGGCTGCAGCTGGAAGTGTCATTTAAGGCAGTCTCGGAGATATTTTAATCTAATTTTCTCCGCTCGCTACACGCCAGATGATGAGGTGCTTAGATAGTACATCATTTTTTTCAAGATAATAATCTGTTGGAATTTTTTTGCTTTTGCCCCCCCCCCCCCACAAAAATATCTAGCTACGTCACTGCTTAAAAGTACTATAGGCTGTTGAGCTCGCGGGATACCGCGAAACCGGGTTACCTTCAGTACTGGGTTACCTTCGTTAGCACTGAACATGTTTTTAATTGCTTCAAGTTGTGCAGAGCACGGACCCGCATATTAAGCAGTGGCGTAGCCAGGGGGACGGGGGGGTGGCGAGTTGCCCCCTGTGGAAAAATCTTGGGGGAAATTTTGAAAGTGAATATATGGTGAAATTTGCGCATGATCTGGTAAAATTTTAAAATTTCTCAACCAGTACACTTTACTTATTTAAAAGCATGGGCGGATTTAGGGGGGGGCTAGGGGGCCCGGGGCCCGGGGCCCCCTTCCAAAAATTTTTGAAGTTTTTTTCAAAGTCATAAAACAAATGACTAGGCCCTATTCCAATTAAATAGGCCTTTGCGATGTGTCAGAGTGAAATTCAAATTATAATATTTAAATTTGTACCTCAGAAAATCAGTCTTATGTTAATAATTCTGTCACTGACCTCCGGCTAATAACATTTTGGCTTATATTGGTCACAATAACTTTTTCCGGGCATTGCAAGGGGTTACCGATGAGCGCTGCATTGGACTGCTAACTTCAGTCTATTACCGGCCGGGCCCACATCACTGGGAACACTGCTTCTACTTTCAAGGGAATTTCAGAATTCTTTAACAGTTTAATATTTAGAGGAATATTTTCAACAACCTCAGGCTTTTAACTATAACTTGCTGCAATATTAGCATCTTCTTTAAGCTTTGTAATTTACTTTAATGAAATGTACTTCGAATTGCTCCGAGATTTTTTCAGTTCCTCTTTGCATTATTTTTCAGAAGTTTCTGGATTCAAACTTTGTACCTGCTGACTGGCAGATTGCTAATGTTACTCCAATTTTCAAAAAGGGGGATCGGAGCTTGCCTTGCAATTATAGGCCGGTCAGTTTAACCAGTGTTGTGTGCAAAGTTATGGAATCTGTAATCAAGGATTGTTTGCTTAAATATCTTTTAGATAATGGGTTACTCAATCTGTCACAGCATGGTTTTTTACCGAGTAGATCTTGTGTTACTAATTTACTAAGCTTTCTTGAGGATGTTTCCTTATCTCTTGACTGTGGTCACAGTGTTGATTTCATTTACCTTGATTTTTCAAAAGCAGGCTTTGATAAAGTTCCATTAGGTAAACTTATGGTTAAACTGCATAGGTTAGGCATCCGAGGGGCAGTTGTGCTGACTGGATAAATTCATGGCTCAATGGTAGATCTCAGAGAGTTGTTGTTAATGGTAATTTCTCTTCTTGGAAAGAAGTTACAAGTGGAGTTCCACAGGGTTCTGTTCTTGGCCTGCTTCTTTTCTTAATTTTCATCAATGATATTGATAGCTCTCTCACATCTAGTTTTAGTAAGTTCGCTGATGATACTATAGCTCTATAGGAAGGTTAGTGATAAGGATGATGCCTCATTACTGCAAAAAGACTTGGATAGGTTATTTTCATGGTCTCAGACTTGGCAAATGTCTTTTAATGCAGATAAGTACAAAGTCCTTCACTTTGGTCCTAAAAATTTCAGCTATGATTATAACATGAATGGTAGTATTCTGAGTGATGTGATTTTTGAGAAGGATCTGGGTGTAGTTATTACAGGTGATTTAAAGCCATCTAGACAGTGTGCAGCTGCTGCTGCTAGGGCTAATAGGGTACTTGGATTGATCAAGAGGAATTTCAGTAGTTTTAGTAAAGAAATTGTACTAAATCTGTATAAGCAGTTGGTAAGACCCCACCTCGACTATGCAGCCCAGGCTTGGAGTCCCTTCTATGAAAAGGACAAGCTTCTTTTAGAGCAAGTTCAGAGGAGAGCCACTCGCCTTATACCCGAGGTGAGATACCTACCTTATCATGTTAGACTTAAGCATCTTGGGCTTACCACCCTGGAGTTGAGAAGGATTAGGGGGGACATGCTTCAGGTGTACAAATTTCTCTCTGAAAGGAAACCTTTGTCCTCTTGCAATTATTTAAAGGTTCAATGTAATTCTCGGGTTCGAGGCCATTGTAAGAAGCTAGTTAAGAATTTTGCAAGGCTTGACATAAGGAAGTTCAGCTTTTCTCATAGAGTTGTTAACGAGTGGAATAGTCTGCCTGAGTGGGTAGTTAACTCCACATCTGTGCACTGCTTTAAGGTTAACATTGACAAGTTCTTCCATAAGTGTGGTAGAATCTAATTGTGCTGGGCTCGTTTGGTGTTGGTTGGTTCTTTGTTTTCAGTTAAGGTTGTATGGACTTCAGGGCATCTTATGGGGCCTTAGCCCTCCTTTACCCTTTAACCTGTTATGTTATGTTAAGGGAAAAGAAGACTTCAATTCGGGAAACTGCCATCCTAATATGTGGACAACAAAGGCTACTTACTCTCCTCTTTCAACCAACCAAAATTTAAATTTCACTAAATTATGGGCATTTTCCAGCCATATATGATGAGTTTCAAAAATATACTAAAGACATCACCATTTTGCATCTAAGCAATCTTAAATTAACAAAAATTTTCTCAAAGGGGAGGGGACACCCCTCCCCTTAGACCCCTCCCCAGAAAAGCATCTTCCACCCAACCAAAAATTAAAATTGACTGAATTATGAACACTTCCCAGCCATGTATGATCAGTCAAAAAAATATACCAAAGACATCACCATTTTGCATCTGAGCAACCTTAAATTAACAAAAATTTCACAAAGGGGAGGGGGACACCTCCTCCCCCAGGACGGTGATCTCTCATCACATACTTCACCTCCTATCAAAATACCATGTCACCACCCCTAGCGCACCGCCTCCCCCCCCCCCTTAGATCCCTCCCCCAGATCGGACTTTTATACAAACCACTATGACCTGGGCCCCCCCCCCCCTTCTGCCAAATCCTGGATCCGCCACTGAAAAGTATATGCCACACTGGCACAACCAGTCCTCATTAAGGTTTTCAGAGATGGAATGATGACACCATGCTTAAAGGTCAGAAGCAGTCGCCCCAAACTTATTTTGAAAAAATAGCTAAATGTCACAAATTTCTTCTTATTTCGCTTCCAAGTATCTTTCATGATATTTTAGAACATAAATATTGCATATTCAAGGTAAATCAAGCAGTTGCTCCTTGTAAATTTTACAATTGAGTGAGAAAAATACTGTCACATGATTCTCAAGAGCCATTTAGGAAATAGGATAGTCTAGTATACAATTCCTTTGAGGGGGGGGGGTGACTACATTCTCCCTTTAAAGTTGTACTAGTTGTGTTTTACTTTCTGTTTTATACAACATGGGATCTCTGGACCTCTGACAAGGGACTCTGTCCTTCCTGTATACTTCCAATGTTTCTTGATAATTAAAACAGCAGCATTGTGGTAGGCTATATGCAGTTTTTTAGAATGGGCCAGTGGTCAAGTGCTATTTGATACTAGGGCAGGTACGTAAAATCTGGACTGATTGTTGTGAATGTGGTGAACTGATGAAGGGAAAGGTGTACCAGGGTTCACATAATTACTGTACTTCACCCATTGTGATTCTGAACTACCAGTAGGACTCAAGAAAAATTCACCAAGACAAGCATATGGAAACGTTAGCGAACTCCTTCTCTTGTTCTCAAAACTAAAGCAAAATTGTCTCCAAATAACCCCTATTCTGCCCTTTCTTTTGTCCTTACGACGATATTTTAAAGATAAAAGTGTCTTCTTTTCCGTCTGTAAGTTTTAGGTTACTTTATACTTATTAAGTACCGTAAAAATAAAGTTTAAAATGTCAAAAGTAACCCTTCTCACGTGAACGCCGGAACATTCCCACCGACTTCGTATTTCCAGCACTCAGTTCACAAACATACGAATGACGTCACGAACTTTGTCCCAGAAGGATACAAAAGCTGTTGAAATGCTCTTTCTAATGATATAAAACTTACTTCTATTGGTTGAAAAGAACAGCCGTAATTTTAAGAACCAATGGCTGATACCGTACTAAGTAAAATACCTCTTGGTGCTGCTTCTTTCCCCCATGCCTTCCCTGTGCATATTATACATAGTGCTACTGACTTGAATGGAATAGTTCAAATGACTCTCTCAAGAGTTCTCGTACACGCAAAACCCGCAATGTTCAGCGGCAGTTAGGGTGCGTTCACACCAAAACCGAAATCTGCTGCGTTTTCCGGGCGGGACGCGGACATTTTTATCCCATTACAAATAGGGGCAAATTTATTTCAGAGAAAGTCTAGAAAATCTCCCCATTCGTTCTGAGGTAACAAATTTCGCGTCCCGCCCGCAAAACGCAGCAGATTTCGGTTTTGGTGTGAACGCACCTTTAGGCGTGAATTTAAGTGCTCACAGTGCTTAACTGAGCCAAAGGTTTTCATATGCAAGATAAAAAAAGCTTAAAAAATAGGACTGAATTCTTGGTGATGAATTCAATTTACATTTAGCACCAAATGTGGCACCATTTTGCATTAAGTCCACCTTACATGAGCAAAAATTTTCCAAAGGGGAGGGGGACACCCTCCTCTTAGACCCCTCCCCCAGGACGGCGATAAGTCACATCAGCCAGGTCAGAGGAAAGCACCCGGACAAAATTTGGACCTGCGGAGAACACCGATTGTTAGGTAGCAGACCACTAATTGGGGGAAATCTTAGTGCTCTTGCCCCCCCCCCCCCCCCCGACAAAAAACCTGGCTATACTTAATATAGATATTAAGGTCTAGCGCTTCAAAACGTAACTGGACCTTCCTGAATTTCTCGACGCAGACCGGTTAGAAAACAAGCGCAAGGCTAAGCAAACGGAAGGATCGACGGCACTCCATTTAATATCCATGAACTTGATCCATACACTACGTCATAGCAGACAACATACTAGTACAGAATCCACAACCCAAGTCAGCAATATCCGGATGTCCACCAGGGGCCATTGAGGGATCAAGATGGGCCATGAATACGCAGCCAGTCTCCAGAGGACCAACGGAGGCCGAGGGCCATTGAAGGTCCGCTGGCTGGACACATGATGGGCGGACCACCAATGTGGCCGACAACTGTCCGTCGACCAGCCGACCAAATTTTGATGACAGCTTGGAAGACCCCGGCCTGCATAATTAAATCCACAACTGGCTGTTAGTTGTAGTCAGTGGCGGTGGCACGGGAGGGCGTGGGGGCGCGTGCCCCCAATCGATTTCTAAAAAATTGTGAACATATAAAACGATCCAAAGGCGTTCAAGCTATAGATTTTTGTAGGGGTAGGATGAGGTGTGTTTTCGACCGAGCAGATGGATCTATTGTAATCATTTCCTACATCACAAATGGTTCTCAAACTATCAGAATTTTCACAAGTCCTTCTCAAACTATAAATTTCAAACCTCTCCTATAGACATTGTTCTAATTATCAATATATTCAGTCCAATAGTAACTCCCCGAAAGGCACAGCAGCAAAAGTTGAAAGCTGTTTACGAATCCCCAGGTCAAAGACTGGCTTTTTTAATGGCATATAGGTTTGCTTGTAATTCAAAGTGTCTCGATACAGAGCATAAATGCAGGTTTTGTAATGGAAATCTTATCTAATGAAAAATTTCGGGAGGGTTTCGAGCGCATTCGACACGGTTTACCCTCTGTCTCATGACCACTATAAAGGTAATACTACATGGAACCATTCTGATCACAACGATCTTCCGAAAAACAGAGGTACATCTCCATCCTCCGTAACTGCCTCGCATCAATATAGGATCTTTCAATCTAACTTTTGTAGCATGATGTAGAAGGTTGAAAGTACGTAATTACCGTTACGCATTTTTCAAACATTTTACCTAGGGCAAGGCTTCGCGCAAAGCCATTATCGGTATAGATGGTGATTGTTAATACACTTACGAAGAAGCATTCTGAAACGCACTTGTTAGTCCTTCACCCCTTTTACTATACCTTTCAGGGACGTCTAATATCACCTCCCTGCACCTATACACTCTCCCTCCCACCCATTCCCCACTGCTGTGGCAGCTGTTCGTCCGGATTTTCGTTTAAAATTAGGAAAAATACGATAGTTGCAAAGTGCTCGGTGTCATACTATATCATTTGGATGTCAGGTAATAAGCATCATGTCAGTTAATCCCTAATTTAAATAATTATTCCAGAGTTCCCACAAGGTCCTATACCGATGTCTGCTAGCCTTAGTTACCCTCTTATAATGCACATTGAAGCGAAGGAAAATTTTCGTAATAGTCCATGAATGTTTCTGTGGACTCCACCCACGTATTCTGAGGAAAAAATTTCAAGAATAGAAGGCAGTAAAGCATCCAAAAGGGGGCCTTCGGGAGGTTTGTTGACAACATACCCTTCTCTTACACAATTAACATACTCTCCTCTTTCACCTAATTTAGAATTATCTAAACTTATGGACATTTCCCAGTCATATATGATCAGTTCCAAAAACATCCCAAAGATAGCATCATTTTGCATCTAAGCAAGTTTAAATTAACAAAAATTTCTCAAAGGGGAGGGAACCCCTCCCCTTATACCCCTTCCCCGGGACGGCACCTTTATTTAGTGACAAAGGAAGGATTCCCCACTGCTGTGTACAATCTCAGGGACGCATAAGTAAGGTACCATTTTAGCAGACTTGGGAGGGGGGGTGGGGGGTTAACTGAGGTGGCATTACGACTTCATCTGTGGTGCTCCACAATTACCATATCCTGGTGGCGCCACTGGTTGTAGTGTGTCTATAGGGTTGGGTAACCAGTTCCACTCAGAGGCGTACAATTTTCAAGGGGGTGTGGATTTTTTCGGGACCGACTGGCTTTTTTGTTACCGACTTAAGTGATGGACTCTCAGGTCCGAAAAGTTGACGTCCCTAAAGCGCGAGTTGGCGGTTATTCACTTAACAATTACATCTGCACTGTTTCAGTGTCGGGGGTGTGTGAGGGCGAATAAGTTACTGAACTATATAGTGAACGGTGACAAAATTGCCACAAGAGCGAAAGGGCCACTCCGAGGGCATGGGGTATAGGGGACTACCTTAGGGCCCTTTTAAGGTCCAGGTGCACCGCCCGTGGGGGCAGGAGACAAAGCCCAAGAAGCTCTGAGTTTTGGGAAAATTGTGATCATTAGAATGAAGCATGCAACTATCTTCAAATGGCAATGGAATCGCCCTAAATAGACTAAAATAATAATTTTTCATACCTTTCGTGATAATGATATAACTTGGACTGAGGCTCCCCGCAGGAAGTATTTATGAGATAACCATCTAGGCCTACGACATATGTACGTGAGGTGCGCCGAAAAAATTCGCCTTTTAAGACATTTTAACGTTTTTCTTCATTTTTACATTGTAAAACTTGACGATTTAATTAAATTACCTCAAAATTTCCCCACGCTCCTTTTCCCCCTATCGACCAGGGTTCACATGGAACCGAAGGCTGATCTTTGCACAGGCAGACAGGGGTTGTCACACTCTCATACTCCTGCATGTACGCCCCTGCTCGTCCCCACCCGGACATTCCAACCTACCTCAAACAACAGAACAAACCATAACTAATTTTTTGAGCCTTCTGATCAGTGACATTTGTGGTGTGATATGGTAGCGTTATAAATTTCACCAACATTCATTGTATGAGCATTTTCGCGACACTTACGATACTCATGATCCTTCACCGAGTCTTTCACTACCTGTTTACGGACACTACTGTAGGCCTATTTGTTCCTAAGATCTCTTTCCTGGCGGTCAAGGTGTCGCAGAACTTATCCGCTAGCCGCACTAGAACTGCAGCTACTGTTACTTTTTTAATAACCGGCAAAATATATTTATTTTGACATAATGTGCATGTGCATACCCAGTATTGTTAGATCACCACTTGCAGTAAGAGGACATGAATTCCCTTTACTATGAACGATCCGCAATTCCATACGTAGGCCTAACTCCTCAATAATTCCAGCGGAGGATGCTCTCACCACACATTATTGGGGGAATGCAGTTGCCAGTATTATATTAGGTGAATCATATTTTCGCAAACTACATTTTAGATCTTGTTAGAAAAATACCAAGTCTAAGTACAGGCCAAACTTGGCAAAAAAAAGATTCACTGGCTATTACATGCCAGTTCTTTCATAGTCATTGTACTTCAAGGTGAAGTGAATACTACTACCTACGATTTTTTCTGAATCCTTTACTATAACAACATTGCGTCACAATGGGGACCACTCTAAAGTACGCAAAACAACACGAATATGTGTATCTCGGAAGTATTCCATATCGACTCCACATTTAAACTGCATCCATTATAGCAAGGGTGGGGAACCTTTTTCCTGTGACAGGCCGTTTTGAAAGTCATAATCCACTCGCGGGCCGCGCAAGAGAGGGCTCAACAATATTTCCCAATCAAAGATATTACAAGCATAGATTCCAAACTTAAAATGGCGCGCTGACTCCTCATGGAGGCCAATATATCGGGGCGGAAGTGCTGATCACTGTTCAGTCGCTTTGAAAACAATCGGACAGATAAAAGTCTTGCACAAGTGTAACTACTTGCCAATTCAGAACATTCTTAAATCTAGGAAATCATTACTCCTCAATGTATTCCATTCGGCAGAGAGAAGTATGTTTCTTCCCCGTGGCATGGCAAACAAACACACTGTCATGAACGCAAACCGACTGTTTTGAAGTCCGCAATCTATAATTAAGTCAGTTACCATGGTCTCGTCGAAAAACGCACTTAAAAATGTGCGTCGACTTCTCACGCACATATAACGGGGAAAGCAATTGGCGCGTTTGTATTTTAAGCGCGCGGTAGTGAGCGTCACGTAATTTAGATAAATGCACAGAGAAATGTATTCTGCGCGTATAGAACGCGTATTAAAAGTGCATGCACGCTAACCTCTTTTAACAATGGAATTTTCTGTAACGCGTTCTTAGTTTTGTACGCAGATCACCGAATAGAACGGCGCTCATGTCAAATTAACACTTCCGCCCCGATATATATATTGGCCTCCATGAGGAGTCACTGAGCGTAACAGTGTGGGTATAGGAGTTTGGAATCTATGCTTATAATATCTTTGTTCCCAATATATAGGGCGCTGGCCAAGGGGACTCAAACAGGCCCTAATGGGGTCTATAGGGGAAAGTCCAGGCAAGAACTGGGGCGAAGCCCCAGACATCTCTGGAACTTGTACAAATTTGTAGGCAATAGAATGATTCATCCATCTTCTTTAAATGACGTAGAATGTGCAAGGCTACACTGACCAGAAGTATCACAATACCATTTGTCTTTTCATCTTTGTATGAAGTAATAATGAAGGAGGAAATACGAAAAGTGCGCGCAAAGCGCGCCGAAAAACTGCGTGTTTCCAAATCAACTTTATTCTTTTCCTCGCTTTACATTACAAAATTGTTCACTTTCTAACGTCTAATTCACCCTTCTAACCACTCCCTTCCAGAAATCAACTTGAATAAATGCAATGCCCCCTGAGTTTGTGTTTCTCAGCAGATTTACGTGTAATCCCCGGACAGTGGTATAAACAGGAGAAACGGTGGGCAACATGGGCTAAAAGATTATTATCAAGTATTCTTCAAGACATTCCGAATTTCCATTTATGAATTGCCTACCGGTCCGGATGAAACGGTCTCGAGGGCCGCATACGGCCCCGGGCCGGAGGTTCCCTATCCCTGAAGTATAGAGTGGGGTTACAAAGCTGAAGATGGGTAGAGGAAGAGGTCATGGAATCAATGCATTCATTAAAGTGTCAGTGTCTTACGGGGAAATTACGGGGGGGGGGAATTACGGGGGAAAGGAGGACACTTGCCTCCCCCACTTTTTCCAGAGCTTAAAAAATAAAAAAAAAGAAAAAATGAGCGAAGGGAAGCGAGACTTGAGAAATAAGAAATAAAGAAATAAGAAGAAGAAATAAGAGAATTTTCAATAGCCTATTATGATTCAATTTTGCAATGTTAAATGAAGGAAGACATTAATATCAAATACCATAAAATTGCTAGGAAGATTCCCCCCCCCCCCTGCGAGAAGACTGACTAATACAACTGAAAAAATTTCGTCTGGCACCGTAAAATTTCTTTCACAGTGTGGGCGTCCCTTGCGCGCCACACTATTGTGACTTGAAACTCTGAAATAAGGGTCACTGAAAGGCACCATGATCCTTGCAAACAAAATCCCAAACAAGTACACATGTGCAGGGGATCGCAATTTTCGATAAATTTTTCGGCGTGTTTTCTCATGAGCCTAATGTACATTGATGTCTCATTAGTGCTGTGCGTAGGAAAACTTTGGTGTAATTGCCTCGCTATTACTTCCTGTAGGGCAGCTTAAGTATATTAATCTTTCCAAAACCCTCGCGTGCACTTCTGTTCACTTTCCCAACCAACTACCACCATCCTCAGCAAATTGACTGACGGTTACACTATCTTAAATTTGCAATCATCTTTAAGAAAAAAATATTTCATAAGCTTTTCAATCTGCACCTGGAGGAAACCTGGAAACAGGATTTTCTCAAGAAATGTTCCAGAATGACCGCAAAAGCCATCAAATTTAAGAAAATTACTCGGGGAGGACCCTCAGTCCCCAGCCTTCGGCGCCCTCTGTAACTTAAAGGCTTCACCGGCCACGACTTCCCAAGATGTAGCCACCAATGAAAATTACTTCCATGGCACTTGAACTGTCGATGCCATTGGCCATGTCCATGTCCATTACTGTATTACTCACAGGCGCGGATCCAAGGGGGGGGGGGCTTTCCTGGGCTCAGCCCCCCCTTTTTCGCCACATCAACAATAACACATACGCGAAAATTAGCATCATGGTATTCTAGGAGAATATTCGAGGGGGCTTTCAGCCCCCCCCTCCCCCTTTTCGAAATGTCTGAATCCGCACCTGACTCATATCGCTAAAAAGCCTAAAAATCGCGATTTCTTTCAGCGCATACCATCTCTCGGCTCTTAATCTAGTTTTAATTTTTTCCAAAGCCCTGGGAAACTTTCAAAATAACCATTCTCCCCTCTTTCGTCAAGACATCTGCATTATCAATCCCGCCCGATTAATAGTCACACGGAGTAAGAATATACTTGAAAAAAGGTCAAATTGTGATTTTTATGGCCTCTTTAAGTGCCTACCCTACGTCATTTGAAGTTGAAGCTAACTAAATGCATCATTTAATACCTACATTTTCTTAAATATCCTAGAGCTTCCTGGGGCTTCGCCCACTGGAGCTCCACCGGGCTCTGCCCCTGGACCCCACCAGGGGCCCTGGCGTCAGCCCGTGGACCCCATGCTGTTGGGGGAGGTGCTTCGCGCTCCCGCGGCGCCGTTTGGCAGTCCACACGCCTCACTTTCAGATAGCAAATCCCGCCCTGCCTTCATTCATTAGGTCATAGTTTGCCTCCGTAGCAGGCTGTAAGGCATATTCCTTGTTCAGTCATATCCCCACCGGTGATTTGGGAAGCTGAGGAGCTGAGCAAACAGAGTCCGCTCCGCGGGGTAGGTCATAGTCTGCTTTACGTTCTCAACTCATCAGAGACTAATTTACTGGGAGATGGAAATTTACACTATAGATAGTTCTCAGTGACGTCACAACTGGGGGTTGGCAACCGCCATGTCATAGGGCAAGCTTGTACGTACATGCCGGGGTTGCCCTATGAAATGGCTGACATACTACACGTGAAAAGCTCCTATGACGTCATGTGAGAACTATCCATAGGACATGTCTTGACATGCCGGCGACCTTTGACATAATTTGAGATATCAACCTCCTCATAGAAGGTTTAGTATTTGGTGGCTACGGCTTATCTCCCCTCTCCAATCCCTTTTCTCTCTACGCTTGTCAAGGGCAGAACTGGTAGGTTAACGTCACTATATGCAAGCATAAAGTCTGAAAGTGGTTCACCTTCATAGCAGGTATCGAATATGTACTTCTCTTTTGACGTACTTACTCTAACGAGTGCAGCCAGTATATACAGGAGTACCGTCCTCTGAGCGGGCAAGAAAGTGGTGAGCCTTTTTCGTGAAAGGATGGTTTATGCTACAAACAAAGATATTACAAGCATAGATTCCAAACTTAAAATGGCGCGCTGACTCCCCATGGAGGCCAATATATCGGGGCGGAAGTGCTGATCACTGTTCAGTCGTTTTGAAAACAAAAAGGCAAATGAATGTCTTACAAAAGTATTAGTATGATGGTGGTACCATGAGTCGGTCAATTAAGGGAATTTTCACTAAAAACATACACATAAAGTAGTCATATGTAATTTAAACTTATCCATTATTCTCATGAACGTGTTTTCTCTTAAAGGGGATATGCAGTCACCCCAACTTGAAGTTGTGTAGTAGACTTTCCTGTTTCATGATTGGCTCTTGAGAGTCATGTGACAATATTTTTTCTACTCAAATGTGAAATTTACTAGAAGTAACTGATTGGTTTACCTTGAATATGCAATATTGAAGTCCTAAAATATTGTGAAAAATACTTTGCAGAGAAATAAGAAGAAAATTGTGAGATTTAGCTGTTGCTTCAAAATAAGTTTGGGACGACTGCTCTTGCCCTTTGATCCTGAAAGTTAGAGTGAATTTTGTTGGCAAACTTTCAAGAGACGGAGAAATTTCCACCACAAGTTTCAGATGCCTTAGGTTCAATAACGGTACCTTGAGTCGGTCACCCAAACATTATGAAAGCCCATAAGAGTGTTAACAAGATATATTCCAATAATGATATCACCATTACGAACACAAATCATAAAATGATGGAAGGAGACCATCTGCAGTGATTTGGAGAATTGTTTAAAATAATTCTTTAGGCCATTTAAAGACGGTCTCAAGCTACCTTTAGGTAACACTACATGTAGGCTAGGCTGGGTAAATTTCTTCTACAAATGGGAGTAAATGCTTATTTTTGACAGAGTTTGAGTTATTGTCATGTCGTGCTGGAGTTTCTCAACTGTCATATGTTTATTTGAAGGCTACAGCACGCCTATGTTACATTTTGTGTGCATTGACCGACTCAAGGTACCGACCGACTCAAGGTACACTCACTATACTTGCTATTTCGGAATGTTGTTGACTGAGAAGTACGACGCCTCAATAAATTCCACTTAAACAAGAATAACTTATTTCTTCAACGCGGCATTCCACGTATTTACACTTGAACATGAACGCACAATGACTGGTTTTGCAAGTTCATGGACATTCATTGGTCAGTTTCTATGGTCTCTTCAAGTGACGCACTTTTATATGCGCGTTCAATTACTTACGCACTCACAACGGAAAAGCAACTAGCGCGTTTGTTTCCAGAGCGCGCAGAACTGTGCGTCAAGTATTCCGGATAAAACACAGAGAAATGTATTCTGCGCGTATAGAACGCGTTGTAAAAGTGCACACAGGCTAACCTCTTTCAACAATGAAATTTTCTGTGACGCGTTCTTATTTTTGTACGCAGATCGTGGAACAGAATGGAGCGCATGTCAAATTTACACTTCCGCCCCGATAAATACGTCTCCATGAGGAGTGACTGAGCGTAACAGTGTAGGTATAGGAGTTTGGAATCTATGCTTATATCTTTGGCTACAAATTTGAAAGGCGCCATCATTCACATTTTCAATGCCGTAATAATTTATACAGAAGGCTACTTTTAGCCCTTCAATTAGTATTAAAACCAAATATGTATTTCTGGTAAGCTTTACGTCTCAGATCACCCACTTGCAACCATTTTTAAGTTTCAACGACTAAGTTCACGAGGTGGTTGATACTGGTGGCGCTTCAGGTGGTACCTCCATCATTTCCATGCGATTCCGTCTTGTGCTGTTCACGTTCAATCACTTTGGACCGACAGTCTGACAATGATCTATGGTAGGGTTTCTAACGGGGAGAGAGAGGGTTTCGCCAGGGGGGCATTTTCGCAAATCAGAAGGGCATTTAAAGGTTAGGGAGGCAGAGGGTTTGAAAAAAGGAGATGTTAAATTTAAACCAGGAATAAAAAAGATACCAAATAGATTCCACCAGGGAGTTGCAACTCCCTGATTCCACTAGCCAGCTAGCGGAGCTCTCACGTGAGTAGGCAAGAAATGGAGAAAGAATGAAGTCAGCCAGTTGGGTAGGCCTAACTTTTTCTTCTTAGGTGCACTATAAATTTTGAGAATTATCTTAATTGCCAGCTGCCAGGAAACTGAATCTAACAGTAAATTAATTCAAAGCTTTTCCTGGCGAGGACCCTTATACACCCTCACCCACCTATGGGCCACATTCGGAACCAGACGAGAGTTATTTCTCATAGCTGTCCCACTACACTTTTGCCTCGAATGTAGTTCTTTCCGTGCTGTTCATAGACAGCAAATACTGTCAAAAGACACATTTGCAGATAATTAAGGTATACTAGAGAACTTTTTCAACGTAAAACGAAGTAAATGTTATCAACATGCTTTCAAAAATGTTATTTTTCGGAGCGTGATTTTCGGCTGTTTATCTCCTTTATATTACTACCTGGCTGGAGTTGCGTAAGTCAGCACTTCCCAACCTTTTTTAACTCGAGGACCACTTTGACTCTCAGAATTTTTCTGAGGCCCACCTTACGAAAAGTTAATTCTTTTGTCTTTATTTTTTTTTATTTTTTATGGCGGATCTCGCGGCCCACCTGGGAGAGCTTCGCGGCCCACCAGTGGGCAGCGGCCCGCCGGTTGAGAAGCGCTGGCATAAGTCTTCCAAAGCCACCGTGCAATCCGTACCATCATTGTTCCTCCGGATCCCAACCAGAAGGCAAGCCCCCTGCAGCATCAAAGAGACCTTCTGTAAGCTACTACTGAAATACAGAATGGTCAAACGGTGATTCTCGTAGTCTGTTCAGTGCGCATTCGAGGCTATTAGATAAGAAGAAGAATAGTAAAAATTGCTTCATTCTGGTTACAACAAGTTTGCAAATATCCCAGAGCTTCCGCCCTGTCCTCACCAGGAAGTTGCCCTGGACCCCATTAGGGCCCTTGAGGAAAAGACACTCACATGTAGACCATGGAATCTGTCCCACTTTCAAAAACGTTTGACAGCACCTGACCCCGATTAAGACTCCACACCTTCTTTAATGATTGCAAGTGTAGGATTCGCCATCACAAAGGAAGCCCCGCATAGCTTTTTTACTTCCATAGGTCGGGACAACTCATTGAAACTTATGTGTACCGTTTATTTCAGCATGTGCTTTCATTACTTTCGTTTCATTCATAGTAATACCATGCTATAGACATGGTGGCAGGTTCGCTCAACCCCATTTGGTGAAAGGGAGCAATGAGCTGAAAAGGTTGGAAACCACTGAGCCAATAGTAAGATCTGCTTTGCAGGTTAATTTCGGTTCAGAAACAGGGCTACGGGATATGCGTAACTTATTTGATAGAGTGCAATTGATCGTGGGGACAAAACCCAACATCTTGCTTTTGCAGGATACAACCAAACAGGTAACTCGCACGTCGCTCCTGATGACAGTTTCCTTATCCCTGCAGTGTGATTCACTGCAGTGCCTAAAGAGACTATATATAGTATAGGCACGTAATTACGGGCCCCGAGAACATCGAGGAGAAATCAAGATACGATTTCTCCTTACCATTATCCACCGATAATGTGGAGTGGAGAAAACCAAAGTTAGTGAGGGGGTACTTCAAGAAAGGACCATCACACAGTGTCTTTTTTTCGAACACCCTTTCCATACATGGTCTATCCATCGATCCTCTTTTCAATTTCAGTAACATCGCTAGCTCGCTTGTCGACGATTTCTCCGTACCACGGTGGGATCATCCCACGTTGGTAATAATATAACCAAAGTTATATAGCGCCAATCCGTGTCATGTGGGGACGCGTTCATTTATGGACAGGGTGTTCGAAAATATACACTGTGTAATGGTCCTTTCTTGAAGTACCCCCTCACTAACTTTGGTTTTTTTCCACTCCACATTATCGGTGGATAATGGTGAGGAGAAATCGTATCTTGTTTTCTCCTTCCCATGTTTACCGAAGAAAGGGGTGGGAAAACTGGCATGTCAGATTTCACACCACCGCGATGTTCTCGGCTTCCATACGTAATGGTAGGATAACGACCGAAGGGGAACGCAGTAATCGAAAACATACTGTCATTGCACATCACGTACCTTAGCTACTTCTTGCGGCGCCCACCATTTTCGACAATCCACTGACTTCCATTATGGGATTCCGCTGAATCCAGCAAGCATTGGACCATTTTATTCGGCCAGTTAGATTTCATCAGTTTCCTGAAGTGAGCAGCCTGAGAGTGGATACAGTAGCTTTTTATGCAGAGGCAGATGTGTAGCATACCGGTGGGCTGGTTAAGGGAGAGAGCATCGATATTAAAGGACAGTTCTCGTCATCCCAGTGACCGTAGCTGGCCAGGTCTCTCAACTGAGCAACTTGTAGCTTCTCCCATACAAGAGCGGGATTTGTTCTCAGTACTGGGGGGGGGGGGGAGGGGGAGGAGGGCATGACAGTATTTTCAAATAATTTACTGTGTAAAAAAATCAAAGTCAATGAGCGATTTCTCAAATATGGGGGGGGGGACATGTCCCCCCTTGATCGCCGCCCATGCTCCCATAAGTGTAAAGCTCCTCCTCGTGCAGACACAAACTTTTTTTATTGCTTCAGACCATGTCCTGGGGAGCATACAAGGTTATAATGTGTAATCCAGTCACTCTCTCTCTCTCTCTCTGCAATGTGTGGAGTGTGAGCTACTCTGCACTTTTGGATTCTCAACTTTGATGTCAATCAAAGAGCAGTCACCAACTGAGAATTTTGATACCCCCCCCCCACACTAAAAATTTACTTTGGGGTGACGAGTGTTTGACTGTTTGTCTTTAAGCTTTACGCAGAATCGCCGGACAAGCCTAGTTGGGATCTAGCTGTCCCCAGGGCGGTCTTCCCAAACTTATTTCATGCCGACGCACCGTCTTTTTATCGAGCCAGACACGTACCAAAGTTAAGGGCAAGGGGTAATCGTAGGCATAATTAGCTAGCAGCCCGCGGAGCGGACTGTTTGTTCACCTCTGCTTCCCAAACCATACGGGATATGACTGAACAAGGAATATGCCGTACAGCCTGCCGTAGGGAACCTTCAATGCCACACAGAGTATCCAGCAGTCTGAGTCAAAGAAAGTCAGCTACAATGGCACGAAGCCGTCATCATCAGTACTGAATATAGTAAGCAGCAGCTAACACGAAAATATGGAAAATGCAAGCTATTCAGTGTTGATGGTTAAAGCATCAGCCGTTGATAAAGACTTTTAAATTTAAGTGTTGAAACTATCGAAGGTATGGATCTGTGAGCAGAAACATCCATCCTTTATTCTTTTTGGGACTCGACTCCTCCGAGTCAGCCTTCCAGTTTTTCGCGACCTTCCCCGTCTTGATTAATTGATACACAGACTTAGAGAGCTAGGCCTACAGAGAGTGCACATGCAGGGCCGTGCAGGCTAGACAACCGTCGGGCATCAGCATAGCACATGGAATAAAAAAACCTGTTTATTTCTGGCTCCCCTATCCACCAATTGCCCTTCACTGAAAAAAGCAGTCGACCCAAATTTATTTTCAACAATCTGGTAAATCTTACAGATCTCCTCTTATTTCGCTCACACGTATCTTTCATAATGTTTCTGTATAAAGACATTGAATAATAAAGGTAATCCAAGGAGTTATTCTGCAAAAAATTAACAAATAAGTAACAAAAATATTGTCACATATGATTGATAGGAGACATTCCTAAATTAGGATGACGGGGTACACTATAAATTCAAATTGGAAGGGCTGCATTTTCCCTTTTGAAGTTTTCATTTGCATGTCTCAATTTCTCAAATAAATTGTAGTATGTTCTTCATATGTGTTGACGTTCTTGTGATATTGTTTGATAATATGATGAAATGAATTGAACTGAAATGAACTCAGATGTCACCTTAGCCAGCGGAGCGGACGAACTTCTTGCCCACAGCTATTTATCTCTACAAAAAGGGGCAGGAGCCACAGATGAAGCTACGCAGCCTAATGCCTCCTGCTGTAGTATGCTAATATAAAGATGACAGTGTGGCAGTTATCTGTCTTCCAGGGTATTTTCCAGTTCCCTGGTCTGTGGCATGGGAACAGGTATAGCATGGAGCTACTTTCCCCGCGGAGCAGACTGTTAGCTCAGCTTCCCAAACCATATGGTTGAACAAAGAAAATGCCGTACAGTCTGCTACGTAGGCAAGGCGCTACTGTGCTAGCAAGTACGGACTGACAGACATCTGCCTGTCGGAGTACCAGCGATTCACCCCAGGCCAGAGAATCTGTCGGGTTATCTAATATAACTATTTGTTATTTTATCGGCTCTTCCTTTCCGCTGCTATAAACTCGAGGTCACAACTCCTTTACAGAAGAGTATTTAGCCTCACTTGGGACTCACCCAACGGAAAGAGGATTTAGGGCTGGATATAACAGAAATTGTACAGGGAAACTTGTGCATCGTTATTTTCACTAGAAATGAGTCAAGGCGACCGAGGTCGTTCGGGAACACAAAGCGTAACAATTTTTGGAGTTTCATGGTGACGAAATCAGAGATTGTCAACGATGTGCAACCAAGCATAGCCCAGGCTGGTAGACGCAAATTACTACAGGGAGCTGGCCAGACAGGAGTGCAATTTACTGTGTCAAAAGAACCCGTATAAAGCCCATAGAAATACTACTGACCTCACAGTTCAGATGAAATCAGTGTTACTTCCTCAACAGTTGGCCTATTTACTTGAATACCGTGAGTTTTGAATAGCCTGGCTTCTGCTGCATAGGCTATTATTTGGTGATTCAAAATTAGTTTGAACTGTCAAAATCGAAGTGAAGAGAGTGAATACAAATGTAATGGTAAGTTTCGGACGTTTTAGTCAATTTTTTTAATCTTTTGAACTTATTGTTTGTTGTCGGTGTTATTTTCTTTTATTGCTACCTAGTAGGCATATTTATGCAAGGATCTCACTCAGTTTCCGAAAAGGTTGTCACTGTGGATGAATGCCTTTGATGAATGTTTATAACTGTACCCGTAACGTTGCACGTTCTTGTGTTCGTCATAACTTTCATTTACAGTTGATGGTATTCGACATAGACTCTACTGAGTGAAATTTTCTTACCGATAAAACACTGTCACGGTATGAGAATGTAAAGAGGCAGCACTCTTAATTTTATCACGTAGTTAAAATTTATTACCACTAAACATCTTTGCATTATTTCCACATACTGTAAAAAATGTGGAAAATAGCCGACTTTTGCTTTACCGTGCCCAAATATATTTAAAACTTGGGGTGTATAAATTCACAATTGGTAAGTGCACTTAGATTGATATAAATTCAACCTAACTTCAAATATAGGCCACTTTTATTGATCTGCCATGCATGTCAACAGACCAATACTAAAAAATGGGCACACATGTACCAGGGAGTTGCCCTGACAACTCCCTGCATGTACCGTTGAAGTATATAGATCACTGAATCAAAGGACACGGAATATTTATATTATAGGCCGTTGTGAAAGACCAAAGGTTACGAATGCAGTCACCTGTAGGCTTGCACTGTTATTAAAAGTGAATGATCGACGTACGAGGCAGGAGCTGGGGGCCTGCAGCCCCTCACCATTCGCTGCGAAGCAGAAAATGTGCATTTTCGAGCAAAGTAAGTGCTATTTTCGGGCCTAAAGTGCTTTACATTTCGGGCAAAAATTCTTGGCCCTCCCTCCTCCCATAGTGCTAACATTGGTCTCATATGGTTTAATAGGACTGCCGTCTTCCATGAGTAACGGGGTAACCATTTTAGGGAAGTTTCATTATGTAATATACCTTTGTTGCCGTTTAAATTTCGGAGTATATAAAAACTGAGCCAATTAATAAGTTACCAACTTTAAGTTGCTAATTACTCTGAATTCTGTAACCGCTGTCAAAGGCTCTCCAATTGTCAGTTATGTTTGAGCATTGTTTCACAGTGAATAGTTTACGAAAAATTTGTGACAGAATTTAGTAAAAAAAAAAATGGTAAACTTATTTGCATTCAACTTTTATGCAGTGCGGTTTTCGAGATAGTGACGTATGGATATTATGAACATATTACATGCTTAGCCCAAAGTGATATGTAACTAGGATAGGTGACACCACACCCACATTAATCAACACTATGTTATTTTTAACTTTACATTTATTTTCCGCTGCCTATTTTCATGTGTTTTAAATGTGAATGTATGAGGGGGCATAGACATTTTCACGTGTAGTATGGGTTAGTAACTCACAACCGCCTGTGGCTCAAGGTGCTTTGGCAGAGTGGATAATGGCGGATGCATTTGAATTACTTAATGCACAGTACGGCGGAATTTTCATTTGAGAGCAATCTACGGCTTCCCATCTGAACGAACCTTCCAAAAGAAACAACTTTGATCAACTTTCTTACATTTGGTCAGATCAAGAGCTGGAGGACCAGTTCTCTGGTCAGATACCCGACGTAAAGTCGTCATTTATAAGCCGTCCGAGGCTTCCTCCTCATTTGTGGTCGCAATTACTCTTCTTCAAGGCCTGAATTAAGGTCGAAACAATAAATTGAAAACCGAAGAAAACAAGCATAGAATTGTTTATTTGTGCATCGTTGTGAGCCTGTGAACAGTGAAAGTATATGAACTCCCTGCTCGCTTCAAGTTCACATGGGTAGCAACTATAGCAAAATTTTAAACATCTGTCTCCAGATCCACACATAGGAATTTAATAAAACTTTAAGTAGCACGCTTAGATTAAGTTCCTTTTTTGTATAACCTACATATTATAATGACTTTTTGGAGGAAGGGGGGCATGATCTGACTTGGAACACAGAGCTCATTTACCAGCTGACCACTTCCATGAATGTCTTAACTGTTGGATTTACATTTCACTGACTTACCAATTCCTCAGCTCATACTTAACATAAAACCACGGGGCATGCGCAGTATGAAAGAAAAATTTATAAGCTTTCAGTATAATTAGTTTGAATATTTGAGGGGAAATTGAGGGTCCTTATGTGCAATATGATTCTGCATTTTGCGCAGTTTTTTAATTAAATTTATTAAAAAGTTTGGTGATATTTTATGGAGAAAGTTTGATAAATTTAACAAAGTGAATAAATAAGGGGCTTTCGTCTTTGAAAAGTGGGAGCGAAAGCATACTTCATTCCCCCATTTCTGAGTGGACATTTTAGCAGTCCCCCAGTCCCTCGCTTCAAACGCCTACGCAATTTGGCACTGAGATGAGACTTTACTGTAAATCAATACCAAATCAACCATTCATAGAATATCAAAGTTTATTGTACTTTAGGTTATTTTACTATTTATTTTACAGCTGATTGCGTAAAAGTTCGGAATATGAGTAAAGTTTGCTGGTAGGTGGATAAATATACAATCTGAAACTTTGCAAGATTCAATTACGCACATCTGACCGTGCCATACGGTATAGCTGCACTTTCTACAGAGTGTAAAGTCCAACAGCAAATTCAAGCACAAAACTGGGGGTCTGTGGCTATATGAAAATTAGCCTGGAGGAGTATTCCTGAGAAACAACAGCAAAAATCTAATATGAGCTTTGAAAGTTGGCCCTAAAAATGGTACAGTGCAGGGAAACTTCCTGTCGGGAAATTTGGTGAATAAGTAATAGGCTAATCATGCTTTCTTTATGGGTCACATGGGTTACAGATCTCGTCGTTTCTGACCTCGCTGGATTTTACCCTACATATACTTCAACATGATAGCTGCTTTCCAGACCTGTATCCCACGAAAGTGTGGAAGGAGGGAGGTGGGGAGAACTATTAACGAGGGATTGAACATTTCTCAGGTGGGGATCTTATTTTCCAGGAACGAGATATTTTCTGCGCCCTGATTTCCCCTCCTCATATTCTCTCTGTTGACCGCTTCATCCCCTCCCCCAATGACCCTGGCTGCTGATTTCTGAAGTTGATGAAAATTCAATCCATGAATGCATTTGGGGCCTGGTAGGCCTTCTTATGAAGTAAAAACTAAAACCAGCAATGCCATGTTGCACAACGAGAGGGTACAAAATTTGGCACAAATTTTGATTGAAAATCGTTTTCATGGCAAAAGTTGCATGCAGACTGCACCGAGATACTTTCTATTCTCTAACAAACGTATCTGCCAATCAGGAGGCGAGTTTTCTGCCTGGTAATTCGTGAAAAGCTTTCAATTTTCAAGAAATATGTCTTTCCTGAATGCCCCTGCTTCGCATTCCTGCATTGCTGTGCTTCACTGCTCCTCCATAATCACTCCTAGATGCGCAGTTGCTTACGAGCAATCAGCCTTATTGTAAAAGCCTGACCAATGAATAATTCGAATAAGCTTGAGAAGGTATAATACGATAATAAATAGCACAATAATGAGATGGAGCGCGGGAAAATTTTGATAGTTTGAGAAAGATTTGAGAAAGTTTTGATAGTTTCATATCAATTTGTTATAGACAATGATAAAAATAGAGCCGTTACTCCTTACCACCGCCACTGACCGTTGTATTGGGGCGGACTGGGGAGGCCATGACTGGGGGAAAATGCCCTCCGTGTCCCCCCTCTTTCTGCTCTACGGTCGTACCTTACCATAGGCGTAGGAGCCCAAATTGATGGGGGGGGGGGGCTGTAAAGACTTACCCGAAAAATCCCCCCCTAAGTCCGTGTGCTCCACGCGCGTTCAACATGTTAATGTATATATTATATAGGCATGCGTCGTTTTTATCACACCGCTTGCCAATTACATACAATAATTTGCCATGTTTCTATTTTTCCATATTGATAATAATTTTTTTATTTTTCTCAATGGGGTAGGGAGCATGCATTGTGTTGTGTGATCGCCGGCCTGGGGCAGGGGTCTAAGGGGAGGGCCCCTCCCCTTTGAAAATTTTTGAAAAATTAGGTGTCCTTACATGCAATCTGGTGCCACATATGCTACCTTTGAAGTACAATTTGGGTTTAAAAAAATATGTATTTAGGTAGGCCTACTAAAAAGAAAAAAATGACATCAATGAAGGCCTAATGTCTCCTAAATACGCCACTGATAATCATAATATAAGCTGAAAAATTAGGTGTCCTTACATGCAATCTGGTGCCACATATGCTACCTTTGAAGTAAAATTTGTGTTAAAACATTTACGTATTTCAGGTACTAAAAAAGGAAAAAATCGGCAATACCCCCTCCTCTTTGAAAATTTTTGAAAAATTAGGTGTCCGTTCATGCAATCTGGTGCCACATATGCTACCTTTGAAGTAAAATTTGTGTAACCAAATTTACGTATTTTTAGGTAGAAAAACATTAGCATCAGTGAGGGTGGGGCATGGCCGAATGGTCCCTCAAATACACCACTGATAATCATAATAAGTTTAACCATAAAAAACACGTAGATGAATTAATACGGAATATATAGGTACTGGTGCAATTCAAATCAGAACTTTATATTAATTACCAAGGAAGTTTTTTAAACTATTAATACCCTTTAGCTACTTTATTGCATTATTTTTCTTTCAGTATGTGCCCGAAAAGTTCTCAGCATTTTGCCCGAATTTTCACAAAAAATTTGGTTGGGGGAGCTGCAGCCCCCAGTCCCCCCGCCTCCTACGCCTATGTAGACAACCGACAGTAGGCTATATAGTTACTCCTTCACGCTTGTTTCAATTTCTTTAAGTCTTGATTACTGTGTTGGAGAGATGTATAAAATTGCCATGCACAGTCCTTTATTATAGTAAAAATCCAAACCGGAAAAATGATAATGGCCTGGTTATAAGTTCGAACCCTGTGGAGAGCACTTCTGTGGTGAGGGCAGGGACTTCTGTTGCAACCTCCTGGTGGGGCCAGGGAGTTAACCATGAAAGCTGGGATGTGAAGAGCTGAATTGTCGTTGCCAAGGGCTTTGTAATGGGATGAGAGCAGGAAGCTAGCAGCTCCCTGATCAGAGCAGGGACTTGCAACAGATTCTATTGGTCTTCGAAGAGCAACCCCCTGATCAGAGTATCATGGTTTTGTTAACGAATTCCATAACAGTACACTTTCACGCTGAGAAATACCGGAAAAACTAACGAAGGCCATTTCATGTTTTCATAAACCACTTCCGTGTGAACCTTTTGTCTATGGATGATAAGTTGTAACATAAGGAGGATTTTATATACCTGGTTAAGTTGTGATGAAGATGCAGGCGGTTTGTACCTATCCGAGGACACAAATTTACGAGGGCTTGTTAAATGATTTGAAAATACACACTTGTCATCATCAACGCTGATGATTTAATTGACATTTTCTTAACGACAACGCAAATGACCTTCAACGCCATTGGCAATACCCCTACTGAGAAAACAATGGACTGAGAACTCCCTCACTCCATCACGCATGGAAGTTCCGTGCATGGAATTGGACCAGGGAGCTGCCTATGACAGATTCCTGGCTGGACTAAGAACTTGCATGTTCCGAGCAGGGGAGTTGAAACTCCCTGGTAATACCAGAATATATACAGTACGTGAAAAAGAAACATCACATTCGACATTTGTTACGAAGGTATTTGACAAATAGCAACTCTCTCTTCCGAGGCTGTAATATTTTAGGAACATACCAGGGAGTATGCCCTGAATAACAGTCCTCTGTGGCACCCTCGTCGGTAGTATACTGTACGGCATATTCCTTGTTCAGTCGTACCCTGAAGCCTTAAAGAGGGGCCGAGAAAACAGTCTACTCCACGGGGTATTGCCTGCGCGGCTAACGTAAATTTATACTCCTACCTGCCTACACCTATTGCTTGCAAAGTAACTATAAGAGGAAGTATTAGATCTTCGTCTGCCTCTCGGGGTAACCTTGAATTGCCATCACTGATCATGTAGTCAAGGGGAAAGAGAAGGGGACTTAGAGTATACTTATATTTAGAAGCAGTAGAGAGGTAGTCGTAGTATATGGACCGCAAACATTGTCAGACCTGAAAGCTGATGGGGAAAGAGAGGGTCACGCCGTCACGGTAGACTGACTGGAGAGGATGTTTCTGTGTTTGGGGTAAGTTAATATTTTGCCGTTTGGCTATGTCTTTAGGCCATGGTCAAGCATGTGGGATAGTCTTTGCCCAGTTTTCTCGATGAACTGGTGTCCACTAGTTCCTTGTCCAGCTTGTCGTTACGGAAAACATAGTTGGGTGGAAAATATGACGGACAACATGCATGTACCTCAGAGATAGACCAGGGAGTTGCTGCGCTCTCTGTTGCAACTCCCTGGTTAGTGTGACCAATAACCGCTAACTAATACAGTTGTTGACCGTAAAAGAAAGAATCTCATTGATTGCCTGCTGGCTTATGGAGCGGCAGCAGTGTGACGGAAGACACTGCGGCTCTCTGTGAGGCCGCTGCGCAGGCTATAGTCTCACACTGAACTTTTCACTTGATCTCTTTGGCTGGATGGCAGAGGGCGAAAACCAAATACTCCTAAAGGAGCTACGTCCCCTGATGGGACACCAGACATAACGTGATCAACCCCTCAACCTTCAAACCTTATAGAATGGGTCTGTCCTGCGTGGCCTTATGACAAGCCGTTTCAATGTTTACCTCGCAATTCCACTTATACGTGGAGTACATTTCACTTGGGTGTAATTGAATATTGACTTAAATGATTTACATTTCATCTCCATACAGTTGAATTCACGCTTCGCGGAATTGACTCAACTTTTGCTGAATAATTTCAATGTAAAAACATTCACTTACGTGAAATACTTCAGTGAAATCAAATTCCACTTAAGTGAAGTGTGTTCCAGCCAAGTGCAATTGTATTTTACTTAATTCAAATAGCCTATCTGTTTTACTTATGTGGAATGTAGTTCTGTTCTACTTATGTGGAATGTAGTTCTGCTTTAATTAATGCACTTCCACTAAAAGTGAAATGCTATTCCACTGAAGTTAAATGCAATTTCACTTTGGCGAAATAGACTGTATCTTAGTTAATTAGAGTGACAAAAATTGCTCAAGTGAAATTTCACTGAAGTGGAATTGAATTCCACTAACTTTATTGGAACTGAATTCCACTTTAGTGAAATCTATTCACTTAAGGAAAATATAATCTACTTAAGTGCAATTCAATGTGACTTAAGTGGAATATATTTCGCTTAAGTCAAATTCAATTTTACTTTAGTGAAATTCCCCTTTTGTGAAATGCTGTTAATTAAGTGGAATTGCGTTGTAAATGTTGAAACGACTTGCCACATGGCTCCGTTCTAGACTGACTGAAGGAACATACATATTTTTTCTCATGATGAATCTTTTGCAATCTTGTACAGCGCAAGCAAGACCTGCTTTATCGGCTTGACGGTTAAGATACTTTTTTTCTACGTGTTTCATGAATGAATGGCTTGATGAGCATCTTCACCAGATCAATGGTTAGCAAAGACAGGACCCATATAGTTACATTCAAGCAGCACGAACATTATAGATACGTTTGAACAAGGAAATAGAAGCGCTCTTAAACTGTAAGCCATGGGTCTGTAGTGTCTTACGGAATTGAGCTCTTTACGCAAACACGGTCTTTCTAACTAGGACTGAACTACCACAAAAATTCTTTCATGTGAAATCAGTGGAGTCACTGGAGTGCAACGACAACTTAAATATTTGCTTTTCGAATAACTGTCAGGTTCTTTTATCATTTACTGCATGCATGGTCATAATTTAGTCCCAAATGGTTCGTGCATCATGCATGGTCATAATTTAGTCCAAAATAGTTCTTGTCGCCCTGGGCAATATATTTTTAACCAGGGCTCAAACCACCTTTTGTGAGTTTCGTGAGACCAGGCATCATCCTTCCTGGTGTGGCATTGTGGGTAAGAACAGGTCAAGCAAAACAAAACTTCCGTCATTTATGTGTATTTGCAATTACGGACGAACCCGTGCATGAACCGCATGAGTGACGGTGGCTGTTTGACACGTTTCAGACAGTAGCCTATTTTGAATTTTCAAGCCAGTGACATCTGCTTTAAATAATATCCCTCTTCCCCGCAATGTGGAGTAGACCTAAGTAGTGTCGTAGTAAGGATTTTTCCATGGGGAGCCGGGTGAAGTTGGGTGAATCACTACGACTGAGGGCTGAAAATTTTCCTAGCACTCAGTGTATATGGAACTTTAAATCGTCTTGAAAGATTGGCTGTCAAGATATGACTCATATTGCGAATAGCTACACAGTTTGTTAGCTGTCGTTTTACAAACAGTATTCTAATAATCTATAGATGGCGTACAAGAATTTATAATTTAAAGACAAGCACTCAAGTCATCACCCCAATTACATTTTTGGTTAGGGGCAACCAAAATTCTCAATTGGTTACCGCACTGTGCTCTTTGGTTGACAACAGGGCAGAAAATTCAGAAGATACAGAAATGGGCGTCCGCAGAAAAAAATTCAAGGGGGGGCAAAATTGTTTAGGCAACCCAACTTTTTTCATGGAAAATATTTTACTCTCAGAAAAGAGTTTAGATGCTACTTTTCACACAGTGTTGACAAAGGCGTAGCCAAGAATTTGACAAGGTGGGGGGGGGGGGCGAAGCCCATAGACAGACTCTCAGCGCTCCGCGCCACCATGGGTTAGGGCGGAGCGCAAGAAAATTTTGGCCCAAAATGCTTCCCAAATCGCTGAAAATGGCATTCCAAGGCCTATGTACCGCATATAAAAAGGGGAAACATAAGCAATATCGTAAATATAAACTTTAAAGAATACCAAAAATATGCTGGGGGGGGGGGGGCTGCTGGGGCCTGCGTGTTGATATTTTTGTTCAATTCCTGTTTTGAGATAGAAATTCACACTGATTGAACTGTTAAGAAATGTTGATGTTATATTTTCTTCGTTTTTTTGTTTTTGGTGGAGGTCAAAGGTCATGTGGGGTCACCAGGGGTCAAAGACCGAAAACCTTGTTTGCACGATATCTCAAGGTAGGAAGCTTGGATAAATTTCATACTTGGTATGTGGATGCATTATGGTGAGAAGATGAATGCTGTAGCTTTTAGTGGAGGTCAAAGGTCATCTGGGGTCACCGGGGGTCAAACACTGAAAACTTGTTGTTAGCACAGTATCTCAACGTAGGAAGCTTGGATAGGTTTCATACTTGGTATGTGGATGACTTATGGTGAGAAGATAAATCCTGTCATTTTTGGTGGAGGTCAAAGGTCATTTGGGGTCACTGGGAGTCAAATACTGAAAACCTTGTTAACACAATATCTCAGAGAAAGAATCTTGGATAGATTTCATACTTGGTATATAGATCCACCATAGTGAGCTGTGCCATACAGTTTTTGGTGTAGGTCAAAGGTCATCTGGGGTCACCAAGGGTCAAAAACTGATAACCTTGTTGTTAGCACAATATCTCAAGTTAGGAAGCTTGGATTAATTTCATACTTAGTGTGTGGATGCCTTATGGTGGGGAAAATATTTTTTTGGTGGAGACCAAAGGTCATCTACGGTCACTGGAGGTCAAACTCTGCAAACCTTTTCAACTCTATATCTCAGTGTAGGAAGCTTGAATAGATTTATGCTTTGAGGTGTTGCATTAAATCCAGCAGAAAAAACCCATATGAGTTTTGTCGGATGTCAGAGGTGAAATCACCAGATGCCAAAAAGCAAATTCCCAAGAATTCCTCAAGTCAAATATAAGCACAAAACTGTATCATTCCAGCACATTAAGATCACATTCATCCAATGACTGAAAGATGTGGGACATCTTTCAGAGATGCCAAGTATCTCAATTTTAGTTGAAATTATAGTATTATGATTTTAATCCATAATTCTGCCATTATGAAAACCTGCATCAAATACCGCTTTTTAATATTGCAGAAGATTCTCTGCCCACAAAGCAGAGGACTTGTGAAAGTTCACTATAGACAGACATGTCCTTAGATTAGGACATGTGAGCTTGCAGAAATTGGAAATTGGAATTGATTAATTAAATGCTACTATGGGTTGTTAGTTTTATAAAGAGAACTAAGTTACTGATCATTTGGATCAGATACCATTGAGCGTGCATGAATTGTGATTGCTTTATTGAATAAAACAAATTGTAATTGTATACTGTCTGTGTTGATATCCCTTGAAGTGCCTGTATTTCTTCAGAGCAATTTATTTATGCTTGAATGTGTTAACACAAGATGTGCATTGTCTACAGAGCAGATTTTGTGCATCTACAGAAATACTGGTTCATTCAGTAGTTGGCTTAGTTTCATTACATTCAGCAAGGAACCACAGTGCCCATTGGGCTCTTGTTCTTTATTTTTTCTTCGTTTTTTCAAGTTTTTGATTTTCGGGGGGGGGGGAGTGCCCCCCTTGTCCCCTCCGGACGCCCATGGATACAGAGTAGTTACATTTCACAGCATGCAGAGAGAGTGTTCTGATTACACATCAAGGCCTTATATACTCACCAGGATATGGCCTAACCCAATAAACTAGGTTTATGTCTGCACAAGGAGGAGTTTAGGACAGATTTGGGAGGGGCTAGAAGTAACTTAGTTGGGAGAATTGGAACTGTATGGAATGAGGAAATTTTTCCTTCCAATGAGAAAGTTTTACAGGGTTTTTACTCCGGCAATATCCAGTGGGGCGGGCCAGAACAGTGTGATCCCGACGGACACCCCCAAAGTCCCCTACCCCTTAATCAAGCCCAAGTTGCGTCCGTAGATGCTACCTCCTAACATGTTGCATAAGGAAATACCTAAGTTGGTTACAAAATTACCCTTCCAGTGGCGAAAATTCACCCAATATGGTAACTTTTTGACCATTTTTGGGTAGTCTTTACCCAAAAGTTTAGGAGGTGGCATACGGACCCAACTGTTTTAGAGTGCTGGGCCAAACCTTTAGTTCAACTCGGTAGGGTATATGACTGTCAGAATGTTTTCTTTTTGCAATTGCAAACTGAAATTGCAGAAAGGAAACATTTAGAAAACCATAGGCTATACCTAACGAGTTCTCAATGAGCTTTGCATCACACCATCACTATTTCCTCGGATTTTCGCTGCTTTAGATAATCACATAAGTCGCCGTTTCCTGAGGTGTGACTTTCTCGGGAATGAAGGCGACAGACCTTTTGTGGTGCTCAGCCAGTACAGGATTTACCAAGGGGCACATGGGCCCCAAAGCTTGGGGTTCCCTGACGATAGAAGAGTAAACATTTCGGGTATGCAACTATTACGATCGCATGTGGCAAGACTCATGTTTTCTGGTCATTATCTTAAAGGGGCAATGATTATCTTGTCCTTTTAGCCTCCCCTCCGTTAAAAAAAATCTAACTACTGTGCCGCCCAGAAAAACTGAAAAAGCCTGTACTGAGTTTAAATAGCCCAAGGTCTTATTCTGCTCAGTACACTAGCTTGCTGTGTTTGATTATAATGTTACTGTAATCTGACCTATCAGTGCAATGGGCTACACTCATAGAAATAAAAGTAAGGGAGAATGACGTCAGCCGATCTGGACTGAAGCGCTCTGTTGCCGTACAGCCTAGCCAAACCAATACCTGCGCGTAATACAAATATCACGTCATTGCTTTTGCCCCAAGTATTGGCAAAGAAACTACAAGTTTTCAAGTTAGGAGTATAAAACAAAATACTTAAGGCACCATGATTTATTCCTGTTGTGAAAATTACTCCTAATCTTCCGAAAAATGGATAAAATAAGCTATAATTTCTGCCGCAGAATGCACACTGTACGTACGGGGAACCATCAATCAATCAATCTTTTGCCGTACAACGAAAGCGCCCTCACTTTTTCGTGGCTTCACTGGTTAAACATGCATGGATGCATTGTGTCAGCGTTCTCCCCTTCTTTTATTTCTATGGCTGCATTACATCAAAATTCACAAATCTTCACGAGTAGTCAAAATGAAGGTATTGTTTTGATATAGGTCAACCAAAGTGCAGTAAACAATTGTGAATACTGATACGCAGGGTTCCTGATATATTATAAATGTTTCCATTGTTAACTGCAAATAGCCAAAGTTTCGCGTACGACCGTTGCTGTAGGGCAAGGGTGGGGAACCTTTTTTCCTCTGGGGTGCCGTTTTGATAGTTAGAATTCGCTCGCGGGCCGCAGAGGTGAGGGCGCTGCAAGTTTTTCCCATGGGAAGCAGGCTAAGGGGCCCTAAACAAGCCCTGGTGAGCCGACGCCCCCAGCGGTTCTGGAGTTTGTACAAATTTTTAGGTAGTAGAATGTTCATTCACTATCTTTAAATGACATTGAATCACAAAGGTTACGCAGACCAGAAGTATCACAATATGACCTGACTTAGTAGTAATAACGAATGGGCACATACGAAAAGGGCGCGCAAAGTGCGCCAAAAACTTTATTCCACTCTTTATTCCACACTTTACTGAACTTTCACTTCACTCTTCGGAGGAACAGTTCTTACCTCCCACCCCCCCCACCCCCACCCCCACCCCACCCCCACCCCACCCCCACCCCACCCCCCAATCTACCGGAATAAATACAATGCACACCGAGTTTAGTACTCAATGTGATAGATAGCCTATACAACTTTTACTGCACTTCTGTATATGTAGCCTTCCACGCAAAACTGCCGATAACACCAAATGTGTAAGGATCCTGTACCTGGTTTGTGTCTAACGAAACGGTGATGATGTTACACTATGGATACTAGTGTTTTAGTAATATACTGATTGTGTTTGCAACAGTTTTACGTGAAATATGAGAAAGTGGTATGAGCAGGAAAAAACGATTGGCACTTTGGGCTAAAAGATAATTATAAATTACCTTTCAAGTGATTCTAAATTTACATTTATGAATTGCCTCTCGGGCCGGATTAAATGGTCTAGCGGGTCGCATACGGCCCGCAGGCCGGAGGTTCCCCACCCCTGCCGTAGGGTATAGATAAAGCAAAGATATTAGTGCCTCTGGCACATGAGGCCCAAGCATAATGTCACCGGACAATGCTTTCAAGGCTGCTTTATACGATATTACGGCCTCTTACGAATATGAAGGGGGTTAACACTAGACCTAGACATACCCTTCTTTTAAATTGATGATGTAATGAGCCTGTGCTGGATCGGAGGGGTGTAATTTGTATAGCCTACTAATGTTTCCCAGTCCTTGGCCCTTAACTGCACTTTGAAGTTGCGATCAGATATACACCGGCCGTAATGTTCCTCCCGATATTTCCGCAATTTCATGAGAAGGGGTGGGGTTGAAAGAAGAGTGGTCCGATTAGGATCTCGACAGGGCCTGCGACTGCCTTATACCCGCACTGACAGCCATGCCCCCTAATCCTACATACACTTTCTCTCACAAATTGCATTTTGGTAAACGAGTGAAGTTTCACTACTCAGTTTTTCTTTCTTTCACTTTATTTAATTAGGCCTATTATTATTATCATCATCATTTTTTCTTTAGGGTTTATCCATGAGGTGCTAATGTCAAAAACCACCAAAATGAGTTTGTATAGAATAGAGAGATCTGAAGCTAGGAAATATGTTAGACAATATAGGTGTGCATGTGCTCCTCCTTCGGAGCTTTGCTTCCGCTTTAATTCAAAAGTTCAAACAATGCAATTATATATATAGCAGTATAGTGTGCCAAGAGAAAGAATATCTCAAGCTAGGAAAGTTCTATGACGTTTTAGAAGTAAACCTGGTGTAGGCCTGCATGCACTTTCACCGCACTAAAATAAAGCTATCAATTAAAGTACAAAAGAAGTCTGTAGGAAATGGAAACCGTATTTATATAGCCCGTGACACGGCATGGTGAACGAAAGTTCGTGAAAATACAATACAAGTAGCCTAAATAGGCACAATTTGCAGAAGAAACGAAACAAGCACTTCAGTACAAACTATACAAAAGCTGTGTTCATTTGTCAACCCACCTCGGATAAAAAGATCAAAACCTTTCCATGTTCAAGGTGCGATAATTTCATTCAAGTTGCAGTGATGTGGGCGGACTGACGTAATAGGTAAGTCAGAAGGCAGTAGTTAAACGTTGATTTAGTTTACACAAGAAGTGGCTGAAGCGAATAGTCACTTTTCATCAAACGAGCCTCTCAGAAGCTCTAAAACTATATAGCAGTTTTTTGGTAAGTTTATTTCCAATTTACTGGCCCTATAAACCCAGAGTTAGAAGGGGTGTATTTTCAATTTTCATCTCTCATTCAGTTTCTTAGAAATTGGTTATTGAAATAAATGTAAAATGATCGATTGTGCAATAATCTGTGATGTCATTCTTGTACTACTAAAATACTTTCCTGCGCGACAGGTTGTTAGGCATATTTCTTGGTCAGTCATATCCCTACGTTTCGAAGAGACGCTGAGCAAACAGAATACGCCCTGCGGGACACTCAGATCTATGCCTGCTTTTGCTTACTCTGAAAATAAAAATTGGCATGATATGAGATCGGAAAATAACTCTTTACTTCCCTACCGTAGTATTTTTGAAAATTAGAGAGCTGTCGTGACGTCATGAAATTACAATAAGACAGTGATCACATTTTAGAACAAGTTGTACGTACTAGCGTTAGGAATAAAAAAGGGTAGTCTAATCTAAGTACAAAAGTGACATCACAAATTATTGTGCAATCTGTATCGTTTTGACTTCATTATATAAAATTCAAGATGTTATATTTCAGCAAAGAAATCTCATTTGCAGGTAGGAAGTAAACCAACAAATTTCATTTTGTCAACTTTTCCAAACTTATACTGTTGTAATTTTAGAAGTAATAAGCTGCATCCCAACTCCCAACATTAGTTTGATACGTGAGCTAAACTGTTACCACAAATCGCTTCATCTTTCCTTCTAACAATTATCTTTTCTAATGTTGTGCAAAATTAAGATTTCATAGAACCTAATTCTGCCTGAATAATTTGATAACTCAATATATGAGAAAATTGTCGCATGATACAAAAAGATCC
The DNA here is from genome assembly GCA_029531755.1 of Holothuria leucospilota. Taxonomy (NCBI): domain Eukaryota; kingdom Metazoa; phylum Echinodermata; class Holothuroidea; order Aspidochirotida; family Holothuriidae; genus Holothuria; species Holothuria leucospilota. Next base: position 35,078,133 of record CM055978.1, read on the forward strand.
CCACATGGGTAGGGTACCGGGGAATACTAATGTAAATATGGGTGACTACATTTGCCCTTTAAGACTGACGGGATTTATTTTTAGCACAAACCATCTATATCTGTTTGAGCTATTGCAATCATCCACCGTCACTCTATCCGTCTATCTAATCATGTCTGTCAACAATTGTTTAATCAATGAGCTCTCAAACATTCACTGCCTTATGGATTTTGATAAAACTTGGACATAGTGATCAATGGGTGCCGGGCAACTTTTGACCTACAAGAAGTGGAGGTCAAAGGTCATTAGGAGTTATTATTCTATTATGTGGAAATATCAGAAGTGTAACTTTTTGCTCATTGAGTGTGTTTTGCTCTTGAAAGTTGGTCATAATGCTTCTTTCTATCAGACTTTGCACAGATTTTTGATATAAGGTCATGTAAGATCATTAGAGGTGAAAAGGGGGAAATCTTTGATTGGAATTACTTTGTAATGGTAAGTCGTATGGAATTCAAACTTAGTGTGTGCAATCACCGTTTGCTGGCAAGTAATGTGAGTGTCATTTGAATGTCACCAGGGGTCACTTGAGGTCAAAATAATTGATTTCTAATAACTTTGTAACATAAATTAGGATTGCACTCAAACTTATAAGATGTAATCAGGGAGTTGATGATAACGCCCATCTGAAGTTTTCAAAGTTTCAAAGGTTACTCGGGCTCCATCAGCAAAATGAACCTTAGTGCCCTTGTTCATGATATACGTACGTACATAAATATTACAGTAATAAGCGAGCTGGCTTTCAGTACAGCCTTAAAATTGGGCCCTTCTATTACTGGGTTCCATGTTTGTTGTGGTTCATGGAATAATACCAACATGCCACTAAAAGTATTGCGTTCTTAGAAAAAATCTTGGCTTGGATCGATATTTGACGGGAAGCCTATATGGCTTCTACACCATTGGTGCTCTAGTTCATTAACATACTGCTCCGATGTACGCTTATTCTGTTAGTAATTGCAAACACTGGAGACAAATGTCACCCATGAGGCTATCAGTCAATGACTTCTTCTCCCTCTCTTTCTCCCTCCCTGTTCTCCTTCCCCCAAAAGTGAAATTACGGTAGTTACGCTTCTTGGTTTAAAATTGGTACACCGCGCTCACACTTCATCCAATTGCCATAACCGATACCACTCTATGAACGCCAACTGGGCTCTATTTCATAAAAGTTAGGAATATTCCTATCTTGGACTTAGGAAGAATTCATTCCTATCTTCATGCTGAAGTTGTTTCTAGGTTTAGGAATGATCTTTGGTAGATTTATCAATGTTCCTAATTTATTTGGCAGGAAATTCACAGATAAAAACAATGTCACTTTTGATTTATCCCTAAATATTTGACGAAAGGAAAGATTTCGGACGAATCCTTCCTAAGCAGTTTAGGAACTTTAATTTTAGGAATATTCCTAACTTTTATGAAATAGAGCCCTGGTCAATTCCCCATCTCTTGGTCCCTCGAATGCAAAATATCTAAGCTACACTTCTGGCTGCATGCCCAAGTATTACTTCTCTACATTCTAAGCATCGAGTTCATCACCATGCAAACATACCGTCAAAAGCTTGTGTATATATGATATATCCTTATTAATCCTAGCGGTTTTTAATGTCCAGAAGTGTAGTAGGTTCTAAGCTGTCAGCTGTCAGAACTTTACTTCGGTGATGTTCCCAGAAATGCGTATGGTGGAAGGAATGAGGGAGGGGAAAGCCCAACGAAGTAACACACTACCCATAGGACCCTGGTAACTGTGGTGAGCCCCTTCCTACAAAATGCATTCTACAACAAAAATTTGTGCAGAGAGGTGAAAGTATTTGAGAAGTCCGCCATAAATGCGTTATTATATATTGCACCATTTTGTTTGCAGCGTGTATTGCAATTCTTCAGGGGCCTAATCCCATGAGCCCCAGGGAACTTGCCGCCCAAGGAGGTAAAGCGATTCGTCCCTTTTTGGAAGCCTTTACAACTGGGTTAGAAGGATCCCACGAATCTTTGAATTGTAGTGGTTTGGATATGGACTCACAGGAAACAAAATTTCTGCGTTCTCCGAGATAGGAGACAGTTGACCTCGTGATATAATGCACAATAAAGGCTACATCATGTCGCTGACCACAACTCGACTATAGATAGTCCTCCGGCAAATTGAAAGTATTACCTCCGACTAGAAACTATACTCGAATAGTGGAAGCTTTTTTACTCCTATAGCCATTTCTTGGTAATATTAAAGTATATTGTATGGGGTTACCAGTGCCAAGAATTGGAGTATACGAGTGGAAACAGTTGCTAATTGATAAAAAGCAAACCCCTGGTTGCACCTTAACATTAATTTTACGCATAGGCGTACGGGACTCTTCCACTTTGGGGGGGGGGGCAGAAATTTTTTTGCCCGAATCTCTAAACGTTGCCCGAATATCGTTGCGGTTCAGGCGCATGAAATAGAACATCACACCGCTACGTGCGCGCGAAAATTTTTGCACATTTTTTCGGGCATTCGATCAAAACTTCGGGAACTCAGTAGAAAATTCGGGCAATCTTTTCACTTTTACTTCATCTCTGGGGGAATTTCACCTATTCTGTGCCCTAACTTTTGTCCTTTCCTACCCGAATTTTCGACTTCAGAAATTTTTGGGGGGCATCCCCATGCCCCCGCCTCATACGCCTATGAATTTACGATCGGCAAGTATTGAGTACGCATAAAAGCCACAAATAGGTAAAATTACTCCATATAGTAGGGCAGATAAGTGGAAAAATCATTCACTTCCGGAAAGAAGCACCAAAATTTGACAGATTGTACCTCTTGGGTCTGTCTTTTGAAAAATATCGTTAGCCACGTGAATTTCAAAATGGCCGCCATTTTTCAAGATGGCCGCCATTTTGGCCAAAGAATAATATAGTTTGCCATAGATTATCACTTCCCAGGTTGATTTTAATAATTCTGGTGTCAAATCATAGGTTTTAGACTACAGAAAACTCAAATTTAAAAAGTAGAAACCTTGTTAGGGCGTGATTCAAATCAACCAAAATGTCGGAAAAGCAAAATGGCCGCCAAACCGAACGAAATATGTCCAAAAATTGGCTAAAAACATTGTAAATTTCCAAATCCCCAGTCAAAATGGTGTGAATTAATGTTTTATAACTAAGACTGAATTTTACAATCCTTGGCACAAGAGTACTTGACAGCCAATATGGCAGAAAACCACCGAAGAAGTAAAAACAATACAGTAAAAATTCCACCAAAAATAAAAATAATAACAAAAAATGCAAAAAACTCAGAAAATAGTCGTTAAAAATGTATTTCGAATAAGATCCCTAAATATCTTTACAGCATATTGTAAATAAAATTCAAAGCATGAGTTTTGATATGTTATACTGGACTTCAAAGTAACCAAGATGGTGGAAATAACAAAATGGCCGCTGATATAACGATCATAATGTATAAAAATAATATGAGAAATAATCATTTAAAATACTTTTGATACAGTAGCCCTTAATATCTGGCCATGTTTCATGACAAATAATGCAAAAGACCTTTTGAAATACTTCTTTTGAATTCAGGTCAACCAATATGGCCGAAAAAGCAAAATGGCCCCCAATGTAATAATAATGTCAATGTATTATGATAATAGGAAAAATAATTATTAAAAATACTTCATACACAGGTAAACCTAATCTGTGCCCATATTCTATTGTAAATATTCAAAAAAGTATTTTTCTGGATATTTTTTGCAGGATCTGGGTTAATGAAGATGGCAGAATTAGCAAAATGGCCGCTAATGTTAAAATTTCAATAAATTATAATAATGCAGAAAATAATCCTTAAAAATATATTTGTGACAGTTGTTCTTTATATTTGGCCACATTTTGAGCCAAATATATCAAAATTATTTTTTAAAATATTTTTGGTGGAATTCAAGTCACCCAAGATGGCGGAAGAAGCAAACTTGCCACCAAGTGGTATAATTACAATATTTTATATTAATAAGGAAATAATCTGTAAAAAGTCTTTTTACCACATTAAAATCTAAATTCTGGCCATAATCTTTAATAAATATTCAGAACCTTTTTTCTGGATATGTTTTAAAGGTTCCTGGTAAACAAAGGTAAACAAAGGTGGCAAAACTAACAAAATGGCCTTCCATATAACTATTACATAATTACAGTACATTGAAATAATGATAAAAATACTTATGAAAAGTATGTTTGTCCCACTTGCTTTTAATATATGGCCATATTTTATGCCAAATAATATAAAAACATTTTTTAGAACATTTTTGTTGCAATTCATGTCAACCAAGATGGCGGAAAATGCAAAATGGCCGCCCATCATTGGTATAGATACAATATAGCATAATAATAAAGAAAATAATCCTTAAAAATATTTTCAACACATTAAAACCTAAAGTCAGTCCATATTCTGTAATAAATATTAAGAAAGTATTTTTCTGGACATGTTTTGCAGGATCCAGGTCAGCCAAGATGGCAGAAATAGCAAAATGGCAACTCATACAATTAGGATAATTATAATTAAGATAACTATAGGAGCGGCCATTTGCTATTTCCGCCATCTTGGTTGGCCTGGAACCTGTTGAACATGTCCAGAAAAATACTTTTTGAATATTTATTACAGATCATGGCCAGACTTTAGGTTTAAATGTGCTAAAAATATTTTTTACGGATTATTTTCCTTATTAATATAAAATATTGTAATTATACAAGTGGCGGTCATTTTGCTTCTTACGCCATCTTGGTTGAACGGAATTCCAACAAAATGTTTTGAAAAATATGTTTGATATATTTGGCTCAAAATATGGCCAAATATGAAGAGCAATTATCACAAATATATTTTTAAGGATTATTTTCCCTATTATTTTCATTTATTGAAATTTAACATTAGCGGCCATTTTGCTATTTCCGCCATCTTGGTTGACCCGGATCCTACCAAAAATGTCCAGAAAAATACCTTAAGAATATTTGCAATAGAATATGGGCACAGGTTAGGTTTACCTGTGTATGAAGTATTTTTTAATAATTATGTTTCCTATTATTATAATATATTGACATAATTATTGCATTGGCAGCCATTTTGCTTTTCCGCCATATTGGTTGATCTGAATCCAAAAGAAAAATTTTAAAAATCAGTTTAGATTATTTGTCATGAAATATGGCCAGATTTTAAGGGAAACTTTGTCAGAAGTATTTTTAATGAATATTTCTCATTATTTTTATACATTATGATAGTTGTATTGGCTGCCATTTTGTTGTTTCCGCCATCTTTGTTGGACTGAGGTCTTGCATTACCTATCAGAAACCATGCTTTGAATTTTATTAGCAACATTGAATAACGATATTTAGGATTTTCAATTGAAATATATTTTTAATTATTATTTTTTGTGAATATTTTGTATATTTTTTTAAAGTTTTTCTTATGGAGGGGGAATTTTTACTTTGTTGTTTTTACTCTTTCGGCGATTTACCGCCATATTGGCTGGCAAGTACTCTTGTGCCAAGGGTTGTAAAATGCAGTCTTAATTGTAGTATCTTAATTTACACCATTATGGATTGGGATTGTGGAAATTTACACTGTTTTTTATACAATTTTTGGAAATATTTCATTCATTTTGGCGGCCATTTTGCTTTTCCGCCATCTTGACTGACCTGAGTCCGGCCAAAACAGTCCCAAAAATTAATATTGGAAGGTTTGTTATAAATATGACCGAATTTTAAGATTAGATGCCTCAAAAATGTTTTTAGGAATATTTTCTGCACAAAATTGTGTCTGAAATAGTATTTACAAACGGAAAATGGCGGCCATTTTGGAAAATCGGCCGCCATTTTGAATTTTGAGTGGCTAACGGGTTTTTTCAAAAGAGCAATCCCTAAGGAGCATGTATGCAAATTTTGGTGCTTCTTTCCACTTGTGAACGATTTTACCAAAAAAATGCATTTATCTGCCCTACTAATAGGCTTAGAAAGGGAGTTTTCTCGAGTGGGGGGGGGGCTGAACGTTGTTTCGGACGGTCGTCCTGGGAGAGGGGTCTCCCCTCCTCTTTGGAAAGTGTTTGAAAATTTGAGGGTCCGTAGATGCAATTTTAAGGAAAACTTTTGGACAATTTTTACAGAGGGAACAAATAAGGGGTTTTCTTTCTTGAATTGAGGGGGGAGGAAACAAACGCCCTTCCGTCCTACCACATTTTTGAAGGGGGGCTTTAGCTCCTATCCCAGCCCCCTTTCCTACGCCTGTGACATTACTCAAGTGTACCTTAAGTCTAAAATTTCAAAAATATATGTTACAAAGCTTGGCAAATGCATCTAGATCATGGTCCAACTCCCTTCTTCACACGATATCCCTGAGCTAAGATATAAAATATTAGGGCTTATTCACTTAATTTATAATGGTAGATTGCGCAATAATTTGCGATGTCATTCTTGTACAACTCAAGTTACCGTCTTTGTATTTTTTTTTTTTTTTTTCGATAGCCACTGCACCTTGTGTAAAAATGTGATCACCCACTTACTCGTACTGTTATAAGTTGACTTGGCTATATATATGTGCCCTCTCCGTACAACATGCTATGCAAGGGAATAGTGAATCTTTCAAAGTCTTGTAAACATTTTAATTTTAAAAGGAAACAAAAGTAGGTAATGTGAGTTGTACAAGAAGGACTTCACAAATTATTGCGCAATCGAGTATTTCAAATTAAGTGAATAAATTTCAACATTTTATATATCAGCAACGGAGTAAGCAATGAAAATGGGAATTGGATAAATGAAATTCATTTTCCAACCTCTAGAATATATTCTTGTGATTGTAGGCTTTAGGTCCACTTTAAGAAGCCCGTACAGTATACCCAATGTAAGCCGGAACGAAAAGTATGTGCCAGATGGAGTACAACTTCATTTGTTCATTGTGAGCTGGATTGTTAGAAATTTTTGTACAAAATGTGTTTTAATTTGTCTTTCGAAACGTACGGTTATATAGCAAAGTCTTCATGCAAACTATTCATGTAACCAGAACAGCTGTTTGATTCAGATGTATTATTAAGATTTCCTAATGCCGGAATAATTTGTTGGATTCGGAATAATTTGAATATCTTTCACCGTTTCCCAGAAATATCTCTTCATATTTGATAGATTTTGATGGGAAATGTTGCTATTGTTTACTTTTTTAATGTTTTACATCAAGTAGACAAACAAGACATTACATATTCACAAGCAGGCCTCTACATTAGGCTTATAAACCCTACGCCTGCACGAGCAAAATTGCTCAGAGCAGGGAGTTGTTATTTGGACAACTCCCTGCTCAGAGGACGGTACAAGTTGCTGTAAAATCATTTTTTCACATCTCCAGAGGTCAGAGAGAGAGAGGGGGAGAAAAACATATCGAGTGCTTACTGAAGTAGGAACCAGGAAAAGTTAAAAGGAGTACAGGTTCTATGCAAAGAACCACATTGGGAATGTACAGTGTGTGAACTTGTAAAATCTACCTTTTTAACGGGAAACACCGATTGCTGAAAATGAAGAATTTGCTATGACTAGGTTTTGAATACACCGTGGTATGCGGATCCATCAGCACTGCTAAAGCCCACCGCTTGACTAAAACATTGTGCTTTGTTTAATAAGTTTCCTGTTATTTTATATTTTTAACCAGCTTTTTTACTGTATAGTTTTGTGGAAATTAATTACTTATGAGTTTTGTTTTGTTCATTAACCGCAGTGTTCGTTCTGTTCCTTAATATTTCTAAGAGAAAATGGAAATGTTACTTCATCTGGCACTACAGCGCAATTCTCTCTCAACGAGTTTAAGTACTGGGAAATGTTTGTCATTCTGTGCATAAAAACAGAAGGCTTTTACCAGGCTGTAGTGCTGATATCAGCTCACAATGGGACACAATGGCTTCCTGTATGACCTCCGTGAATTTCAGTACCCAATTAGGAAGCGCCTCTGAATTGTTACTTCTTCATACAATGCATGACTGTAAAATGACTAACTGAAACAGTCATACAACTCCAGCCAATCTATTTCCAATTTTACCACTAAAGTAACAATGAGAAATATCTGATTTTAAAGGAATTTTTCAAACAGTTGTAGTGACTAGTGAGTTCAGAAATTCTAGTAAAATACCTACGTGGCAAGCTGCACGATATTATTGCAATCACCTGATTATGATTGATCAGTATAATTATGGAAACCGTTGACAAGGGACTGGGCAAAGAAGAGTCCGCTCCGCTGGGTAGCAGAATCACAAAAAACGAGGACCAACAACAGCTGAAGCATGAAGTGTTGCTAATACGTACGCTTTATCTCAAAGTTCCCTTGCCTACGTAGCAGGCTGTACGGCATATTCCTTGTTAAGTCATGGTGGTTTGGGAAGCTGAGGAGCTGAGCAAACAGAGTTCGCTCAGCGGAGTAAAAATCCCCTCGACTCTCTGTGGAAGAGCCGAAGGGCGAACCAAGCGTTACCCCGTAAGAAGGGATCAGTATTTCTAAAAAGTGTTATAAACGAAGGCATTCGTGTTGTTTCACCTGTGAAAACTCGGAAAATTTGGCCGTAATATATACCGTGCTCTTACCAAAATTTTGTGCAGCTGACATGATAACAAGTGTAAAGCAATTAACACACGTTGGATTTTGTAACCTGTCACAAGGCCGGTCCATCCTTCCAATTTTTCACGCGCTATAAAGCTATGAGAATCATATATGATCATCCCTTGCCCCTCTGGGGCAATCGCTTACATAGTCCAGAGTTGAACAGTGTTCAACTTTCATAGCTTTATAGCGCTATACTAAAGTATATTGAACCAGCCTTTAGAGTGTCCGTGGCTTTATTATTACTTTGATCAATGTTCTTGCAGGATGGAGAGCTTTTGACTTTGGATATGTCGTCATACGTTTACTGGACTACTTTCACTCTGGAGAGAGGGGGTTAACTCTTTTTCGCTAGACGTTTTAATGCATACTTGCGAATATCTTGCCCGAAAATAGCAGATATGCTCGAATGTGGGATCCTGAAATCCTTGCTTAAAATCTCTACGTATGGACTACATAAGATCTGACAACACTTTTTAAGTTCCGGTGCTACCCACGCCGTGGAAAGGTAATGCATTTTATAATGTCGATGAATCAAAGAAACCGGGATTTCACCAAGAGCGTTGTCAAGGGGAGGGGGAACAGTCCCCCCCCCCAGGCCTTGTCGACCTTCATCTTGCCTCCATGAAATGACAGAATACAGTGTAATTGTTCAAACTTACACTTTGCATTATATTAATGTTGCACTGCTAAATGTACCGTAACCCTACCCCGCTCCCCCTCCCCAACACCAGTGTTTGATACTGGAAATGGTATATTGCCCCCACTTTTCCAGTATCGGTGCCCCATTTCCAGCCACTATCAGTTTGGAAGCAAAAGTTGTTCATATCTGAGCTAGAAATAGATCTTTTGTTAGTTAACGCCTCCGAGTCCACCCTCGCGTTTCCCCTCACAATCTGAATATTCTTATCTCACTGTACTATACACGAAGCGTTTCCATTGTATGGGTGCCAAAATGAAACCTGCCTGTGTTTAAGGGCATACGAGGCGGGAAGCTTTGGTGCTGCAACCCCTCCCTTCTTCTGGTAGAAGCAGAAGTGTTTTTCCAGCGAAATATATGCGGGGGGGGGGGTGGCAAATGTGCTTTCCTAACAAAAGTGCTCACGCCCCATTTCCGCTGAGTGAAAGTCCCCCTCTTATGTGTTACACAAATTGAATTATATGTTTTAGAAATGTGTCCACTAAATGAAAATAGACTCCGTTTAGCTATGTCAAATTTTGTAATGCACACTCCGTGCACTTTATTTTTACCTTGCTTGCACTTAAAGATCGTTTGAAACACTCATGGAAAGTTCGCTAGAACTATTTCGAATATTTTGTCAATGAAAAAACAGTGCTGTAACAAATAACGACTGGAGACAATTCTACCAAACTTACCCTATACCCTTGTAACTGTAGAGGATATTTTATTTTCCTTAATGAGTTCACAGAGTGATACAAGTCATTGAGTAAAACAACTTGTTGAGTCCCTTGACTTGACTACATACTACAGTGAATATGTGAAAATATCTGATGAAAACCCCATTGAAATGTTAAACTGTACCTGTGTATCTAGATATCTTTCATTTCCGCCAAACTTGCTGGTATTTTGGGTATTATTTATACCTTCAAATATTTTAACGACCACTAGGATGGCTATGAGTGGTCATGAGAGCCGTAATCTCTTTCTTTATTCGAATGGGCTCAGGTTACCAGGTGGGGTGTTAAAGGGAATAAGCAGTCACCCGAAATTTATCTTGAAACAACAACTTCATGACACAAATATCCTCTTTTTCCCTAACATGTATCTTTCATAATATTTCTGAACATACGTGTTGCATAGACTAAACCAAGATCAAATGGTTCTCAAGAGCCATTCATGAAATAGGATACCCTGGTGCACTAATCCAAATCTGGGTGACTGCATTTTCCCTTTAAGGTTCGTTCATACATGTAGTTCTGAAACGTTAACAAGCGTGTAGTATGTACCTGCATATCGACTCAACAAAAAGTGATCTGCTGGCCCATTATAAATTTAAGCTTTACAACATCAGTTCAGAATTTGTGGCCTTCAAGTACGTGAATATTGGCATTGCGTCTGTTTCATTAGTAGTAGGCCTATTTCCCAAAAGTCCGCGCCCGATAAGATAATTGCGATGAGTTAATTTGTGCTGTACCTCAAACACTGTGTGTATAATCTGTTTGTAAGGGGAAGTTGGAGCCATGGCCTAAAGAAGAAATGTTCGCCGTGAGAGATCATAGGTCAAAGGTCAGACGAAGATGGTTCAGTTTTGCATTGGTGCATGTTATAACATATGGTGATTTTGTCTCGGTCATGATTATTTTGAACGCCTCCTGATTGTATGACCCACCCGAGGATTCCCCGCGAAGTGGACTCTCCGTGTACAGTCCCTCTTTTTTAGGCTTTCCAAAGGGATATGGCTGATCAAGGAATATGCCATACAGCCTGCTACGAAGGCAAGGCCGGGAATCGTTCCCAAAAAGTCCGATTGCTAGAGGTTTTTGTCTCAGGTGTCCGCACATTTATCCATTCCGCTGGTCCTGAGTTCTTTAGCTCTGCATTGTTGTAAAATATAAACATTAAGATTTGTCAGGATTCAGAAAAAGGAAACTGGTATTGGGCTAGAAACTGCTCAGTTACCGAAAGTGTTTTTTTCAATTGTTCCATGTCTTTATTTCATTTCAGATCGACAGAGGTTGAGTGCTACAGAAATCTTTTTCGTCATACTGCCAACTTACCATGGCACAGGTTCCGAAACAACAGTGAAAAAGCCCTCTATTATAATCGTGCTTATTTTTCAACTACTATTGAAGATGAACACGACGGTGATCTTGGATTCGAACTTCACCGTCGGTTCTACGCCTGATTTGATGAAGGATTTTGTCAAGGATCGTCAATATAGATTCGAGAGCTACACACAGAGATGTATTCTCGCCTCCATATTCGTCTTTATCTTCGTCGTTGGAACCATTGGAAACAGTTTAGTGATACTGGCTGTCTTATTCAGTCGGAAGTTGAGAACTTTTACGAACGTCTTTGTTGTCAACCTAAGTGTGGCAGATCTGTTGATATGTATCTCTCTTTCTATGAACATAGTCGCACTCCTAAGCACCGATGGTTTCCCACTTCCTGATGTGATTTGCGCAGCCGCAGCTTTCGTAGCCTTTACAGGTGTTGGTTGCAGTGTGTATACACTGGCCGTCATTGCGTTAAGTCGATGGGCCGTCATAACTCGAAGTATTTCAACTCAAAGGTCATGGTTCACGGTGAAGAAACTGGTTGCCATGGTGATTTTCACGTGGCTCGTGCCAGCTGTAATCGCCTTTCTACCCCCATTCCTGGGACTAGGGCAGCTTGGCTACGCTGAAAAATACAGCACGTGTTCCCATAAGACGTCCCACGATCTGTCGGATTTCTACAGCTTGCTTCAAGGGGTTCTGTTTTACCCTGTGCCACTCGTGATTATAATTGTTTGCTATTACAAAGTCTTTACCTTTGTGAGGTTACATTCGAAAAATATCGTGGAACAACCTGATGTCTCATCCACTTCTGTTCCAACCAATCAAAACTACCTACAATCGAGGAACCAGCATGCTCAAAAGGAACGTTTGAGTCGTCGGCAAATTGAAATTACAAAAAACTTGTTTTATGTAGTGTTAGCTTTCTTGATCTGCATTACACCCTTTGGTGTCAGCCTGATGATTCCACCCAGTGATCCAGCTATTCCCTGGACGTCGACGCTACTTTTGTTCAACAGCTGTGTTAACCCTGTCATTTACGCTACGAAACATCCAAACTTCAAGAAAATTTTCCGTCAGATAGTTACTTGTAGATGGGCCGATATTCCCGAACCATCGCGAATATTAAAGTTTATCCGCTGCAGTACCTACTGACGTCACAGATCAACCATCAAGTACTTTTCAATAGACGCTGTTTAGGCACTATTTTGGAATTTTGTAAATATGTTAGAGTTAATATTTTTACTGTCTGGAAATGCACTTGCCTTGATTTTTAGTCAAATGACATTCGAACCTCTCAAATTAGGAGCTTAAAATTCTTAGAGGTCGTATATCCGAGAGATGAAACAGTGCCTTTCTTTGTTGCTTAAGTGCCTGCCACGAAAACGATATTCTTGTGGTAACTAAATACCCAAACTCAGAAAAGTCCCTTTTCGGCTGGATACCAGAGAGCGAAAACCGAACGTTACCCCAGGGGTTATGCTCCTCGAAGTTAGAAACTTCCATGTGAGTTAGTCTGTGAGGCATTCACCTCTATCTATGTAAAAGACTATAAATGAAGGTTTTGTAGCTTTGTGAGTTCTAGGCCTGGGATGGAACGAAAATTATTTCTCTCGGGCAAATTTTAGGGTAAAAATGGTGCAAGTTTCTATAGGGTTGCACAGGTTTTCCTCAGTCCCTATAGAAGACAAAATACCCTGTACACCGATGTTCGAAGTGTTAAACATCATTACTATTGACAAATGGGATGCTCATGGTGCTTGCATGGAGAAAGACACCTTGAAGAATGCCATTTTGTCCAAATGACGATAGAAACAAGAGGGTAGTGAGTGAGATCATTAAGATCATTCCTCCTACCAGCCAACCCCCTACATGGGTTAATTTCACTTTTTTGTGTAATTTCCAAACTCACACCCCAACATTTTCACCGATGCACTGAATTGTTCCCGGTGATAAGGACGCTTACTGCTGGCTCTTGTTAGACATGCCAGTCGGCCCTCTCTTGCTTCTCGCTTTTCGGCTCTATCGTGCTCCAACTCTTGAAATTTGTTCAAAGATATACCCGGCAGCCTCATTTTTTTCCACGAGGTTATGGGTAAATTTGACATTCAAAATTTTCCAAATTTGTTTCTAAATCATGTTTAGGATCAAGTATAGAGTTAGGGTTACGTGGACAGGGGTTATTTGGCCTGTTCTTTCATAATCTGGTGTCAGAATTACAATGAAAGAGTCGAAAAGCTGTCATTTTGGAACTAGGGGTGTGGCCTATTTCCAAGAAGCTGATTGGTCCATTGGAATGATTTGCCCATAACCTCGTGGGAAAAAATTGCGCTAACCGGCACCTTGCTTGAACTATGCATTGCCGTCAGAGGTCTGACCTTCTCAGCTACGTTTAGTCTATTCAGGGAGTTGCCAGCCGTTCGTCTGGCAACGGGCCCTGGTCTAATGTCCCCCGCATCGTAACTCCATTTGGAAGTAGTTTCAGGTTTTCGCTCAAAGTAGGAAATAGCCCCTACTGCCTAGGACTTCCCAGTCAGTCAGTAACTGGAAGGCAGTTGCTGACTGACAAGACCATAAAACCAGATTATGTTATGTTGGAACATACCCTAAAACTGCCATACAAACAGTCTGGCAAATAGCGTAAGTATTCATAGGTTAAGATACCTTGAGAGCATGTTGAAACAGGAAGCTGCAGCTCTAATCTCGTTGCTAAGAACAGGTTAAAGTGTTAAACGTTTTTTTCCGGAAAACATTTAAGTCAACCAAAATAATCGTACTTGGACTGACAGTAAGGAAACAACTTTAACCTACCGTATTTGTCTACCACAGAACGCCAAGAAATGTGTATTTGGTCTTTTACTTGCTTCTGTGATTATTCTTCGCATGTTTTCTCCATAAGTTTAGTGGAAATCCAATTACCGGATTACCCTGCGTATCAGGGATAATGTGCCCTCCAATCATGCAGGCTGCACTAACTTAGATATCTCACTCGTTCATGTAAAGATTATTTTTTTTTGTAAAGATTATACGGTTAGCTACGCAGGCTGAAATCTAAAATACTTCATGTTATTAACTACGTATCTTTAATTACAACAAAATGTTTTGAGTTGACAATTTCTGAATAGAGAAAGGGAAAGCAGTTAATTTGTTCGAGAATTTCAGGAGTACTTTGCAGATTACCCTTAATTGGGAAACGTATTCTAGATAGTCTACATTGTTGTGACTTCCCCATTGTCCAACTTGGCTGTCGCACTCAGAGTCAAGTGGCCCACTATTCCAAACTAATTAGTAATCTGCAGTCGAAAGTCGATTTAGCCAAGTGTAAAAGATACTACAGGTATTGTCAGAGAATAATGCTGGACAAGATACTGTCTAAAACATGGTTTTTTTTTAAAGCGGCACATTGAGTTAGTTCATGAAATCCACCAAATTTTGCCAAACCTGTTAAGTTTTTTTCACATACCAATGACAAGTGGTCAAACTTAAACAATCCCCACATCTTGCATACAAATAAATGTTTCATAAGTGAGTAATAAATAATTCAATTCGGTTTTCAAAAATTTGTGACCAGACACTTTTTCAAATTATGCACACAACCATTACAAGCCAGAATACCAAAAAATTCAAAATTTTAACTTTATGCGTAACTATTGGATGTGAAACTTGAATAATTATGCTAATAATAATCATTATCATGTGGCAGTACCCTTCAACACCTTCGTTAGGTATCGATATCAACTCAATATTCCCCTTTAAGTACAACAATAAGCTAAGCGTCTGTATATAGATAGGTAGGGAAGGCGGAGACATTATAGACATGGTTTTAGTTTTCCACTTTTCACTTTAAATGTGTTGTAATATAGACTAGTATAAACGGTCCGTAAACTTTTTAGATGGCTGCCCCGAAACAGCCCTTGAATTAAACTACGCTATTAGCCTAGTCATGGTAACCCTGCTGCGAGGTAACGTGTTTGCATGTGGTCGTTTTAAACGCCATTCTATTCGCCATGTTTCCCTAAGAATTACGGCACACCAAAGGCAGCACACTGCCTGGAACTTTTGGGAATCGCCCTTGGTACCCTTTTGTCACAAAAGTATTACATGGAAGAAACTTTGCGCGGTACCTTTGCTTTGGGCTTATCGTTGTCATAGGGGTAAATTGTGTCGACAGCCTGCCCACAGTACCGTATTTCCCCGTTGACTTGATAGAATGCCTCGGTACCTTGTTAAATAGTTGCCGTGGTGCCCCGCCATTTCGAAACAAACCGAAGGCAATTTCTGATCCCACCTCCGCCCAGTCCCCACAATATTCCCTTGCCCCTTACAATCGCAGCACCGAGTGTCGACGTTCTACACCACATGCCTTGGTCTCTTAATTTGCCAATGTCCGGCGTCCTTTAGCCCCCACCCGAAAACTGTCGGCGGTACAAAAGGGACCGTCACTTTACCATTGAATTAGTAGATTTCTCTTTACTCTTCACTTCGGCTGAAAGCTGAAACTAACCGTGTCTGTTTTGGATTTTATCCAGCCTTAGTTGCCTAGGCGTAGGGAGCGGGGTGGCTGGGGGCTAAATCCCCATTAAAAATGTACTGATAGAAGTATGTTCCCCCCCCCCATTCAAGGACGAAAACCCCTTATTTGTTCCCTCTGTAAAAATGTCAAATTCCAGTAGGCTAATTTCCCTTAAAATTTGCTGAATAGTCTAAACTGCATCTAAGGACCCTCAAATATTTGCAACTTTCCCAGAGGGGAAGCGGAAACCCGTTCCCTTACACCTCTCCCCCAGGACGGCTGTTCGAAACAACGTTCAACCTTCTCCCACCCCCATCCCACTCCACCCCACCCCACCCCGTTGAGGACCGTTTCCTACGCCTATGCTTAGTTATGCTTGTCTATTTCTACACTTCTCTTCCAATCAAGTTGCCAAAAATCTATATTGTATCATTCATACTTTCCCTGTATTCTTTTCTTCACATCATATTTCTTCCTATGAATAAACGATTCTTTACTTTCAATTTTATTAATTTTTGTTGTCTTTTGCTGTATATGGGTCTAGCTCTACGTGGACTCTAGCCACAACACGTTGGACAAACCAGCATTACTTTTCAAAACATTGTGAGAGATTGCATACATACGACTCTTGTGGTGAAACAAAGTGCAAGTACTGCTTATCCTCGTTATGTGTAGGCCTATACATGCATGGAACCATGACCAGGAAGTAAGCTTGAAGATTCACAATTAGAACAAGTGGGCTCAACATGGGGAAAATGGAACGAACTTAACATTCTTTCCTAATCCACTGCTCAGCCTCTTTCGGCACTCAATACAAGTACACGACAAGTCTGATTCACACTTTCAGTTTCAGCTATTGCTCATCAGTTTCACCAGTGGTGATAATTTTAAGCCTCCCTGGTTTCACAATGTAGCGCCGGATACGTAAACATAAGCCAGCTTTCTGGAGAGCTTAAAGCCGATCAAGACACGGCCTTGCTTGGACAGGTCTTCTTCCAATGTACTCGGACCAAGGAGCTACTAGGACCGGGAAGTGTCAGGAATTTGTACTTTGTAGAACTATTTGAAGGCTTCTAGCAAAGTCCCGTGACCCTGTGGTGTGTTAATCCATTTGGGAGAAATTTCAGGTTTTTGTCTGTAGTGGGAGGTAGCCCGCAGACTTCCTTATAAAGTACCGTAGTCTTGCTGTACCACTATGTCTGTTTCCTGCGTAGTTGGCCGTAGGGCATTTTCCTTGTTCAGTCAAGCCTTATAAAGGTGCTTAAATAGTGCCCGTTCCGGGGCGAACACGGCAGTCTGCAGAAACAGACAATGCAATGCAATGCACCACCACCAGTCGGTGTTTAGTGTACCGTGAAAAATACAATTGCAAAAAATGCTTTCCAATTTGCTGGAAGTGGCACCTTCCGTGCCTTAAAGCTTCCTTCGAAACAGGCTTGTCTTTATTTGAAAATGTGGGAGATTTACGCGATTGATCTGTCAATGTGATAAAAATTTACTTTGGAAATTTCTGGGGACCTGCACCCCCTCCCCGCTGCGTACGGCTATGTTTAGTACAAGGTTGTATTAAGTCGTGCTCGTATGTTTGTATAAACTTGTTGGTAAGCTAGCAGAGCCATTAAATCATACTATTGCACGCACATATCTTCAAGTGCGTAAGACAATGGAATAATGGTATCGCACTCGTAATAAGCAGAACTATATAGGTGACAAATACGGACTGCCACTGCCACAGGAGGCTCCCAGTTGACAATTCCCTTCATGTAATGCCCTTTACTTCAAATTTCAGTTAAACATCTATCCTCCATTTTTCTCAGGGAGCCGTCGGAAGATTTCTAATGTAAGGGGGGATGCTGAACCATTTAACTTAAAGATTGGGGTTCGAACCATTCATCTCTGGAGTTTTGGCCATCTCCTAGGTAATTTTGGACGTTGGAAGACAAATTATTACCTTCTGGCTGCAAATTATTGGGGCTGTCGCCTCCCCCCCGGCTCGACGGCCCTTCAAAGTTATCGTTAAAGATATCCTTGGAGGAGTCATGTAAGCGTTCTCCTAAGCATGCTCTGCCCCTATTTTCTTATGTTTATAAGATGTCAGTTGATGCCCGAGCGTGGGTTCAGGACGTGTTCGAAATGGGACCATCGTTGCAGAACTTGGAGAGCGCCATTATCTATGATGAATAGCTTTACAGAGTACAGTATCAAGAAGTTTGCCTCCAAGATGACAGGAAAATGGAACATTCTAGGCCTTGTAAGTTGCATTCCTCCTGTCTTCTTTCCTTTATGTTATTCTTATTTTCATTAGTTTGTTTCTCATTATTTCATTTATTTTAGTGTCGGAGAGCAAAAAGGTTACCATATGCCCTTACAGTGAATGGGCGCCAATCATGAAAGAATGGAGCATGCCCCAGCCATGCACATTATGTATTTATCGAAGCTTGAGGACAAAATCTGTATAGTCGACACAAAGTATTTTTCATGTTCTGCCATTAATCCCCCTACCCCATTAATCCAAACCCCACTTTTTTTCAACTGGGATTGACGCTCCTGCTAAGGAAATGACCTTATCATATTTGGACAGATAGCCGTTTGGCAGCATTCCCCATAAAATACGTGTAGTTTGATAGATTTGAGCCAGTTTTCTTTTTCTTTCTTTCTTTTTAATATTTTGGCTGAGGACCACTTTTACCTTGGAATTCTTCTTTATGAAGCACTAACGTAGAAGCTAGAAAAACTTCGATTAAATAAGCTTTGTCTCCTCGAATTCTCCGGGGCCATCTTAGACTTATAGTGCTCCAGGTAACATTCCCATATGGGTTCCTTAGGGGCCCCATATGAGCCAACATATGGGGCCCATATGATCTTGCACCCAAAATTCATATGGGGCTCATGTGGGGCAGTTGTCCACATGGGCAACAGAACTATCCCATATGGGTCATATAAGCCATACGGGCTGGCCCATATGGCCCCTTATGAACCTTGGGTGCTTTTAATGGGCCCCATCATGGGTTCACCCATATGGGGCCCATATAGGTTTGCTACCTGGGGGGCATCGCGGACTGCAAATCGCCTGCGGCTGTCACTTGAGAACTTTGGGCATAGGCAAATTATTCCCCGGTTCAATCCGCAGATCAGGGAGTTGCAACTCCCTGGTTCAATGTGGGTAAGTGTGATATGACCATGGAGTTTCCGAGGTGGAAATTCCATGATATAACCAGCCATTTGCTACCCTGATATAACCAATAGAGAAGATCGGGGGTAGGTGGAAGGCCCTAGGGTAATTGTGGGTGATTCCTTCATCCAATTATTTGGTCAAAGCACGCGTACTACTTTTGCTGATATTAATGAGTAGGCCAGTAAGACAACTTTACCATGCACTTAGCAATCACAGAAACGTTTCTTTCAGGCGCTTAGCACTACCCTTTTGCATATTTTTTATCAAAATGCATAGATACAAGAAAATACACCGTATATATGCTCATACGATAGTGCATGTGTGTCTACTATCGATGGAATTACTTGATTTAAGTCTTTCACTGATGTATAATGAGTAGAACTAGCACATACAATGACTCAGGCATGTAGAGTATGCTACTGATCACTGCTCATCATCGGCCATTCTTCAAACGTTTAGAGAACCCTAGTAGTTCAAGTGAAGATGGGCCAGGTCACGTGGTCAAGGAGACGAAAGAAAAGCTGAAGGCAAGGCAGCCGAGATCCACAGAAGGAATACGATTTAGATAAAAGGGAATAGGCCCTAACCACAACATTATTTTTAAACCTTAGTTACACTTTATGAATCTATAGACTTCCCATGGAAGCAGGGGGCAATGATTTGCCCCATAGGAGCACGGGAAAGCTCCCCTACCGGGGTCACCAGCCCCAAGTCACAACAGCTAGGCAACTGGCAGGGGGGGGGGTAACCCAAACTTTTCAGTGCGCGAAGCGCGCAGAAAATCTGCCCAGCTTGAGAGCAAATACACTTGAACCTTTATAAAAATTACCCTGACAAAAGTTCCATTACCACACTTGAAATACTGTGTAAAACTGTAAAACTGTGGTGGATTGTGAATATCGTTGAGTGGCAGAGTGGTTTATTCCTGCTGTGCACCAATGTGTTTCACTGACATGTGCATGGGTTCAAACCCCACTCTCGATGTACGTGGGTTTTTCTCAGGGTACTCCGACCAGGGAGGTGTTACCTTGACTGGCGACACATCTTTAATCCTTTCTTTGAACTATGCTAGTTGCCGACTGTAATTCCTTCTTTGTAGTAATCTTTCATATATAATAGGCTTAAAGGTACTTAAGAAACTAAACACAAAGGTTCACGTCGTCTGCTAAATCTTGAAGAGCGGCACGTGAATATTTGCCCATTTATTTTACATTGCCAGTCGTTCAAGTTGCAAATTAATTTGAGCCTTTATGGCGCGTTGTGCCACTTTCAAAAATACTCCATTGTCATCCCGTGCTACATTTTGAACACGAATACATCACCTTCAAGTTGCGAAATAATGCGCAAATTGATGAAAAATAAACAGTAACTTATAGCCACATACCTCTTTTTTGCATTTGCAAATAGCATAAGCAGTGTTTTCACCACAAGGATCTTTAGACTTAGTAGCGACAAACAGTCGTTTTGAATTTTAAAACATTGGTGCTCACTAGGCTGTCGGTAACTTGCTAAACATCACACCATTGTTCCTGATAATCTTATTGTCAGCGTAGTAGAGTCGTTAACAAAGGTTGACTGGGACAGGAAGTAATACTAATTGTAAGTATTAGACAAAAGAACTGAAGGTTCTGAAGTCCTATGATCTGTCATTAAATGATTATCTCGTCTCTCTTAATTGGATCAAACAGGATTAGAATAAATTACTTTTTAGTTGGATCTCCTGTCAAGGTAACACCTCCCTGGTCAAAATCGATTGCCCAGCTGACGAAGTCGGTTGCGAGCCAGACTGAAGCGCCCTCGGCGGAGCAGCTAACTAGCTGACTTTTCTTTTGTTGACCCATCTATATCTTCTGTACTGCTTCAGTTCTTGTATACTTGTTACTTTCAGTTTTAGCTCTATCCTCCTGGCCAATAATATGGGGTTTTTTTAGCTACTCGGTCAGCTAACACTTATTTGGAAAATTCTGATTCTGATGGCTTTTTGTTGTCCCCAGTAAATGTGGGATTGGAAGATGTCGACGGGTTCGACATGTTATATTTTTCATTATCCTGTACTAATTCTCTTCTTTTACCAACGAAAGTGCGTTACATCCTTGGCATGGTTTTGTCTAATTCTCTTTAGTCTTAAGGTTGTACGTTAATACTGCATTGCCAGAATATTGTGAAACGTCCGAAGTAGTGGTATTTATCTTCTGGGTATGTTTGGAGAAAGGCATCGTCAATGGAACACGACAATCCTGATGAACTTATCCAAGAATATTTGTCGATCTTTGGAGTGCAACTTTCCAAATTGGGGGCGTCGTTCGTTAATATAAACAAAGATATTACAAGCATAGATTCCAAACTTAAAATGGCGCGTTGACTCCTCATGGAGGCCGAATTATCGGGGCGGAAGTGCTGATCACTGCTCAGTCGTTTTGAAAACATACAGGCAAATGAATGTCTTACAAAAGTATTAATACTTGTTATTTCGGAATGTTGTTGCCTGAAGAAGTACTACGTCTCCATTAATTCCACTTAAACAAGAATAACTTATTTCTTCAATGCGGCATTCCACGTATTTACACTTGAACATGAACGCACAATGACTGGTATTGCAAGTTCATGGACATTCATTGGTCAGTTTCTATGGTATCTTCAAGTGACGCACTTTTATATGCGCGTTCAATTACTTATGCGCTCACAACGGGAAAGCAACTAGCGCGTTTGTTTCCAGAGCGCGCAGAACTGTGCGTCAAATATTCCGTATAATGCACAGAGAAATTTATTCTGCGCGTATAGAACGCGTTGTAAAAGTGCACCGGTGCTAACCTCTTTTGAACAATGGAATTTTCTGTGACGCGTTCTTATTTTAGTACGCAGATCGCGGAATAGAACGGCGCGCATGTCAAATAAACACTTCCGCCCCGATATTTTCGTCTCCATGAGGAGTCACTGAGCGTAACAGTGTAGATATAGGAGTTTGGAATCTATGCTTATAATATCTTTGAATATAAATTAAAGTACCTTTATAGGGTACTCTAGCTAATATAAATCAGAGCCGTATTCTGTATGTATTCTGTATTGATGAAGAGCAGTGGTAGCGTCCATGTTCAATGGTTCAAATGCAAGTGACAAGATGGTTAAGGCTGTTTATTATTGGTGTGTTTTTATTTCGGATATGGTTGTTTGCCACTTAGCAAGAGCTTGTTACCCAGCCGACAATGTCAACAGCACGAGTTGCCACGTAGGCTACAGGGGGCGGATATAGGGTCCTTTTGAGGGTGGTGGGGTCCAATTTGAAAAAAAAAAATATCCCCCAAAATTTCTTTACATAAAGGACAGCAATTTTATAGTTTAGCACATATTGACAAAGAATGGGTACACCGAGAAAACTGAAAACTTTATTGCCATGCACTCACATTCACTGCACTAGTGAAATTTTGATGGCAGTATCTGACTTTAAAGCACTCTGAAAAAAAAACTGGCAATACTTTGAACTGGTAATACGTTTAAAAAACTTCAGTGTTCAGTAACTGTTTCCTCTTTTGGCTGGGCATACCCAGACAAGGTACTGAAGAGGGGGTGGGGCCACATAGCTTCCAGGGGTATCTTTCAGGGGCGAGATGTGTTAAACTGTATGAAGGAAATAGTAATCAAAGTTATACAGTGGGCGGCCCCCAGGCCCCCTTGGCTTCGGGCTTGGTGTAATGGAAGAGGCGTCATCGAAAGGGAGGGTGACCTTACTCTTACACCTAATTTGTCGCTCATATAAGGTGGTCTGGATGCAAACTGGTGCTATCTTTGCAAAGCTTTGAATTCGTGATATTCTCATTAATGAGAAATTCTCATTAATTAGTGAGTTTTTCGTTTCTTTTGGTTGTGGCTGAATGTAAGACTGTAAGAGAAGGGGTGTCGTCTAATGGTGACACGCTTCCTTTTTGGAAAAAAGAAATGTTTATGTAAGGTGGCATAGGTGCAAATTGTGCTATCTTTGGCAAGGCTTTGAACTGATTATATGTTTAGATATTCTCATTTTACTGAAGTGATATTTTCGAATGTGGAGGGGCCTGCAAGGCTGGTACGCAGTGCGCAGCCCTCTTGGTATAAGCTACTGGGATCACAGTCTACAGAGAAAAAAATGTCTCTCGAATTGGCGGAAAAGGCACTTTCTAGATCTTCTAAGTTGTATCTAAACATCCTATTCTGAGATTTCGGGCTTGAGAAATTTAAGACCTTAAAAACAAAATGTAAAGTTGAAATATTTCCTCAGTAAAATCAGTTTGTAGGGGGAACAGGACTTACAGGGAAAATACAGTCACCCTTATTAGAATTACTAAACCTGGTATCCTAATTCATGACTAGATCTTTTTAATTATGTGGAATATTTTTGTTTGTTAACTGTTAAATTCAAGTAGAATAACTTCTTCACTTTTGAATCAGTTGGATACACTTTTAACCAAGTTGTGTCCATATGCCACCTCCTAAGCTGTTGGGTAAAAAACTACTCAAGTTGGTTACAAAATTACCGTCTTCTTGGTGAAAATTCACCTTACATGGGTACTTTTTGACCTACTTTGGGTAGTTCCTTACCCAGCAAAAGGAGGTTGCATAGCCTACTTGAGTAAAACTCTTTCCAACTGTTTTTAGAGTGTTGCTTTAATTTTTACAATTACACCGACTATTAGACCAAGGTTACACTCATTATTAGTGTGTGATAAGGGCCCTAGCCTGTTGGGGCAAGGGGGAAGTTGCCCCCCTCCGAGATTTCCAAACCGTAAATGAAAGTCTGGGTACTTGAGGAAAATTCTAAAGTGCTGAACATTTGACTGTCCTGATTTTAAGGCCTTAGAACCTGGGAAATTGCATATAAGGATTTTTTTTGCCCAAATTTTCCCGGGGAGGTCCCTGGACCCCAGCAGTTAACGCGATCTTACGTGGCTTACTTCTCCTGACGAATGAGCTAACGCTCTTCTTCGTACATGATATACAGTTGAATACACCTAAAGCACATATGCAGGCTAAAGATCTTTAGCATTATTTTACATGCCGTGCCACAACATATAGTTTTATAAAATAGCCTTTGATTACCTTTAGTTATATGCTAAATTCAATGGGCTTGTAAAGTAAATTTCAATTTTAATCAAATTTACCTTCTGAATTTGAAATCTAAATTTGTTTCTAAAGAATGAAATCTAAAACAGAAAATGTTTAAATGCAACTTATAGATGTGGAAGGTATAAAATGTGCCCACCCCCATCTGGAAGGTATTTTCGACCAAAGATTTTCTTGGAAGGCATTCGCCTCGGCTACGTGCCAACCGATGGTGAATCCCCCAGTGGGATACTTAGGGATAGCATGCATCGTGTGCCAGTCTTGCAGGGGGCCATACCGCTGCCAAAAATACACTATGTAGAATTCCTAAACATATAGCCAGGTCAAAGCTTCTACCAACTAAGAAACTTTAGAAAAACAAAAATTTCTCAAAGAGTAAAGGTGTTACCCTCCCCTTAGGCAACTAACCTTCAATTACCGCCAGATCAAAAAAAGAAAACATGGCTAAATAACGAGGACACCTAAACATATAATCAATTCAACGCTTTACTAAGCTTTATCAAAGGTAACACCATCTTGCATCTAAACCACTTCTACATGGTCAAAATTTTCTGAAAGAGTGGGGTGTCATCCCTTTCTCTTGCGTTACACCCAGACAAAAATAAAGAAAAAATCACTAAAAAATGACAATTTCCAAACATATAATCAGTTCCAGCTTTGCCAAAAGTAGCACCATTTTGCACGTCATCCACCTTTTATAAAGTTACCTCCTCCCTAGCCTGCGTAGCGCCTGTGTGGCTGCCGCCCCCTTAGGCTGCAGGTGGTTTTTCGCAGCGATGAGCTGACCGAATAAATTCGTTCGCTCCGTGGAGTACCTCCTCCCCTTAGTATCCTCCCCAGGATGGTATCCATGCATGGGTGACAATACCCCGCGAAGCGGACTCGGTTTGCTCAGCCCCTCTTGAAGGCCTCACAAACATCTAAACAAGGAATATACCGTACAGCCTGCTACGTAAGCAGAGGTGACAAAGGAAGGGTCCACCAAGGTGTCAACTACCTTTAGGCACTTCACTCGGTGCTCCGCTTAGAAAGTGTCATGAACTGCGCCCTAGAAATTTTACCCAGACTACGGCCGTGATGAGTCAGTCTACTAAGTAGGATTTCTTTGACTGTTAATCACGGTGAATACGACGTGATCCTTGCGGGATTTGAAATTGATCTACCCGGAAGAGGAGGGGGATCCTGATGTAGGTGGGAGTTTGCAACCGAAGCGCCTGCAGGGTAGAGGTGTGTTGAAACCTTAACAATGAGAGTGTTGAAAAGGCGACCTGGTACAGAGGGTAACAGATGGGAGGAATAAGAAAGGGCACTTTTTACCGTGTCAGCCTAGTACGTCACATATTTTGCACAATGAGCATAATTAACCGAGTCAACATATGAGAGTCAATACTTTATTGCATAATTAGTTTGAGTCTATGAAATCATTACATTAACATATGCAAAAGTTTAACAAATGGAAAAGCATGAGAAATATCCTAACTAAAGCAATTCTAGTTATATCTACACAGCTAAAGAAAATACCGTTAATACCGTATGACAGTTATAATACCGTATAACAGTTATAATACCGTATAACAGTTATAATACCGTATAACCGTCATAATACCGTTGTACCGTTAACTTTTGTCCCATTTGTACATCTGAGATTGAGTCGTACATTAATTTTTAAGTTCTTCAAACCATAACACAAAGGCTATGATGATCTTCTGATATGGTCTATAGGTCTTATTTCTCACGGTGTATTCTATGAAGAGTCATGAGGGCTATACCTTAACAGGAGAAAATTGGATACTGCTATCAAGCCACTAGCCTTGGAAGTCACCCCAGTTTGAATTGTTATATACCTGGGTGTCCGAATTAAATCATGGTTCATTTGAATCACTTCATGATATTTTTGTTCCTGAATTGTTTAATTCGTACAGAGTAGCTTTTTGGTTAATGTGCAATGTGCAGTACCTGTAATTATGTTCTGAAACGCCATGGAAGATACTCTCTGGCGTATTGGTGGGGGCGGAGTGAGGGTTTGGGGAGTTCAGCCCCATAGTAAATTTTTTTAAAAGAAAGAGTAGTGTTGATCCTATAAACACTTAAAGAGGTTACAACTGCGTAACTTTTGTTAGAGTTCATCCCTATAGGCATGTGGGTATCACAATTTATTACTTATCTTATGGTAATTCATAAAAAAAGACAAGCTCCGCCTCCAACATTTCGGATCATTATGTCACAGCTGAATGGAATATCATTTGATAATTGCTTTTCAAGTAGTGTGGTAAAATGTACCTTGTGGATTAGAACCTACGGCAATTTGCTCTTCTACTCAACCAATCAAACTGAGGCCATAACAAATGTGGTTTGTTCTGGCTTACATCTTACACCAGGGTACATCATTTGGCAATTTTTATTTCAAAGATGATGGAATCGACTCATTCATACTCAAGCTTAGGCACTCAAAAGACATATCTAAATTGCCATATTCTTTTATACCCATCGCATTACAATACAAAAACGACACGGTATCTATGCAGTAGGCTACCTTTGGATCCGCGTACTTATGTTCTCTTTTGACGAGAAAATTCATATTCAGTTGCCCCTTGGATGGGACATAGTTTTTGGTTCATTTCATTTCTACGAGAGACATTCGGCAGCCCCTGTGGTGGTAATCACAGCGAGCCGCCACGCAGGCTAGGCTTCTTATGATGGAACTGAAAAACGCATCTTTCATTCAAACCCTTCGTTTCGTAACTCACGCCTACCAAAATCTTGGCATGTAATTCCTGATAAATTATTTGTCTTTATAGGAAACGTAGGATGATTGTTTCGGTGTCAGCTGTTTAGACTGACCAAAATGCAGAATAAAACGACTGCTGAAGTGATTTTACAACTGAATTACAGTTATCAAAATCTCCGATAGCTACGCCACACCGAGATACCCGTTGCACTTCATTGTATTTTTTGAACTACATCACAACATGTGTTGCTGCGGACGGATGTATAGTAGGGCCAGGAGTCTCATTTACTGAACTACTTTGGCAAACACAATGAAAATGTTAATATACTCACAGCTTCATTACTGCAATTTCACTACCATTTTATCTCACTTATATCTAACACTGTACACAATCGAATGCTTGAAGATAAAACCGAATGTCGATATTCTCGATTTAAAATATGTTACATTCCTATCCCTTATCCATAAAATAACCTCCACGGTATTACTAAAATTCGTTCACGTTATAATTTAAGTTGAATTCAATTTTTTTCGTGTCAGAAGACGTAATTTCTTTGAAGCCCATCGCTATTACACGGCCATGGTCCTTTCGCAGTGTAAGTACATATCAAACACACGCATAACGTTCTTATGTCATCATCTGCACATTGTAAGACGGAAACATTTTAAAAGAGTTCATTATTTAAAAACTACCCTAGAAGCATTTACGGTGTACTATTGTTGGTCCAACTTCATCGTACTCTTGCTTGCTGATCCACATTTGCTGAAACGTTGACAGGGAGGCTAGGATCGATCCACCAATCCATACCGAATACTTCCGCTCAGCAGGCGCGATTACTCGGACTTTCATCGTCTGTGGCGCTAGACTTGTTAACTCTTTCTGTAAACGCTCGGCTGAGCCAGCAAACATAGTAGACCCTCCTGATAATACGATATTAGAATATAAACTACACCTTATATCTACGTCACACCTCATGATGCTATTATAGGTTGTCTCGTGAATGCCACCTGCTTCCCTACCTATAAGGCTAGGCTGATATAGGGCTTCCACGCACCGGAAGCGTTCGTTACCAATAGTGATGACCTGCCCGTCAGGAAGCTCGTAGGTTTTTTCGACAAGTGAAGACCCAGCCGATATTTCCATCTCTTTTTCAAAATCAAAAGCGGTGTAACATAATTTCTCCTTGATGTCCCTCACGATCTCTCGTTCAGCTAAAGATAGGAGAAGAAGAGAATGCGTTCAATTTTTAAGGCGTTTCCTTCACACTGAGAAGGATGTAGTCCCCAACCTGACTTGAAAATACCAATTGAACTTGAGAGCTGTTAGGAACTCCTTGATTAAATCATGAAGAGGGTTATTTCGAGTGAATCTTCCTTGATAAGATTTAGCAATTAATTTTCATTCTCAAATAGCTCCAACCCGTCTCAATTCCGATCACGTCTTTTCATGGCTTGTCAGACCTTACATTGCCATAACATGTGCCCATTACGACTTGCTGACATGGATATAGAGTATACTTTAGTATTATCTCTAGTGCTTCCATTTATCGGTGCTTTCATGGGTGGGGGTGGGGGTACGTGTAAATGTGAACCTACAAGCGTATTCCGTATATTTAACATGGGAAGAGTTATATTCCCATTCAACTTAGGAATACCCCAAATAAACCCCCAAAATTTTCCCGGATGCGACATGTATAATAGTGTCCCTTATTACTTCACACGAGACTTAGACTTAGACTGCTTGTTAACCAGGCATAGTTCTTATAGATGATGAAACCACTATACTGATGGCAACTATGAACAAGTGCACACTCTTCGGATAAAAGCAATTAATTCCGCATCGGAAGTATACTGACTTTTAGATAAGACAACAACGTACATGTCCTCAATATGACGCATCCACATACCAAATATAAGGTTTATGTTGAAACCTAAGGTTGTTCACACGTTTTAGTTGTACCTGTGTGACTTCAGGTGACATTTGAACTCCTCTTATAAAAACTTGGAAATATCTTTTCAATAAAAAAGCACATCCGCATGGCGTACACATGACTTTATCTCGTATTCGTCTTTGTAATTTTACCAATTTTCTATTCGTTTAAGACTTTTTTATTTACGTGTTTTACTGTGCTACCTTTTGTTGTGCTCTCTACTGTAAAACGTTCCGAAGTCTCTGTTTGTGGTTAGGCTCTATAGAAAAATAAATTATCGTTATTATTATTACTATTATTATTTGTTATTGAAGAGTCCATACGCTTCCTATCCTGAGATATCGTGTTCACAAGGTTTACAGAGTCTAATTATGGGTGACCCTAGATGACCTTTAAGTCTCACCAAAATAACAGAGTGAAGTTCTCTGGTGTTTCCAGAGAGTTGCCAGAGTCTCCGACACTCTATGATGTGAACGTATCCACATGCCTAGTATGAGAAGTATACATCCTTTCTGTTTTGAGATATGGTATTCACTCACTCATAGGCACACATGACACGGCTGTATTAGTTCGAAACCAAACAATTTATACGAGAGGCATTTTTCGAAAATCTAATTGAGTTGTCACGAAAATTATTTGTGAACATTAAATTTTGAAAATCGCAAAATGATCGCACACAGAAAAGCTGACTTTTCTCCAAGTGCGTGGTATGCTACACAAAGTGACCAACCGAGCAATTAAAATGCTCAGCAAAGGAAAATTTGCCATCGATTTGATTCTTGTAAGCTAGTTTCGAGTGCGATGTGTGTTTGAAAAGTGTGGGTATCACGTGTCTATCACTTAACAATCATTTTGTCGGTAAAAACTGAAAAACATGAAGTGCAATGGATGAAACTTTCCAGAAATATTTTGCGATGTGTTTTCTCTCTGTTACATTTTGGTTGCCTTCGTGATGAACGGTTACACCCTATATTCCGACGTCTCTTTGTTCCGACTCCCTATATTCCGACAAGTCTACACTGAGGTCAGTGTTAGGATAAGGGTTAGGAATAACCTAACCCCTTATTCTACCATTAACCTCGTACAGATTTGTCGTAACATAGAGACTTCGGAACATAGAGCTGTCCCCGTGATACAATACCTAGAAACTGAGTTTTGAATAGGTGGTGGAAGTACACAACACAGTGTTTATGACGGAACCTTGAATCAATCACTAGGCTACGAGATGAGAGCGGTGAAAATATTACTTATTACCTAAACTCAAGAATAATTATATTAAAAACAAAAGGAAATGTTGTCTGCTTTATCAAAATTATGATTGAAAACTTCGCTCAAGATATTCTAGCCTTCATTTTTACTGACGTTTGTAAAATTCTAATTCACTTTAATGCCGAGACTTGAAGTCGTGGTTGTGAGTAAAGGTTTTCCCTTGAAGATGAAAAATAACACTTGAAACACTTGATGTTGGGTGAAGACCACGTGATGAAGGTGTCATGCTTACCATTGATACACATGACCCCTACACGCTATACTAGTGTTTAGAACTCAGTGATCGGCTCAAGATATCCCTACCATATATTCTATTAAAGGTTGTATGACATGGAAATAACATAGTTGGATATTCAATGTAAAAAGCATTAAAAATCCATAAAATAGCGCCGCAATTTCCATTGAAATCCATCAAATATTGAACATTTTACAGGGAAATTTCTATTTCACACTTGTATCATGAATAAACATGAGCTAAATATGCAAATATGTGACATCGAAAGAGGGACATACCATACATGGCACATTTTAGTCTTTGTTTTTTCGACCTTAATTTCAAGGACACTGGTAGCATTGTTATTCCCTGAGGGGTTTATTATAAAAGTTAAAAATTTTTCTCGAAAAATACTAATATCACTCACCAAACTGTAATCTATATGATCGGTAATTAAGAGATAATTTATATAGGGTTAACAAAAGAAATCATAACACTGTGCAACACTCTACATCATTATTTTTGCATAGGCAATTAGTTTCTTCAGAAACCATCAAACTTTGAAGACGTATATTTTGAGAACGGTGAAAGATATTGAAATAATTCCAACGGATCTTTGATTGGAGGACTTAATTCTTTAACTGACAAGTGAAACAGCTCTTTTTGGTGGCATGTCACACGATCTTTAAGTAGCAGTGCAGTGGGTACTCAAATTAGTTAAATTCTAAAATTCTCTCTGAGGGCATGCCTCCATTACATGACAACTTTCTTAATTAAACAACCTGGGTTATGAATATTTGAACTTGATGTCAAAGCCATGACTCATATATTTCATCCAGTGAGGTGTGAACAAGAAAAAATCAAGTTCACGACATCCACTGGGAATCGTTAAAAAACGGTGATATAAAAAAATGTCCTGAATGAACTATCGTTTCAAGGTCTCTATGAACAAGTAAGAAAATCATATCACAGGGATTTGCAATATATGGGAGCTTGATATAATTATCGTTTATCAGCGAATCGAAACAGCAGGCTTTTGCAAGACTGTGGTAGCTGGCATTTGGTTGCAGTTGAGGTGTTTGACGTCTAAATAACTTTCACACCTCATTGATAATCACTATTTAAGGAAATTTCTATTAAGATTACTCCAGCGATACAATCTTCGCACACGCTGCTCGTCAAAGTCGAGTCAAAAAAGGGTCAATTGACGCTTTTCTCGCTGCAATTTTACTCAAAGTATTAGTGGTGAGATTACATAATACAATGCATTCGTCCTGTTTCATTCAATCTGCTTCATATCTCCTTAAATACATAAAATAAATACAATGTTGGATTCAGAATAACGCACAGATATGAGGCACAAAATTAAATGTAACCGATTAAATTTTAAAACAGAATTACTTCTGAAAACTTTTAGAGCACACAGCCATTGGCAACTTTTATTTCTGTTTTTATAATTATAAAACTATTTTACAATGGACTAATTGCGTACACATTGGGTGATTGACATCATCATCAGCAGGGCCGGATCCAAGAATATGAGAAAGTGGGGCTTAACCATCTGCAAAAAGTGCATGGTGGAAAGATTTGGGGTTGGAGATGTAAAATTTCGTTACAAAAATCATTGCTCTGCCGAAAATAGGGGGAGTACGCCCCTTACGCCCCTTGGATCCGGCCCTGATCATGATCATTATTCAGCAACGAAAAGCTTTGTTTTTCTTCAGATAGTTTAAGGCAAACTTGATGAATGGATGTATGGGCATTGTCTTCTTTCTTCCATTTTGGACTGTGGACGAAACTAGTATCAAGGTCTTTATCAGATCATGACCCGATCAAGTTAACAAATAGTGCACGATCACGAGCCACGACTCATGATGTCATGTTCATTATAACATCTTAATGTGATGAAGGGAATGGTACCAAATGTGAGC
The DNA here is from genome assembly GCA_029531755.1 of Holothuria leucospilota. Classification (NCBI taxonomy): domain Eukaryota; kingdom Metazoa; phylum Echinodermata; class Holothuroidea; order Aspidochirotida; family Holothuriidae; genus Holothuria; species Holothuria leucospilota. The sequence goes on from CM055978.1 coordinate 35,110,341, forward strand.
ACAAGTTATAAAGTTTCTCTTCTAAGCGTATGTGCAAAAACCCTTTTCCAAATAACAATTTCAAAGGATCATGGGATAGAGTTGTGAAACACATTGTATTGGGCCACAGTAAATACCATCAACAAAAAAGACGCGCATCAAAACTGTATCCGATAAACCTTTGTAATTGCTACTTGGAAAAGGGTCCATGGATATATAACCAAATAACGATAACGATAACGGTACTAATAAAAATCATGACGACAACGACAAGGACAACCATGACGATGACTTGCTTACTCAAGATACAGAGTTACAGGTTTCCGATACATTTAACACTTATTAAACTGACATCATGCATGAAATTTACAGGTTTATACACCTTTGAAGCTTACGGTTGAAGTTTGTTCGTAGTGACGTAATTTTTATTCGTAGTGTCATAAGTCTTTGATAGAAAAGCTATCAAAGATATAATCACACTAATACTACAGGCTTAACAGCTGAAACATACCTGTTGTTGTAAAGGAGTACCCACGCTCCGTAAGAATGTTCATGAGATATGATGTAAGGTCCCTGCCTGCCAGGTCCAAGCGGTTTATAGCGTGTGGCAAAGAGTAACCTTCATAGATTGGGACGGTGTGACTGACACCGTCGCCCGAGTCTAGTACGATACCCGTGGTGCGTCCGGAGGCGTACAGAGACATCACGGCTTGTATCGCGATGTACATGGCTGGGGCATTGAACGTCTCAAACATAATCTGAAAGAATTGACCATTCAATTTTAGTTTGTATGCCGTATTCGTGATGTTTGATGGTGCGTTTATAGGTTCCCAATTTAAGAAGCATCACGGACTGACCTTCAATTAAATCTCCACTCAACATGGAATAAAGTCAAATTACTCATGATCACATACATTCATTCTTGCCGCCATGCATTGTCGGAATATTCCGGAACATCGACTACCCCACTTTTAATTAAAAAGTAACTTTAAACATAGTAATTGCATTATTTTTGGATCTACTTTGATGCGGATGGACTATAGTATGTTCAGTGTAGTCACTAATGCATTTGAAATTGTTCGGCTTTTTTAGAACTGATACGTCAAAAAAGTTCTTACGGAAAGGGCCCTCTATTAACTACTCGATAGACGTGGTAAAACATTCGGTCTGTAGTTCTATAACCTACGGTGAAACAAGCAATAACCATTCGCAAAACGTAGTACCACATGAAGAACTTTCTTCTCCAGGAATACATCGCTGTTTGGCCTAAACGACTGTAGGATCCCATTCATTCACCCATGGGAGGCGATCCGAGGGGCAGGGGGACATGTCCCCCAATGTGAGAAATCGCCCATTGACTTTGATTTTTCACACAGTAAATTATTTGAAAATGGGGTCATGCCCCCCCCCCCCCAATATTCAGAACAAAGCACCGCCCTTGATCACCTTTCGGAGGCTGCACGACGAAATGCTGGAGAAACCATGTATTTGGCGAAATGAAAATCTCACCAATTCATCGATTACATCTTTAAGAATTTGCACTTCTCTGAAGTGCGCAAGATCGATTTTTGCTAATGCTTGTATTAGCCTAGATGGTATCCAAGTTGCCGTCCTGTGTTCAACAGTTGTAAACTACCAATCTGGTAACCATCTATTGATGATTGATTAATTCTTTGTTTATCCACCTCTTCATTTCCACCCTTCCCCAATGCTTCACTCCCACTACCACTCCCCATTTCCCGATGTGTAAGGCCCCTCTACCATTACCTTTTCCAAGATGCTTCACCCCTCTACTCTTCCCAGATGCTTCACCCCTCCCCCACTTTACGACTACTCTTTCCCAGATTCTCCATCTGTGTCTAGGCTCTACCTGAGTCATCTTTTCTCTGTTTGACTTGGGATTCAGAGGCGCCTCTGTCAACAGAATAGGGTGTTCCTCTACCGTCACACGTAGCTCATTATAAAAAGTATGATGCCAGATTCGTTCCATGTCGTCCCAGTTGGTGACGATACCATGCTCGATTGGATACTTCAGGGTTAAGATACCTCGTTTACCCTGGGCTTCTTCGCCAACATAATTATCCTTCTGCCCCATGCCGACCATGATGCCCTAAAAAATAAGATACAGATCATTATGACGTAAATTTGAATTCATTTGAAATTCAATAATGCTATGTTAATAGTTCAAGTGGTAACCACCGTTCTCTTGTTCAGAGTTCACAATTTGAAGTCGGCTTTCAAAGTCGAGTTGGTCGTCCTTCATGACGTCTGATCGTAGGAGCAAGTTTTGGTAACGTCATGCGCACAACTGCAGTGAATCATACAATGAACCTATTAGGCTAGCTCTTTACTGAATTAATAAGATCCCGTTGGATCATTCCTGTAATTTTATTCATGAGCGGGACTACTTTAAATTTGGGGCGTGGTTTTCTTGCCCCGAAATTTTAACACGTTTGCTCTGAAAAAAATACATTTTGACCAAAAATTGCAGGCAATTTGCCCCAATAGAGCTTATACACGTGACGTCAGAGCGTTTCAGTTTGGCTTACTGGATGGAACTGCCATACGTAGTAGGTGTGTTAAGATACGCGCTCACGACAGGACCTTAGTAACAATTGTTGCACAATGTACGCTGGATGGAAAAATAGAGAAACGTGACGTAGGTGCATAAGCTCTATAGCAGCACATATTTTTATTACATGGTTCTTGTTGCTTCCCAGGCCCCTCTTCGTAATCCCACGTTTACAATATATCAGTCCATCAAGCAGGGAAAGGTGTATCAGAAAAGTTCCCCTTAATTTGTAGAAAATCGACCACGCATCTCATTGGCAGTGTAAGCACAAATCATAGTGAGTTTTCCTTGGTATCTCAGCTACAGCCGATTAACTCCTACATGTTTTGTCACAAGCCCTGCAGAAAAGAAATCTTTGTAAAAAAAAAAGGAAAATTCACCAGTTCACGTTTTCTAACCGGAACCTCACTTTAACTTTACAATGATCCTCGGCATGTTAGACCGAAAAGTGAATGTGGGATTAACAATCAGGCTGCAAAAAATACTGAAATACGATTGACCTTTCTCAAGGTGAAACATGTCCGAATTTTATTATTTGGCTACCCAAAATGACACAAATTACTATTTCTTAAGACAACTAAATAATACAGGAGATGCCTTTACTACAAGAATTAATAGTAAATGATTTGAAGGAAGCAATCACTTCATCAGTACTTTTAATCCTGATATCACATGGTGAGTGAAATAATGGTTCAAACGGAAGTTAAGCAAAAGGATGGTTACCTGATGCCTCGGTCTTCCTACGATTGAGGGGAACACGCATCGAGGGGCGTCATCTCCAGCGAATCCGGCTTTGCACATGCCCGATCCATTGTCCACCACTACAGCAGCAATTTCTTCGTCTACGGTTGATGCAACAGCGCCATCTGCCATCGTGTATATAGATCTGGATCTGCAATATCAAATAAACTTTACTTTTGCCCTTTTCTGTTTTAACCTTTAATTAATGATTGGAATAGTTTGACTGGGTTTCTCCAAAGGTAACAACGGCTAAGCTGGCAACGCACTTGGGACATAACATCAAATTCATTCGACTCTTTTCTTATAATTACTTTTCCATTGTTGAGACATAAAATCGTGAATCTATCACCTTTTTTCGCTGAAGCTGCATGGACATTTTGATTCTTAAGCAGCTTTTACCTCAAACAGCTATATATAGCCGTTTGAGGTATTGCAATCAGCCACCGTCACTCTATCCGTCTATCCTTTTTGTCAGCAATTGTGCAACGAGAACTCAAACATTCCTTTTCCGATGGATTTTGATCAAACTTGGAGGCAATGATTTTTGTATGGACAATTGTGACCACCAGGAAGTTGAGTTTCGAAGGTCATTTAGGGGGTCAATACAGGCTATTATGTGTGAAAATCTTAAGAATGTATCTCCTCTCACCAAAGCACTCAATGTCTTTGAAAGTTGGTCACAATATTTGGTAAGTAGTGGTTCTTCCAGCGTGTACACAGATTTTGGATACAAGGTTATTTGTGGTCATTAGAGGTCATTAGAGGTCAATGACTGAACTTTCAAATGAACAGGCCTAGTGGTCTCAAATGCTCATTGGTAGGTGGATATTAGTCAATTGGATCAGTCAATTGGATCTAGTTTGACCAATGGAAAGTCAAGGTCAAATGTCATTCGAGGTCAACGAAGTGTGTCAAGTTTTACAAAATGCTAATTTTGGAATGGATTTTGGTGAAAACTGGAGGTTAGGAAGCTTTTTATACTTTCCATATGTTGCAAGTGGTTCAATTTGTTATAGTGGAAATTAAAAGTTATCTGCAGTCAGCCGAAGTCACTATATGCTGGAACGTAGTGAGCATCTCAGGTCACAGACAGTGTGTATTCGGCCATAGAATAAGGCAGATGTCACCAACTTTTAGAAACATGCTGAATCATTGATATTTCTATGTGAAATTTTGTCAGTATGTTTGTGGTGAAAAGGGTCAGGGAATTTTCATTTACATACTGTGAATAGAAGTTGGTATATATGCCATTTTCATGCTATTTTGGGGCTTACTTATGTCAGTATTGTCATTTTAGCAAGCATCACACACATAGACGTACGGGGGTCAATACTTCTGGGGGGTCAGGGATCATTTTTGCCCGAATTTAAAATTTTGGACCAATGAAGTTGACCGAATTTTGATCCCGCTATGTTGATTGCAAAAGGGCATAATTTATTGTCTTGGCTGCCTCATTTGCCCAAATGGATCCACATTTTTGCCCGAATTGGAAGGGCATATGCCCCCTGTCCCCGCCTCGTACCCTTATGATCACACAAATCGCCTCTATAATCACAGACTGCTCCAAACTAGTCACTACTTGTTAACATAGTTAATCACATTTCTCTCACCATGCTCAGTGAGGTAACTTTTAATTATCATGTCCCATTAAGCAGCCACATTGTTTTCTGCTTGGTTAATTTACTGGATGAACTTACTTTTTTCCGTTTAGAAATAGTAAACAGGTCAGCAACTTGCTACTAGACCAAACAGAGTACCAGTCGAAGAGTTCAGAGCCTAGTAAGTTGTTTTTTTATAACTTGTTCTGTCCAGTGACAGACACATGGAAACAAAGTTGTGAGAGAAGTGCTTATAGCAAGATATCAACTACCAAATGGGATATTGTGAAAGCCTAGGCATTACACACTAATTAAAATTTCTGAAGTATAAACATCAAATGCTTCACAGGGGCGTAGCCAAAATTTGTCATGGGGGGACGAAGTCCATAGACAGGTTGTCAGCGCTCCGCGCCATCATGGTTTGGCGCAAAGCGCAAGAAAATTTTGGCCCCAAATGCCTCCCAGATTGCAAGAAATGGCACTTCCCAGGCCTATTTACCTCATATAAATAGGGGAAACACAAGCGAAATTGTAAAAATAAACATTAAAAAATACCAAAATATGCTGGGGGCTGCCCCTTCGTCCCCTTTGGCTACGCGCCTGATGCTTCATCTCACTTATGGCTGATCCAACTTTTACAAATTCAAAAAAAAAGAAAAAAAGAAAAGAAAAGAGGGCTTTTATTTGTGTGGGTTTTGTGTTAGCGTTTAAAATTTTTTTTTATCACGTCTTGAATTCTTGATTCTCTTGAAACTTTTTCAGTCCTTTTATGTTTGTGTTATCAATCTTGGCACCTCACCCCTCACTTTCCAGCTTTGCGTCAGGCCTTTAAAGATTGATGTAGTGTCATTTCAAGTAGCAAAATATTCAAATTTATCTTCATTAGCTCGAACCAGTTGTATATACCTGTATGAACTATTGCAATCAGCATCTGTCACTTCATTCACCGAGCTCTAAAACATTTTCGATGAACTTTTATGAAACTTGGATACAATGATTACTGGGTGTGGGCCAATTTTTGACAAAAAGAAAGTAGAGGTCAAAGGTCACTTAGGGGTCAAAACAGGCGGTAATGTAAAACTCCCCTTTCTCACCAAGCGCGTTATGTTCTTGAAAGGCTGTCATAGTGTCCCTCAAGTAGTGCTTCTTTCAGGGTGTACAGTGTACACACTTTGGATACTAGCCAATCATGTAATTACAGTAGAGGTATAGAGGGCGAAATGTTTGTTTGGGAATTCATTGTAATCGTTTGTCAGATGGAATCAGGCGCGTAGCCAAGGGGGGGGGGGGCGAAGGGGACAGCCGTCACCCTTGAGTATATTTTTGGTATTTTTTTAATGATTTTTTATGATATTACTGGTAACTCAAAAATAAAAAAAAACGTTTAGATGCAACTTACAAGGCCTGCGAAGTGCCATTTCCAGCGACCTGGGAGGTATCTCCGGCCAAATGTTCTTCGCTTCGCGCCAACCTATGGTGAGGCTACGCTTAGATAGTTTGCCTACAGGTTTCGCCCTCCCCCCCCCCCCCCCCTTGGCAATTTCTGGCGACGCGCCTGGATGGAATCCAAACTTGGTGCGTTCCAGCAGCATTTGGTGCCAAATAACGTGAAGATCATTTGGAGGTCATCAGGGTCACGTTAGGTCAAAATCATTGATTTCTAATAAATTAGTAACCTAAATTAGAATTGCAACCATGCAGTCAGGTAGTAAAGAAAATGTTGTTTGGGTTTGAAAGATCTGAAGGCCATTTTGGGGTCTTCTGAGGTCATTTAAAGTCAAATTCGCAAATATCTTTGGATACATGAAGACGTAGATGTAATCAACGTTTTTGTGCCACAACTTAGGGAAGTTCTGTGTTGGTCCGGGGTCATTAAAAGATTTCTAAGATTCATTGATGTACATATAATATTTGGTGCCAAAACTTTTTTATGACAATTACCATTTGAAGTTTCCAAATTTTAAAGGTCACTCAGGTTCCATCAGCAAAAGGACCCTTTGTGGCCATGTTCATGAATATTTGTACATAACTTTTAAGCCAGCTGGCTTTCAGTAAGGCCTCAGAATTAAGCCCTCCTTTTACGTTGTTTCCTTTTTCCTAGCGTTTCATGGAGCAACTTACACACTAAAATGCTTCTTAAGGTACCTTCCTACGACAGAACAAATGTTGGCTTGAATTGAAATTCGAAAGGTTTGGCTTTCTGCATTCTTGGTGATTTGGTCTTAATTTGTTTTTGTTTAGAATTAGAATTCTCACAAATTAACTCAGAAAACGACTCTGAGTGGGTGGTGGATAGGTAAGTCCTGTCTCTTGGTAACACGAAGACACTGACCAAATAATAGACTAGACTGTAGTGAGTGACCATTGAAAGACGATGAGATTAGAGGGGCATTTTTGTTTTGGAATCGGTGACAGATAAAACAGATCTTTGCTATTTTCACAGAAGTACATACATTTCACCGTTTTATACCTCAGTAATGAGATAAGCCATTAGGTCTGTTGCAATAAACCATTGAACATAATTTACTCAACTTTTAGACTACATATTTTCGGTAATTTTATTATTATTATTTTTTTCTTTTGAGCTTTAACTAATAATGAGCTAACTTAATTTGCCTACTGTAAAATTCGCAGAAAGAGCGGACTTTACCAGGGTTACTCTCCAGCAGTGCCATTTACATCCTTTTTAGACGGTAATTCTTGACGATGTATCGCTAAATAAGGCACCTACGGTACTTAAAAAAGGACGGGATTAGTAGCTTTGAGCCCTAAACGAATCCTAGGCCATGGAAATACGTCCAAATACGTTTCAACACATTACGTTGGTCTCTCCTTTCAAGACTTAACACCACCTTAAGGATATATGTTTACCAAAAAATCACCTTTACAGATCGACTCGTCATTTAAGTGATATATCCTCACTTTCCCTGATAAGTCAGAACTGGTTTTATTGCTTTGAGGAAGAAGAAAACCCCTCCACCTAATATGTCACTACCCTCTGGCAGGAATGCTCTTGGAGACCCTATAGCATGTCCCTGTTATAAGTAACATTCCATCATCCGATCAAACTGTGCTATCTATCCATTTCTATAAAAAAGTCCTAGCTTAATGAACGCCTCCTTTCCACGGTGAAGTACAAAAAAGTCTAGCGCATACAAAATGGCTGGACTATTTGTGCATAATTTGGGAAAATTGCGAGCATGTGTTTTCTTACTGTTTTGATGTTTTGCGCCATCCAGTAACGATGTAAGTTTCATTTGTTACAGTGTGCCTAAAGTCTAAAATTTCAAAAATATATGTTACATGGCTGGAAAATGCATTCCAGTGGTCCAACTCTCATCTTCACAGGGCTTTCCTGTGCTGAGATATAAAATGTTGAAGTTTTTTCACTCAGTTCAAAATCTGGGATCGCCAAAATAATTTTTGATGTCACTCTTGTACTATCAGATTACAGTATTTGTTTGTCTGTGTTTTTCTGAAAGTCACTGAACGTTCAAGTTACAAGCCCTTAGCCAAGGGGGAGGGGTAGGGGTGGGCAGCTGGCCATCTCGCCCCCTTCGGTACCTTGCTTGGCTGCTGGTCTTTCAAGTTATGCCAAACTATGTTCCCTGTCTTACCGTCACAGAGTGATTTTGCTATACAAACACTCTCCCTGCAACATGCTATCAGAAAGCAGTAATCTTTCCAAGGTAAAAAAGATAATTTCAAACGAAAACAAAAGTAGGTAATGTTGCACAAGCAGGGAGTTGTTATCCGAATAACAACTTCCTGATACAAGAAGGACGTCACAAAGTATTGCCCAATGGACTTTTCAAATCAAGTGGAAAATTTCAACATTTTTATCTAACCAATGGAGTAAGCTATGAAGATGGAAGTTGGATGAACGAGATTCACTTTCCAGCCTCTGAAATATATATTTTTTGTATTTCTAGACTTTTCAGGTACACTGGAATATTGATATGCAAGTGACAGGTACATCTCTAGAGGATATATTGAGAATAAACTGAAATTGTAGGTTCAAAGAAAAATGGGTAGAAATCATTAATAAAGTGTACAAAATATCAAACTTTACAATGGAGATTGCTTCGCTAAGCTGTAAGGGGCCTTATGGGTATTGTAACCTGCTCGCAACGTACCTAGAAATGATCAATAGTCTCAACGAAGGATAACAGTCCAAACCTTACAAACAGGACTAGGTCTTCATTTAAAGTCATTACAGCTGAAAAGTGCAACATTATTTTAACTTGTTTTATTTATTGCTAGTTTCACCTATAGTCAAATAAATAACAAAAATGAGAGCAAGAACAAAAATGTAAGTAAGCATACCTTTTCTTCACCTGAAACTGTCGTAGATGCGAACACCGCCCCTGTCAGGATCGCACTGTAACTTTCTTTCCAAGAATACATCAGCATAGTCGAATCACTGAGCTGTGGTTTACAATTCTTTACCAAATTGTTTCTAACTTATCTTTCACTATAATCGGAATCAAATTTTGTTAATGACTTGACGAAACCTGATCAAAAAATGATCCTTACTTGAGTAGAGTTTCACGCACGTAAGGTGGCAAGTAATTATTCGAGGTGGAGCGAATCCTGAAAACAGCTGAGCCAGCCAGAGAGGTGCTACTATACACCCGATGTGACCATCTTCTATAAACAGTTTAAGAGCTTTGTCATAATAGTCAAGTTCATTTTCTTGTTAATATTTCCATATTTGGTATTCAGCTGAAGGTAGCATACAACTGGGTGTGTTTGGATATAACATTCGGGTATTGCTTTAGAGTCGATTGCAGGTGGAAGAATCCAATGCTGACTATAGCGAGAAGTATTAGTACTAATAGAAGTTCTTGTATTACCATGCATAAATGACAATATTAATGTTACCATAACAAAAGGGGAATAACAGATATACATATATATATATATATATATATCTATATATATCTATATATATATATATATATAAAAAAAACAAATATATATATATATATATACACACACATACATACATAACAAAGGTATTCATGTAATATCTTAGTATATATAAAATTACGTCACGCCGAGCATTATTTCTTACATGGTTATACCATTGAAAACAGTTGAACAGTGGGAAAATAAGGAAACATGATCCCTTCATTACTCTTGTCCATGAGGTGGGGGTCGTCTAGGGGCGTTAGCCTTCTGAATAAATACGAAATTCAATTTCAGGGCGAAAAAAGGGAGAAAAGTTCAGGGAAAGTACCTTTCGCCTCCTTGTCAGTGAAATCTCTCCCTCTTCGGGGTGCGTATTCGGCCTTGTCAGTCAATTTGCATATTCTGTACAAAGACAAAAGACTAATCTAGAGAGCACCATTCAGCCAATCTTGACCAAGTCAGTCCGGTACCCCAGAGGCATATCCAGGAATTTTCAATAGAGGGGCGCAAGGTTCGATTGATCGTTGCCCTGGGGTAGGGGTATAAGGCTTTGGAAAATATTTGCTTTTGGAAGAGGGCTTGGATGCAAAATTGTGCTAATATTTGACACATTTTGCTGCCTGAACTTTTTTTCATGCATGACCGCCAGTATGGGAGAAGCGCGCCTGTTGCGGTCCCGCCTGGATCCGGCACTGCGGTAACCCATGGGTGAAATTATGTATTTTAGGTCTACATCATCGAAACATATGATCCTTTTTGGACTTATTCCCCCAGTACTGGTTAATTACACGTATTAATGCCTTCATAAAACGTTCTTAAAGGTGAGATTCGCAATAACTGATTTAGTGTTTTGAATCCATCTTAGGAACAAGACACCTTAAATATTAGAGTGGCTACGTCAAAATCACGAGTGCATAGGACAATAATGCTGAAGTGTTTTTTATCTTTCGTTTATCCTGTTGTCTTTCCTCCTTATTTTCACTCTCCCCTTCATCCTTTTTGCAAATTTTCTTCAACCAGGGCAAATATTGAGCTTAAAATTGCCCGAGTAAACTGAAAAATTAGCATTGCAATTGCTACCCATTGGCTGCTGTTTGTAAATCAGTAGTAATAGAAATAAGAAGCGTGGATGGTCTTCACTGGATGTGAGAAGGTCTTGCAAATGTCACGCTCTAATTTCGGTGAACCTAGCGGTAAAAGTTGCCTAGCATTAAAACTTGTATTTGGGAGGAAACGATGATAAAATCAAAGGCTAAATGAAAACAGACAGGCAAAAATTTAACGAAGTTTACTGCTTTCATAATTTTTCGTTGAATATGTCAATGAAACGTCCGATTAAAGTGTACCTAAAGTCTAAAATTTCAAAAATATATCTTACAATGCTTGCAAAATGCAACCAAAAGGTCCAACTCCCATCTTCACAGGACATTCCTGAGCTGAGATATAAAATGTTGAAGCTTATTCACTCAATTTAAAATGGTGGATTGTGCAATAATTTGTGATGTCATTCTTGTACTACTCAAATTACAGCCTTTGTTGTTCTTTGTTTTTTCGAAAGCCACTGCACCTTGTGCCAAAATGTGATCACTGTCTTACTGTTACAGGGTGACTTGGCTATATAAGTCCTCTCTGTACAACATACCATGCAAGGAACTGTAATTGCTTCAAGGTCCTATCAACGTCTTAATTTCAAAAGGAAACAAAAGCAAATCATGTGAGTTGTACAAGAAGCACTTCACAAATTATTGTGCAATCGACTATTTCAAATTAAGTGAATAAATTTGAACATTTTATATCTCAGCAATGGAGTACGCTATGAAAATGGGAGTTGGATGAATGAAATTCACTTTCCAAACTCTAACATATATATTCTTGTAATTCTAGACTTTAGGTCCACTCATAGGCGTAGGAGCCCAAGTTGATTTGGGGGGGGGGGGGCTGGACCGACTTGCCCGAAAAATATAACCCCCAATTTCCGCGCGCTCTAGGCATGTTTTCGACATGGTAATGTATATATCATATAAGCATGCATCGGTTATCCCTCCCCCCGATGCCAATTACTTACAATAATTTGCCGTGTTACTACCTTCCTTATTGGTTTTTATCTTTTCCCGAAGTCGGTGATAGCTGGCCTGGGGGAGGGGTCTAAGGGGAGGGGGTTTCCCCCTCCCCTTTGAAAATTTTTGAAAATAAGGTGTCCTTAGATGCAATCTGGTGACACATATCCTACCTTTGAAATAAAATTTGTGTTAAAACATTTACGTATTTCAGGTACTGTATTAAAAAAAATCGGCATTACCTTCTTTTCTTAGAAAATTTTTGAAAAATAAGGTGTCCTTAGATGCAATCTGGTGACACATATCCTACCTTTGAAATAAAATTTGTGTTAAAACATTTACGTATTTCAGGTACTGTATTAAAAAAAATCGGCATTACCTTCTTTTCTTAGAAAATTTTTGAAAAATAAGGTGTCCTTAGATGCAATCTGGTGACACATATCCTACCTTTGAAATAAAATTTGTGTTAAAACATTTACGTATTTCAGGTACTGTATTAAAAAAAAATCGGCATTACCTTCTTTTCTTAGAAAATTTTTGAAAAATAAGGTGTCCTTAGATGCAATCTGGTGACACATATCCTACCTTTGAAATAAAATTTGTGTTAAAACATTTACGTATTTCAGGTACTAAAAAAAATCGGCATTACCTTCTTCTCTTAGAAAATTTTTGAAAAATAAGGTGTCCTTAAATACAATCTGGTACCACGTATGCTACCTTTGAAGTAAAATTTGTGTTAAAAAATTTACGTATTTTAGGTAGAAAATATTAGCATCAGTGAGGGTGGGGCAAAGCCCAATATCCCCTCAATACACCATTGATAATTATAATATAAGTTCAACCATTAAAAAACACACTGATGAATTAATACGGAATATATGTGCTGGTGCAATTCAAGTCAGAACTCTATATTAATTACCAAGGAAGTTTTTAAACTATTAATACCCTTTAGCTACATCACTGCATTATTTTTCTCTCAGTAGGCGCCCGAAAAATTCTCAGCATTTTGCCCGAATTTTCACAAAAATTTTTGACTGGGGGGCTGCAGCCCCCCCAGCCCCCCCGCCTCCTACGCCTATGGGTCCACTTTAAGCGATGAAGTTCAAACGTTTCCCGATATATAAAGGATCAGCCCCTTGATGATGTAACACGGGAAAGTTAACCGTCTGTGTATGCACTTCATATAACCTAAGTATAGGTAAGTTAGTTAGATGAGGTTTTATATTACGGCTCAGTTTCTAACCACTTGGTTTAAGTCGGGCCGGCCACCGCCTTTTTACGAGCGAATGCGAAGTATAGCAGTCGCTTTATGGACTTGTCACAGTGTTTTCATTCTGTGTCTTGTTGGTTTTGTTAATCTATAAGTGTTTGTAGATTAATAGATGTTAGTAATAAATAGAGTAAATTTATTAAGGGTGTCTCTAGCTTTACTACACTTTGAGGCATTTTCCGTGACAGATATTTTAATTTTACGGTTTCTGGAACGATTGTATCACGTTCTTAAACGGCCTTTCTATGGTTTTTGTCAACAGCTGTTATTTTAGAAAGGACGCACACCCTTATCTGCTATTTTGAAACGTTTGAGCGATCTGTTGAAGTAAAAGTTTATGTGTTATTGTGGGCAACAAATTGTACGAGTGAACTCTCCTTACAATAGATCAAACATACTTGGAAAAAGAACGACAAACTACAGAGTTACGTTTTATTTTCTTTGGAACTGAAGACTTCCAGTAGGTTATGACACAGTGAACGGATAAGATAACGAAGTGTCCCGGATGAAAAAATTGCGCAATACTAACTGCGTAGTTATCTTCTGGCACAGGAGTTTCTTCTGAAACTTGAATTACCCTTGCAAATAGGTGCTTGCTTTGCCGGTTCCCACGTGACCTGACATTTGATACAGTTAATTGTGGACTTGGAGTAATGATAGTCTATTATTGCGAGCGAATAGCGAAGTATATCTGTCGTGTTTTTTACTTGCAACAGTCGTTAGGTCCAATATGGTGACATTTCTCTTGTCTTGTTATGTCCTGCACTTCTTGCACAATATTGTCATTTTTATAAACTTCAATTTATCCACAGTACTTAGGCCTTCAGTGTCGTTCATCGCCAGCAAAGGGTGATTGCTGAACTGTTGAACGATCCCCAGTTAACCTTCCTCCTTTCGAGTGAGCACTTCCCATCGTTAAAGACAATAACATAAAAGACAATCCTCCACTAGATGCATAACTTCATCACATTTGTTAGCATTTATTCTCGCAAGGTGCTCTAAAGAGTTTATATATTATTAAAATCACTGGAGAGTCAATTGTTCCCGTTGGCGAATTGGATAGGGTATAAGACTCACACGCTGGTGGTACGCGGTTCGCTCCCCATTGCTACGTGAATCTGTCGAATACTTTTTTCCCTTCAGTTTTACATTCGCGAGTGTGAATGCCTTGCATTCTGGTTTCCAATTGTGGCTCACTGACTTGTTTTCCCTACTCCATTGCTTATGCTGAGGACCAAGTACAATGGCAGTCGGTTCCATTTGCCTTTATATACACGTGACAAAGTGAAGTGTTAAATTGTGATTAACCAACTGCTCCCCCTGGAACTGTTATAACCACATAGTTATACTGTGTCATTGATGACTTCATCTACCAATTAAAGCTCATTTCGATTAACGATGTTCGTCCTAAATTTACGCTGATGCTACTTCAAGCGTAATCACCTTGACCTCGAGCTGAGCCACAGTGTGCTGCTATCAAGTATCTTTACATGAAATATGAGTCGAATTTTGTGGAAAACAGAAAGATTGGTTGGTTTATGTCAGTCTCAAAGGGCGTAACTTTCCAAAAATCACAGAGGTGTAAACTAGAGCGCTGAGCACGCACATTCGCCTCTCTCGTGAGAGAAAGACTGCTATGTATAATCCTTGAAAGCCCACTGCATTTCAGCAGCGTCATCAAACCCTTGACTGTCCCATGCCAGTTGTCCAAAGTCAATGAGAATAAGACAGACACCGCCCTCGTTCCCCTACCCAAAATGGAGTAACCCTACATAAGGTGAATCCACTCTGCTACATGTGGGTTTGTCACTTACTCCTCGAAGAAGGGCAAGTGGCACGTTCTGTTTAGGGACTTAAGCGAGCACAAATGAAGCAAGCACTCTTTTCCGTTGGTTACTCTGCTACCTTTTGCTCATCGTGCATTGGGCCATAGCCAGCAATCTGCTCAACTCTTTGTGCTCGACTTCGATGCCAAAACATCTGTCATAAATAACCAGTGCAAAGCTCAGTCTACAGAATGAAATCCGTCTGTAAGCTTGACAAATGATTTGTTCACCTGCAAATAACTTTTCCACTCAGTTTCTTCTGAAAACTTCGATACGGTAATCGATAGTCGATAATTCTCATGTCCCACAATCAGGTTCTACGTAATTGAAGTATTTGTAAATTCCAGCACTTTCCAACAACTTGAACCGGGACACTCCACAGATTGTCTGCGATGCTGGCTCATAGAAATTCCGCTTACCCTAGTTTGAACCTGTAGCATGGCTTACATTTGATCATTACTGATCAGGTCGTATGAATGCGATCGTGGGTTTCCATTGGTTTCGAAAACTAAGTATTAAGGTTGTACTTTAAGCAGAGACATGTTTCCAAGTGTTTCGACTGTTCCGGCCCGGCATTTCTTCTCCCCTAGGTCGATCCAGGGCAACGCCTCGGGGACTACTATATTTACACAATTGTGGGCATTAGGATGAAGCTTTTTACGTAATTAGGTCAGCACTAAACCGATCATTCTTTGACTATTTTTATTTATGTTACTTGAATTCTTGCCGCCGAAGGTAATCACTATGCACTCACGCAAGCGAATCTATACGCTTGTGGGTGTAAAAATGTGTTGTGATGCTTAGCTTGTAACCACCATATCTCAAAAAAGCAATGATGGACACTTTTGATACTACGTACATGGATTTATTGCCTTGAGAGGAGGTTCCAATTGTTTTGGGTGGCGTTCAAAGGTCATTTGAGGTCACAAAGGTCAAACTCCGAAACCTTGTAAAAACGATTGATAGGAATGATGGAGAGTCCCACAAACATTTAATAAATATAGATTTTTTTCATATTAAGAAAAAAATCGTTCATCTGATGTCACTAGAGGTAAGGCTACGAAAACCTTTTAGATGGCTTATAAACACGGTATCTCAATATAGCAATGATGGGTACTTTTTTATAGTGTTTTCATATAAAGAGAAGCGTTCCTGTTGTTTTTGTGGAGGTCGAATGCCATTTGAGGCCACCAGAGGTGACACTACGAGAACCTTGTAAACTGCTTGTTAATTCGATATCTCAAAAAGGCTTACATCGAGGACTGTCACGTAAGATGTGAATGCCATATATTAAGTCCAAGAACCCATTGTTTTTGGTGGCGGTCAAAGGTCCTATAAGGTCACCACAGGTGAAAAGGTGAACACTATATTTCATGAATTTTAACCTTGATGGAGCTCACAGTAAGAATATGGATGCTCGACACTTAAGTTCAGGAATCCTCTTGATTTGCGGAAAGTCAAAGGCCATAAGAGGTCACGGGAAGACAAACTGTGAAGATACACATAAACACGATATTTCAAGAAGGTTTACACTGAGGGATTTCATACTTAGCATGCAGATACCCTACACTGAATTAAAGATCCTTATCGTTTTATTTTTTTTGGGGGGGGGGGAAGAGCTAATAGGACATTTGCGGTCATCGGAGGTCAAATTGTGTAAAACTCGTAAACACGATAGACGTATTTCGAGAAGTGATCGAGAACTTTAAGGGTTGGCCTGTAGATGCTCCACATTGAGTTCAAGAAGTGTAGTAATTTGGTGGAGGTCAAGGTCATGTTAGGTCATCAAAGGTCAAATCGAAAAAAAGGACGTAAACATGATAACTCAAGATTACTGAGGGATCTCATTCTCTGCATATAGATGCTCCACATTAAGTTAAAGAATCCTACATTTCTTGGAGGTCATAGGTCATTTAAGGTTACCAGAAGCCAAACTTTAAAATCGTGTACGTATAGTTTATCTCATGTACTACAAATAACACCTGTCAAGGTCTTTTATTCTGCCGACACCCGGCACCGCCCGAATGAAAGAACTCGACACGTACTAGCCTATCTTCTTTCGGCAAGCAATTATAAAACGGACGTTCTGATTTTCATATTAGACTAATCGGAGGCTTTTTGAAGGAGATAGATGACGTTAGGGGGATATATGGGGCTTTGGAACAATATTTTCAATCAAGCTGGTGGCTACACACCAACCGCGCCCAAACTGGAAGACATTTTGCTGGTACTTTACTTCATGTTTAGATTGCAAATGTAACCTATTATAGTGAAATTTTGTCGAAAAAAATTGATGATGGCGACAGGCGATTTGTTTTTCAAACTGGAATTCTTTTCCATCATAATTGTTTCCCAGGCTGGATTGGAACTCCTCGAGGACCAGATGTGTCCCGAGCCCCCTCCCCCGGGCCACCACGTACGAACCTCTGATCTATTGCTATCGTTGCTGACAGGCATTTGTTTAGACGCAATTCGCCGCGCCACCTCTCTGGTAGAGAATCTTTTCATGGGAAATACTCAAGTTTTAGAAAAGGGGAGCGTCCTCCGCGTCAAAAATACTTCCGTATACAATTTTATTCGAGAATGGCTTTAAATATGATGAAATCTGGATTGCCCTTCACTAATCAATAAAGTATAAAGCTGAACAACTTCTCTATTTGGTTGCAGAAATTCAGGCACCGGTAGGGGGTACCAGGAAGCTTACATCAAATGTCCTGTCAGGGCTAGAATCAAGACCACCATCTTGTTAATACTGTTCCTTTACCCCAGTGCACCCCTCCAGACCAAGTTGGAGCGCCCATAAAGGACACAGTTCTCCTGGTCACGGTGGTAGTATACTGCCTCCCTACACAGAGCCGTACATCTAAATATACGGCTCTGTCCCTATACTATGAAAAACCCGTACCTACGTTTACAGATGGACATGTATCACAAGGTGGTTAGTAATTTAAACTCGCAAAAACACACAAGTAAACAAAGATAATTATGTAAGTTCGTAAATCGTTTTTCTACTATTATGTACAAAACAACAAAAATCGATCGGCAATTAACACTACCTTATTTCTACACCTCTGAACCCACGCACAGGCTCAATTACAATAAAAACTCCTCTGATAAATAAAGACCTCGAAAGTGTAAAAGTATTTCCTGGTAAAGACACTTGCCACTATGAAGGAAACAGGGGACATATGTAAACGGGAGAGCACTTATAACCTTAATAAATGACACATTAATTTGAAACGACCTGTCTTTCAAACCTAATAGTTTACAACATATGTCGGTATATTTACCAACCGAATTTATGAAATTGCTAAAGGGCATCACAATGAAAGTATGAGCGAAACAATGTAAGCTTTCAAAAACAATTAAAAACAAAAGAATACAGTTACACCTGCATGTCTTTTTGAGATTAATTTGAATGTAGGCAACTTCTGCCACAAGAACAAAAATATGACAAAGTAGGCCTTCACTCTGCCAAATTTTCGGCCCGACATCAAGCTGTCAAGTTGATGGAGTCTTTGGCCCTATGGCAGTATGGGAATTCGGGATGCTTATGTTCTTAATAACCCTGTTTGGAGTAAAGGTGTGATGGGGGACGGGTGGTCGGTGAGGATGGGGGTGGTTATGCCCCCAAGCTGTAACTGGTCTCGACAGGATGGCCCCTTTCCCACCGGGTTTGATACATCCCGACGCGTACTGGTTAATACTGTCAATTACACTAATCAAAGTAAACGTCAGACAGCTACATGCTTGCAAGCGCAAAGACTTCTTTTATTTAAAATAATTTTTCAAGGTGAGCTAAAGAATAAAAATATTTTGTTTTAAATTAGCCATCTCATAATCAGCATTTGCCTCAGCAGATGCAGATTTATTGTTTATCAGCCTAACGGTTAAAGTTTAATACATTGTTTGCAGCTACACGGCATGCCCCCCCCCCCCCCCACGATAGCTTCAAAAACAATTTTACAATAAAGTCATTTGAGCAATGGTTAATAGCTATATAAGCTGGCTAGCATAAAGTTCAATTCAATGGATAATGCCATTTATGGAATGATCTCCTATGATTTGGCAAGGCACACAATATTATCTTCCCTTTTGATATTAACAGCACTCAAACTGATGACCTTCAAATTGTCTTTAAATAAAATGGAACCATCCAATAGTATTCTTCAGGTATAGGGAAATAGTGCTGACACAACTTGTCCCAATAATCATGACACTTTTGCAAGAAAATACTTACCTTGCATTCTGCTTTATGAGATTTGTACAAAAAATACTTAGTTTCATTCCTCTTTCAGCCAATACCTTAATAATACAAGCAAATATAAAACATACACATGTCCATTTAAAATTTAATCTTACTCACACTCCATTCCCCTTTCACTAATTATACAAATTCTTTCTGGCAAGAATGATCGATAATACGTGCAACTAGTATTCATTCAAAGGTAAGGAATAAACGCACACTTCAAAGTAATGGAAAATTGTATAAAACTTGAAAACTTAGCAGAATTTTTGGTAGTAGTAATGTAGATGCATGAGAAAGAAATAGTAAAAGATAGTGAATTTCTCATTATTTGTACCACGTGACTAATAAACGTATACACAAAACGTTGGGAATATTTACCACATGAACAAATTCTGCAGTTCTCCAAACCTTATGACTCTTCGAGATTTTTTCTCAGTCCAAAGAGAAATTAACACATCAAGCTGCCTGATCTCTTTGAGAACTTGATATTGGAAAGAAACTTGATCTTTCCTTTTTGGAAGCATTATTAAAACTGGCCACAGAATATTCAATGGCTTATTTGTTACTGTCGTGTGTCGTAGGACTAAAAACGTTATTGTACCAGTAATTCCACAGACGCAAACTAGGTTGCAAGGCTAGTAAATTTAAGAAATGTAGCTGCTTGGTAAGAATTGCTTTTGTTCAAAAAGAAAAACGCTAGCTTAAATCAATCCTAACTGGTGGGTTCCTCAGAAAGACAAAAAATGCCATCACTTTCAAAAAAAAATACATTTTTTCTGCACCCAATTTCACAAATATCACACATGCATAAGCAAGTAAAATTAGGTTAAATTTCAAACTTCCTGGGCAAGACATATGCGTAAAAATACGTCACTACATGAAACACTTTAACCAGGTTCTTTTGAAACAAAACTTTAAGCTTAAATCATAGAAATGAAAGTAAGGGAGAATGCTTACACAGTGCATCGCTGAGTGTTCATCCAGTGAAGCTACGAAAATTGTGACGGCGCTTCCGCTGAACGGCAAAAAGCTGGTTGATTGTCGTGTCTCCACAGTGTGCGTTCAACTTGAGAAGTTAAATATCATTTTTTATCCATTTTTCGAAAGATTATGCGTAATATTCAAAACAGAATAAGTCATGGTGCCTTAAGTGTTTTGTTAATTACTTCTAACATGAAAACTTGTAGTTTTTCAGAAAATAATTAGGACAAAAGAAACGCTGTACTGTTTGTATTACGTGCCGTTGCTTTGTTGCTGTAGAGAGTCAAATGAGTGGCTTCAGTCCAGATCGCCTGATGTCATGCTCCCTTACTTTAATTTCTACGGCTTAAATTTAGTTTTGGTATGAATAGAGAAGTAGCCTACCTAGTATTCTGGTGAAATTTGCATTTAATTCCTGTTGGTGATTCTCAGAACGAGCAGATGAAGTTACATTTTCAACTTGCTCACTGGCAAAGTGTACTTGGAAGCAAACACCTGTGACATCATAACCTCACAATCATCAATAATTTTTTTTTTCCACTTTAAAGCCAATTTCCTCCTTCATAGTCTAACGCTTACGTCATGTGAATGCACGAGAGACTGGGTAAGTTACGAATTTCTCATTCCCCAAGAGAAACTCAATCCTTACCATTCATAAGGTCAAACAATACATTGAAATCAAAGAAAACAAAACAAATTGATTGCATATTGATTGTTTTGCTAAAGCAAAAAACCAAATTGATTGCTTATCAATATGAGGAGATGACATCACTTCTGCTTGCTTCAAGTTCATTAGAGGTAACAAATATAGTAACATCATCTGTTAATATTTCCAAAACCACACGTAGCAATTGAATGAAATTTCCCCAGAAGACTTAGGACTTTGGCCTTACATCAACATATCTAAAATCAATTTTTGCCTCCTTTATGTAGAATACTTTACAAAAGACAGAAAAAATGTGTTCAAGTAGAACTGAGCCATATGAGCTCAGACCACTGCCTTAGTGAGATTAGTTCAAAATTTTCGAAGTAATTATACACATCATTTCAAAATTATGGCTCTCTTGTTGAACTGAAATACAATCATTTTGAAAAAAATTGTACAACTTACTAGACAGCTTTCTAGATTTCAAGAGAGAAAGCTAAACTAATGGTTTCTCAAATATTACTCCAATGGCTATAATAATAATAATTAAATTTATCCTCTTACCTAAAAATACTCTTATTTATCACATCAAGCACATATCTTAAAAGAGCAGCACAGTATGTGTAAGACTTGTACAAACATTATATGTCTAGCACTTTTTAACTCGTTACTAAACTTTGGAAGCAAAAATATACTCCAGAAAGATTAGAAACTCAACAAAAGGACAAAAAATAAACATATGTTTCCAAATCCTGTAAGATTAATAAACAAAAGGTTTAAATTAATAACATCTGTTAAGATTATTTCATGAACTAAGACAAAGGAAAGTAAAAAATGTGACCAGTTTTTCATGAAAGAAAAACAGTACTTCTGAAAAAAATCATGAATGTAACAATTTCTAAGATTACTGAAGTCACATACTAGCCTCCCTTGTTACCCTTTGACACCCTCTGCCCATCCCCCCCACCAAGAAATACTAGGGTGAAGCATAAGGTGCTCATGAACAAGAGCAATGGATGAAAAATATGCTGTAAAGCCATACAGTGGTGAATCCAATATCTGAAGCCAGGGTTTTAGTACACCTTTTTCAACATTTACAGAAAATTAAAGTTTGTTCCAAATTCATGTGTTGATCTATTTTGTTGAAATTACAAAATGTTAAACTCATGCCCTTTGCAGATTATGTCTTCTAAACTGTGGCATACACAAGATATCAGAAATATTTAGAGGTGGTGTGCCTAAGTTTCTGTATCCCCTGATGATCCCTTCACCCCACACTCTCAATTTTTCTTGACTCACATTATGAAACACCAGGGGTAGGTGGGGTGGGGTTGGGGTGGTGAAGGGTGGGGTGAAGGTAGTGAAGGGTCAAAGTACTACAGCTTCCTTTCTCTCATCAATGTTACTGTCAAATGACCAAGTCATGACACCAGTTCTAGAAAAGAATATCACCATATTTCCTGACAGTTATGATCTAAAATTCAGGTTAAAATGTGATAAATAAACATCATGGTTCTCTAAGCTGATTACTTTAAAGAGACATCTTTAGAGTTACAAGCTGCAAAGGATAACTGGACCATCTTCACTTAACCTCATCTGTCCAACTTTGTGTGCTCATGGATCCATAAACTTTGGCCAAATTTGCAGGTAGAGACTTTTCAGCACCCAACTTGAGCCTCGTGGAGTATATTCCACCATATTGGTAAGGCTAGACAGTGTAGTTGGGTAGCTTTGTTTCTATCCTCCGCCTACACATAATCACTAGTGCTGCCAACCAACAGCTAGCGATGTGACCATAAGCCAACCATCCTTCCATCCAGCCATCCATGTATAATAAAGAACAGCAAAGAGTTATCAACATCGCTGTCAAGAATGCTTTAATGATTCGGAAACTTGCGATGGAAGCGACAAAATAAGCCTGTAGTACTGAAGATACAAAACCACCGAAAAAAGCTGCGATTGAAACAGAAACCTCATCAAAATGTTCCTGTAAAAGAAAAGCATTGTTAAGTTAGTACATAGTATATTTCTATTTCCCACACATGCCCTAGGTATTAGGAAAAAAAATTATAATAGTACAGTACCTTCCAAACTTTGCAACAAGGAAGGATGGTATCTTGTCATCATTAACTTTATGATATAAGCACTGGTTTAAGTATAATAAAAACACCTTCAATCAACAACAAGTGTATACTGAAACCTATGGATTACCATAAGTATTTGAAAATTTTCCATCAAATAAAGGCAGCTTTTCAAACCCACTACTTAGGTCAAATTACATGGATTTTCAGTGAGATGAGTCACATCCTCTCAGCCAGTTTAGCTGCCTGTCCAAAGTGTCCATTGATTCATAACTCATCATACAAAACTCTTTCGCAACTGGATGGGCAGTTATTCAATGTGGGCATGCAAGGTACAAGCAAATTAGTTCATCCAGCTTACTGATCTCAGTATTTGCAGAAGGGATAAAAGTTTCATTGAGTGGAAGTCTCAGAAAGCTGAAATTCCCATTCCACAGCTAATGGCAAAATACCCATCATGCTCAGTCTCTATCAGTCTCTATGACAATTATTCACTGTATCCTACACAAAGCTAGCTGCATTACTCCACATAACACTGGCAAGATTCATTTTCAGTTGTCAACTAATGCTCTGATGTAAAGATGCAGGGGTGTACTAAAAGCTCTCATTCATCTCCCAGGACTCCCATTTAACAACCCCGTCCAATGAATGTGAGTGTATCCCTAGTATCTAGCCACTGAGAAGGATGAGTTATACTTGTTAATCCAATTACATATTTGACTGTGCATCAAGTAACTTTGGTTTCTACGTCTATACCTCTCTTTGATCTGCTCCAGTGCTGAGTGGATGAAGGCAGGTTGTATTTAGAACACTTGAGGGAGGGCTAAGCAATAGACCCTTTTCCAAATAGGAATTACAAAGGATTGTGGGATATAGTTTTAGTGTGCGTCATTTTTGTCCACAGTAAAATGCCATTGACACAAACCAAAACTCTATCCCATAATCCTTTGTAATTGCTAATTGGAAAAGGGTCTATTATTATTCCAGGGTATAGGCTATAGTGTCCAGCTGGGTAAAATATTCAATTAGCTGTAATTTTTTTTTTTTTCATTCTGAACTGACCTTACAAATGAAATAACTACTACCTCAAGATACTATACTGTAAGTGTTTCAATAAAGGCCACATAATATAAACATGTAAATCACATACTCCTGCTTGCTTCTCCAGCATTTCCAGTTGCCCAATATCAAAGGTGTATGAGGGGGTCTGGGGCTTGTCAGCCCCCTCTCTCACTGAAAATAAATTGCCCATTTTAGGGCTAAAAATGTTTTTTCATGGCAAAAGTCATTTCATGATGGTCTAATTGGGGAAAATGTCAGGGCAAATACACAGAGCTGTAACGCGTCACTCAAGTTTGCAGTCGAGTCCAGTCATTTACTTCTTTTATTAATGTGACTCGAGAGTCGAGTCAGTGACTTGAGTCAGTCACTGTATTATTTCTGTGAGCAAAATTATGATACAACTGCGTCAGTCATTTCCCTTTTGACAATTAGTGACTCGAGTCATGACTTGTTAGAACACTGCAAACACAGTTCACCCGTCTTGCTAAATGTCTTCCCATATGCCTATTCTTAACATCACAAAATAAACTGCCCTCTTTGATGAAGGCCACAATATGCCCCACAGCTAAGATTCACAAAATTTTGCTGCACTTTGTAGAAGTTGAAAATACACTCCAGCATAAGAAGGTGGGTAAAAGACTCAACAAACCACGCATATGACATCACACCATCCGACAACTACTGAGTCACAAACCTGTCTTCCTTAAGGCCATTACCATAAGGTACAATATCCATAATAGATAATTTGGCAATCATTGTAGAACTTACTTTTAAAACAACAGGTCCTGAGCTCACAATAGCTCCACATCTAATAAAGTGGTATGATGCCCAGAGGATACAGAGCCCTACTGTAAACTTACCAATCCAACCCAGTGGAGGATTATGATTACCTGATGAGAGAGAAAGAGTCTGTGGATTAATTTTATAAATTGATACATTGCAACAGCTATGTATTGTCCTGATGAGCACTGGGATAGAAAGAAATGCCTCCAACACAGGGCTAAAGCCAGACAAGGCAGTGTAAAGGGGTAAAATAGCTCCCAGGGGAGCAAACATTTTTTTAGGGGGCAAGATGTACCAAAATGCACTGCAGCAATAGTATCTTTATATCTTCTCGGGTGCAAAAATTTTCTAGGGGTGCTGGCCTGCCTTGGCTACCGAATTGCTTCAACAAAGGGAGAATGGGCAAGGGGCTAAGACAGATTTGAAGAACAGAAACATTTACCATGGGTGACCACAAAGTTTGTAATTTTTATGAGTTTCCCTTAAGGCAAGCAGAAAGGACTGACATATCGTAGGGTTAAGGTGGGCTGGTAACAAAAACCACTGTTCTTAAGTCTGTGCTGCCTCTAAATCAGTGTCACAAGTGTACAAAAACACTCAAAACTTACCTTTAGAATTATGAATCATTATTACTTCACCATTTTGTCTCACCAACAAGAAGATTTACCTCTCAAAAATATTAAACTTTACAAAAGTCATGACTGTTGCATAATTTGAAAACTTGAAAGTATGGATTGACAAATTCACCTATGAGCTACAAAGCAGAAAATTTCTTATCATGAGAACCTCATTTCTTGTATTACGAAATCAAGCTACCTATTTCGAAGTGCCTAGCATTTTTCGTCCACACGTCATGGTTTTTAAATGTGAGAACATTTTCTGTGACACAAATGCAATAACCACCTCACAGCCTTGCATTAGGACACAAAATTGGGAAGAGATGGGTGGTACTACATCATGCCCCATTCAACAGTCTACATGCCCCTGGAGCAGTGTCAGAATGCCATTTTTTGGCATTACTTAACTTTGGAATTATGAATTCTCAAGCAAGGGTGAAATTAAGGACAGTCTTATCAAGAGACTCTTCCAGTGTTTCTTTGTTGATGTTGCAACCAGGAGCCACTTAAATACATACTAGGGGACAATAACAAAACAGTCTAAAAGGATGTTTGCATAATGTTGTGTTTTAACTTCACACTTTTAGCTAGGCTCTGTAAAGTACCAATACATATATTCTAAGAAAGTTTTACGAAGCCTCTCACGGCCCATTGGCTGATGTTTTTGACTTCATGAGAAATGAAGGTTAGAAAAATCAGATACCAACTCACTCAAAGGCCTGTGTCCTGGTTTATTAAAATTTTAATGTAACCAGGCACTACTTGGAGCTGACTAGAAGTCAAATACCTTCTAGCTCCTGCTTAATGTATTTTCAACCTTCTTTATCAGCACTATGTGATCTTCTGTAGCTTATACCTTTGTCACTTTTTATGTTTCAGATCAGCTCTACTGACATTAAACATGAAGGGTGGGGCTATACTAGAACTCAAACTACAATGATTTGATTTTTTTATTTTTGTATATAAAGACTAACTTTTGTTTTGCTTTGATTAGTTTTGCTTTAATTTCTTTGTTCAAAGTTTTTCAACATACAAAATTAGCATTTTTCCACTTCAAGAGTGTCTAATGTAGACTTGAAAAGCACTTTCTGAGTTTTCAGCTCTGCTTCCCTCTACTTTTTGAATGGTGCTCATAATTTTATTATTTGTGCACTTTAGCTATTTAATGTTGTAGAAAAGCAAAAGAATGATACAAAAAATTTGTTGTAGACTAGGTCAAATTTAATAAGTGAAGAATTAAATACCTGGTAATGATTTATAGTTCTCAGAGATGATGCTGTCATCCATCTGATGGTATGTACGTCCCTCATCAACATCACTCAGTGAAAGTCGGTGAGGAGGCCGCAGCTTTACTTCTTGAGACATGTCATTCAGATTGGTTCTTGGTTTCAAGGATCTTGTGTTGTTATACCTCTGTTTGATTTTCTGGAGAATAATATCTGCAAAAATATAAAAATGTCACTAAAAATTATATATGGTTAGATATAAAAGAAGATGACCAGTGAAAGCCGAGTGTGACATGAAACTAAAAACTGAAAATGATACACGATCAGATCGGATGAGGAGCTCATATTTAGAATAACGACAAAAAATCAACAATATACAAAACGTGAAAGAAGTAGGCCACATTGTAGGTTTCATACAAATGAAGAGTCTAATGTTATTTTTCATTCTATCTGCTTGCAGGCTCTCAGTTTCAGTTTCAGTTTCAGTTTATTCTGTTTACCTCTCTTGAGGTGCGAGAATCATAATACAATATTTACAAAAAGTTGCAAAAAGGGAAAAAACAATACAAGTTTACAAAATTCACAAAATAAGAAGAAAGAGAAAAAAGAGAGAAAAACAAGAAACATAAGTATGACCTGGGAAGCTTGGTAGCAAAAGACCTATGCCACCAGCCTAAACAGAAAGGTGAATTAATTAGCTAAAGGATTTCATAATAACAATTACAAACTTAGTGAGATTTCTGAGAATGGATCTTTTTCTAGTCTGAAAGAGTTGTCTCATTTTAATTGCATTTGAGTTAACTGTAAAAAAACGTTTTAAGAAAATTTTTCTTTCCTTCTGAAACCTATTACATTCAAATAAGTAATGAAATTCATCCCCTAGTTTCTCGGTACTACAATAATGGCAAATTCTTTCGTTAAAAGTGATGTTGAGAAATCTTCCAGTGACAACAGGGAGTTTGTGATTAGCACATCGGAACTTGCACAAATTTATACAGTCTTTAATAGGTAAGCAAACAAGATATCTTTCTAGTTCTAATTTTGTCTTAAAAATACGATAGTTCTTGCACTGGGAGTTATTGAACACTTCTGAGAGCCAATCTTGCTCATACATATCAGAAAGTCTCCTGTTAAGTGAATTTTTAAGCCAATTAATGTCAATAAGAGTTTCATTATTATTAGTCGCAAAATTCCAAACATATGACATACCAGAATAATCAAGAATACTTTTAACCTTTATGATCCATCCAGAACTATAAATACCTTTCTCATGCAGGGTTCTTAAGAGGTTGTACAGGGTGTATGAAAGCTTATATTTACTACCGTTAACAATTCTTGCCCAAAACGTGACCATTCTTACTTCAATTGTCTTAATTAGCCTGTGTCTACCCAATTCCCCGTATACCATGCAATTGGCAGTATAATTATGAACCTTGAGAATTTTTTTGCAGAATTTCATATGAAACGATTCAACTTGCGAGATATCTTCAAAACCCCAAACTTCACACCCATACAAGAGGACAGGAAGAACAATTTGATCAAAAAGTTGTAACTGTATGTCAAGGGGCAACTGCAAGTCATAGGACTTAGCCAAGAGACTATAGAGGGCACCTCTTGCTTGGTTGACTTGCTTTTTCTTAGCTTTATTAAACTTATTATTATAATTGAACACAGTTCCTAGATAGGTGTAGTCATCAACAATTTCAAGTACAACATTATCAAATTTAAACACAGGCCTTTTTCTTACTTTACCTTTGGAGAAGATTACAACTTTCGTTTTACGTGCATTAACTGTTAGTTTCCATCTGTCACAATATAACTTAAGTGCATCTAATGCAAGTTGTAGGTCACGATTATTTTCAGCCAGCACAATAGTATCATCAGCATACAGGAGGCAGAAAAGTCTAAAAAACACTTCGACATCATTATTACTTAAGTGGCATTTCACAGATTCTGAGAGCTTAGTTAAGCCTTGATAGTACTTACTGATGAATAATTCAAAGTCATTTAAATACAGGGCAAACAAAACTGGGGAAAGGTTTTCACCTTGTCTGACCCCAACATTACAAAAGAAATAATCAGACTGCTGATCGTTGTTCTGGACAAACGACTTTGCGTTTTGATATAAGTTACGAATGACGTTCAGAACTTTACCATTAATACCATAAGAAATTAGTTTGAGCCATAATGACGCTTGATTAACTAAATCAAAAGCTTTTTTATAATCTATGAATGCACAGTAAAGCCGGCTTCTTTTCATTTGATAGAGGTCTATAACTGTATGCAGAACAAAAATGTGATCAATGGTAGAATAATTACTCCTGAACCCAGCTTGCTCGTCCCCCAATATCCCCGCATATTGCAAATAAGTATGAATTCTGTCATTAAGAATAGCTGTAAAAAGTTTACCCAAGCAACTTAATAAAGTAATACCTCGATAATTATCGACATCATGAGGTGAGCCTTTGCCTTTGAAAATTGGTTTAACAACACCAATAGTCCAAGTTGTTGGAATAATCCCAGTATTAATTACTAAATTAAATAAAGAAGTGATTAAGTTAACAACAGAAACTGGGCTATTCATCAGAAACTCATTTTTTATCAAGTCAATGCCAGGAGCTTTATTATTACTTAACTTTTTAATCTGATTTACCACTTCAGAAAAATCAATAGGTTTGTTCAATTCCTCATTGATTGAAGAAGGACTTGGGCAAGGTATACTATCATCGTCATTTTCACAACACGTCTCATGCAAATTTTTGAAATGGGCCAAGAATGTTTCAATTGGAATATCATTTACTGGATATACTGACTTAGTATTACTACTTGCCTTGTTAATTAACTCCCAATACATTCTTGGATTTGAACATTTTAAATTCCTTATTTCATTATGGAGAGCGTCATAATAGGTACTCTTTGCATTTTTCAGAACTCTTTTATACTTAATAGACGTAACTTTTAACTCATTCTTAGTGACATCACTTCTAGTTTTACTGTGAATTCGTTTACATTTGAAATAATCCTCCTTTGCCCTACTACAGTCACTATTAAACCACTTGTTACTTGCCTTCGTTTTGACTTTACTGCGATTCATGCAACAATTTTTCACAATACCAATTTTTTCAGCATTGCTTAAGAACAGATTATTAAGTCTCTTAATTTGCTTGTCCATACACTCCTGAGAAAAATAATTCACATCAATATTAACCAGATCACTATCAATAGAAGCAATTTCGTCATCATCAAAAGAGTTAAGGAAAACTTCTTTCTTTTCAACCTCCCATACAATTCTTTTCCTTTGCTGGGTACAAGACATATCAAGGGGCCGTGCGTTATGCTCCAAAAGGGAATTACAACACTTCTGATATGCCGCTACCCTTAATGTCAACGAAATTGGACTGTGCTTATCAGACAGCAAAGGGTCAAATACATCGACACTAAAATTTTCGATCATTGGGAACAATTCAGGTGAAGAAATTACATAATCTACACAACTTTTGCCTCCACAAGTTAAATTACCAAATTTCAAGTCCATACCAAAGCAGATCGGATGAGGAGCTCATATTTAGAATAACGACAAAAAATCAACAATATACAAAACGTGAAAGAAGTAGGCCACATTGTAGGTTTCATACAAATGAAGAGTCTAATGTTATTTTTCATTCTATCTGCTGGCAGGCTCTATTGTTATATGGGACTACTGCACAATACCAAGCAGTGTCCACTTAATACCTGGAGAATATTTCTTTCCTACTGTAATACTAGTCAAAGTACTGTAGGTTCACATTGAAATCATTTTAATACTTTAACAAATTGCAGCACCCTAATTCATGAACATATTAATACATATTAATTTAGTGATAATAAACTGTGAGCAGGGAGCTGCCAAGTGAAGTGCCATTTATATGTAAGGGTGGTTTTTTCACTTTTAGGGGGTACACACTTAATAATGGCCACAGAATCCTTCTGCATTCTCTTAAGAAGTGATGTGGATATGTCCATGAATTTAAATCACTACAGTGCTCCCAATCCATTTCAAGATGTGTTTTGTTTTACTTGTTATACAGTAGGATATTTAAGGTAAAGATTATTTCCTAGTCTGAAAAAAAGAGAAAAAAGAGGGAACACACTTTTCCCTTTGAACAGTCACTTACATCATTAGTGCAATGTCATAAAGTCACAGAGGATGATTTGATTCTCTGTACTACAGAGAATCAATAAAACTATAAACAGCTTTTGCTACATTTTAACTATCAATCCACTCACTGTGACCAACAAAAGAGTGACTTGTTTCAATATCTACGAAAGTAGATCTGGAACCATGACAGGACAACCCCCACCCCACTGGACAATTCCCACCCGGACGATTTCCACCCAGACAATTGTCCTCACCATAAAATTTGGAATTGACTTAAGTGGGAATTGTGTGAGAGGAAATTGTCCTGGTGTGGGAACTGTTCAGGATGGAATTTGTCTGAGGGACATGTGTCCCAGGGGGAATTATCCTGGTGGGATATGACTGGGGTGGGGGGGAGTTGGACATCCAGGAACTATCTGGAACAGACACACATGAATACTGATCTACAACTGCATGAAAATGATATCACTTATAGATGTTATTGACCTGCCATTATAATGTGGTAACTTCATCTGGAAGAACCCCAACGAGAATCGTAGAACATGTGATTTCATTCACTATCATTAAATATACTTGAACTATAAAAGTGAGGGGTTTTATGTTGATAAACTTCATTTTGGTACATTTTTGCGACCTTCCTTCAACTGGATACAATTGCAAAATTAACACAAACAAAATTCTACATATTTTACCGAAACGTTCTTTTCATTTCCTAATGCACTACACTTCCTTTTGTTTTGTTCTGATAAGCAAACAGAGCTTTAATTTTTAAAATTCTTTCAAAATTTGAATAGTTGAAGAAGTATTTACCTAATCTACTGTAGCAACAAACTGCATTGGACTGACACCTACCCAAAAAATCTGTGATAGCTTTACTGATAAAAGTTAAAATTCAAGAACTGAAGTCTGTTATTGTAGCTATTTTAAAGAAAATGTTGCATCACACCAAACATATTTTAATAGGAATATCCCCATATCTCTACTAATATTTTTAACAATTGGTGACTACAATTTGACTGACAATAGCATCACTCTGATTGTACAGTAAGTGGTGACTGGTGCGGTCAGTGGTGAATGCAGTGCATTACAGATACTGTACAGTAGCTCACACACAGCAGTGTTTGTACATGGCCTTGCACAACTGAAACTCGAAACAGGCCATTGTAGCTCTAGAGTACAGTAGTGTTGTATCGATATGTTGTACCGATATTGTATGTAGCTGATTCCAGATACTGATATTTCAGTTCGCAATATCAGCCGATACTGATCCGATGCTGATATTTGGGAAAGCATTCTGCATTTAACCACAGGCCACAGGGCAACAGGATGAAGTGTCGTTTCATCTTGATTGGAACTTGCATTCTAAAATACTCAAATTAGTGTACCATTTTCATGAGATATGGGATGATAAATATTGGTTAGGTAATATGGGCATGAAAGTAGGGAATATCGGTCGATACCGATGGTGAATATCGATAATCATTCCAACACTACTCTAGAGGTGTATTAGACAGGTGTTGTTCTTTTACATACAAGGAAGGACTAGATGTAAACTTAGAAATGAAAATTGTTACGGTTTGGGACTAGATTTGTTGCTCTTTTAATTCACTCCATATGATCCTCTATGAGTGTATGAAATTGGTACAAAAAACTTTTCACTCCCCTTTAAATGACATTATTTAGGTGACTAAAGACACTGTGAAGAAGAGATATTGCACTTACTAAACTCAATGAGGGCATAAGGCCTGCTGACATTTTTCACTTTTTTGGCATCATAGCTGCAGATAAATTCTCTTTGAAGTTCATCTAAGAAGCAGAAGGCAAGTACTGTTGGGTAGCTCTCCTCACAGAGAGTGATAAAACTCACTCCTAATGAAGAAATTAAACTGCAAGAAAGGAAAATAAAAATAATGTAATAAACAGAATGTTCATGTACAGCAGCATTTTTTGAATGAGTATCCAAAGCTAAGGTAGGTACCTAATAAAAACAGAAAGTGTAATGTACATTATCATCTGAGAAATTATTGAATCAAGAAACCCGATTACCAGACAACAAACTTATTACTAAATGTAGAGTAAATCTGCATTTAGCTCATGTATTGTATTTCAACACATAACATACAGTAGTTATGTATAGAGCCTGAGTCCAGTTACAATGATCATGAACGTAGACTTGAGTAATGGAAAGTTACATAAAGAGATGAAAATGCTCAACATGAGGTTGCCATGGGAATTGGGTTGCCATAGGGATCTCAGTTTCTGTCCCTTTTCATGTCTTAGTTCACAAACTTGAAAGCTGGCATGGTTGTTGTTACTAGTATTGTACCGATATGATAAGTAGTTGATATTACTGATACCAACATTTCAATTCTCGATGTAAGCCAATACCGGTATTTGAGAAGCGAGCTTACTTTATTTCCTGTACCCGTGTTCTATTGGGCATCTGCTCTAAGTGCCAATACATTTTTTTGAGGTAAAATATTTGGACTTATCGTCAAACACAGTATCAGCATTTTATGTAAATTTTACCAATACCGATGTACAGGACTTGGCAAGTGATAAAAATTCATTTTCACCTGCAAAGCAGACAAAGGCCTACTTCCTTTTGCTTGGCTTGTCTATTGGTACATGTTTTAAGCAACAGAAGCTGTAGCCTATTGATACAGTAGCTACAGTATGCAGGCCACAAATTTTGGAAATCAACAGTGAATGATAACTGTCTGGATACAGGTACCTGGAAAATGGAACATAATTCTTAAGAAATGTTCCATTTTGAAGATTTTATGGACACAGTTGTGCTAAAAAAATGTCATGATCAGTGAGAGGAGGGGGGATCCATGGCCCAATCCCCCCCCCCCCCCCAAATACACTGACTGTCATGAAGTGTCTCTACCATATTCAAAAATAACTGTTCTACAGTCATCTTGGTTCTGTTGATATTTTGCCAATCCACTGTATCTTACTGTTTGGAAGTCCATACCATTGGAAGTTTAAAAAAGATTAAAGGAGTGTGCAACAGTTTTCCACTTCTGCTTCCATTCAAGAAATAACTAAAAGGGCTTATGCAATGAGTCCTGAGCATCCAAGTCAGGCACATTCATATGTTTTGGTTAGGGTCAAACACATGCACTTAACACATATGGTGCCATTGCAACTTACACCAACAGATGCAAACAGCTGATTTGTGTACCAGACTGATATGCACTTAAGCCTACTACATGCCTGCAGAGTCTATGTCTTCTTTGCAGTGTGTTTTCCATTGTTTACCCTCCAAAATGACATTGCTTGACATCAATGTGTATAAGGTCTATAAGCACAGACTCTGTGCCTGCAATATTTTCTCCTTTCTTATAGAGGGATTTCACTGACGTAACATGATTGC
This sequence comes from Holothuria leucospilota, assembly GCA_029531755.1. Lineage (NCBI taxonomy): Eukaryota > Metazoa > Echinodermata > Holothuroidea > Aspidochirotida > Holothuriidae > Holothuria > Holothuria leucospilota. Next base: position 35,144,463 of record CM055978.1, read on the forward strand.
CCATCACTTTGGTTCTCGAGGGCACGATCGCGCGTCTCTTTGGTTTCGAAGGGCATACAGTACGTCCATTGTGTCACAGAAGTATCTATGGTTATGCTGTGTGCGTGTGCTATAAATACGCTCACTGCGTGTTTTGCCCTTCAGTGCCTGGAAATCCGATTCGCGTGACATCACATGAAATCCCTCTATAGGTACTGATACTGTGTAGATTTTTTTCATTAATAATAAGCATGGATACTCTGCCTGCAAAATTCAGCATCAATGATAGATACAGGTGCTTGATTTACTGATGGATAATAGGCACAGTGGCAAGATTTGAAACAATTAAGAAGATTTCCAGGTTTTCAAAGGCATACAGCTTTTCTTCTTTTTTTGGTTGGGGGGAGGTTAGGCTCCTTTTCTTAGCCTTTTTAATGTATTTCATGTGTGGATAACTACAGTAGCAGTCTGGCACTGCCAAAGGTTAGAGATGAGAAATAAGGGGAGATTTTATTCCAGCTTCTGCTATTGATACAAATTTTTGTAGTATCTTTAGCCGGGTATCTTGATGGTGTGGATGAATATTTGGCTACCCTTACCTTGTATATCAAATGTGCTTCTACAGAAAATTGGGCACAGGAGTCTTCGAATTTGGCAGAAGTACGTATGTATCAGTTTTCTAAACCTTCAACATACAGTCAGGGTTGGTTGCAACATCATACATGCCATGTCATATCTTGCGCATGCATTCAATTTTGCAGTACTAGTCTGGACATTGACAATGGCATGAAATCCATAGCCTTTGACTGGTCGATCACATTCCTGCCTCCAAAATTTTCTCACAGATCACAGAATGGTATATATTACAGTATCTGTGCCTTCAACAACTTTGTTCAATAAACTTGAATTTTTTAAATTGTAACAAAAATATAAACAGCGAATATGTTACACACATTTACCATTCAAAATTATGTTATCTAAGACAATATTTTCTTTGCTTTTGACATGATAATTTGGACTTTGGTGGATTTACTGTACAGTCTTTGACAGGGATGTAGCTACGGTGGGCGGCGCTGGGCGGTGACACCCAGCACTCGATATTCCCGCCCAGCACTCCAGGCAAACACATGTCTCCCTGCCCACCACACATCTGCCTACTGAGACCTAAAACTAGCCCTAAATTTACTCCCTAAAGTAAAATGTGGGAAAAATGAAAAATTAATGGCTGAAAAATGGGGTAGAAGCCATGGGGTGGGGGGTGAGGTGCTTTCCCCAGATCAGACAATTACCTGGCACTCAAATTTGGCTAGCTACATCCCTGGTCTTTGAGCTGCCCTTTACTCCATAGTGATTCACTTAAGGTTTCATCAGAAACACTGCTTTGAGTTTGTACTGCCACTCTTCATTTCAAAACCCAGTTGCTAGGCAATCTGCTATCCAAATGCTGGGCCAGTGAGTAGGGTGTGTGTTGACCCAGATATTCAATTTCCGTACCTATAGTACATGATCCCTCTTTTGTTGTGACAGTCAAGTACACTAAACATAAGTACACAGGCTTATTCAGTATAGTCATTCCAGACTATAAATTTTGACCCACGCTGCATGGGGAACACGTTCCCTGTGCAAGCAGCAATGGCCAATTTTCCGTCTGTGCAATTTCTTTGGTTGTCTTCACATCCGTGCCAAAAAGATAAACTTATACAAGGCATTCCTCATGTAAAGTAAAAACTTAAATTCTTACACACCTAGGCCTGAGCCCAAAACATCAAGGCTTACAGCACTGTGTACACCGGACCATCCTATGCAGGGACTGTGTATGAGTACTGCGTAGTCTGATCATCCAGTTGCCAAATTCATGTATGCATACTCTATGTACCTTATGAGTTCTGCAATTAATTACTACAGTGCCTCATGCGTACAGGTACACACGTTCCCTGATAGTGCACAGGCTATGTTACACTACTGTAAATGTTTGTATGATTACACCAAACCTATGTTTGCATGCATATGAGGAGTAAGTCTTTCTTGTTCAGGTCACTGCAACAACAGATTTGTGCTGAAGTTCTGGTTTTAACTCTAACAGAGAGGTAGTACATGTATGCAGGGTAGTACTGTACCAATTTGACTTGGTGCATAATGCATGCACTGTGCAAGCTCAAAAAAATTTCAGATTTAGAATTGCTGGAATATAGAGATGTCAGAATGATGAGATACTGTAACAGAACAGAGTGGTGCTACCTATTCACTGTCTGCGACTTTGTACATTCCCCTTAATAACTGGTGGTTTTAGAACAACTACTTTTCCCTTCCCTGCACGAGAAATGAACTTTACCATCTGGATGGTGATTATTTGAGCCATTGTACAGTAACAGCTACACATTTTGGCATGACAGTCCATTACACTGTACAAAAAGGTATTTTGTAGTGACAGTCACTCACATGCAGTGCCAGGGTTGGAAATAAGATTCAGAAGGGGCACAGCCAAATGGCTCTCAGTTTTTGTTAATTTTGAAGGGCACCACAGCCAAAAATTAAAAACAGAAGTTCACCGACAGCCATTTTTATTTTCAACTCTTTTCGTATTCCTGAACTTTGTGTAAAATGAGGACTACTGTAGGCTATGCTTTGTAGGGTAGGGAATGTCACCTGTAATCGTAGAAAACTTGACAAAAAAGTGTAAAGGTTTATCACTGTTTCATATGTTTATTGAACATTTTTCTCATGCTCATTTACAAGATGTTACAGTACTTCAAATCTGATCTAAGTATAGCCCTTTCTTAAATTACAATCGTATGTAGGCCTGTTTTTTTCTCATGTGCACACAACTTCCCAAGACCACTAAGTTCATTCACACAGTAGGCTAAACTAGCGCTACAAAGTGCACATAAGTCAGCTTAACCTTTCTATGTTTCATCTTTTACCCACCAAAGCAAGTCTGATTTCCCATGATGGATCCAAGTCCACAGGAACCCATGCAGACTTCTGCACAGGCAATGCAAAGGTCCCATTGACTTACTATGTACACGTGAATTAATCGTCAGTGTAATGTTACCGTGAGATTAATCTTACAACAGTTTTTGCGTAACAGGCATTCAAGTATGCTTAGTTATGTGTGAGCAGTGAGATCAAGTTGGATACTTACCCACTTGAAAATGTATGGTATTTTCTTTCCAGAAATTTCTTGTTTTTTCTTTCTTTTTGTGCATCACTTTATAACTACCCAGGAAGGGCACCGACGGCCACACGCGGCCAAAGGGTACGGCGGCAGTTTTGGCCGCCGGTGGGGATTTATTCTCACGCGTCACCGTGGCCATCAGCAAGGGTACGACAGTCAGTGCCGTCCGTTATTTTGAGCCCTGCAGTGCTGTGCATGCAGTCCTAGGATTAGGATGTGAGTAGACCTAACGTTAGGCCTATAAATACAATACCGGGATCATACTGTACTAGGCCTAGCCTATTACGAGGAAGTACTACTCCCATACTATAATGTGCAATTCGACGAACGTAAAATAGCCGGGTGAAAGAGACGTCGAGCAATTGTGCCGACCGGCGGGCCGGATCAATAATAGGTACCGTAATAATAGGTAATAGCCTGTGACTGCACTACTTTCGCAAAACTAGTGCCTACATAATAAATATGACACTTACTACAACCAGTGACTTCCTGTGTGTAACGAACATCGGTCGGGGACAGAGCTTGCCTTTTTTGACAACATCTTGGCACATTTCTTGCTGTCAAGTACTCTATGACTTGTTTCATGATCTGTTGTTGCAGACAGCGGTAAGCCATCACTTACTCTGGATATCAAAGCAAACACTACCATATCTGGTGGTAATAGTCTTTCGCTGACGTAAATTTCAGTATTTGTGGGTGCATCAATGTGTTACAAAACTATATCGGTGCGAACATGCAGACACGGACACGGACATAGTTGACTGTGTTCTGCACTGATTCCTGGTATATCTACCATGATGGTATTCCCATGGCCATAATAAGCACTAGACCTAAAGCAATAAAACAAAAGGCTAGGAAAATTTATAGCTTCCATAAAGCCGATGTCAATTCTATTAAAACGGAGCTTCTAAACTTCACTACTCTGGTTAAACACCATACCCAACAGTGCTCTGCACATGCTATGTACTCTACGCTTGAGAACAAAATCAAAGAGGTCATGGATAGATGTATCCCATCTCGCGTATAAGAAAAACCGAACCCCCTGGCACAGGTGGCATAAAACGCGAATTCCGTCCTCCCTTGATAATTTTAAATCGCAACGTAAACTGACCCATAAACTACAAGGAGAGCTTACAGAAAACACGTCAATTCAGTTTGCACTGACTCACCTAAACGTTTCTGGTCCTTTATAAAGAACCTTAAATGCGACAGGGTTGGTATCCCTTCTTTGAGAACTGATGGGAGATTGGTTTCTGAGAATACTCAGAAAGCCAACATTCTAAATGGCGTGGTCAAGCTGCTGAAAGAGTTGAACCCAACAAAGCTTCTGGTCCCGATGGTATACTTGCCCACATTCTGAAAATGGCTGCAGAGGAGCATCATGGTCTTATTTTCTGCTCTCCGTCTCATTTTTTCAAATATCACTGGACACTGGCACCTTACCATCCTCTTGGCTGTGTGCCAGTATCAGTCCAATCTTTTAAAAAGGTGACCGCTTACTTGCTTCAAATTATATGCAGGTCTCTCTTACCTCCGTTTGCTGCAAAATCTTTGAGAATATAAGACGTTCATGTATTATGCAACACTTTGATAAATACTCGGTCATTACGAGTAGGCAACATGGTTTAGATAACGCTATTCTTGTGAATCCCAGTTGATCTTAACTACGAACGACGCAGTCTCTGGATCGTTGAACCTCTACTGACATGATAATCATGGATTTTTCTAAAGCTTTTGATACTGTACCTCACAACCGTCTGTTATGTAAATTACAGAATTATCAGTGGCGTAGCCAACAGGGGGACAAAGTGCCCTCACAGAAATTTTGGGAACGCGATGGTCGATATTGAAAATTGAATGAGGGAAAAAAAGCGGCGAGAGGAGGGAGGGATGGGAAGTTGGTGGGACGGAGTAGGGGAAGGGGTCTAGGGGGACGGTAATTGGGAAATATTGGCTTCACAAGTGTGATCTTTTTATGATATTGAAAACTAAGACGAAACAGATCAACAGAACAATTGAAACAATGTGTTCGGGAAGGTGTGATAATATCGTTGATTCGAGTTTTCGATTGGCCATGCATGCGCCTGTTGCTTATACGCAGTCGAAAAACGCGAGTATGCGGCTCGGAGATGAGTAATGACGATTGAATCCACAGCAGAACGGACAGCATATTTGTTTTATGCAGGACGCATTGACAATAGGCCTCCGAACAGTCAACCAAAACCTTGGATTTAATGATGTCATAGCTTCTGAAAACAGTGTTCAGGATCTTTTCTCCCCTTTTTCAACAGATTATGCCTTGGGACTGAACTCTAACCTTTCTTCGAACCCTAGTCCCGATTTCGAAACAAAATAAATAAATCCCGAAAAACTGCTGGTTGTGAATGCCACCTAAGGCTATTGCCAAAACTTTCTATAATAAATAAACATATGCGAACAGACGCTAGTTCTAGGGCTGCCGTTTGCGTACATCACCTATCTACAACACTGGACACTCAACTGGATTATATCAAATTTCCTTCTCCCCTCGTAATGTCTCAAAACAACTTAAATATGACTGCGCAGTGAACTTTCGTCAACTATAGAATTTAATTGCTAAAAATATTATGAGAACAAATTTGAGGGTGCGTTTTTAGACGGGCGGATAATTTTTCGGAGGGCGACAATTATTTTTGAGGGGCGGCCATTTTCACTGGGAGGGCGGACCACCCCTCTAAAAAACCCTATGGAGAACACTGGGATGTAGTGCAAAATGAGGCAAAATATGGCAGCATTTTGCATCTAAGCCCTTCGAGACAGCAAAAACATTTCAAAAGGGGAGGTAGATGCCCCCTCCCCTTTTACCCCTCCCAGGATGGCAGTCAAGATTGGGAACGATGAGTCGAATTTGCCCCAACACCAAAAAACCTGGCAATGCCCCTGAGAATTATGGCATTATAGGTCACAGTCTAGAATATATTGCTAATTTCCTTAAGTTTCAGATGCAGAAGATTGTTGTGGGTGGTGTCTTCTCTAATTGGACTGATGTTATCTCTGGTGCTCCCCAGGACACGGTCTTGATTCCCCTGTTATTTTTAGTCCAATAATATCTCTTCTGAAGAAAGACTTTTGCTGATGATTGTGTAATTTACACACAAATAAGAAATCCCTTAGGCCAGGTACAACTCCAAAATGACCTACACACCCTTTTAAATGGCAGAATAATTGGCAAATGCACTTCAACGCCAAGAAATCCTTTTCGATGAGGATTACTCACTAGAGGAATCCTAAAATTTATGACTACTCTCTAGGTAATGAAATCCTGGAATCTACTTACTGCCATTCTTACCGTGGAGTTGACATCTCTAACACACTTACCTGGAACAAGCGCATTGACTGTATCACCTCGTTGGCAAATAGATCTTTAGGTTTTATTAAACAATCTATACTCCTGCCCCAGGAGTATTAAAGCCAATTCCTATCTTACACTCGTTCGGCCTTTATTGGAGTATTCTTCATCCGTGTGGGATCCTTACACTGTCTCCTTAACTAATAAAATCGAACAAATTCAACGTAGGGCTGCTAGGTTTGTTTGTAACGACTACTCCGCCCACAGCAGTGTAACTGAAATGTTGAAGGATCTAGGGTGGGATAGTCTTAAAGACAGAAGGTCTGTTAACAGGCTTGTTACTCTCCATAAAACTAGATTGAACCTTCTTGCTTTGACAACTGTCAACCTCCTACAACCAGCCCGGCGGCCTTTTAGGCATCACCATTCGAATAGTTTCTATATTATCCAAACCAGCAAGGACTGCTACAAATACAGATTCTTTCCTAGTACCGTCAGAGACTGGAACCTTCCCCCCCCCCCAAAAAAAACAGATCTTGGGGATCCCAAGCTATTCAAGGACTCCGCCTTGAGGTTCCTCAGACGGGAGGGCTAATTCTTCTTGTGCACAGCAAACCCTGCACGTTTGATTCAACCTAGGAGTGTTGTGTAGGGTTTTTCCAGATCCAGCAGACAGGTGCAATATCTGGGAGAATTGGGTCTTGTATGATAAAAAATGAAATTTGGTACACACTTTGTTGTCGACTGGCATTCGGCACATAATTAAAGGCCTCTCACTAAAGGGCCATTATATATTTGTCCTGTGACGATAATATTGGTCATTTTCAACATGGCCGCAATTGATTATTTACCCATTTTGAAAACTTTTGGTGTACACAGTGTTACTGTTGTAACGAACTTGAAAGCTTGTCATTGGGCATAATTAGAGGCCTCTAAGGGTAGGGACACAGTGTGTTTGTCCTGTGACAACATTGTCTATTTCAGTTCTCGATAACTTTTTGTCTAAATTTCCTTAACACCCTACATCATGGTGGGTTCTCTGTTAGGTTGTTTGGAAGTAGACCTGAACCGTGCCATCAACAAGGGTGGCACCAAGATCTTCCCGACAGGGGGTCAAGGTTTCCGACGGAGGGGGAGCAACAACCGGAATCTCCGACATTTACGAGTATGAAAGTGGTGGGAGTGCAAAACCTTTTCGCGAGAACGTAGTCAAAAATTTTGAAGTTTCTATTGGAGGAACTTTGAAAATTTGTTGTTATTAGTGAGAAAAACTGGAAATATTTGGGTTTTTATTGAAGAAGCTACCTTCCTTAAGTGCAAATCCACGAATTTCGTCGGAGTGACCGGTCGTTTTCGGGATGACATGCTCAATCATCCCATTAAGGCTCCCCTACGAAATTGGAGAAATTTCCCGACAGTTGGAGCAGCATGGCTTCTTCCCCCACATAGCGTCACCACTGATCATTACTAATGTAATGCTGTAGTAGACTTATTATGACATCATCCGACATTTAAGGTACTGCATGTGTGTATAAAAGATCTACTTTGTGAAAAAAAGTCTAAAAATGAAAACTAAAATAAAAAGAGGATTTTAAAAACTTCATTCGCTTTCAGAATATTTGCAGAATAGATTTTGCTTTAATGACCTGAAGGGCCCCTTCATAGTCCTACAACGTCGATAAACATGCTAATTGCAAATCATCAAACCTCCACAGAAAACTCTTGTGTTTATGGACAGAGGTCATATTATTCAGTTATTAGGTATGATGTAGTAAAATAAATAGTCAAAATAAAAAAGAGCAAGGCAAAGGGGGTGTGTACCACCATCCACATATTTATTCAAGCAGTGTACTTGGAATAAGCGATTTTTTATTTAGGTAGAAGTTGCTTAAAACACTTTAATTGTACAACAAGTTCCAACCTTAAGCAGTTTTCTATTAAAGGTTAGAGAGGTTTCATTTTATTAAGCTTCTCCTGTACAATGCTTGCTTATTAGTAATAACCAGTATGTATAAACAGGTCTAATTTGCAGGTTATAAATTTTAACGAGTCACCCTTAGGTCGAGTCACAAGTCAAGTCAAGTCAACGGTGGTCGAGTCGCAAGTCAAGTCATTCGTCACATTTTCAAGTCAAGTCAAGTCAAGCACATTTTCAAGTCAAGTCAAGTCAAGTCAAGTCAGACATTTTGGTCGAGTCAACTCGAGTCAGTTGCTGGTGTCTACAAGTCAACGCAAGTCACACTATTACATAATCATAGTAAATTTAAAACTGATATTTCTTCTTTGGTGAGACCTAGAGAAATCTGGTTCCTTTCTGCCTCTTCTGAAGTGCACCTGTCCCTGACTGCAATCTTTTTCTATATGGTATGTCACAGGTACATTGTTTTCACGTAACTTACATGCAATTTGCCAGGGGTACGTTGCACATACCAAGGCACCACACGTAGCTTGTGCCCAACACACAAATGCTATAACTACTTAGGCAAGCAATATTAGTGTATATCTGCTGGCCGTGGCACAATCTCACTTTCACTTTGCCACGTAGGCCCAACTTAGATGCCGTCGCCCCATGATCCACAGATGGCCAAGCCATGGCGTAATATGCACTATTATGGAACAAGGAGGTCAAGGACCTAGCAGTAGCACTGTGCACCTCTCGGAAATAAACTCTCTGTCAATAACGAATGAAAATGGCCACAGTGACCAGGGGCGGGATTTGATTTCTGAAAATGGAGGAGGGGCGGGGAAACCCGTGTGGACTGCCAAAGGCTGGGACTTTGGAACAATAATTTTATAAATGTGAGATCTAGAGCTCGAAGTAGGTGCGCGCGAAGTGCGCTGAAAAAAATCGCATTTTTAGACTTTGTAGCTATATTGGTAATAAAAAGCTAAGAAAAGTATCCTCAAGGAGAGGGCTCTCGCACCCCCTTCGCTAAGCGCCCATATCACGGTACCGGAAATAAGACTTTCTCGAGCCTTACAACTTGCATGTAAACAATCTTCATAGAGTCGGTAAATTTACACAGATCGATGGTGATAAACATTTTGCTTCGAAAATTTCTGGGGGAGGGGGAGCATTCCCTCCGCTGCGTAAGGCCATGGGGAATTCAAGGATTCCCATGATAATGGAAGAGTTTGAACGAAGCTATAAAAAGCGAGAGTTCTACAGAAAGTTACCTGGAATCCTGGAACAATATTTAAAACGGGTGCGCGTGAAGTGCGCTGAATTAAGAAAACACATTGAGACGTTTAATTGTAGCCTATTGTTTTCTTTAGTTTTAATTGCAGTATTATTCATTACACAAAAAATCCTTCCTATATCCTGCTCTATGGTTCTTTCTTTCATGTTTCATTTTTTTCCATGGTTTGGGACAATCCCGCTCAACCTTTTTTATTAATTTGAAAAATTAGTTAGTGTCGATTTCGAAGGTTATCAGGTTATAGAGTATAATTCTGATAATTTAAAAAAATATTGAAATGTTTTAAGGGGAGTTTGGAGCCTAACCTTTTCTTACCTAAGATCTACTTTTCAAGTAGCCAACCTCCCGAGATCACAAAACACACACTGTCATACAGTTACACATAATTTTATTTCCTGCCCGTCGCGGTCGACTTGGTATAAGTCCGCGATCTACCAGAAGGCCGCGATCGACTGGTTGGGCACTCCTGGCCAAGTAACCGCGAGCGCTGAAGGCTGGAGACTAAGGGTCCTCCTTGAGTATTTTTTTTTCTAAATCTGACTTGCTTCTACACGTGTAATATGAAATGCTTATGAAATAGGTTTCTTATAAAAAATCGTAAATTTAGGATGGTAACCGTCAGTCGATTTGCTGAGGATGGTAGTAGTTGTCGAGAAAGTGGACAGCGAGAGGCGGTCCTACTAATTGTAGCCCGGCTCATCCGGCTAGCCCGGCGCTACCTAAACTTAGCCCGGCTATCCATGTACGTACAATCAACCCCCGTAGTAATTGTTTAGCAAACCTAGTAACAGCAAATTGGTACTTAGGCCTAAATTACACGTATAGTAATATTATCCAAACAAATTTGTCCCCCCCCCAAAAAAAAAGCCAATTACTGTATATGTTAACTTAGGCTATGTTGGGGGGCAAAACTTTATTGATCAGGTCAGCAGGCCCGTTGCTGGGGGTAACCACTTTGAGGGTCTCATCAAAGTAGGATTGTCGCTGGCCTGGGGGAGGGGTGTCTACTTTGAAAAGTTGCCTTTTTCAAGGACTTGAGCCTAGATGCAAAATGGTGCGAGATTTTTGACTTTTGACAGAAGTAGTCTTGAAGGTTTAGTTTTTCCTTTCTTCAAGTTTTTGATTTTCAAGGGGGGCAAGTGCTTCTTGCCCCAACCCGTGGATGCCCAAGAGCTAATGAAATTACACTGACCATCTTTGAAATTTATGATTGGTAAAGATTAATACTGTCAATGCAGACTCATTGACTCATTTTATAATTACTTTTGTTCAAAAAAAATATAAATAAAATCATTCTTTTGCCTTCAAAATACAACATTAAAAAGGCACTTTCCGGCCATCAAGTTCTTTATAAGGCAGTCAAGTTTATCGTACATTACAATGCTTATATAATGTACACTCATGTATAGCCGGGCTAAGTTTAGGTAGCGCCCGGCGAGCCGGGCGAGCCGGGCTAAAATTAGTAGGACCGGCGAGAGGTGTAGCGAGGTTATGGAAATAGTAATTTACTCAAGCTGTCCTTCAGGAAATAATGAGGCAATTCCACCAAACTTTTCCTACGCACAGCCGTACAGCAGCACTAATGAGACATCAATTTATTTCAGGCTCATGCATGGGAAGCACGCCGAAAAATATATCGAGAACCGTGATTCCCTATACATGGTTAGATAGAGTTTTTTTTTCAAGGACCAGGGTGCATTGAATGACGTACAGTACTTTCAGTGGCTCTTATATCAGAGCTTCAAGTCACAATAGTGTGGTGCGTAGGAGAGGCCCATTCTTTGAAAGAAATCTTACGATGCCAGACAAAATTTTAAATTGTATTAAACAGTTTTCTCGGGGGTGCGCGCGAAGCGCGCAGAGAAAAATCTTCCAAGCATTATGATATTTGATTTTAATGTTTTCCTTTATTTAACATTGCAAAATGTAATCATAAAAAGCTATTGAATATTCTCTTATAGAACGCCTTTTCTCGCATCGCTTCGTTATTTTTTATTTTTATTATTTTTTTAAAGTTTTCAAACAACTGCACTGTTAGTTAAAGATTTGAAAGGGAAAAGTTATGGCAGTAAACATGGGCGTCCGCAGAAAAAATTCATAAATTCAGGGGGGCAAAATTTTTTTAAAGGTTCCTACTTTTTTCATGGGAAATATTTCACTCCCAGAAAAGAGTTTAGATGCTACTTTCACACAGTGTTGACAAAGGCCTAACCAGGAATTTGTCGGGGGGGGGGGGGGGGGATAGACATACTCTCAGCGCTCCGCGCCACCATGAGTTGGCGCGGCGCGCAAGGAAATTTTGGCCCAAAATGCTTCCCAGATCGTTGGAAATGGTATTTCAAGGCCTATTTACCGCATATAAAAAGGGGAAACACTAGTAATATCGTAAATATAAACTTTAAAAATATACCCAAAATATGCTGGGGGTGGCCGAGGCCTGAGTGCTGATATTTTTATTCAATTCCTGTTTTAGAGTAGGAATTCACACTAAGTGAACTGTTAAGAAATGTTGATGTTATATTTTCTTCGTTCTTTTCTGTTTTTTTTTCTTCGTTTTTTCAAGTTTTTGATTTTCCAGGGGCAATGCCCCCCCTTGCCCCCCTCCGGACGCCCATGGCAGTAAATAAGGACTCAAGGTCCTAGCTTTGCTGTAAGAAAAAAAAAGCAATCTCGACCACCACACTGCCTGGTCGAAGACCTCGGATTTTCAATGGATCGTGGTACTGTGGTAAGGACCGCGCATAGGGAGCTATCGGCGACCGGCTAGACACGTACCTTCACTGAGGACTAAACCAGTCCCATTAGAGTTACACAAGCAATATTATTGAGTACTGCTTTATGCAGAGGCAACAAAATTATTATAGAGAGGAAAAAATGAACAGACTCATATTAAAAATCTCCTACAACGAAAGGTCCTGAATCACACCAAGAATCATCCAGATGGCAACCCTGTCTGTGCAACATGTTGTTTTTCGATCGAAACCACTGAGATTGTGATCGTAATGGTCCATGTCTGGCATCATGTGTACATAGTCTGATATGACATGCTTCCGCAGCAGTGAGTGCGGATTTTTCAAGTGACGGTGCGACCCGATTGTCAAGTGACAACTATACCAAAGGCATGCAGCTTATTATATTATACACATGGGCACTAGTGTGTTGCGGCCGCGTCTTCCTCGCGATATGCACGTGAACAGTTCAGAATTGCGTACATTTACAAACATCACAGTCGCGTCAAAGGACTCGAGTCACAGGAGGAGACTCGAGTCATTTTCCCTGACTCGAGTCTTCAATTGGACTCGAGTCATGCTATGCTCGAGTCCGAGTCAAGTCAAGTCATTTTAGGTGGTGACTCGAGTCAAGTCAAGTCATTTAGGGTTCCAGACTGAAGTCAAGTCAAGTCATTTGGCTGATGACCAAGTCAAGTCAAGTCAAGTCAAGTCAAGTCAAATATACGACTCGAGTCGACTCGAGTTCGAGTCAGTGACTTTACTTGTTACAACACTGCAGATTTTGCTCTTCAGTAACAGTTCTCTTGACTTGGTAAACAACTTGTGAGAAAAAAATCTTCTGACCTCAGGTGTCTTTTTATCATCACCAAAACAGTCGACTTCTTATACTCGCGGCATATTCATGTGTTAAATATGAGGTATGTCAGTTCAACACTATTTGATCCTGTACATCTAGTTTACAAGGTATCCACACTTACAAAATTCTCCTTAGGATTGACCTCCACTAAAAGCAAATTAGTTATTTTATTCTACTTAGGACATCCACATGCAAAGCGTGAGATACGCCAAAGATGTGGAGATTGCTTGCTGACAGTTGTGTCAGAATTTGACCTTTGTAACCTCAGGTAACCTTGCATACTTATCTTTACGACAGGATTTATCTATTCAATATCAGACATCCAGAGGTAAAGAGTGGCATTTTTCAAATAACCTCAGATGCAGGTTACACCTCCCCCCTCACAAAAAAGCTGATTTAACAGATGAAAGGCACCTATATGCAAAGTACGACATTTGCTTATGTTGCCCTTCTTGAGGTATCATGTTTAACCTCCACCAAACCCTCTTAGAACTAGAGTAACACTGTTATTGGATGAACCAATAGGATTAATAACGACAAACTTGAAAGGGGACGTCGATAATTTGGTAAATAAAACTTAAACATCAATTTGCCAGCATTTCTTATCTTGTATTTTTGAGTGTTTTACAAATAAATGTAACAATGCACTAACAAAATTATCTCCAAAAATAAAAAGTACCATGTCACACCAAATCCTGCATTATCGTAATGGTCGTCTTCAACGTAATTTTCATGCATGATATAGTTTCATTAAATTTCACAGTTTCATTCAAAAATGTAAAAATGTGTTCAGTGGGATAATTGCTTTTACTGCTGACGCTTACTTCGTTGTTGAAACTTTCATTTGAATGAAAATTTTTGCAAAGGAAGAGGTAAGGCTGAGAAACATGCTGAAAAAATGAACACTAGAAAAAAAAACCAAAGAGAAAACTACTCCTGGAAAAGGAAGCCCTGGTTCTTTAAAATTTTCTCCTCATGGGTCACACTTCAGATTGACTTCTGACCAACTGTCTATCAACGGTTGTGATGCGTGACCAGTTACATCCTTGTGGCTTTTGCGTTGGCAACTTTTAACTCTGAGTTGTGCCCATATGTTTCTTCATGCATTTTCATGACCACATTACCACCTTGAAAGAATGATTTGTGTAATTCAACATTATCATAGATTTCTACAGAAATAAACTTTTTCTAATAGGTAACTGCTTGTGTACTGTTTTTACCTTGACCACAAATTTGTTTGAAAACATCTTACTTCATTTACAGATGCCTAATATGTACGAAGCTGTAAACCTAAACGAAGTAAGCACGGCAAATCATTATCCTAGACATTTCAAGTAACCAAGGACTAACAGAGGCTGGTTGGTAACAAATACTGCATTGCATGGTGTGGATCTTTGATTGCACGAAACTCTTTAATAAGATTCCTTGTAATTTTTTCCTTCCCAGAACGGTTTCGGAATCCTGGGAATGTGGAATTTTGTGAATGTGTGATAAAACTGCCATGCACTCACATTCACATCACGGTATTACAGTGCTGTGTATTACAGTAAATGGTACCAACAAAGATTCGATAAGTTTATTTCACTGTCTTAATACATTCATCCATGATATTTGAAATTTGTTACAAAAATAACTACAAGTAGTGTACACGTTCTTTGTTTATATCGTTTTACAATATGCTAACTTATTTTAACCATGTTTCTGTAACTACACAACTGATAAACTTCAACACTGCAAAGTACCGGTAAATGGGATCAAAGGGAAAACCATTCACTCGAAGTTGACTTGATAAGAACCCGTCCACCAACATCTGTGGGCACATAAACTAATTGACGAAATGTATTTGTCAATGAAGGTATGAAATTTTACACTGGACAACTTTCTTGCACCAATTTATCTATGATAAAAATTTTACAGGCATGGAGGTGGTAACTTGCATGGAAGCCAAAATGATTTTAAATGCTAAAATGGTATTTCCAAATAAGCTCGGAATGACTTCATGTGCTTGTAAGACATGACCATACCTTAACATTTCCTTTTCAACCACGTAGTTGTTTTGACGTCCTCTGTTATGAAAAGTTCCAGTTCTGAAAGGACACCTTCTTTCCTCTCGTCCACATTTCCTTGAGAGCATCCCATCCTCGTTGTTGGGTGAGAAGACAATATTCATCTCTGTATATGGAACAGTGGAACAGACCACCAAGCAGAGATTGGACAAACCTCCCCGCGATGCAATAAATGAGACAATCTTTCTCCAGCTGTGTCATCTTACGATATTTGCTGTACCCCTGGAGGAAGTACTTGGCTGCAGAGTTGCTTGATGTTGCTTTACTTTGCAAGATATACATTAGTGCTATGCCAATGTCATAAACTGTGCAGCTATACACGGCGTCATCAAAGTCTATGAACCCAGAAAAGCAACACTCGTTCTTTCCTTCTTGAAAATCGACAATGATGTTGACATCATTGAAATCTCCATGGATGAAACCTACAAGAAGCAAAAAGACTGAAGGAATTAGAAAGGGCAAAGGACAATTCACCAAACCACGTACATAAAATAACCCTGGTAACATTTCCATGAAGGATCCTTAAGAACATTATGTGAGAAGCCTATGGGTCCCATATGAGTGAATTCATATGAGCCTCATTAATTTCTACACTCAACATTCATAAGTGTCCCTCATGACCCATATGAAATAGCTCTGCGGCCCCTGTGGGTAACTGGTATCTGATAAAATGTGGGTAATTGCGGAATTTCCGATGTGAGGTATGACCTCCATACTATAGCCGCTTGTGTAGCAAGGCCCGCAAGAGGAAACGAAAGAAAACCAGTGAAGAGCTGTGGCGGGAGTATCTCAAATTTATTGGTTACACTAGTGATCGCAGTCACACTTCTGAACCTTAACTCCAACTTCTAACTTCAACTCCTAACTCCAACATTGTACATCTAATGCCCTTTCTAAAGGAACTGTGTCACAACGAAAGTCTAAGTTCTTCATAACCTTAGCATGGTCTCGCTCTGGAATAGATTCTAATACCATTCTAGAATTTGGTATAAACTTGTGAAGTCTGACACCTCCCTTCTTTAACATGTTTGTGGTCCTCGCTATAAGATCTACAGCTTGACTAACAGTTGGAACAAGGTCCCAATCTTACCAATACGTTAATTGGGAGTTCTCTGTCGTTTTCGTCAGGAACCAGTTGCAATCATTTGCGATATCGAAGCCATGTTTCATCAGTTTAGAGTAAACCCCGAACATAGGGATTTCTTGAGATTTTTGTGGTGGGATAATGCTAATTTTCAGTCAGTCACCCCCTGCTAAGTGTAGAATGACGGTTCATCTCTTCGGAGTCAGCTCTTGACCGGGTTGTGCAAATTTGGGGTGAAACAGGCCGCTATTGATTTTGAAAGTGATTATGGGTCAGATGTAGCAAATTTTATAAATCATAACTTTTATGTAGATGACGGCCTTTACTCCACACAATCTGAAGATGAAGCAGTAGGTATTATACGCAGGACAAAGGCTTTATGCCGGAGGGCTGGTATTAGACTGCATAAATTTGCCTCAAATTCGAAGAAAGTGATGCAATCTCTCCCAAATGGAGATCACTCTACCGATGTAAAGACCCTAAACTTATTACATGACAACCCCCATATAAAAAGGGCTCTAGGCGTAATTTGGTGTGTGGAATCAGACACACCCCAGTGTCGAATCTCCCTTCGAGATAAACCACTGACTAGGAGAGGTATTCTATCTACTGTCAGTTCTGTGTACGACCCGCTGGGTTTCTTAGCCCCGGTTCCGTGAGTAGGAAAGCAGATTTTACAGGAATGTGTAGTGACAAGTTAGATTGGAATAGCCCCCTCCCAGAGACGTTAAGATCTTGCTGAGAAAAATGGAGAAATAGCCTATTCACACTTGAGAATTTAAGAATTAGACGATGTTACAAACCAGACAAATTCGATGTTAAGTCTATTGAGCGTCATCATTTCTCAGACGCTAGTACTAGTGGGTACGGGCAATGTTCCTATGTGCGTTTGAAAAATTCTAAGGACGTAAGGACGAAGTCCATTGTATCTTTTTGATGGAAAAGGCTAGGGTTGTACCTCTTAAGCCCATCACAGTGCCACGCTTAGAATTGACGGCTGCCTTATTATCTGCCAAGGTCAGCTCTACCCTTATTGAAGAACTTGAGTACAAAGATCTTACAATTTTTTTCTGGACAGACAGCCAGGTAGTTCTGGGATATATTTGAAATGATACTAAAAGGTTCAGGGTGTTTGTTGCTAATCGCGTACAACAAATACGGATGGCGGAATGTCAAGGGGTCTGACAATCCAGCAGATGTCGCCTCTAGAGGGCTAACTGCTGATGAGCTATCAAATGAGTCTAATTGGTTTAATGGACCTTAATTTTATGGGAAAATGAAATTCCTTTGGCAGATGAGTCATTTGTAGAACTAGACAAGGGTGATCCTGAATTGAAAATAGTTCAAGCTTTCGTAACGCAGAGTACCGAATGTTGCTCCCACTTTGAGCCAGAGCGACTGAAACATATTTCTAGTTGGTTTAAAGCGAACAGAGTGATAGCCCTTTGTTTAAAGCTAAAATCATTTTTGAAATCGAAAGTTCTGTCTGAACCATTTGATAAGCAAATTACCGTTAATGATCTTCAACGAGAAGTTAGAAATTGTCAAGGCCCTTCAAATGAAATTCTTTGCAAATGAGATCAAATATTTAACATCCCAAGTCGCATACGAGGGTAAGCCATTGAAACGAAACAGTTTTTTGTATCGTTTAGATCCATTTATAGATGACAATGGTATCCTTCGTGTCGGCGGACGTATAAAGAGAAGAAAGTTTGCTTCTATGTTCAAACATCCGCTTATCCTTTCAAGAAAACATCATTTGATTGACTTGGTTAGTCTTTATTTTCATGAGAGGGTAAAACATCAGGGACGTGGCATGATCACCAATGAAATAAGGAGTAATGGGTACTGGATTATTGGTTGTAGTTCGGCTGTATCAAGCCACATTTACAGTTGTGTGACTTGTAGGAAAGAAAGAGGTAGGCCACGAGGGCAGAAAATGGCAGACCTACCAGCAGACAGGTTGGAAACTTCACCCCCCTTTACATACTGTGGTGTATATTATTTCGGCCCTTTCTACATCAAAGAGGGTCGGAAGGAATTGAAGCGTTATGGGTCACTTTTCACATGTTTGACATTAAGAGCTATTCATATAGAAGTAGCAAATTCCCTTAATACAGACTCTTTTCTGAATGCATTACGGCGCTTCCTAGCCATTCGAGGGTCAGTAAAACAGCTTCGCTCAGATCAAGGCACAAACTTTGTTGGGGCAAAAAATGAACTTAAAGAAGCATTCCTTGAAATGGATCAACTTACTAGGTTAAAGACTTTCTGTTGAAGCAAGAATGTGACTTTCCTGATATTAAATTTAATGTCCCAGATGCAAGCCACATGGGCGGAGTATGGGAGAGACAGATTCGTACAGTACGAAATATATTAGCTTCTATGATGGAAAACTCAGGTACCCAATTAGATGATGAAGGGTTAAGAACATTAATGTATGAAGTTGCGGCTGTTGTGAATAGTCGCCCCCTTACCCATGACACTTTATATGATCCTAGATCACTTGAACCCCTTACACCAAACCACCTTCTTACGCAGAAATCTAAGGTTTTGTTATCCCCTCCCCCCCTGGCGTATTTGAACCGTCTGACATTTACACACGTAAAAGATGGTGAAGAGTTCAGTACCTTGCTAATCAATTTTGGGATCGATGGAGAAAGGAATCTCTCCAAAGTCTTCAGCCCAGACAAAAATGGGTGTCCTCATTACGAAACATGCAACTTCAGGATATCATTATTACTGATGATAAAGTTGCAGGAAACCAATGGCAACTAGGTAGAATTACAGAAGCGTACATTGACCAAGACAATCATGTTAGGAAAGTGAAGGTTGGGGTTAGTTCGCGTGAGTTGGATAACAGGGGTAAGCGTTAGGGGGAACTAACAATTTTGGGAAGGCCAGTTCACAAATTAGTATTACTTTTGGAAAATTCAAACCAGTCATAGAGGTTGAGTTGATAAGAGCTTGAGTCTCCCCACGACGGGCCATACGTTGTTGGTAAAAATATGAGAAATATGAAGAAATGTGTGATTTGCTGATATAAAATGTGAAATTTTGCTATTTTTGTACCAACATGAAACGATAAATCGTATACAAATGATGGATCATGTTTGTAATTGCATGATATGTGAGTTTTACACATTCAGTTATGATATGATGCACGATTGCGTTGAGATCAACGTTGCTGTTTGATACAATTTGTTGAATTTTTGCGATACAGTTTGTCATTCGATTTGTGAATTATTTCTGCGATGTTACATGATGATTTTGTGTGTGATGGTGTTCATTATGCGAGGTGAAATTGTGTGATGCTGTCTACTACTATGACATGTGCTACCTGCGGTGTAAATCCCAATTTGCGATGCATTGGTTTAAAATGATAGAATCATTTTTGAGGGGCCATGTAGTGGATTTGCATATTCATTTACCTTTAAGCACATGCAAACTTAAAGAATGCGGACCAGCTGACTTCCAGTGCTTTTAATGGCTGGCCTGTATTGGAATTCTCTGGTCAGTGGTCACTCAGCTCTTAGACCTCACTGGGTTAACACAACTTCAACCGTTACGTTATAGGCTTACGCAACTATCAGACTGTACTTCTTCGTTTTTGCTTTCTTGCGTGTTATAGACTTCCATGAGTGCGGCTCAGAGACCCCAAGGAGGTATGTTGAGAGTTCGTTATTGTAAATGCGTGTTACCTTACGTCTAATATTTCTTGTTAATATGTGAATTTCCGTTAAAGAATTACTGGGCATGAATTACATGACGAAATAGTTTATATTTTGGGAATTGGAAACGGGAAATATCCTAGAGTATATTTGTATGTCATCTTTTGTATATTTGTACCACATTCTGTATATTATTTGCACCATACTCTGTATATAAATTGCTTACGTTTTGTATATCAGTTAAATGTTTTCGACACAATTTCGCCTTTTGTACGTTTCGTATAAATGTTACTTTGTACCTAATCACTTTTGTATGTCCGTTTCACAGTTTTCACGGAGGTCACCTCAATAAAAGAGCACCTGCAGTAAGGAAAAACTTGGGGAGTCTTCTAACTTTTGCGTTTGTGAGTACAACCATCACATTGAGTCAGAGTTTGGTAGTGATGCAGCTAAATTTGTGTACCAAAACTTTTATGTTGATGATGGGTTGAAGTCTGTTCCAACTGTTAGTCAAGCTGTAGATCTTATAGCGAGGACCACAAACATGTTAAAGAAGGGAGGTGTCAGACTTCACAAGTTTAT
This sequence comes from Holothuria leucospilota, assembly GCA_029531755.1. Lineage (NCBI taxonomy): Eukaryota > Metazoa > Echinodermata > Holothuroidea > Aspidochirotida > Holothuriidae > Holothuria > Holothuria leucospilota. The sequence goes on from CM055978.1 coordinate 35,165,136, forward strand.
ATCAAATTCTAGATTGTATTAGAATCTATTCCAGAGCAAGACCATCCCAAGATTATGAAGAACTTAGACTTTCGTTGCGACACAGTTTCTTTAGAAAGGGCATTAGGTGTACAATGGTGTGTTGAATCTGATACATTCCAATTTCAAATAACAATGAAGGATCAACCTCTAACTAGACGTGGGATTCTTTCCACAATAAGCTCTGTTTACGATCCCTTTGGATTTGTAGCTCCCGTTATACTTTTGGGGAAACAGATTATTCAGAAGTTATGTATCAGTCAAGCAGACTGGGATAGCCCCGTATTCATTGACTTACGGTGCCAGTGGGAGAAATGGAGAAAGGGTCTATTAGAACTTTAGACTCTAAAGGTTGATAGATGTTACAAACCTGTTAATTTTGGCACTATCACCAAACTAGGATTGCACCACTTTTCTGATGCAAGTACCAGTGGGCACGGACAGTGTTCATACATTCGTTTTGTCAATGACAGAAATGTAGTGCATTGCGCTTTTGTTATAGGCAAGTCCAGGGTAGTCCCTTCCAAACCAACCACGGTACCCCGTTTAGATTTAACAGCTGCAGTGCTATCAGTAAAAATAAGTCTTCTACTGAGAAAGGAACTTGAATATGATAATGTAGCAGGGTATTTTTGGACAGACAGCCAAGTTGTCCTTGGTTATATTAAGAATGATGCTCGCAGATTTTATTTATATGTGGCAAATTGTGTACAACAGATTCGTGATGTTACTGATTGTAGTCAATGGGATTTTGTAAGGAGCTCTGAAAATCCCAGTTATCATGCGTCAAGAGGTCTTACAGTTGAGGAATTATGTAACTCAAATTGGTTATCTGGGCCAGATTTCTTATGGTAAAGAGAATTTCTGGCTACTAACAATGAAATTAATATTACCGTGTATGACAATGACCCAGAGGTTAAATGTGCTGGTACATTGTCAGTTCAGAGAGGTGAATTTCCTCCTATCTTTGAGTTAGAGAGATTTGAACTCAAGTTGGTTCAAGTTAAAAAGGGCCATTGCACTGTGTTTGCAGTTTAAGGAACGATTAAGGAGTGGTAAGTTATGTCACTCTAAGAATGGGACGTCAGGGGTTTCACTTAAAATTGACGTAAAACAGTTGAGTTATGCTGAACTCGAAATAATTAAAGTGGTTCAAGCTCATGGCTTTGGAAAGGAGTTTGAGATACTGAAATCTGTAGAAGGTAAACAAGAAAAGGTTTGTAAGTAAGGCTAGCAGTCTTTATGGCCTTGACCCCTTTGTAGAGGAGAATGATGTCATACGGGTTGGCGGACGCCTCACACTTCAAATTTGGAATTTAATTTAAAGCATCCTATTGTTATACCTAAGAGGGGTCATGTGACGAGACTCCTTATACGCCACTTCCATTTGTTTCCCATCAAGGTCGTGGGTTCACAGTGAATGAAATTCGGGCAAACGGTTTTGGATAATTGGGTGCAGTTCTCTAGTAGCCAAGGTTATACGGAACTGTGTGAAATGTAGGAAATTCCGTGGCAAGTTCAATGTCTGACTTGCCAATAGACCGCATTGAACCCTCCTACCTCCCCCATTTTCATATTGTGGCGTTGATTGCTTTGGACCCTGGTATGTTAGGGAGGGCAGAAAAACACTCAAGCGTTACGGTGTACTCTTTACTTGTGTGACAATGAGGACTGTCCATATTGAGGTTGCCAAAACGTTGAGTACTGAATCCTTTTTTAATGTCCTGAGGCGTTTCTTGGCTATTTGTGGTCCAGTTAGGCAATTGAGGTGTGATCAAGGCAGGGCCGTCTTAAGAGATCATCGGGCCCTGGGCCCGGCATTGGAGCTGGGCCCCTCAATCAAGTGTGTTCGAAAAAAGTTGCGTGAAAAATTGACATCCTTGACCATCGCTCAAGCATAGACATGCCTGCATTTACCCCCCCCCCCCCCATGTCGCGCATAAAGCATGGAAATTGGAACACTCAGAATCCGTTATGAATCTTGTTCAAGGGTATATAAAAGTATTTCCACACAAAAATCTTTTACGTAAGGGGAGATATGATTTTTTGCGCAGAGGTCAATTTACGGGGCCCCTGACATCGCGGGGCCCTGGGCCTGGGCCCAGTGGGCCCATGCGTTAAGACGGCCCTGGATCAAGGAACAAATTTTATTGGTGCCAACAGGGAATTAAGAGAGGCTGCAGAGGAAATGAATCAGGAAAGGATTCATCAGTATCTTTTACTGTAAGGGTGTGAGTATTTGAGTTTTAAGTTCAATGTTCCCCATGCCAGCCACATGGGAGGGGTATGGGAACGCCATATAAGAACAGTTAGAAGTATACTGCATTCAATATTAGATAAGTCAGGAACCCAGTTAGATGATGAGTCACTCAGGACGTTCATGTATGAGGTTAGTTCCATTATTAACAGTCGTCCTTTGACAACAAATACTCTTTATGATCCCATGTCATTGGAACCTTTGACCCCAAATCACCTGTTGACCATGAAATCAAAGGTGTTCCTTCCCCCTCCTGGTTCCTTTGACGCAGCTGATATATACTCCCGTAAGGGGGGGGGGGCGTAGAGTTCAGCACCTGGTTAATGTATTTTGGTCCAGGTGGAGGAAAGAATATTTACAAACACTTCAATATCGTCAAAAGTGGAATTCTACCTCTCCTAATGTAGAAGTTAATGATGTTGTTTATTAAGGATGATAGTCTCCCAAGGAATGAGTGGCCCTTGGCAAGAGTAATAGAGACTATACGAGATGATGATAACTATGTTCGTAAAGTAAAGGTTGTAATGAGTGCTCCCCTCGATGATAAAGGTAAACGCATAGGTTCTGGAACAATCCTTGAACGGCCCATACATAAGTTAATAGTATTGTTAGAAAATTCAAATTCCTCATGAGGGGCCATGCAATGAAATTTCTTGTAAGTAGTTTTCAACTACTATAATATGTAATATGTGTAGAAAATGAATCAAAACTATAAAAAAGGTGAAAAATGATATTTTATATATGTTTTGATGGATTATGTGTTTTTGAGGGGAGGTTTGATGTTCAAATCATGTGTTACAGTATGTGATGTTAATGTTATGTTGTGTATGTAGTAAAATGCATTTCTTATTTTGAGGGCCCATGTAGTGAAATGAAAGGGGTTTGTTTGTGTGTTGAGGTCACAAAGTATTTAGTCCCTCTTTAAGAGCAGAATGGATGTTCTGCATTTTATGTTGATGAGCACCTGTAACGTTGAATGGGCATTGCGTCCAGTATAAAAAGTTTGCTTATTGAAGTCCACTAGACCATGCTCACTATAAATGCGTTTGCGGTGCTCGTGGCTCGCAATTCCTCACTAGACCAGTTGTTCAGTATGTAGCTGGGAGTGGACCTCTGCTCATTGTATGATGCCAATTTGGTACTTTGCGTACATCATTCTCTGCGAAACCGACTATTCGGAACTACTACATGGACCTACGGAACTTGCGAGTAATGGCCAGTAAATCCAAAGAGGTACAGTGTAAATTTATTTCACATTTTACAGGGTCATTCTATTTCTTGCCTTGTTAGTTTTGCGTATGTGTATTGCGTTGCCTTGTAAAGTACAGTTGTGACAGGTACAAGGGTGTTGGGTAGACTTCTTGAGAAGAATTTAGTTTGATTAATTAAGAAACTGCATTGCGTATATTGCTTACATTTTGTGTGAGCGTTTGGCGTATTTTGTGTAATTCATGTAGGCAGACATTGGTAATGTAGCCTGAGGTAGTTTGGAACGGATGTAATGTTATCGTCTGCAAATGAGTTAATTGTGTGCAATGTGTTAGTGTCAAGTGCAATTCTTCCTAGTGCAATTTGTGAATTGGTATATATTTTATAGTATTTTCAGTAACTATTTGTATGTATTTTGTCCTTTGCCAGTTATTACGTAGTTAGGAGTTGGAGTTAGAAGTTGGAGTTAAGGAGAAGTGCGACTGCGATGTAAGCAAATAAATCTGAGATACTCCCGTCACAGCTCTCCACTGGTTTTCTTTCGTTTCCTCTTGCGGGCCTTACTACACAAGCGGCTATAGTAATAACTAAAACTCCATATGAGTTATCTCCTTTGGAACCCACAGAGTTTGCTTCCACTACTCACATGAGTAGTGGCTAAGTGGTTAGAGCATCCGACTTGCAGTCGGAAGGTCAAGGGTTCAAATCCTGGCCGGGTCATACCAAAGACTTTAAAAATGGAACCTACTGCCTTTGTGCTTGGTGCTCAGCATAAGCAATGGAGTAGGGAAAACAAGCCAGTGAGCCACAACTGGAAAAAAGGCCGTGGTCGTCTCGACTTGAACCAATTGGTTGGAAACTGGGACGTTAAACCTCATCTAACTAACTGCTCACATGAGGCCCTTGTGAGACAGCTCATAATACCCATACTTTTGGGAGTCATCCGAGCCACTGATATCTGGATAAAATATATATCCTAGACAGGACATACGCCAGTTCTGGTTCATACTTGGATTCAAAGCCTACACTTTGTATTAGAGCATCCAACAGCCTTGCAGTCTTCTAAAAGTGCCTTCGTTTGGATTCCGGAGGGCGAAAAACAAACACTACCCTCGGACAGGGAGCTGTTTACTTGCAGAAATAATGACACTACTAAACCGGTGGAACAAGTTTTCCAAACTAACAACCAAAATCACTAACACAAAAGGTACAATGGAGCAATTTTCGGGCAAACTAAGCCAGTTGATTTCTTCAGCATATTTTATCTATGATTAAATATTGATTTGACTTAAGTACAGAACGTTGCAATCTTACTTCAAATGAACACAAAAAATTGAAAATTTCTTATTTTAGGTTAATACATTTTTATATATTATAATTTTTATTTGGAATTTGGTCCATGTTTAAATTAACATGTAATCACCTACAGCGTGAGAAACATCTTGGTTATCTTGGTTTCATTTCTAAATCGTTTATTAAGGGCAAAATACCTTATATTTATATTTCCGTTAGGCTATATAAGGTATATTAAGGCAATATACCTTCTAAAAGCTGAATTCACCCACATCCACTGCTTGTGGGCCACCTCAGTCAATATCGACATTTAGTGGCCCAACTTTTCTCATATGATATCCAAGTCAACCAGCCCACAAGATACTCACAGGTAGTGGCCCATGTGCTAATGTTTTTTTCCATTTGATTCCATATTGGCAACCTATATCCTGTTCCATATGGGCCAACTCATATGGACTCGTATAGGATATATACGAGATGGCCCATTCCAGAATGGCCTAGATCCATATGGGCCAACATATGCTGCTATTTGCGAATGGTCAGTATATAGACAACTAATTAAATGAATGTCTGACAATTCATTTTCTCTTGCTTGTTAAGTCCTTAATAACATTTTATCGACTTTAAAAGTGCCCTCCTAAATTCTTACCATGTGGCAATTCCTCCTTCCTTGATAGCACAACTCTCTCAAATTCATTCATAACATCCTCTACCAGTTGCCTCTTATCTGAGTCTTCAACCACGTAAAGGTACTCTCTAGCTTTATTCACACAGTCTAAGGACCATGAAAAGTTTTCACTCATTTCTTGTAGTGCTATCTTATCCATGTCCAATTCCTGAAGAAAATGAGGTGGTAAACTTAAAACCTGCAACGTAGCTTATCCTTGTTCACAGTCTTTCACATCAACAGACACAAAAATATTTGTCAGCTGTAAAATAGTCGACACTTGAATGAAAGAGATTAATATATTTTTTAATCCTCAAGGTCTTGTGCCAAGTAAAATATTTGACCGTATCTACCTGCATTTACGTTATTTGCATTAAATAATGATCATCCTTTAGTGAATAACTGCAATCACAATTTGAACTTCAAATCTCCTCTGGTTTGCACAACTGCATTGCCAACATCAAATTACTGGCTCAAAGAAGTTTTGAACTTCTTCATTGCATGACAGTTGTTAACGAGACACTCAAGTTGACTCTATTTTCTCTAAAGTTGTCGTCTTTGCTAACACATGTGCTAGCAAAGCTTCGAGAAGGAGGGTTAGGAGCAGAAAATGGGAGACGAATTTTAAAAGCTAGCAACTCTCATTCTGCCGTTTACTAGAAAGGAACAACTTTAGAGCGCCGTCCCAAATGAAATTTCTGCTTTTTACGGTTTCTACCCTCCCTTATCCCAGGCAAAGGGATGATACACACGTATTTCACTTCTCTTTTAAAAGACATACCTGTAGAGCTAGATGCATTTGTGCTAACGTCTCTCCCATTTCCTCAAAAACATTGTTTGGCACGAGAGGAAGGGTGTTCAAAACTGTTTCCGGGAGGAATGTCACCAAACGAATCATAAAGGTGTCCTCTAAGTTCTTATTTAATGATGTACAACTCCCTGTGGACGGTAAATGAGATTAGTCACAAGCTGGGGTTGTCAGTTGAAAATTCGGGGTACTTACCGATATTCATTGCAATATACATGTCGTCTCTATACGGCAACTGAGTATAACATATATGTTTCACAAAATCGAAACGTTTGTACACATAGAAATATTCATTTTCAAGAGAAACAGTTGTCTTTCTCATGTAGTGGCTAAGTTACCAGTTGACAAGACCTGCAAACATTATGTAAGCTTACAAGTCTTTTATACAAGGGATCCCCAAAACGTCTTGTTGCAAGGGTTGGAGATCAATTCAACCTAAATAAATCACTGATATAAGTATAAATATAAACAGTTGTCACATGGTTCTATGACGTTAAACTAACTAACTTCCCGTGGCTCATCTTTGGGTTTCACGATATAGCCATTTGTAAAATTTGGCAAGTGTGCCGCTATTTCTAAACAATTAACTTTACTCGTGGTGAGTCCATTATAGTGTTACCTGCTCACTTTCATTTGGCAGGTTTTATTATTATCATCATCATCATCATCATCATCATCATCATCATCATCATCATCATCATCATCATCATCATCATCATCATCATCATCATCATCATCATCATCATCATCATCATCATCATCATCATCATCATCATCATCATCATCATCATCATCATCATCATCATCATCATCATCATCATCATCATCATCATCATCATCATCATCATCATCATCATCATCATCATCATCATCATCATCATCATCATCATCATCATCATCATCATCATCATCATCATCATCATTATTATTATTATTATTATTATTATTATTATTATTATTATTATTATTATGATTTTGTTATTATGATTATGATTTTATGATTATGATTTTATGATTATGATTATGATTATGATTATTTCCACTTTTCCTGAGTGCAGAATGTACATGTTAATTCAGGTTATCAAGTAAATACTATTTTCATTTGTAAAGAATTAATGGATCATAATACTTAGATGATACAAGATCTCAGCACTCAGGTCAACATGTACCGTCACAAGAAACTTGATAAAACTTAATTTGCTTAGAAAATGTCACCTCCTTTGTGAATCAAAAGAATGCTAATGTCACGACAATTATAAATACATTTTGAAGCTCCGCTTTCTTGCACGGTGTTAAAAACTAATGTGCACTCTGAAAACGTCCTGTTCAAATTGACCAAAAAAGGATTACATGGGTACCTAACCGAAAAATAATGAAATATTTGACTAGTTTCGGTTCAAAACTAAACATTTTCTGTTCAAAATGAACCAAATATAGTCAAATATTTGACCAGGTTTTGGTTTGTAGCCCATTTGAACGGATTCTGTTCAAATCTAAACCGGTCGTTTTTAGAGTGTATGCTTTGTTTCATTCGGATGAAATCTTTACCATAAAGCTCTAGTTGTACGAAACGTGTGTAACACTAATCATATGTGTATGGTGTGTTGCGCAGACTAAATGCAATGGATTTGCTTAATAAACATTACATAAATTTATACTTTTTGGTACAAATACATGCTTTACATAGAGCCTTCTTGGGCTTCTTTGCATACCATACTGTACAACGAAAACAAAACTGCGCTCTGAAGAAAATAAACACAAAGGTAGCTCTGGTAGTAGTTGCCAATGTTAGAAAGATTGCAACTTATCAAGCAATCTTCCAAAATAAAGTAGGACTAAAGTATATTAATATACCTCTGTTGCAGCGGCCGAACAATGAACACAAGGCTGAGACTAATAAAGGGAGTGTTCACAAAGATGTGGGTATGTTGGATTTAACAGATTATGCATCCAGAAAATTGGAATACTTATACATTTTTGCCATAAGTAGATTGATGAACAACTGTCTTAAAAATGATGTTTCTCATTAGGATACAAATTTCAAGTAATCACTAAAGTTTAGGTACCATATTGATTTGATATTGCAGGAAAGCTTGTACATCGTTCTATACAGCTAAGGCACTAAGAACAGAATAACATTTTAAAAATTTTTTGTAAATATTATACTCCCCAACCAATGATTGATTGTAGGAACAGTAGGCAGAGTAGATTTAAAAAAATTAGGGCAAAATGACTTTGACAAACTACTTTATAGTTATTCTTCCGATATCATGCTGTAGCATGCACGTCATTAAGTTTTGTCCTCAGAGCAACAACTTAAGTTCCTGAAACAATGGAACTATGGAAGTGTTCATATTTATTATGAAAAACTTACGCTGAATGGTCGCAATAGAATATCTTGTTAATAGTAGGCCCATGTTTGGATGTTCCTTCCAAAGCACTTGCTGTCAGAAATGAGCCAGGATATTGCAAGTCTTGGTATGTACTGTTTCGATAGAGTTTGGGATAAATAACCCATAATTTCTTAAGTTTCCTTGATTATGTGAAGTAATGTAGGCTACAGAATGCTAGTATGTTGGTACGTGCATGTGAGGAAACTCTGCAAAGGATTTTGAACACTATTTAAAAATTTTCGGGACTTTCTGTACGTCTAGTTGACGATCACTCATGCACTAAGCAAGTTACAAAATTCCACAGCAAGACTTGATTCGTATCTCTATTGAACCCTTTAACTCCTTCAACGCAACGCTATAAGGTAGTTCATACAGAGTTTTGCAAATAACCTGAAAATCAACTACAATAGATGACGGGATTGGTATGAGTAAGAGTCCTAAAAAATATGTAAGACGCTTTTGATGTGGTGTGGGTAAACAAACAGTATAACGAATACCGCATTATTGTATATGGAGGCTTTTAAAGAGTTTGAAACCATGTTCGAATACAATTTACAATACTAATGACATAACTCAAACCTTACCTGGCGTTTTGAAGGATAAGTTTTGGAATGTCAGAAGTTGACACAAATCTCCATTTTTGTTTGGCACTGGCTTCGTACAAGGGAAACCCCTGGAACTCAGAAATTCCATTATATGTGTCACGTCTCTCAAATCTTGCTCATCTTTTGATAAATAAGAATTCGTCACTTTAAGAACATATTTGACGGTCAGCTCATCAGTTTCCAGGCTTTTCGTCCCTTGGTTTAGTGGAGCTACATCTACAAGAAAGTTCTGGCAGTCATAGCTATCCAGTACTGTCACTTTTATCACTTCATATCCATAACTTTCCTTTAACAAGCTAACTACTTGATTATTCGTTAGAAATGGCTTTCCTTTGGTTATCTCTTTCCAATCCATCTAGCTAGCACTCGATACTTTCGTTCAGCTGCATATTTTCTACAAGTGCACAGAGGAAACAAAACGAAAGCATGAAATGTTTTCCCAAAGGGTAGAGTTGTTTTCTGTGTTAATACAGATCCGTATTAGTTATACCTCTGTTCTTTACTGTATGGTTAATTTCTTGTTTCTTGGGAACACTATTTTAGTCAACACGTTACAGTGAGCAGCAGACCCTTAATATCCTTCAGCAACGCAGAAAAAAATTGGGGAAAAATATTTGGTTCACAAAATATTTGGTTCACACTATTTTGAGTCTCTCTTCCTCAGTCATAAGAAGGATAAGCAACTGTCGGCACTCCGAGCAGGGCCTTTGCCGCCTTTCAAAGTTTGATGGCTTTTGATGTCAAAGAGGTTGTAGTGTTTAAGTAAAATGTTTTGGGACAAAAATGGCCTGAAGTGAAATTAGTGATGCTTCGAAATGTGATGGCAGAGAGCGCCATGCGTAGATAGTAGGCTTACGTACCGAAGGTTACAGTGGAAGGTAGGAGACGACACTGGGAACTGGGAAAACATTTGTTCTGATCCTGGTTAGTGTATTCTTTGACCACAAATGGGTACATTTCACAAACCCGTTGGTGCGTAAATTTGCATAGTGTATCGGAACCCAACGGTCTTCTCCGAAACTAGATTAGCTGAGTTCCGTGGAGCAAACTGTTCGCTTAGTACATAAACTATCTTACTGCATGCTGAGTAGGCGAGATAAGTTGATAAACTGCAATCGCATGTGCAACTTCATTTATATGCACAGTCTTGTCATAAGAGTTACCTGAGAAACTCCTGACGTGTGACCTTGCCGAGGGCCTGCAGTGAGCCTAAATGGAAAATTTCTCAAAGGGTATACAGGCTATGCAATAGGTAGTCATGATGAGTATAAAATCTGTGTTAAATTGACAATCTGCTTATCACAGAACAAAAGTACCTGCACCAGATGTTATTCATTCATCTTATAAGCCTCTGGATATCTTATAAGCTCCCGAATACCTACCAGTATGACGTCAGTATTCGCATGAAAAGTAAGCGGTTCCCGGACCACAAGGATGGGCTTGAGAATTGCTGTTTGAAATTGCAACAAATTTTAACAATATTTACATTAATGTTTACTTATTGAGGAAAGTTTTTTACACCCTGACATTGGCGTTGTATTTAACAACTCTCTCAAAAAAGATATTGAAGCGTGGCTGACGAGCTCGAAAATTGTTATATTTTGATTATAAATTATTCATGAATACTCTTTGAGAATGTTGGTCTCTGATTGGTCAGCTACCGCTGTTGTTATCCAGTATAGAGACAAGGGTGTGTGGAGAGCAACTTTCCGATCAACATTGTAAACAACGTGATAGTAAAACAGTCGGTCTATTTACATATCGAACGTTCAAAATAAACCAGGTGTACAGTACAGTGTAACTGTAATTTTTTTTTTGTTCCTGCAACTGTCCACATTGAAATTAAAAAAAAAATGATTGGCAGCAATGTTGGATTCACATTTTAACAAAAAATTAGCTTTTACAGATGATATACCTGGCCTTTTCAGAGGAAATTCAGTATACTTTGAGTGGTCTAATTTAAGTGCGACAAAGTTAACTATCGTCTACTTGTTTTGGTACATACGGTAATTGATAAGAAGAAATTATACCACACTTCGCAATACTTAAAGACTTTCTCTGAGACAGGCAATCAATGCTGATGATGAATGAGCGAGTAATTCCTGTTTTTAGATCTGTTTTGATCGAAATGATCCTGGTGATGTCATAATAGAAGGGGCTATAAAGCGGATAGGCCTAAAAATAATCTCTTAATATTTTCTTGGGGTCTAAACTAGTAATTTATGAAGGCGATCTGCAAAAAATGTAATTTACGTTCCCGATATTGAAATTTTCCTCCTCTCGGTGATAAAGTATCTAACTTAATATATGGGAAATTGTTATTTGTATAGATGGCGTAAGGAAAGAATGGCAAGAATTAGAAATTTGAAAAAAAAAAAAACAACCGGAACAGTGGTAACAGAATACGCGAAAAAATAATAAGAAAGAATATTGACGAAAATGAAGGAGTGTTGGAACGAACATTGAGAACATACATTTCATAGAACGAATATTGATGAAACGAAACTGAACGAGGGTCGGAACTAACATTGAGAACATAAATTTGATGGAACAGGATTTTGATATTGATGAAGTGGAGAAAAGAAAGTTCAGAACAGCAATTATAGATTATCAAAGTCGGGAGGAAGCATGTAACCTAATCTGGAGTTTTGAGAAACGTCTGAAGTAATGGGTGTATTACTATAAGTTAAAAATTGAAGTAGTAACGGGTGTGGTTTTAAGATGACTTAGGTTATATTGTAATAGCATTATCTGTTTATGGCGCGTCATTGTGTTTTCGTTTCTTTGTTTCTTTGGAGTAAGTTAAATATATTTTCATAACGCAAAACAAACTAATCGTTTCATCACATTCATTCTGTTCTCTCGGCGACCATTGGGCAAGGACAAAAATCGTCTCAATTAACCGTGACACTAACGTTAGTGTATCGAAAGTCCATAGAGCTGAGCAGGATATAGGAAGAAGGCGGACTTCCCGAAACAGCTGTAATCGCATGGGGACTCGGCCGGCGTGCCCAATTTTTTTTCCCACGAGGTTATGGGCAAATCTGATTTTCAAAATTTTTTCAAATTTGTTTCTAAATCATGGCTGGGGTTATTTCTAAGGTTAGGGTTACGTGGACTGGGGTTATTTGGCCTGTTCTTTCATAATCTGGCATCAGAATTACAAAAAAATGGTTCAAAAGCTGTCATTTTGGAATTAGGGGTGTGGCCTATTTCCAAGAAGCTGATTGGTCCATTGGCATGATTTGCCCATAACCTCGTGGGAAAAAAATTGCGCGGCCGGCGTCATTTTAGGTGACGTAAAAGACGTCCGTACGCTATTGAGCTTACACTAAAACACGCACAAATTCATCAAATTTTGGGTTCAGAAACATGCCACAATCTTTCCCTGTCATATATCTGAATGAAATAGAGACAAGGAGGGAGTTGTATCTGATTTGAATAGTAAGATTCCTATGATAATTTTGTATTTAAGTCTCAATGAAGTTAAAATAAACACATTTTTCTTCACCGAGATTGCACATTGGCTAGCAGTGAGGGACTGCCCTTGCGTAAACTTTGTGCAGGGAGTCTTTTCGCGACAGGTCATACTACCCTTGAACAGTGCTGTGTGTTTAAGCTACACTCCTCCTGTGTTGGAGGAGTATAACGGAAACACACAGCCCTGGTCAAGGGCTCGGTCATACCAGTCTACCAGAGGCTTTTGAACAGGGCCGTCGCAGCATAGGCAGACTTAGGCTAACCCCTAATGTCATGTGTAAAGCCTAGCTATAAGCGAATGCCACTTTGTAAAGATGCACAGGCCAGGGCCACTAAGGTACGGTAACTATTTTAAGTTTATTAATTTGATGCAGTTGAAGTTGAAGGCTAACTAATAAGACACGTTGACTACAGTGTATCATTCTTGTGTTGTACTCATGTGTGCATCGAACTATATTTGGGGTTGCATTGTGTTTTATATCAGAGTCAGTGGTAAGAGTTATGGAAGTATTATAATTCCAGGATACCCAGTACATGGAAGCTTCTTTTGGGGAAATGTAAGGCTACAGACTCTAGGCAATAAATGCACTTTGAGAATGACTCATCTTTGAGTGACTTGTACAACATACTTTTTGGCTTCGAATGAAGTTTCATGGTAGTTTACCTTTTAAGAGGCTAAGAGGAAAGGCAGTCAGAACAGGGAGCTGTAAGGGATGGAGAAACAACACTTGTTCATCTTTTGAAACTAGGTGGTTTGTCGACTCTCAAGCTTCGCATTGTCTGTTTCCTAAAATTCCTCTAAAACTAAGAGGGATTAGGCAGTAAAGACAGTTGTACTTGTCGTCTGCTACATCTGAGGGAGCCCATAGGATGACATCCCCATTGGCATCACATTGCCAGCCTTCAAGGAGAGCAAAATTTATTTCAACTTGTGCCGCCAGGTGCCATGTTATAAAAGGGTACAGTGTATCTGTTTATTACTTTTTGAACATAGATACATTGTTCGCTATTTCAGGAAAGATCCGGAAACGTTTGAAATGTCATCATCAAATTTAGACTCCCATTGGTTTTCAAACAGGTATATTCCTTTCTTAATGCTGAAATGGACCTCACGCCGATTTCCTCCAATCACAAGAGTAGAAAGCAACATGTGACTGTGGTAGACCAATGAGAAGACGATAAACTGGCATATGTCGATTTCATAGAACACATGCCAATTTCCTTCAGGCATGACGATTTTATCCAATCAGATCACGAGAAACTGACATATGTCAATTAAAATCGACATATGTTGATTTCAGGACTTATGACACGCTAGGCGCACCATAGACGGACGACAGACTCAATTTTAAGTTACAAAAATTTGTTGGCTTGCGCTTGCTTACTGGGTTGACAAATCTATTAGCAATGATCTACGACAGCCATACAGATGTGTTAATATCAAAATCAACGATGTTGATCTACCATTTATAATAACATACATCCAAACTATGAGACTTGTCAATGTTACTGATCTGGAGATACGTTGGTAACAAAATCAGGAAAAAAAACATATATCAATAACCGCTGTTCGAACATCAAAAGAGCTGTATTAAAAGAAAGCAGCTAACAGGAATCATGATTTCATGTTAACGGACATGTGGTAATGTGTATTTTATGTATGGATTAGAGGTCGTGTGACATGCCACCAAAAGAGCTGTTTCACTTGTCAGTTAAAGAATTAAGTCCTCCAATCAAAGATCCATTGGAATTGTTTCACCATCTTTTATCGTTCTCAAAATATATGTCTTCAAAGTTTGATGGTTTCTGAAGAAACTAATTGCCTATGCAAAAATAATGATGTGGAGTGTTGCACTGTGTTATGATTTCTTTTGTTAACCCTATATAAATTATTTCTTAATTACCGATCATATAGATTACACTTTGGTGAGTGATATCAACATTTTTCAAGGAAAAATTTTTAACTTTTATAGTAAACCCCTCAGGGAATAACAATGCTACCAGTGTCCTTGAAATTAAGGTTGAAAAAACAAAGGCTAACATGTGCCATATGTGGTATGTCCCTCTTTCGATGTCACATACTTGCACATTTAGCTCATGTTTATTCCTGATACAAGTGTGAAATAGAAATCTCTCTGTAAAATGGTCAATATCTGATGGATTTTAATGGAAATTGCGGCTATTTTCTGGATTTTTAATGCTTTTTACATCGAATATCCAACTATGTTATTTTCACGTCACACGACCTTTAAGTGCCAAATAATATATAAAATAGGTAGATGGGTTAGTGCGTTGAACATCAGAAACTCTATCAGTAGAATAAGCTGTATTTATAGGATAGGTTTCATGAGTACCAGTATACTGAGCAACGTCAAGTGTCTCTGGTTGTGAGTTTGAATATAAGTAAACGTACTTTTAACGAGTACTAGACAGTTTTGCATTGATCACCACTGCCTAACTTTCAAAAGCTGTGAGTACGAGTACCACTTCAAATCCATTTTCACGACTACGAGTACACTGGGTGTGCCAAATTGTAAGTATATTGGGAGAATGTACTCATTACATCACATCATAATTGGGGAACCTTTTTTCTGTCAAATGCGGTGTGGATATTCATAAAAACATTCGAGGGCCGGAGCTCTTCGACAAGGTCTTGGGCTAGGTGTTGTCACCTACAGTTTACTCATACCAACACTCTATACAAGCTTAAGTGAGGGGAATAGCACTGTATTTACTATTACAGTGACACCGTTTCTTCGTGAGGGCAAAAGAGGCCTATCTAGAAAATGGAAAGCTTGTCGAGTGGTCAATATAAGGATTTTACAACTATTTTATGAGTTTCTGAAATTACAAATCGTTTACCGGGCGGTGTAAGACCCAAGTGCCGAAGGTTCCCCATCCCTGCATTACATGTTTGCTAAGTGTATCATGAACAGCTATCTAAATCAGAATTAAGCACCTGATTACTTCTCCCACCACATTGTACTTACCGCTATTTGACAATGTTGCTAATTTTCAAAAGTTAGTGTCATCGGGTTGTTCTGATGATTGAAGCCAGCAGATCCACAGAGTGATGTACCCGGGATCATGGATAGCTACTTTGGGTTTGTGTCCTTAAGGAAAGGAAGATCATATTATATTTACAAAAAGGGGTGTTTTGTAGTTTGCTTCCGAAAGGTAGAATTACAGTAGTGTGTGACGTAACTTCTTGTTGCGTGCAAAGTAAACCCATGTTTTTAGTTCATCAAAGATGCAAACTTAAGGTATTTAATTCGATTAAATCAAATCTTGTGGTAAGTTGGCTGGTAAATAAAATCCATATATCACAGTAGCAGCAGTCTGTAGAGACTTGCTGGTACATTACAAATCAAATGGTTATCTCATCATGGAAGTACTTCCCATGATCTCATGTCCCTACATGTAATAATACACAAGGAGATGAGATATTGTACTTCGTCTAACATCAGGAACGTGAAGCTGTGTGTGAGTGTCTGGATGTTTGGGTATCTATGTGTCGGAGTGTGTGTGTGTGTGTGTGTGTGTGTGAACAAAAATTTTATCGCATACTCCTCCTGAACTGTGAGTCGGAGAAATTTCAAACTTTGTGGGTAGATACCTGACTATAAAAAGTAGTGCATTCGTAACTGATGACGTCATAAGTCAAAAATCAGAAGTAAAAGGTGAAACTTGCTAAAAATTGGGTCTTTTGCCATTGTTTGCTTACCAATTTGTTAGAAATAGCAATGAAGGGGGAAAACCAAACCTTACTCCCGAGAGTTCTGCCCCCAGGAGCTATCTCTCCTGAAGGGACGCAAAGCTTAACGTGACCAACCTCTTGACCATAAGACCTCTATATCATGGGTCTGTCATGTGTGGTCTCGTTCTAAACTGGCTGAAAAGAACCTCTTGACTCTTTTTCAAAGTACCCTCGACTCTCGGGCGAAGAGACGAAGGGTGAAATCAAACGTTACTTCCGAAGGAGTTCTTCTGCTCCCCAAAGGAGCTACGTCCCCGAGAGGACAACAGAACTTAACATGACCAACCTCTTGACCTTCAGACGTTTACGTAATTGGTCTGTTATGCCTGGCTCTATTTTTAACTGGCTGAACAGAACAGATTCTTTATATTATTTTAGCTCAAAGGCCGAGAAGCGATCCTAGTCAGACCTCTTCCGAACCTCCCTGAATACGGACTTGAGTTTGCCCCCCCCCCCCCAAACAAAATTTCTTAGAGCCGTCCATGCTCGCGAGTTGTAGAATGCTTACTCTTGTTCAGCATGTGACGTAGATACCAACTGGTAATTTGTCAAGAGCGTCGAAACGCGTCGAAACTCGCAAATTAGTTTGCAACATAAAGCGACTGGAAATGGTAAGGGAATGGATTAAATGTTCTGAAATGCTCCTAAAGATTTAGCAGACGACGTGTTCGTGTGACACTGTGACCCTGCTTATTTGCTAGGAAGATTAAGTTTATTGAAACTTCAAGAACAACATAAAAAGAGATTATAGTCGGCTACTAGCACAGAGCAAAAATATTTTTCTCCGATGTATCTCCCTCTACTACCACTTCCCTGGTAATACCAGGGTATGTACCAGGGCATGTACCAGGGCATGTACCAGGGCATGTACCAGGGCATGTACCAGGGCATGTACCAGGGCATGTACCAGGGCATGTACCAGGGCATGTACCAGGGCATGTACCAGGGCATGTACCAGGGTATATACCAGGGTATATACCAGGGCATGTATGCGTCAATAGTCTAGTCGAAACCTCAGTGTCTGAAAACAAGACCGAGACGAAACATTTTCATCCAAGACCGAAACTGAGACCAAGACTGACCCTTCCGAGGCCTAGACTCCTCTTCCAACTTATCGGAACTTCGAGACCTAGACCTTTTCCATTGAAGTTTTTTATCGACTTTTAGCACAATCAGTTGGGGCTTAGTTTCTTCTTCTGGAGGACATGCTGTCCATAAATACACGAGACATAATGTGGGCATTGCAGTAATAATTGCCTTAAAATTCTCTGTACTATAGGCTTAAATCGTGAATTTAATCTCTTTCGACGGCGTGAGTAAAAACAGCACAAGCAAAAATGGACCTCACCATAAACAACTTGAATAAGGCATCAAAACCACAAAGTACAACAAAATATTTTCTACATTTTCAATGAAAATTGACTGTTTTTGTCAGGCTACCGTGTTCAATGACTATTATTTGGATATGGAGTATTGCCACGTTTATCTTAAAAAAGAGAAAAAGACCTAAATGTCTTGGAAGCTTCATAGTTTTTTAAAATACTAAAAGATAGAGTATTATTTTGTATCTAAACGCCTAGTCTTTATCAAAAATTCCGGAATTTTCCTCTCCTTATACACCTTCCTAAGATAGCACTTGTTTTTAGGCCAAACTGCCCATAAGCATGCAAAGCAACATCGACAAACCTTGTTACAACTGAATTATTAGCAAAAGTGTTATTTGTAGAGATCTGTCGGAAAATTTTGGTCTTTCCCTCTGCACTGAAGTCATATTAGTACTACATTCATTCAAGAATTGTTTTCATAGGCGTAGGAACAGAGGGCAGGGGGCGACCGCCCCCACTCTGGTTGGTGAGGGCGGAAACTTCGTTTCGCTTCCCACTTTGGATGACATGCTGCCAAAATATGGCATTGAATAGGATGAAATTGCTTTAGAATTTGCCAAATATTGCAGCATTTTGCATCTAGGGTACTTTAAATAGAAAAAAATTTCTAAAGGGGAGGGGGTCACCCTCCACTTAGACCCCTACCCCAGGACAATGATGACTAACATTCACTTCCGCCCCCACTTTCAAAAAAGCTTTCTTAGCTTATGATTTGGGTAATTTCCTTTTACCCAAGGAACTGGATATTAACTAAAATTGAATAAGCAGTACCTAACAATAACGTAGCAATTCCATAAACTTGCAAATGTGCCTTGGAAAAGGGTATCACTCGTGAAAATAATATTTCACTCTACCTGGTGATGATTACTTGTAGCAGCCGAATTAATATATGCACTTTAAAAACGTACGAATAAAATTTGAACCTTATCCCGATCCGAGGGGCACCGACCCGAATCCGTGTCATCTTCAGTAATAATATTTGGATAAAATGACCCAATCTGGATTATGTTTGACCCAAATGATTCGGATTTGGGCTCAGTGCCCCTCTGATCCGGACGTTGAAGTGTGTTGTTTTGAAGCAACCGTACGACATCGACATGTACATACATACCTTGCATTTTGTACGCTACGGCGAGCGGTTGACTGATGGAGGCTTATTTGGAAATAAGAAAAAGTCATACAATGGTGATTTAAAGCTTACGTAATACCCGCATCGTCCGGTAATATCTGTCTATAATATGTTATACTAGCCTATACGAAGGGAATTTTAAAACTTGGAACACAAAGTAACCTATACGTCTAGAAGGGTAGTCTGGTAGTTTACCATTTCATTCACATGTTTTATTGATCACTGCCTTCAGTTTCCACAAAGTTCATGAAACAATGATACCACAGAGATGTAAACTAGGTGTTTTTATCTCATCCCCACATACGTAGTATGTGGGGGATGAGATATTGTGCTTCGTTTACCATTGAAAAGTGCACACGTTTCCCCCTGCCAGTCGCCATAGCAACCATAACCATGGAAATGCATGGTAGGGAATTTGGGGCTTTATGACAGCTACTCAAGGGTGGGGCAAAATGGAGTGGTGAAGGTCCTGTTTCCTGGTCATGTGACCAAATATGCCTAAAATTTGGGTCAAAGGCTCTGATGGTCAAATGACATTCACAAGGTCAAAAGTGTGTCGCGAACTCCTCCTAAACTAAGAACAAGATTGTGCCCAAACTTGGTGGGCGGGTGCATAGTCCTTGGAACTTGTGCCTGACATACCCTCAGCATGATAGGTCAAAGGTCAACCATAAAAAAGGTCAAAATAAGCAATTTTCCAAATCTGGCTACAAAACCTGAATGCAACAGTAAATGGCCCTGATTTCTTGACATAGCTTTCGTATTGAAGCGCTCTTGGCACAACTTGACACTTGCTCTTCTGAGGTCAAAGGTCACGAGGTCAGAAGGTCAAACGACAATTTTGGGGTCAAAAGTGTGACGCGCACTCACTTAAAACTGAAGGTACTAATGACCCCAAACTTGGTGAGGGGGTGCATGGCCCCTAGAATTTGTGCCTCCAATATCATCAGCATGATAGGTCAAAGGTCAGAGGTCAAAGGTCACGATAGGTCAAAATAAGCAAATTTTTAAATCTGGCTGTAAAAGCTGAACGAAACATTTAATGATCCTCATTTCTTCGCATAACCTTCTGATGAACACCTACTTTACGCAACTTTACACTTGACCTTCTGAGGTCAAAGGTCACAAGGTCAGAAGGTTAAACGACAATTTGGGGGTCAAAAGTGTGCCGTGCGCTCACTCAAAACTGAAGGTACTACTGACCCCAAACTTGGTGTGGGGGTGCACAGTCCTTGGAATTTGTGCCTCCAGTACCCTCAGCATGATAGGTCAAAGGTCAGAGGTCAAAGGTCAAGATGTTCAAAAGAACAATTTTTTTTTTTTAAATTTGGCAGTAAACACTGAAAGAAAAGGTAAATGATCCGTTACATTGATCACTGTCTTTTCCTGACACTCAAAATTCAGTTTTCACCTGCGGTTTAACAAACCCGACCATAAAAGCCACACAATGACATGATCAGATGCACACTTATCTAAGCTTCTCTTGCTCAAAACTTGACCACCTCTAGTCTAAGTAAAAACCCAGGCCTAGAGTGAACTGCGATCACGCGTGTCAAGCATGACTAGTTCTTGGCGCCATAAAAGTAAAACTATACGCGTGTCCCCACCGTAGTAAAAGTCCAAGCGCGTCCCAGTATGAAGCATTTGTAGGCGCACGGTGGAACTGATGTTAGGCCATGCCTAACTTAGGCCTAGGCTTAGGTTACGCTAAATTATTAATAACAACTGTAATAACGCTAAAAAGCTAGGTAGGCCCTAGGCCTAATAGGCTTAGTTGAAATACACACCTAGTTAAGAACTTTGACCAAGTTTGTGAGCACTGTGGCTCATCACGGAATTTTGGCTGTCTGTAACTCTGTTGCTTACCTTCTCTTGAAGAACTACCTATATTCTTCATCTCTTGCATGGCAACAACGACGTACGTGTGCATCGCATGGGGCCAAGTTCAATTCACACACGCACACGCAATGCACGCACGCAAGTACAGTCCGTATGGTGTGAGAGTGACTGCGCTGCTTTAGTACACTGGATACAGTGTACATATTCTGTAAGCAGCGCCAAGTTCCAAACAAATGACGTCACAAATAGACCGTGTGAATCATGCAGACTACCTTTGATCTAGTCCGCAGTCTGCTGACCTAGTTCAGGGAGCAAAGTGTACGTGAGAACTACCTTTGATCTGGCCGCCCGGCAGACGTGTGTTGCTCTAGTCCGCAGTCTGCTGACCTAGTATGGGGATTCCCATACCAGGGGCCGGGCTCTATTTCATAAAAGTTAGAAATATTCCTATCTTGGACTTAGGAAGAATTCATTCCTATCTTCATGCTGAAGTTGTTCCTAGGTTTAGGAATGATCTTTGGTAGATTTAGAAATGTTCTTAATTGATCTGGCAGGAAATTCACAGATAAAAACAATGCCACTTTTGATTTATCCCTAAATATCCCAGCAATATACCCATTGTCAAAATTGGGCTACCGCACCATAAAAAATTTTGAATGGTCTCAATCTTTCTCAAATTCACATATACTCCTGGGTAATTGACCTCTATGGGTCATTTATATGTTTAAGACCCGTCATTTTAAGGATACTAGCACTCAGTCTCCAAAAAGAGACCAAAAATTTTGATTTGTACAAACGATCCTGTTTTGTTTTTTAAAACATTCTAAATCTTGTTACTAGGACGTTCACACTATTGTACAGTATGCTGTATAGCACGCACTGCTGTTCAATTGTGACATAGTTCATAGCTGTGGTTACAATCATGTACGCACATACAACAATCATTGCAGAAACGCAAGCAGACGATGTTACTCTCACAGTAATAACGCGGGAAAAACTTTGTGTTGCAATAGCCTAGGCCTAGTTCAGGGAGCAAAGTGTGCGTGAGAACTAGGCCTAGGTACCCTAGGCTAGTGTTGCTCCTGCACCCACATTGACTGTACTCCAGGGTCCGAGACACTCTTTTCAATTTCGGGTGCTATTTTCAAAAAATAAAAAATAGTCCCCCCACCCCCAATTCCATTTCGAGTGTTACTTTGGGATTTTCGGGTGCTATTTCCTATTCATTGATAAATGATACATGGCCCTAAATGCATTACTAAAGACAGCAATGCACTTCTACTTCCCTTCAAGTGCGGTAGAACATAGACCGGCCAGCCTGACATAGCAAAAAAAAAAAGACGAGTGTGTTGGGACGTGGTTAGCTATTCCCATCATGGGCCGTTCATACACAATGTACGTGAGTAAGTGTGAAAGCGTACACCCCCTTCCCGTACGTACAGTACGTAGTGCAATAGTGCTATGCACACCTGATATTGGCTTGTAAGCAACCAAGTTAACTAACATCACAGCAGTTCCGAGTTCCACGCAAATAACGTCACAAACACACTTCTGCTTCTGCTTCATACTGTGCAAACACCCGAGTCCAAAATCGGTTATCACGCACAGGTCAGTGTGGAAGGGGAGTTGCCTAGATTTTAGAGTGAGCCTTAGATACTAGATTTCGAAGATTAACGTTGGCTAGGCTAGATTTCAAAGAGCAAACATCAGGTGCTGCACGTATGTTTGGTGGAAGGAAATTCCATTCACGAGCGGTTCTTGAGTACATCGAGTATTGATAACATCTCTTACTAAAAGGAGGGGGAACAACTATGTGGGTGCCTTGAGTATGTCAAGTGGTCCTACTATGGTTACTCTGCAACTGGATGGTGGGGGAATGGAGTTATGAACCTCCTTATAGATAGCGATGAGACGAAGTCTGGTACGGCGCTCTTAAGTGGTTCCCATTTGAGATCTGTTAACATGTTGGTGACGCTATCCCCAGTGGCGTAGCTAGATATTTTTTTTGGGGGGGGGGGCAAATGCAAGTAATTTTCGACAGATAATTATCCTAAAGTAATGATACCATCACCTGGCGTGTAAAATTCTGGGGACCTTTTCTTTTTTTTTTTTTTTTTTTTTTTGCTTTTCGGGCAATTTTGAGACTGACTTTTGATTTTCACGTTGACGTTTCGATGTGTAATTCTGCTTAAAAACAAAAAGTGTTGTAAGTGTTTCAAGTGGATTGTTTTTATTTACTTCCGACAGAGACTAGAAATTTCCGACAGAGGCCTTCGGAGGCTTTATGGGGGGCGACCGCCCCCTGCCCCCCCCCTCTAGCTACGCCACTGGCTATCCCTGTAATTATAGTTGTTGAGAACAAAACGGGCTGCACGTCTTTGAACATTCTCGAGTGTTGTTACTTTTTGATGTAAGGATCCCATATGGCCCCACAATATTCCAGCTTTGAGCGGACTATAGCGTTTTGTAGGCAGTTTCCTTGACACCTTTGCTACAAGAGTGGAGATTTCTTTGTAGTAACCCGAGCATTTTATTTGCTTATATGACTGATATGAACCAGGGGTCAAATAGCAACTTCCTTCCCACTACCATGCATGAATGGGCAGGGAAGGGGCACTAACAGACTAACTCATGGACGTAGAAGCTGTACTCGATCCATTGAGGTGGGAACTGTGCACTGTTTCGGAATGTTGTCCTGGGAGAAGAACCCAAGGGTATGGGGTTCCATCTCCTTTAGAAAGTATTTTATGCACTTGGTGCAATATTTGATCAAATTTTAAGCAATAAGACTGCAATTTTTGACATTTTACAGAGCGTTTTTGTCCTGGAAATGAGGGGGAAGGAGCCCACCACATTTTTGACGGTGTAGGCTTTAGTCAATCAACCCCCACCCCTTCGCCTCTTATGCCTCTCACTAATTGCATCTTTATACGTTTATCATGGATTCTACCACCTCTAGCCATCTGTTATTGAGAATCCTGCATTCTGATTGGTTAAACACTGACCTGCTTTTCCACAACATACGGTCAGTAAACCTATACACATTTTCGGTGGTAGAAGAGGAATAAACCACATTTGTCTGACTGTTATTGTCTCATAACCGTTTGGACTCCCAATTTGCAAAATAACGGACTCGGTTTCGCCTCGTCCGCCAAATGCGTGCTGTAAAACGCTTACTGCTTGTGTGTTTTGCCCTTCAGTGTCCTGGGAATCCATTGGGCATGACGTCACATGAAATCCCTCTATGAGGGATTTCATGTGACGTCACACACAATGGATTCCCAGGCACTGAAGGGCAAAACGCACAAGCAGTAAGCGAATTTACAACTCACGCGCACGGCATAACCATTGATACTACTGTGACACAATGGATGCTTGCCCTTCAATACAAAAAGGACGCACGATCTTGAGAGAAAAATAAAGTCCAAGAAAATGAGAACGCCAAAAATGCAGGTTCTGACACGGGGGGGGGGGGGGAGGTAGGGTGAGGCTCGGAAGTCTTCAATGCCTGCACCCCCCAAACAATAAACCTGGGTCCGACCCAGCATGCTTTGCCCACCCTGGCGCCGCCCCTGCACGTAAGAAATTAAACGCGCATATAAAAGTGCGTTACTCCGATAAAGATACCGTACAGACTGACCAATGAATATAGACCTTATGCATATGATGTCACAATGGAGAAAGTGCTCCCTCTTTTGAAGGAAAATGGCGGAAAAGCGCGTATCATGGCAAGTTACACCAATAAATGCAGACAGCTGATTTGTCAACCAATCGTATACGCGCATAAGTCTACTACACGTGAGCCGAAATCCACCCCGTTCGTGCACATGTGCTTCGTTGTTTTCACCCACTGAGCTATATAACTGGAGGACGCACCTCAATGCGGAATACGCCTCGAAATTGAAGCCGACCTGGGAGGTCACGTGACGTAGGTTAGCTTACTCAAGTCGATTCCACTGTCCCAGAGACGCGTATCTAGAAGTGAAAGTAATGTAACGCAGATTCATTGATGTACACGCTAAAGCAATCCGTTGTTACTATACTCATTAGGTCTCTAGTGTTTTGTTGTAATAGGGAATCTTTACACTATGATTGTGTGATCAAAAGATTGTTTTTCACAAACTTTTCTTGATTTTAGGAGTGGTCCTGCCTATTCGAAGGACAGAGCGTGTGACCACATTTCGAATACGTCGAGACTCGTTGACTTTGAAACATTCGCGATAGCACCGTCACTAAATAGCAGGCTGTCCATACATGTGCACAGATGTTCTGCACAACGCGTTGAAAGCGTCCTTTTGACACAAAAACACCAAGGCGCATGAAGGAAAGCTAACCCACGCGTGCACATGCACGCTTGCATTTTGGCAGATGATGTGCCTCGAATCCTCCTACACGGTACGCGTTTGGTGCTTTGTATGTTAGACGACTATTGTGATGTAAGCCTTTTCATGAAGTTGCTGAGGCGGCGCAATGGTGTGTACGCTGACGCGTGATAGCGCGCAAGTTAGTGTATAAGAGGCAGAAGAGACGCTAAGGCCCGCTATGGTGGGGTAGCATATACATGTACATCTTTGCATCAGCACTAGATACGCGGTGGAATCGACTTAAGCAAACTAACCTACATCACGTGACCCTCCATGGTGGCTTAAAATAACCTTATTGTGGAATGATCCTTCCTACCATATAGTTCAGTGTTTTCACCCAAAATGACGTCAGTGTGATGTCAATGCATAAGGTCTATAGAGGGGATCACGGCGTCACGAGATCGCGCGTCTCTATGGTTTTTGAAGGGCAAGATCGCGCGTCTCTAGAGGTTTTGAAGGGCACACGTCCCTTGTGTCACAGTAGTATCTAGGCCTACAGTTTTGCTGTGCGTGTGTGCTGTAAATACACTGCAATCAGAACCGGAAGCTGGCGGGTACCGTAAAGCTGCAGTCACACTACAACGAATTCGGATCGGATTTCGATCCGATTTTTGCGAGTTTTTATTAAAATCTTCTCCATCTCTGGTCAGAGAGAGACCAAAATTTGCCAACCAGTGTAAATATATGATTTGCATCAGAGGTCTGTGAAAATAAAATGTGAACTGATTTTTTCGTGACGTCACACCGACAAACAGCTTTTATCGGACACGCGTAGTCCGATAAAAGCTGTCTGTCGATGTGACGTCACGAAATAATTCGTATAAATTTTCGTAGTCCTGCGATAAAACTCATATAATTACACAGGTTGGCAAATTTGGGGTTCTTTCCGACCCGAAATGGAGAAGATATTAATAAAAACTCACAAAAATCGGATCGGAATCCGATCCGATTTTCCCAGTTTCCCCTTAGTGTTCCCATTACAATAAAATTCCAGACTGCTACACCAGACTCGGAAGAAGCAAAAGGATGTATTGGGATGAGATCAGCAACTCCTTGATTGCCCTCTTGTTTACTTCTTTAAGTATGGTTGTAATTCATGGTTTTTTGGATTTAAATTAACTTGGTTATTGTAATATCTTGTAACAACTTGCAGGATATACGTAAGGTTCATTAAAACCACCATTAATGGACGTGTTGGGAAATTCGGTACTTCCGGTCGGGTCACAAGGTCAAGTGTACCATGACAACGGCAACGAGTTTAGCTCTGCACGCTCAGCATGCAGCACCCTTGCTGGGACACTGTAAGCGTGGTACACTTCTCCTTTGACCCATTCCCACATTGCATTCCTTGGAAACATTTCCCAACTCGTCTATTCCGGGTTTTATTTTTCACGAATAGCTTAACAATCTAAGCCCATCCTGAATTAATCCTGAGTCTGAGGGCTCACATATCCTGAGAATTCACTGGTCATGCACTGGACACATTAAGATTCATGAGAAGTTGATCCCACAGAAGACACAGTCGTAGAAACCATACCTTTCAGCCTAAAATGTAACTAGTCATAAAGCAGAGCTCACAAACGAGGTGTTCTCTAGCTGCACCTACTCCCTCACTTGAGTTTTCTTGACCAAGCAGATCGTTTTTCAATATTCCATTTTATTTACCAAGTCATTCCAACCACAGAATTCTGTTGTGCCAGCTGTCTTGAAGGCAGGGAGTAAGTTTAATAGCTGTCGAACAGGTGTTAAGTTATTGTGATTTATTGCTTACTTTTTCTTCTATCATTTAAAATGTTCTGGGGGCTTAAATTTGACAAAATTTAGATCGAGGAACTTGTAAATTTTCCATAGAATCTGATTTTTCAATAATATTATTGACAAAGGTGTTCTTTTGAAATAAAATTCCCTTTGTCATAATATACCCAGTAAACCTTGAGAAGTCCATAAAAAAAGTGGCAGTGAAGGACATATCTCCCAATTCATTGCCAGACTTTCCCTGTTCATTGCCAACTCTTTCGACCGTCAGTTCTGTGGGATCATCTTTGAATATTGTCTGGATCGCAACGGCCAGTGAGTAAAACGTACCTTTTCTAAGACTTACCATGAATATGCTTGAAATTTGTAAAAGTCCAATGAAAGTTAATAATACTTATTGTCGTGTCGCTGCCATGAAATAACATTCTAATTTTGTTACTTGTTATTTTCTTTTAACCTACTATTCTCCTCATTTGCAGAAATGCCGTTGGCAGTGTGACTACATGAGCCCCGTCAAACTCCAACTAGTCCCACCTCTGCGGGAAATTCCAGGCTGAAACAGCCATCACCTGGTTTGACTGCTGACCCACTTAACAGTAATGACGTCACCTCAAATGTAACACCGCTACTCATCCGTCGGCAACTTGCCACAACCAGCGAGAAAAATACTCCTACCTTGACACAAATGCGGGATTCCGCCCCGAAAGAGATCTCCAAACGACAAGTTCAAATTACTAAAAACCTCTTTTATGTAGTGTGTGCTTTTGTATTGTGTTTGACAACTTATGCTACACTTCTAGCTTTGCCCCCATAAAAGGAGAAACTGTCCGGGTGTCCCGGACCGTTCATCCTGAGGAGAATGCGTCCGGGACAGAAAATCCTGGGTTAAAACTGTCTCGACGGACACATTCTCCCCAGGAGAAAAAGTCCGGGGTTGGGAGAATCTGTCCAGGACAGACTTTCCAGGAGAAAGTGTCCGGATAAAACGTGTCCCGGACCATTTCTCCCGGGAATTTGAGTCCGTGTCTAACTGTACAGCAATAAAGGGTAACACACACTCTAAAAACATCTAGTCAATTGGGGCACGAACCGGAATCTTGTCAAATATTTAACAAGATTTGTTTCAAAATTGACGAGAAATGGTTCAAAAATGAAACTATTCGTTTCATTTATGAGCCGAATCTAGTCAAAGATTTGACAAGATTCCGGTTCGTGACCCTACTGATTAGATTCTATTCGAATTGACTAGGACATTTGTAGAGTGCACTACCATAGATAAGTGTATTAATTATATATATATATATATATATATATATATATATACATATATATATATCTCTAATTCTGACCAAGTTTTTTATGCAGACTTTGTTTTAAGGATGGCCACCCTATATCGATAACTCGGGTCCTAGTCAGTCTTACAATAAACTGTTCTGCTACCATTATAGTTATAAGTTATATCGCTCGACAGAGCGATATTTGATCGAAAATCAATCCGATTATTGCACGCGTGTCCGATTTACTCTGTCTGCCGATGTGACCTCACCAAATACTTGGTTTACATTTTATTTTCGTAGTCCTCTGATACAAATCATATATTTACACAGGTTGAGAAATTTTGGCTTTTTCTGACCAGGAATGGAGAACATTTTAACTAAAACTTACAAAAATCAGACAATTCTATCGCTCTAGTGTGACCCGCGCTTTACCCGAGCCTTTTTACTGACTGACAGCCTGAAATCCCAAAAGTTGATTCAGGCGATCCCACTTTCGCATCAGTGATACTTAATTTGGTCTGCTTTCTTATCATATTGACAGAACACCCTATCCTATTTGCTAACTTATTAAAAATCTTACTGTCTCTTCTTGATGATATTTGTGATACTGAACAAATAGGCACATTAATATAATTATCTACGGTGGTGTGCCACCTTTTATTGCTGTATAGTTAGACACGGACTCAAATTTCCCGGGAGAAATGGTCCGGGACACGTTTTGTCCGGACACTTTCTCCTGGAAAGTCTGTCCGGGACAGATTCTCCCAACCACCGGACTTTTTCTCCTGGGGAAAATGTGTCCGGCGAGACAGTTTTAACCCAGCATTTTCTGTCCCGGACGCATTCTCCTGAGGATAAACGGTCGGGGACACCCGGACAGTTTCTCCTTTTACACCCCCAAAAATGTGGTCATTTATACCATATCAGCCATTTTCGTAAATAGTTGTATCAATCCGTTCGTATACGTACCAAACATCCACATTTCAAAAAGGTTTTTAAGTGTACCCTACTTTGTCAATTGAAAAACTTACCAGAACCTGCCGATTTCCTGAAATCTACTGTGAGAAAATAGTCAAAGAGAAGGGACAGAGCTGTACCTGAGTCCAGCTAACCAGATTAAGACACAACTCCGATTCCAGTGGCCACCATTCCGGGCCAATTCCAAGTCCAGCACACTCCGATTCCCAGTAGCAGTCAATTTTGATTCCAATTCCCCCAATTCTGGGCCAATTCTAAGTCCAGCAATTTGAAAATGATTAGTTTCATACGAATCCTTTTTATACCATCTCTCCAGTGCATTTTTTAAAAAGGTCATTTTAGGAGCCAATTTCATATACTGTAGTCTGGGCCTCCCTATATATAATTTATTTGACTGTGTGTGTGGATGTGTGTGTGGGGGTGTGTGGGGGTGTGTGGGGGTGGGTGGGTGGGTGAACTGTATTAAATTGTGGAATAGGAAGAATGTTAGTAGCTTGAAGTAAACTTTGCAATAGGCTCCAAGTCCAGCTGGCTGCAGCCCATACTGTGCTTATTTCGATTCCGGGACGCGATATTTTTCTCCCCCCCCCCCCTTTTCTTGTATGATAGCCGCGAGGGGGAAGTTGTGAATGACTCGTATCCCTAGGATCTGCACATTCTTGACTCCATGGGTACGAGAGGTCTCAGTGTGTATGCATGGTGTGTAGTCAGTGTCTGTTGCCAAACTAGAAAGGAGGTTGAAGAGTCACTAGGAGTTAGAGTTAGAGTTAGATGAGGTTTTACTCCTCAGCTTCTAACCAATTGGTTTAAGTCGGGCCGGCCACGGCCTTTTTTCCAGTTGTGGCTCACTAGCTTGTTTTCCCTACTCTATTGCTTATGCTGAGCACCAAGCACAATGGCAGTAGGTTCCATTTTTGAAGTCTTTGGTATGACCCGGCCAGGAGTCGAACCCCAGACTTTTAAAAAGTCACGCTAGTAGCAATACCCATTGAAAAGAAACATAGAGAAAGGAGAAAGCGAATATGATATGAATAGTCATAAGAAATACTCTGATAACATGAATAATTCATAACTTTCCACTAGCTGTTCCTATGAAAAAATGTCGCTTCGGGGACATCCCATTCTGGCCAATTCCGAGTCAAGTAAAAAAGGACTGGAGTCCGAAATATAAGTCTGGATTCGGGCGTTACGTCCCTAAGGAGGGAGGCGCCAGGGGAAGCAAGATATTGTGATAGAAAAGGTTAACTAAATATAAAGAGGGAGTGCCTGAACTTTCAAATCAAGAACGCGTTGTCTATACCTAAGGGGGGTTGATTTGTTTGATGCCTGATGATCGTCTGAAATGTCTGATACGGAGTTAACGCGTTTAGTGTGTCCATACTTTACAGCCGGGAGTTGCTTATTTGCAAGAGCGGCGATTTGTTCTCAATATTGGGAGGGGGAGGGGGGCATGACAACATTTTCAAAAAATGTACTGTGTGAAAAATCAAAGTCAATGGGCGATTTCTCAAATGTTGGGTGTACATTCCCCTCCCTGTCTCCCCGGGATCGTCGCCCAATGCAAAAGTTGTTTGACATCTATTTGCTCTCTCCTGGTCAATAAACAGGAGAATACTTACCTTCTATCCTGGCAATCTGATTTTGAAACTTTTGAAACCGTAGATGAAGAGTCCATCGCCGCCGTACAGGACGCAATAAAACTTCACATGGACTTAGGCCAGGCTATTGGATTTGAAGGTAAACAAATTGATGATTTAGAATCAAAGATGGCTGCCATGGGGAGCAATCATGCTAATTTTGGCGCCAAAATTACTCATTTAGAGAACGCCTTGTTAAAGAGAGACGAGGAAATCAACAAGTTTGGGAGAATGTCCAGGCGAAACAACTTTCGCATCGTCGGCGTGTCTCAGACCAGGGGGCTGTTACGGACCGTAGCATACACTCTAAAAAACATCTAGTCAATTGGGGCACGAACCGGAATCTTGTCAAATATTTGACAAGATTTGTTTCAAAATTGACTAGAAATGGTTCAAAAATGAAACTATTCGTTTCATTCATGAGGCGAATCTAGTCAAAGATATGACAAGATTCCGCTTCGTGCCCCTATTGATAAGATTCTATTATACTAGCACATTATTATACTAGGACATTTTTAGAATGTAGCTCCCTGCTCAGACCAATGGAGAAAACATCGACAACACTGTTAGGGATCAAATCCTTCCTTTGTTCAACAACCCGGGTCGAGCGTTGCCACAGAGACGGTCCAGGAGCTAATGGACGCCCTCCATACATTCTGATAAGATGTCTTTCATACCCAGTGAAGGTTTACATTATGAAAAAGCGTAGATCAGGTTTGAACGGGAAACCCTTTTTAATCGTCGACGACTTGACGACTGGTGGATCTCGCTGAACGCAAGAAATGGGCACCGCAAGTGAAGCATCTTTATGATTGTGAAACGAGGCTTCGTTTTTCTGGAGGTAAATGGCGAGTTCGCGATGGTAAACCCCACGCGTTTGAAGCCAGGACCACATAATATTACTTTCATCTGAAAGGCTTAATGGTGACGTTGTATGGACTACTTATATTTGGTTGTTTCATCTCATGCGGTATGTAGCCATTTCAGGCTCATCAAAGGTCGTTTCCGGACCTTTTTTAGCATTAACCCTTTTTCGTTTTTTTTTCAATTTGCTGAAATGAGATTCTTTTCCTTTACTGTTGTGTATTTTAATGGCTGTATTAACTTGAAAATTGCAAGTTATAATTGCAGAGGGCTTCGTCATGCTGAAAAAGACGCATGGTTTTCCCTTATTTTCACCAACATTATGCGGAAAACTCATAGTGTCATGAGTGATGAGCGCCTTTGGCGCACTGGATGAGGTCATGACATTTTTTTCTCATGGTACAAATACAAGCAAGGGGTGGCTGTTCTTTTCAGGGCTAGTCTTTCTCCAATCGTTTCCAAAAAAAGGTCACAGATGTTCATGGCCGATTCATTGTTCTAGATATAACTGTAAACAATGATATTGTCTCACTTGTTTGTGCATATGGGCCAAATACCGATAACGCACCCTTTTTCCATACCTTTTATAACCACCTCGAGAGCTTTCAGTTCGAAAATATTATTGTGGAGGTGATTTTCAATTTTGCTTCCAATCTGACCTTAGACAAACACGGAGGTGTTCAACCACCAATTTCACTGCATCGTTTTTCTGCACTGTGACATCTCGACAGGACCTAGAGGTGCAGGGCACTGGAAATAATTGTAAAATTAGACCCCGTTTACATAGATTTAATGAATTCTTTAATTACTAACTACTCTTCAGACCCATGTAATTTGAATTGGGACCCAGCAAGTTTCTGGGAGGGACTGAAATATACAGTACGATTCGCTTCAGTAAATTAAAGGCGAAACATTCTCGCTGATATGAAAATAATCTAATTAAGAAAATTGCCCAGTTAGAGTCAGATTCTATTAGAGACGAACACTTGATTAATAATTTGAAAGATGCGAGAAATAATCTCCATCTGCTTCATAAAAATAAGCTTGAGAGTGTTATGATTAGGTCTAAGGCGAGGTGGGTAGAAGGGGAACAATACTCAAAATATTTTCTTTCCTTCGAAAAGAGAAATAAGCAGAACAACATATTTTATAAATCAAAGGATACACAAGATATATCGCTTGTACTTAACTGAACATTTTAAACTTTTTTCGTGTTTTTTTCACTGAACTTTCCTTTTCATATTATAGTAAACCTGATATCTGTTTTTCTCCACTTCCTGAATGTCAAAGTATTTTTGATTACAATGTATGCGAGGGGCCTTTAGACCTTACTGAATGCGCCACTGCTCTTATTTCTATGCCTAATGGCAAATCAGTTGGGGCAGGGCCGACGCTAGGGGGGATGTGGGGGGATGTGACAGGGTACACAGGTTATGTAGAGGTCGTAAATTTCATCCCATATCGCAAAGCCTAGTTGCTGTTCTCTAGTGTGTGTCATGCGGTACGATCAGTTGGTGGAACGTGGGGTCGCTGGCATGGCCCGGCCCCCTGTCAGGAAAATTCTGTCGCCACCCATGGTCGATTTACTTATTTTAGCTTTCAAAAGGGTCATTTCTGCGATAAAACCCCAAATTTTCGATATACTTTGCCCACTCTTCCTCAGTTTCGTTACTAGTAGCTAAATATGGGACAAACCCTTTCCATCTTTTCAAGTAACTTAATAAGTAGAATTTATCGTTTTATGTAAATGCCGGCAGTGGCGTACACAAGGGGTCCATTGGGCCATGGCCCCCTCTCACAGATGCCGAGTTTTCTCTTCCTTAAAATACGTAAATATTTTAACACAAATTTTACTTCAAAAGGTAGCATACGTGGCATCAGATTGCATGTAAGGACACCTAATTTTTCTAAAATTTTCAAAGGGTAGAAGGGGGACACGCCTCCCCTTACTCCCTCCCCCGACTCTCCCAGCCCAGCTATTCTTTTTTTTTAGTTCCTAAAAATACGTAAGAATTTGAACACAAATTTTACTTCGAAAGGTAGCATATGTGGCATTAGGTTGCATGTAAGAACACCTATTTTTAAACTTTCAAAGGGGGAGGAAACCTCCCCTTAGACCCCTTCCCCAGGCCGGCGATTCTTTTTTCTTCCTTAAAATACGTAAATATTTTAGCACAAATTTTACTTCAAGAAGGTAGCATATGTGGCACCAGATTGCATGTAAGGACACCTATTTTTTCAAAAATTTCCAAAGGGGAGGGGGACACTTAGACCCCTCCTCGACGCCGGTGATCGCACAACATACTGCATAGCCCCCCTCCCCTTGGCAGAAATCCTGGGTACGCCACTGAATGTCGGGAATTTCATCTCATTTCGATAAACTAAGTTAATGTTCTCTTGAGTCTTTCGGCACGGCTGGTGACTTGAGGAGGGAAGTACAATGTAAGTGGTCCCCTTTAGGGCCATACTGCCTGGAAAATTGACCTGTGTAAGCTTTAAATAAGTACAGATTCTTTTCAGTGTAAGCTTACCCAAAACCTTAAATCGGGCGCAACTATTTTCCTCTAGTATATACAAAATTTTTAGCAATATATGCCCCGCAACGGCATGGTATAGTACACAGGTTTTCTTTACATCTCCCCTCACCAACTCCTCGACGGCATCGGGCTGTCGAGGCTCCGGGCTGTTACCCCCCCCCCCCCCGTTGGGCAAATCCTGGCGCCACCCCTGCCGGACTACTATAGGTTGGACTAACGGTTCTCAGCTCTAACTGCATCGCTTATCAACACTTTCAGTCGGCATTTTTTCTTCTCAGTCGGCAGTTACGGCACTACACCCCCATGATAAATGCTCCGGCAACGCCCCTGCTTGGGGGCGATGGCTTTTCCACGGATTTCTATAACAAAAGTTTGGCCCCTATTAGTTTTTTCGTCTTGAATTTGTTAAATTATGCATTTGAGATGCAAATGTTCTTTTGTGAACATAGAAGGGGATATAACTTTACTTCCTAAACCCGAAAAATACCCTTTTAATATTGCAAATGATAGACCTATCGCTCTCTTAAATACTGACTATAAGATTGCCGCAAAGGCCTTCGTTTTCGGACTCGAAAAGGTTCTCCCTTGGCATGATCGGTAATACTCAGACTGGGTTTATGAGTAATAGATTAGTTGTCGAGAATCTACGATTTGTTCTAGACTTATCGATTTCTTAAATCACGACAATATTCCTGGTTTTATATTCTTTCCTGACTTCGAAAAAAGCATTTGATACTCTAGAGTGCATGGAAGTTTTCTCATGCTACACTTCATTACTTTCAGTTTGGTACCGATTTGATAATTTGGGTACGTACTTTTTCTACAACGCAAATTCATGTATATTCAACAACTGTTGAACTGGATGTTTTCTTATTATACAGGACGTACGTCAAGGGTGTCCTTTAAGCCCTTATCTTTTCATTCTGTGTACGAAACTTTTTGCAAGAGTTGTACTTGATAATGCTCAGATTCAAGGCATCACCATTTTGAGCCGTAAAACAAACTTATTGCAGTATGCGGATGATACGGTACTTTTCTTAAACGGAAACCAAAACTCCCTAGAGCAGTGGCGAAGCCGGGGGGACAGGGGGCGAGTTGCCCCGTCTGGCAAAATTCTTGGGGGAAATTTTGAAAGTGAATATATGGTGAAATTTGCGCATGATCTGGTAAAATTTTAAATTTCTCAACCAGTACACTTTACTTATTTAAAAGTATATGCCACACTGGCACAGCCAGTCCTCATTAGGGTTTTCAGAGATGGAATGATGACACATAGTTGTACTTGTTATGTTTTACTATCTGTTTTATACAGCATGGGATCTCTGGACCTCTGACAAGGGACTCTGTCCTTTTACTGTATACTTCCAATGTTTCTTGATAATTAGCAAAGCAGCAGCATTGTGGCATATGCAGTTTGTTAGAATGGGTCAGTGGTCAAGTGCTATACTCTCATACTAGGACAGTTCCTCGTAAAATTTGGAATGATTGTGGTGAATGTGGTGAACTGATTAAGGGAAAGGTGTAC
The DNA here is from genome assembly GCA_029531755.1 of Holothuria leucospilota. NCBI lineage: Eukaryota > Metazoa > Echinodermata > Holothuroidea > Aspidochirotida > Holothuriidae > Holothuria > Holothuria leucospilota. The sequence goes on from CM055978.1 coordinate 35,200,913, forward strand.
CAGGGTTCACTTAATTACTGTACTTCACCCATTGTGATTCTGAACTACCAGTAGGACTCAAGAAAAATTCACCAAGACAAGCAAGATGAAAAAAAAAGCTTCCTAAGAAAATAGGAATTCTTGGTGATGTATTCAATTTACATTTAGCACCAAATGTGGCACCATATTGCATCTAGCCCACCTTACATGAGCAAAAATTTTCCAAAGGGGGAGGGGACACCCCCTCCCCTTAGACCCCTCCCCCAGGACGGCGATCAGTCACATCAGCTAGGTCAGAGGAAAGCACCCGGACAAAATTTGGACCTGCGGAGAACACTGATTGTTAGGAAGCAGATCACTAATTGGGGGAAATCTTGGTGCTCTTCCCCTCCCCCCGGCAAAAAACCTGGCTAGGCCACTGCCCTAGAGGCATCCATCCAACTTCTTCGTTGCTTTTGACGAGCTTCTGCTTAAAAACTAACCTTCAAAAATCCCATCTGTTCCTGTTAGGTCCCTTTGTTACAAACCACCCATCCTTTATTTCCTACTTTAATCCGTCGCCTTACTTCGGCCCTGTCAAATTTCTTGGAATTACTTTTACTCATAATGGTGATGATTTGTATCTTTTAAATTATGCTATAAAATTATCTAGCCTTAAAAACATTTTAAAAGTATGGTCGAGTAGAGACCTAAGTTGAAGGGGCAGAAATATTATTGTGAAGTTTTTAGCCCCATCACAATCTGACAATTAGTGTATTTATGCAGGTTCTTCCTGAAGCGCCGGACTCTATTACAAAGTATGTTCAAACTACATTTTTTATTTTATTTGGTTGAAAAATCCTGACAAAATCAGACGGAGGACAATGTACAATAGTTAAAGTAATGGGGGCGGGCTTAATAGTACGCATATGATAAGTTTCGTTTATGCTCTAAAAAAACTCTTTGGTGAAATGGTATTTATGCAGTGATGATGATCTCTGGAAAATATTCTTCGATCATTACTTAACTTCTTTTGGTAAGCAATTTAATTTTAGTGCAATTTCACTTCTGAGGACATTACTTCAGTTAATAATATGTTTATTAAACAGGTTTGCCATGCTTGGAGCTCTTTACCTTTCTATATCCCTGCGAGCAATTATAGTAATCAAGTTCTCTGGAACAATCATGTATAAAAGTCGAATGTAAAATAGTGTACAACAAAAAGCTCCATGGAGCCGGTGTTTTTATGTTAAGGACGTATTTGATAATAATGGCTGTTTCAATTTTTATGCCGAATTCTATAACAAGTTTAATATTACTCGGTACCTCTTTACAATTTTTTTTACTGATTTTTGGCCTCGGTTCCAGGCGAGTGGAAAGGGAATCCCTTCATCACTGAAACTTCTGAGCCCCTGTTTACACAATACACTTAAACCAGGGAGCTGTTATTTGGATACCCTGCTTAAACATGCTCCATAAAGTAGTCCTGCTGCCCAGCTTTATTGTTAAATGGAATGCTACTTTTAACTTCATGGAGGACAACTGGCAGAAAATATTCACTATTCCCCGTATTACTCTTTCCGATAGCAAGCTTATTTACTTTTCAATTCCGTTTTTAGCACAGAATCCTTGCCACCAACAAGCTACTTTTTGCTATGAATAAAATTGTGTCTCCTAACTGTGAAGTTTGTAAAGCTTAGATTGAAAATATTGGTCATTTATTCTGGAGCTGTCCATACACATCCTGTTAGACACAGAACAGTATCCTTTTGGTAGACAATTTATTTCAACTATACAAATCCGATTTTTCTTTGATTGTAAGCTTCTTTTACAGCATCGATACACTTTTGTTTCCCTGTATTGCAAATATTTAATTTACTGTTGCAAACTTAATTCCACAATTCCGTATGTCGGCGTTTACTCTGAAATATCATCATTAGCAGACCACAGTTCAAATAATAAAAGGCATATAAGAGAAAAACTATTCGGCGTACATATGTTTTTATCAAAGGGCATATCGTCTCCTCAAATTTCGTAACTTCATCTCAACTGGCCTGCCTAGCTATTCCCTCACCACCACTGGATTACTACTGTAAGACTAATGGCCCGTCGATTTGACTACGCAGTGAGCATGTGAGTGACGTGGGTGGGTGGGGGATTATTGATGATGGTATAGTTTGCACGGAGGGGTGTAGAAGAGGGCTTGGTGAATGTAGGAACTAGAATTCAAGGTGGGTTTGAATCCAGAGATTTCCAGCTGTCGAATTCTATACACGTCAATCAGGCCTGCAGCCAGACAAGGTACTGAAGGGGGTGAAAAAGCTTTCAGGGGCGAAATATTTTGATTGAGCGAAACATACTAAAATGCATTAAGGCAATGGCAATTTTTTATGTTCCTGGGGACGAAAATATTTCCAAGGGAGCTGCTCCCCTGCCCCCCCCCCTTGGCTACTAAGATGAAGCCAGTCACTTCACTTTTTGCGCACCCACCCACTTTTGCTTCAAAACTGATGTGATGTCACGTTGTCGGCACAATGGTTTTGTTTAGTTGGCAAATTTTTATCCTCAATGGGCCCTCTTCATAAGAGTTTGGTACTAGTCACACTAAGGAGCGGAAACGGTTTGTAGAACAGTGCTGTAGTCGAGTCCCCACCTTTCGAGTCCAAGTCTGAGTCCTCATTTGCCGAGTCCGAGTCCGAGTCACAAGCTCCGAGTCCGAGTCTCCCTATGCAAAAGTGTACAATAAGAAACAGGAATTTACAAATGATCAATATTTACACTGACTTTTTTACACAATGTTGTTGTGTATTATCATAGGCGGATTACGAAGGGGCAAGCGGAGGCACTTGCCCCCACTTTTTCCTAGACCTTTAAAATGAATAAAATAATTTAAAAAACTGAACGGAAGAATGAGAGACCAGAGAAATTTTGAGGAAATTTTTAACATTATGGTCAATATTTTCAGTGTAAAATGAAGAAAAAACATTAATTTCAAACATCAAAATATGCCACAATTTTTCCTCGGCGCACTTCGCTAATACAGTGGCGGATCTCAAAGGTGGGGAATCAAGGGGCAATTGTTAGTGAAAGGTTTTATAGGTACTTTCATTAAAATTTCTTCCAAAGCATGGTCGTTTTGGCTCCCAGCCACACTTTTATGACATGAAACCCTGAAATTAGGGTAGAGTACTAAATGTACTTCATTACACCCACCATGTATGGTTCTTTCATGCACAATTCAGAAACCTACCCGTGTATAGGGAATCGTGATTCTCAATAAATTTTTTGGCATGCTTCGCGTGAGCTCAGTGGAAGTAGGTGTATCGTTAATACTACTGTCCGTACTCCTTAGTAGAACCTTTGTCGGTGGAATTGTCTCTATATTACTTCCTGTAGGATCAGTACTTGAGTAAATTAATATTTCAAAACCACTACAGCCCCTCCTGCTGTTCACTTACCACACCAACTTCCACGATCCTCATTCAATTGAGCGAAAGTCAATATCTTAAATCTGCAACTACGATAACAAAAGTATTCTGGCATCTTTTACTGTGGAAGCCCATGGCCATGCCTCTGTAAGAGTTACCCTTAACATTTCATTCATTTTGAAAAATACTATACACCATCACCCTCAACCTTTCATCGTCCTTACAAATTTATGCTTTAACATGTATCTTCAAAACTATCTTATCCAGTAATGAAAAACTTGAGGGGTCCCTGGTCCCAGATCATGGACAAAAATGAAACAAAAAAGAGAGAATAGCCCTGTATTTCTAATTAAGGCTTTTATTAAAAAAGGTTAAAATGGGACTCTTCTGATCTGTTTATAGTGCACATCCGATGAGTCTTAAGATAGCCAAATACTTCATTATAATGTTTTTAATTCTTTTAATACCTCAGGGCTTCAGGGACCTGCTTCTTGACCACCACCAGGACGTCGTCTCACCAGGGTCCTAGGGCTGGTCCCTAGACCCTACGTCTTCCAAGGAGCGCCTAAGCACTCCAGCAGGGCCTTCGGCCCCGTTTGGTTTTTCGACAGGGTTTGCCCCCTCACTTTCACACACCAAATCCCGCCCCTGTGTGTTATGATATAGGCTCTGGCATGGCAGTGCGCGATTGTCCTTCTTTTATTTGTCATGTGGTGTTAGTGTTTGTATGCAGAACATTGGTATACTACTTTTGTTTCCTTCCTTACCTTGTATTGGCGGAAAGACAGGAATTGAAGAACAGGTCTGTTGGGAAGATCGGTGTCGGCGGGAAAGCTGTGACTGGAGGAAGGGTGGTTGTCATTTTTAAACGTGCGAGCAGAGTTGTTGAATCGAGCCTCTGACTCGGACTCGAGTCAGACGCGAATCGCACTTTTTCTCGACTTGCGACTTGACTTGAACATATTTGACTTGGCGACATTAAATGATAATGTTGTCGCTGAGTGTAGCTAAGCATGAATTTCTTCACCGCAAAATTAGTAACAACAGAGCGCAAACTTTTTCTTCATGTATTCGAGATTGCGTTGTGCCGCGAGTGAGACGATTCTGAAAAGACACTCAGGGGTAAAAAAGTACATCTGTAATGTAGCACCATAATTGAGTCAATCATTCGAACCCATGTGGTATACCTTACAAGGCTCACCCCTTATTAAAAGCACACGTCGCACTTATAGTAAGTGTAAATCAGTACTTTCCAACATTTTTCGGGTTATTGCCATTTGCACCGCTGCTTGCACAGAATGGAATTGAGAAAACTCCCTACGCTCATGTCCACAAATATAGATAAAAAATAAAAAACCCTATGTCTAATAAATATGAGTGATGAGGAAATGAAACTGCATGGTTTGAAAATAAAGTTTATTAAATACGATCTTTGTATGTGTGGATCAAGGGAATACAAATCGATGGGGGTTCACTATGTGATGGCAAAGTCGAAACTTACAATCGTCGAAGGCGTGATGACCTAATGAGGTGTAAGCGTCCTCCTTGAGGAAAAAAACAATGAAGCGCTGTAAAAGGCAATTTCTTGGCATTTGACAATCAACATTAGATCCCAAACGGCAAACATTCTTTTCTGAAATTTATTATTAATATAAGGCATTGCTACAGCATGGAATTGAGAAAACTCCCTACCCTCATGTCTACAAATATAGATAAAAAATAAAAAGAAATCTATATCTATAAAACATGAGTGATAAGATTAGATCGCAAACGGCAAACATTCTTTCTGAAATTTAATATTATATACATTATAAGGCATTGCGTCCTTTGCAATTCTGGAGAAGGGTAGCCAGTAATGACTATTTATCAGTCAAATGGCCAAGACAAGGGGTCAGGCCGTCGGGGTCTTCCAAAAAGCAAATTAACAGTTACATTGTTTGATGCATTTTGCTGGCATTGAGCAATTGAAATTACGAATATTTCATTACTCCCCAAGGCCGAAAGGAGGAATAATACTTGTCCTCATTTTATCTCCACTTTTGTGAACACTTATTTAAGAGCACGGTGGTAAATGTTTAACATCTTCTAAAGCTCCAGCGTAGGCTATATAAAAAATATTAGTTTCCAAGAGGCCCCTGCTGCCCTTAGCATTTCCCCGTCCTCATGAAGAGCAAATCCCCCTCCCCCACCATCAAAACATTTCCATATTTGTGTGGGAACGTACGGTCCATCATAATCATACACCCACTCCTTGCGAGATGAGAGAGAAATCATGGCATCATCAACGCTGCTTGTCAGAAATTTTCTGAAATCTTTTTTATAGTATAATCCATTGAAAAGGTTTCATGAATCTTTAAGGAAAATAACTGGCATATTTCAACTATTTTACTATTTTAAGCATACATTCAGTTTAATGGTGGCCTTACACAGGTTTACAGAAAACCTATCACCACTTGGAAAAAGTTTGACACATTATACTCAATATGCTGTTATCAGTGTTATGCAGAGGGTACCCATACAACTTAAAAATAGTGAGTGGTGTTGTGTTTGGTGAATATACTTCTTACTTTTAAACCTATTCCATTTCCGTAAGAACTTATTTTGGAAATATTGCCTTTAAAATGTATCAACATGTTTACAAAGGAATGGAAATACCTTTAATCGTTTTTAACTATGCAGTATCGGTCACAAATAAACTCTAGCAATAGCTTTATCTCCTCAAAATGTTATGGAGTGCAAGGGTTATATATGTTGCATCATTTGAATTTTTGAAAGTTTGGTTGAAAAAATCATTTTTGTGCAATAAGTTTGTGCACTGAATTTCTTCCAGTGAGAGCCAGCGATTTCTTGAATAGAAAGCTACCGTACTGTCATATTTTGAATTGTGTATCATTCTGTATCTATGAATATTGGCTTAAAAATATGAAAATATATGTAAAACAAAAGCAATATATCCCTTTGACATATTGTTAGCTACTAAGAGTGATTGCTTAAAGCTTATGTGATCCGTTGATTGCTCTTGTTCTGAGAAGTTGTTGCTTGGATGTTTGTTAGTATGGACAGAGCATATTTTGTAAATTTTCCAAAGGAAAGTCAACCTGTGACTTCTTTGGATTAAAATTTTTCAAGATCTACCACCTGGTCTCCATATTAAGACTCTGCCTATGACTGCAGTCTAGTGTATAGGCATACTAAATTTTTCATTTTGAAAATTATGACTTGTGACTTGAGCGAAAATAACTTGTGCTTTGAATTGACTTTGGTGAAAATGACTAATGACTTGACTTGACTTGACGTTAAATGACTGCGACTTGACTTGACTTGAAGGTAGAGGACTTGGGACTGGACTTGAGAAAATGACTCGACTACAACTCTGCGTTCGAGCTTTTAATATTTTCTGCTAAAAATTGTTGCAAACTGTCAAAATTTTCTTGAGTTCATTGCTCTGCTAATTAAATTTGAATCGGAATATATCGATACCTTTTTGTAAATGTTCCGGACCCAACGTGCCCTGCACCCGCAGATGTACCTATGGTACTCTTTGCGTCAGAGCGCCTCATTTCTCCAACCGTTTTGCTCTCTTAAGGGTGACTAGTACCGAACGCTTGTAAAGAGGGCGCATATTTGGGATAAAAATTTGCCAACAAAACAATTGCACAGAAAACCCGACAAACACATTCAGTTTTGGAAACAAAGGGAGGGGGGAGCTAGAAGTGAGGTGTCTGGCTACATCTTGGTTAAATTAAAGAGCTACATCTTGGTTAAATTAAAGTTCATAGATTGACCTGTTTGGACTACGACCGTTGGAATTCTCTGGTTTGAAACCCACTTTGATTTCAGCTTCTACATACCATCACCAATCCCTCTGCTACATCCCTGTGTGCAAACCGTACAATAATGCAATAATCCCCACTCACATGCTCACTCAGGCTGCAGTCAAATCAACGGGCCATACAGTTTGACGTATTGTAGCAACGATACAGTACGTATACATAGAGTACGTAATGATATTTTCAGCAAAGTTGTTTTTTCGAGCAGCCTTCCGACCTGAGTTTTACAGTCGTGGGGAAAATAGTCGGTCTCGTACCCGGTCTCGGCCCGAGTCCCCGCGTCATTTCGGTCGAGACTTAGTCCGAGTCTTGAACGCACGAGTCCGATTCTGAGTCACGAAAATCGGGACTCGAGACCGAGATCAGTCTCGAGTCATCCAGCCCTGGTAACAAATACTGCGTGGCATGGTATGAATCTTTGATTGCACCAAACTCTTAATTAAAATTCCTTGCAAGTTTTTTTCTTACCAGACCGGTTTCGGAATCCTGGGTATGTGGAATTTTGTGAATGTGTGATAATACTGCCATGATGATGCACTCACAAATACATATCACAGTATTACAGCGCTGTATATTACAGTAAATGCTACCAACAAAGAATAGATAAATTTATTTCACTGTCTTAATACATTCATCCATGATATTTGAAATTTGTTACGAAAATAACTAAAAGTGGTGTACACCTACTTTGTTCATAACGTTTTACAGTATGCTAACTTATTTTACCAATGCTTCTGTAATTACACAACCGATAGACTTCGACACAGCAAAGTACCCGTAAAAAGGATCAAAGGGAAAACCATTCACTCGAAGTTGACTTGATAAGAACCCGTCCATGAACATCTGTGGGCACTTAAACTAATTGACGCAATGTATTTGTCAATGAAGGTGTGAAATTTTACACTGGATAACTTTCTTTCACCAATTTATCTATGATAAAAATTTTACAGGCATGGAGGTGGTAACTTACATGGAAGCCAAAATGATTTTAAATGCTATAATGGTATTTCCAAATAAGCTCGGAGTGACTTCATGTGCTTGTAACACATGACCATACCTCTACATTTCCGTTTCAACCACGTAGTTGTTTTCACGTTCTCTATTATGAAAAGTCCCAGTTCTGAAAGGACACCTTCTTTCCTCTCGTCCACATTTCCTTAAGAGCATCCCATCCTCGTTGTTGGGTGAAAAGACAATGTTCATCTCTGTATATGGGATAGTGGAACAGACCACCAAGCAGAGATTGGACAAACCTCCCCGCGATGCAATAAATGAGACAATCTTTCTCCAGCTGTGTCATCTTACGATATTTGCTGTACCCCTGGAGGAAGTGCTTGGCTGCAGAGTTGCTTGATGGTGTTTTACTTTGTAAGATATACATTAGTGCTATGCCGATGTCATAAACTGTGCAGCTATGCACGGCATTATCAAAGTCTATGAACCCAGAAAAGTGACACTCATTCTCTCCTTCTTGAAAATCTACAATGATGTTGACATCATTGAAATCTCCATGGATGAAACCTACAAGAAAGAAAAAGACTGAAGCAATTAGTAAGGGCAAAGGACAATTTACCAAACCACGTACATTAAATAACCCTGGTAACATTTCCATGAAGGATCCTTAAGAACATTATGTGAGAAGCCTATGGGTTCCGTATGAGTGAACTTATATGGGCCTCATTAATTTCTACATCCAGCATTCATGACCCATAGGCAATAGCTCTGCGGCCTATGTGGGTAACTGGTATCTGAGTAAAATGTGGGTAACTGATGCATATCGTGGTCCTTAAGGGTACCACATGGGCTAACATATGGGTTCCATATGAATTAGCTCCTTTGGAACCCATAGAGTTTGCATCCACTACTCACATTAGGCCCATGTGAGACAGCTCATATTACCCATACGTTTGGGAGCCATCCGGCCACTGATATCTGGATAAAATATCCTGGACCGGACATACGCCAGCTCTGGTTCATACTTGGATTCAAAGTCTACACTTTGTATTAGAGCATCCAACAGCCTTGCAGTCTTCTAAAAGTGCCTTCGTTTGAATGTCGGAGGGCGAAAAACAAACACTTCCCTCGAATAGGTGCGCTGTTTGCTTACTGAAATACTGACACTACCAAACCGGTGGAACAAGTTTTCCAAACTAACAACCCAAATCACTAACACATAAGGAGCAATGGAGCAATTTTCGGGCAAACTAAGCCAGTTGATTTCTTCAGCAAATTTTATCTATGATTAAATATTGATTTGACTTAAGTATAGAACGTTGCCATGTTACCTCAAATGAACAGAAGAAACTGAAAATTTCTTATTTTAGGTTAATACATTTTTATATATTATATTTTTATTTGAATTTTGGTCAATGTTCAAATTAACATGTAATCAACTACAGCGTGAGAAATATCTTGGTTATCTTGGTTTCGTTTCTAAATCGTTTATTAAAGGCAAAAATATACCTTTTAAAAGCTGGATCTACCCACATCCACTGCATGTGGGCCAGCTCAGTCAAAACCCACATTAAGTTGCCCAACTTTTTTTCATATGATATCCAAGTCAACCACCCTACAAGAATCCCACAGGTAATGTCCCATGTGCTTAAAATGTTTTTCCCACGTGATTCCATATTGGCCAACCCATATCCAGTTCCATATGGGCCAATTGATATGGACTCGTATAGGATATATACGAGATGGCCCATTACAAGATGGCCTAGATCCATATGGGCCAACATATGCTTGCTATTTGCGAATGGTCAGTATATGAACAACTAATTAAATGAATGTCTGACGATTCATTTTCTCTTGCTTGCTAATAAGTCCTTAATAAATTACATTTTATCGACTTTAAAAGTGCCCTCCTAAATTCTTACCATGTGGCAATTCCTACTTTCTTGATAGCACAACTCTATCAAATTCATTCATAACATCCCCTACCAATTGTCTCTTTTCTGAGTCTTCAACCACGTAAAGGTACTCTCTAGCTTTATTCAGACAGTCTAAGGACCAAGAAAAGTTTTCACCCATTTCTTGTAGTGCTATCTTATCCATGTCCAATTCCTGAAGAAAATAAGATGGTAAACTTAAAACATAAGCATATCTTATCAATGTTCACAGTCTTTCACATCAACAGACACAAAACATCTGCCAGCTGTAAAAATGTCGACACTTCAATAAAGAGATTAGTAGTTTTATTTCTCAAGGTCTTTTGCCAAGTAAAATATTTGACCGTATCTACCCGCATTTACGTTATTTGCATTAAATAATGATCATCCTTTAGTGAATAATTGAAATCACAATTTGAACTTTGAATCCCCTCTGGTTTGGACAACTGCATTGACAACATCAAATTACCAGCTCAAAGAAGTTTCGAACTTCCTATTCATTGCATGACAGTTGTTAATGAGACACTCAAGTTGACTCTACTTTCTCTAAAATTTTCGTCTTTGCTAACACATGTGCTAGCAAAGCTTCAAGAAAGGAAGGTTAGGAGCAGGAAAACTAGAAGTTAGAAAACCTAGCAACTCTCATTCTGTCGTTTACTAGAAAGGAACAAATTTATAGCGCCATCACAAATGAAATTTCTGCTATTTACGGTTTCTATTCTCCCTTATCCCAGGCAAAGGGATGATACACACGAATTTCACTTCTCTCTTTAAGGACATACCTGTAGAGCTAGATGCATTTGTGCCAACATCTCTCCCATTTCCTCAAAAACATTGTTTGGCACAAGAGGAAGAGTGTTCAAAACTGTTCCCGGGAGGAATGTCACCAAACGAATCATAAAGGTGTCCTCTTTGTTCTTATTTAATGATGTACCACTTCCTGTGGACGGTAAATGAGATTAGTCACAAGCTGGGGTTGTCAGTTGAAAATTTGGGGTACTTACCAATATTCATTGCAATATACCTGTCTTCTTTATACGACAAATGAGTATAACATAAATGTTTCACAAAATCGAAACGTTTGTACACATAAAAATATACATTTTCAAGAGAAACATGTAGTTGTTACGTTACCAGTTGACAGGACCTGGAGAAATTATGTAAGCTTACAAGTCTTTTGAAGAAGGGATCCCCAAAAGGTATTGTTACAAAGGGTTGGAGATCAATTCAATCTAAATATATCACTGATATGACTATAAATATAAACAGTTGTCCCATGGTTCTATGACGTTAAACTAACTAACTTCCCGTGGCTCATCTTTGGGTTTCACGATATAGCCATTTGTAAAATTTGGCAAGTGTGCGGCTATTTCTAAACAATTAACTTTACTCGTGGTGAGTCCATTATGACGTCACCTGCTCACTCTCATTTAACAGGTTCATTTATGAGTTTTTTTGTTAGTAATAACTGTTTTCATTTTCCCGAAATGCAGAATGTACATGTTAATTCAGGTTATCAAGCATACAATATTCTCCTTTGTAAAGAAGTAATGGAATATAATGTTTAGATTATACAAGATCTCAGCACTTAGGTAAACATATACCCGCGTGACAAGAGATTTGATAAAATTTATCTTATGTAGATAATATCACCTTCCTTGTGACTTAAAAGAATGCTAATATCATGACAACTGTAAACACACTTTAAAGCTACACTTCCTTGCACGGTGTTAATGTTCAAATCTAACTATTTGTGTTCAAAATGAACCAAATCTAGTCAAATATCTGACCAGGTTTCTCTTCATTTGAACGGATTCCGTTCAAATCTAAACTGGTCGTTTTCAGAGTGTATGCTTTGTCTCATTCTGATGAAATCTTTTCCATACAGTTTTAGTTGTACGGAGCGTGTGTAACACTAATCATATGTGTATGGTGTGTTGTGCAGCCTAGATACAATAGATTTGCTTAATAAACATTACACAAATTTACACTGTTTGGTACAAATACATGCTTCTCATAGAGTTTTCTTAGGCTTTTTTGCATACCATACTGTATATATTTCGAAAAAAAAAAACTGCGTTCTGAAGAAAATAAACACAAAGGTAGGTCTGGTAGTAGTTGTCAATATTAGAAAGATTGCAATTTATCTTTCAATCTTCCAAAACAATGTAGGACTAAAGTACATTAACATACCTCTGTTGCAGGGAGTACAGCCGACCAATGAACACTGAGCTGAGAGTAATCAAGGGCGCATTTACAAAGATGTGTTATGTTGAATTTAACAGATTATGCATCCAGAACATTGGAATATTTATACATTTTTGGCATAAGTAGATTGATGAACAATTGTCTTAAAAATGATGTTTCTCATTAGGATGCAAATTTCAAGTAATCACTAAAGTTTAGGTACCATATTGACTTGATATTGCAGGAAAGCTTTTAAATCGTTCTATACGGCTAAGGCACTACGAACAGAATAACATTTTAAAAGATTTTTTATATTTATACTCCACAACCAACGATTGATTGTAGGAACAGTAAGCAGAGTAGATTGAAAAAATGAGGGCAAAATGACTTTGACAAACTACTTTAAAGTTATTCTTCTGATCACATGCTGTAGCATGCACGTCATTAAGTTTTGTCCTCAGAGCAACAACTTAAGTTCCTGGAACAATGGAACTATGGAAGTGTTCATATTTATTATGAAGAACTTACGCTGAATGGTCGCAATAGAATATCTTGTTAATAGTAGGCCCATATTTGGATGTTCCTTCTAAAGTACGTACTGTCAGAAATGAGCCAGAATATTGCAAAGTCTTGGTATGTACTATTTAAATAGAGTTTGAACCCTTTAACTCCTTCATCGCAACGTATGCTATAAGGTAGTGCATACGGGCTTTTGCAAATTAATAACCTGAAAAATAACTGTAATAGATGATGGGATTGATATGCGTAAGAGTCCTAAAATATGTAAGACGCTTTTGTTCTGGTGTGGGTAAACAAACAGCATAAATGAATACCGCATTATTGTATATAGAGGCTTTAAAGAGTTTGAAACCATGTTCGAATACAATTTACAATACTAATGACATAACTCAAACCTTACCTGGCGTTTTGAAGGATAAGTTTTCGAATGTCAGAAGTTGACACAAATCTCCATTTTTGTTTGGCACGGGCCTTCGTACGAAGGGAACCCCTGGAATCTCAGAAATTCCATCATATGTGGTCACGTCCCTCTCAAAATCTTTGCCTCATACTTTTGATAATAAGAATTCGTCACTTAAGAAACATATTTGACGGTTCAGCTCATCAGTTTTCCAGGCTTTTTCGTCCCTTGAGTTTAGTGGAGCCTACATTCTACAAGAAAAGTTCTGGCAGTCAATAAAAAAAAAACAAAAAGCTATCCAGTGCTGTCACTTTTGTTACTTCATATCCATAACTTTCCTTTAACAAGCTAACTACTTGATTCTTCGTTAGAAATGGCTTTCCTTTGGTTATCTCTTTCCAATCCATCTAGGTAGCACTCGATACATTCGTTCAGCTGCATATCTCCTACAAGTGCACAGATGAAACAAAACGAAGGCATGAAATGTTTTCCCAAAGGGTAGAGTTGTCTTCTGTGCTAATACAGATAGATCCGTATTACTTATACCTCAATTCTTGACCGTATGGGCAATTTCATGTTTCTTTGGAACACTGTTTTAGTCAACACTTCACAGTGTGCCAGCAGATCCTAAATATCCTTCAGCAACGCATAAAAAGTTCGGGAAAAATATTTGGTTCTTGCACATTATATTGAGTCTCTCTTCCACAGTCATAAGAAGGATAAACAACTCTCGGCACTCCGAGCACGGCCTTTGCCGCCTTTCAAAGTTTGACGGCTTTTGATGTAAAAGTGTTTAAGTAAAATGTTTTGGGACAAAAATGGCCTGAAGTGAACTTAGTGATGCTTTGAAATGTGATGGCAGAGAGCGCGATGCGTAGAAAGTAGGCTTACGTACCAAAGGTTACATTCGAACGTAGGAGACGACATTGGAAAAATTTTTTCTTACCATTATGATCCTGATTAGTATATTCCTTGGCCACAAATGGGTATTACGGTACATTTCACAAGCCCGTTGGTGCGTAAATTTGATTTGCGTATCGGAACCCAACGGTCTTTTCATTAACTAGACTAGCTGAGTTCCGTTGAGCAAACTGTTTGCTGAGTACATTAACCATCTTACTGCATGCTGCGTAGGCGAGATAAGTTGATAAACTCCAATCACATGTGTAAGTTCATTTATATACACAGTCTTATAATAAGAGTTACCTCAGAAACTCCTGACACGTGATCTTGCCACGGGCCTGCAGTGGGCCTAAGTGGAAAAATTGTCAAAGGCATAGAAATGAAAGTAAGGGAGAATGACGTCTGCCGATCTGAACTGAAGCCATTGAGTTGGCTAGGCTGTACGGTAACAGGACACCTGCGCGTAACACAAACACCACGTCATTGTTTTTGCCCCACGTATTGGCAAAGAAACTACAAGTTTTCAAGTTAGGAGTATAAAACAAAATACTTAAGGCACCATGACTTATTTCTGTTGTAAAATTAGTCCTCATCTTTCGAAAAACGGATAAAATAAGCTATAATTAACGTCTGCAGCAGAATGCACACTGTACGTACGGAGACACACCAATCAACCGGTCTTTTGCAACGAAAGCGCCCTCACAATTTTCGTGGCTTCACCAGTTAAACATGCATGGATGCATTGTGTCAGCGTTCTTCCTTGGTCAAAGGGGTATACAGGTTTTGCAATAGGTAGCCATGATGGATGTAAAACCTGTCTTAAGTAACTTAGGATTAAGTACAGTATTAGTTCGCAAAGGTCTCCCTTTGTCTTGCCTTCACTTCTCAGTTTATGGGAACTAGATGTTCTCCTACTGTACCTTACTTTTCTTTCCATCTCTTTACAGCCAATATTCTACTACACATTTTTGGTGCGATACAAATAAAACCCGTGAAATAGATGAGGGTTTGTCCATGAACGACCCAAGATTATATATAAATGGAATTCAGGTGCAAATGTGGTTTATTAACAGAAAAAAACATCAATAAGGAATAAGGTTGCAGGATGTAATATCTTTATAGCATTGTTACCCTCTAAAAACATCCTGGTTGTGCGTTGGGGTGGGTTGGGTTGGTTGAGTTGTAGATTATTTTTCCCGGTTTATAGGTGTAACTGTTTCCACTGGGGAGTGATTGCCCAGTTAAGCTCTCAAGAGTTTTTGCAATCTCTCCCTTCCCCCACCTTGCAATTATCAATTATGTAATTAGTATCTAAGTTTAAGAGTGGTCTTAATTAATTATGTAATGATGTACTTCATTGTTTCCTCTCAAACATATCTTATTAGCCAATCAGTATATGTACTACATTTGTATATATGTATTGTCACAGTTGCCAAGTTGCGGGAGAATCAAAAAAAAAGAAATGAAACGGGTAAATTTAACCAGGATAGGTGTCAATAGTTTTCCATAAAATTCCTGGTTAAAATTACCTGGAAATCCGAGTCAAAATTGACATTTTTCTTGCTAAATTAACGACAGGCTAGAACTCCTAATAGGAATTTAACATTTTCCTGGTTAAATTTAACCAAGATTTCTTTTTACTTTTAACCAGGAAATGTACGGAAAACTATTGACCTTATCCTGGTTAAATTAACCATGATTTAACCAAGATGTGTTTAGAGTGTTGGAAAATTCAGATGAAGTGTAGACGGTAAAATAGCAAATGGTAAATGCAAAATGATGTTCAATTCTTTTAAAAGAAGGGTCTAAGCTCAAATCAAGTTTTAATACATTATAATATAGAGGATACTTATTCTAAGCATTCTGGTGAAATTTGCATTGGAATCAGATGTGTGGTTCTCAAGATATTAACAGTTAAAGTTGTCACATTTTCAACACAAAGTGAACTTGAAGCAAGTATGTATGACATCATACCCTCACATTAATGAGCAGTCTTTTGTTTTTCTTTAAACTTTAAAACCAATTTTCTCCTCCCACAACCTCATGTTATCGGAATGTGATTTCATGAGAGGCATAAGAATTAATTTTACAAACTTCACATTCCACATGGGGGGTCATGTCTACATTAACTTTAAGTTCAGCACAACAGACTGAAAAAACAAAGAAAGCAAAACATTTCTCATCAATGTGAGGAAGTGATTTAACCTGCTTGCCTCAAGCTCACTGTGAGTCACAAATGTAGTAACTTCATTTGGTGATATATCGAGTACGACATGTCCGATTTGAATGGACGCTTCACCAAATTGCGTAGATTCAGTCTCTCTTTCACATATGAAAATTAATTTTTTGCTTAAACCCTTCCTTCAAAACACAGTATTGTCAAGAAATGAAAACATTTCTCTTAGGGATGAAGGTATGTAAGGAATTAATTGGCACCACTGTATTGTTGGTATTTTTTGTATTTTTAACCTTGTATTACAACACATGTCAATTGTTGTACGTGTTACACCTGTAGTGGAGTGAGTGTGCTAAATGTTTGAACTGAGATGTGGTTTTGTTATGTTAATTAAGTTTAGAGTCATAAGGTTGTATTTCTGTGTATGTGGTTAGTTAGTCTGTGGTCCGTCTTGAGGTTAGGTTAGGTTAGGTTAGGTTAGATGAGGTTTAACGTCCCAGTTTCCAACCAGTTGGTTCAAGTCGAGACGACCACGGCCTTTTTTTCCAGTTGAGGCTCACTGGCTTGTTTTCCCTACTCCACTGTTTATGCTGAGCACCAAGCAGAGACGAGTAAACTAAGCTCTTCGGGAGCGGTGTTTCGATGATTTCGTTTATGAGGGTAATGTTGGTTTTGGGGTCTTTGGGTTCTCGGCCATATGTAATCGTTTCGCTACCTGGCCGTGTCCGTCTTTCAGCACGTAAAAAGCACAGCTTTACACAAATTCGCTGCGTGAAAGAGTTCCTTTTTTCCAATACATATCTCCGGCGATTTTCCGCAAAACCAAGGCTGACATTTAGTAGCTACATCGACAAAATTTGTGGACAGGTCCGGGAACAACTAAATAATCTTAAAGACTTTCTCAGACACCGTAAAACTAAACCTGAAACTGCACTTAAAATCTATAACACTCTCATTCATCCTATTCTTGAATGCGGCAGCATATGCTATCTCACTGCAAGCAAAACTCACTTAACTAAAATTGAAAGGATCTACACAACTGCCAACAGATTAAAATCCCTAGTTATACCTTAGCTAAGCATGTTTTAGACACTTCGAAATCAAAACCCCTGTTTTCTAGCCTTTTTGATCTTAACACTAAATGAACCCGTTCCTTTTTAACACAGATACGCTAATTACGAAAACTATCTTAAACCTTCTTCTGGCAACTCATAAAAATAATGTGAAAACTCTTTTGGATATACTAAATAATAGGAACTGGAAGGCGGTGGAAAACTTGGTCGAGGGAGGGGGAGGCTGCCCCTGATAGGTTAGATACCACCGGCTAGAACACCTGTGAGTTATGTCCTGCTTCTCCAGGGAACGGTGCAGCGGCCGACCGGTGGTGGGTCTTTTTCATTAGGTTAAATTAGTTGGGCATTCCGGGGCTTATCCAGGCCAAGTTAACTGCCCCTCCTGGGATTCTTTGGTCAATTACTGTCACCAGATTCTAACTTACCCAGCTCTCCGCCTTTGATACTGGGTCTCTCATCCATTTCCTATTATCGTTGTCATTCAGCTTGTTCCGAACCAAATTCTACATTTACACTTCTCCTCCTCACTGGAGGTGTACCTTTTGCTAAATAGGCCAAATTCCGAAGGAGTGGCTTGTGCCGCTTGAGCGGCTCCCCTATTATTGTATTGTCAGAACTATTGTCACGTGGTTTCCCTGCTCAGGGGCAAGGTCTAAAGGCACCCAGTAGTTATTTTTTCTGGTGTCAATAGGATGACAATATCGACTGCGTTTTTCCCACTTCACGATGCATGCTTCACTTAGTTCCTTCATTTCAAATCTGCTTTCCAAAGACGAAACAAGAAGTAAACCAACTCGTTCTGCGGTACAACAACACAGGTAAGCTCATTTCAAGGACTTTTGAGTAATTTTTTACAACGGTTGAGTTCATTTTTTTAGTTAATAAACCTAGCAACTAAAAGCACTGTTGAGTAAGAGAACTACAGGTCTGCATTTACGCTACAGCGGGTAAGTTATAACATTTCCTGATAGTATTATTGTTTTTACATTTGTACTCAGCACTGGCGTTTGACAACAAATTACTCACTTGGGCGGAGTTCCTGCTAGACTTGCAAACGACGGACGCTCAACACACCTTACGTCGCAAATATCTAATTCTTGAACATTGTCACGTTAAACTTAAAAATATTGTGCTTTCAGCATTTCTTTAGGAAGCACCCCAACTTAATGGGCAAAAGCAATGTGTACTGGTTGCAATTTATACCCTTGCCCACTTTTTTCATTTGCATGGGGAACCACCATGAGCCGCCAGTTACTTTTGCTTAGGAATATCTACAACTTTTTGCTTTTTTAATAAATTGAAATTTAATTACTTAGTTTTATTTGTTTATTTTTCTTTAGGTAACGATATAACCTTTCATGGAAATTGATCATATTTGTACTGAGCACTGATGATGTGTTCTAAGAAATTTTCTACTTGCGCGGAAAACCAGATTACAAACGAAAGACGTAAAAATACAACTGTACAATTTTTTGTAATTCTTGAACAATGTTACACTTTTGTAGATTTGAATGAAACTTTGTTAAACTAAATTTGTCAATTTCAAAACATTGTGATGCTCGACAGAGTGCGGCGCAGCTCGAAACTTTGCATTTCTCTGGTGGTCGTAAGTGATTTATTTAAGTGTACGGGTTTTTGAGAAACTGCCCTCCAGTCACCATGTGGGTCCTGAAAATAGATAACGATAAACTAAATTAGCATACGGCTGTAACGGTACCAGAGCAGCACTGGCGTAGGCATGATTTTTGCTTGGGGGCTAACCGTAGGGCCTGATCGCCGGCCTGGGGTAGGGATCTAAGTGGAGTGGGTGTCACCCTCCCCTTTGAGAAAATTTTGAGTATTTAAGTACCCTCGGATGTAATCTGGTGCAACATTTAGCATCATTTGAAGTCATTTTCTTTTCTATTACCAAAAAATAAATTGCTCTGCAAAGAATAGGGGGTATGCACCCTGGATCCGGCCATGAACTGTCATAAGAAAAATTTTGCTAAGCAAATCAAAAGTTGTCAGTACATTGGTGTCGTGTAGTCTGGCGTTTTTCGAGGGGTAGGAACTAGCCTATCCAGATTTTTCCGGGGGCGTTTGTGTAACTCAATCATAAGAAAATGTCAGACAAACTACCAAAAGTCATTAGCATTTTAACTGAAAGTGGCTAATAGTTTCGGCTTCAGAATATTGATAAAGCCATGGGTTGAGCACTGGCATAGTCAGGATTAATAGCGGGGGCTATCTGCAATAAGACAAATTTTGCAATGCAAACAAACTGAAGACGCAATGGCATAGCGTCTACTCTTGTCCAATTTAGGGAAATAAGTAAAAAATCGAATTGATTTACAAATGATTTTGTTTTTTGGTTCACTTCCAAGGGACTCAAGTAACAATTAAAGGAGCTGAGAAGTGGCGTACTTCCAGAGAATAAATACATCATGCCAAACGAGATGATACCCTTTTTGCGGGCCTAATTTTAAAAATATTAATCCTGATGCGTTTTATGTTCTCATTTAAAATAATCTTGCAAAGTAATTTTGCAATAACGTTCCTATACTATTTCTTGGGTTATTTGATTTTACACTTGCAAGATATTTTACAATTCTTTTTTTGAATTTCTGGTTCGTTCCTTTTTCTTCTGGCACCGGCAATTTTGAATCGTTTCCACTTGTATCGGTTATGATCCATGCATCTACCCAGGCATGTAGTACGCACAACTCACAACGTACGTACGTATGTAGTACATTAGTGTTACTAGTGGCAAGGCACACGCCTATTTCGCGCATCATCTGCAGGACTTTAATGAACAACATTGTGGATTTTGCAGGTATTGAAACTGTTTTTTCGATCAATGAGTTTGTTCTTCGTGGTAGACCTAGGCCCTAACGCTAGCCTAAGTTAGGCTAACGTTAGTACTGTTAACAACAGTAACAGGTGTACTGTTACACCATACACACTGCATGCATAGCTTTGATAAGTATCGGTATCGGATCGAATCGATAAACCAAGAAGCATAACCGGATGTGACGTAACGAAGTCGGCGGGTCCGAGAATTTATTCTACTTGGCGGCTACTCAGCTCCTTTAACGTTGAGGAATTATTTACCACGTGTACGAGAAATGGAGAGGTCAGTGGTATATGGAATGATTTCCTGCGCAAAATTACGAACTTCCGAAGGAGTTAGAAATAAATCTGTGCGTGTCTTTTAACTACGGGTGGCAATGCTGAATGTGGTA
Source organism: Holothuria leucospilota (assembly GCA_029531755.1). NCBI lineage: Eukaryota > Metazoa > Echinodermata > Holothuroidea > Aspidochirotida > Holothuriidae > Holothuria > Holothuria leucospilota. Next base: position 35,221,499 of record CM055978.1, read on the forward strand.
CTTCAGTAATTTGTTTAAATAAAGCATTAGCAAAAGGGCTCCATCTTCTCAGGAACAGCTAGCTTGAAAAGTTCTCGTGACTGAGACAATTGACGACAACACTCTTTCCAAAATTAGGGAAATAAGTCAAAAATCGAATTGATTTACAAATGATTTTGCGTTTTTGTTCACTTCCAAGGGACTCAAGTAATTAACGTTGAGGAATGATTTGCACTTCCTTCAGGTGTGTATGGGTAATACGTTTAGGTGTAGTTTCTCAGAATTCGATTGGGGCCATGGCCCTGGCCTCCCTCTGACTACGTCAATGCTTAGCAGAGCCTACAGGTAGGTCGACGCCCAGCCATGCAGTAGGAAATGTAACCAACCTAGTGGCTGTCAAGTGAATAAATATGGCAACAAATACTAAGCCAGCACTTCCAATTGTAAGTGAACAAGATATGAGTAACCTATTGCAGTGGGAAGTTGTGCTGCGATATGAGTAGATAAGTAGTAAGTAATAGTAGCAGCAATAAGTTAAGACTGATAGTACTCCTGCTGATAAATACAGTAAAGACAGGGGAAATGCTACCAGGAACGTTGTCTATAGTAAAAGTAATGAATCGCTTTGGTGGGTTCGTTGAATCAGGCGATCTGAGCGTCGCCAAGCTCGGTCTACGCCTAGGTGTAAGCTTGATACAGCTTCTAAAGTGAGGTGCCCTAAATTGGGTTGGCTGTGACTGAGCCAAATTCCACACGCGATTTACAAGAGTACCTATTATTACTGTGCATCTAACCAAGAAACTATTCCGTAATAGCTGCATGATCTTACTACCAGCTAGGCGGGGATAGATAGTGCTTACCTACAAAAGTGGTCTAATTAGCATTTCTACAGGTGCTGCGTCCTGTCCACACTTTTACATAACTTCTATTGTTATAGTGGCTGGAAGATTCTATTGTATGTGGAAGCCATTAAATAAATGCAAAGGGAGTGCATTACTAATGAGATAACTAAAGGGGCATGGTCAAATCCTGCAAAAATTGTATATGCAATGCTTCTGTTGAGCTCACATGTCACTTGTTAACGACTCACGGAGCAAAGTTTGGCTATTTCATCGGGTAGTCCAGGTATGTATGTTATCCCCGATACGGTCTACAACCCTACAGTTTTCCTTTTTTTCTTTTTGTTCCTTATGATTACATATGGTTTTTGGGTAAGCCTACGAAAAATTTTGGCGCACTTTGGGCGCTTGCCCCCCCCCCCCCATGGAAAAAAGTCTAGCTACGCCACTGATTTGGTTAGGGTAGGGTTAGGGTTAGGGTTAGAAAATATCAAATTTTTGTACACAAGTCAATGTAACTGTCGCCCTAAGTAGGTATCCACGCTTATTATTATTATTATATTATTATTATTATTATTATTATTATTATTATTATTATTATTATTATTATTATTATTATTATTATTATTATTATTATTATTATTATTATTATTATTATTATTATTATTATTATTATTATTATTATTATTATTATTATTATTATTATTATTATTATTATTATTATTATTATTATTATTATTATTATTATATTATTATTATTATTATTATTATTATTATTATTATTATTATTATTATTATTATTATTATTATTATTATTATTATTATTATTATTATATTATTATTATTATTATTATTATATTATTATTATTATTATTATTATTATTATTATTATTATTATTATTATTATTATTATTATTATTATTATTATTTATTATTATTATTATTATTATTATTATTATTATTATTATTATTATTATTATTATTATTATTATTATTATTATTATTATTATTATTATTATTATTATTATTATTATTATTATTATTATTATTATTATTATTATTATTATTATTATTATTATTATTATTATTATTATTATTATTATTATTATTATTATTATTATTATTATTATTATCGAGACGACCACGGCAACGACTATCATTCCTCCGTTTACTTCGTAAATCGATGTTTAACATTACAATATATTTATCTATTTGGAAGTGCTTATATACAATGATAACATTTTCTACATTCCTTACAGCAAATTAATCTGAATATAATGCAATACCACATTCCAATAATATTCATGTAAATTGTATTTACTATTACCTCTCGCAAATCAGCCAATTGTAATCAAATTTGAATATCTACAAAGCTCTTTAATCTTTTCGTCACAATATAAGTTCGCTACGCAATTCAAAAGAAAATGTGAGGGCATGTAGGTGTATAAAAACATTGCAGAAGATTAGTTACATGAGTTTAATGTCAGCTCAAACAATGAAGCATAAATACGAGAACACCAGTCGTTAATCTTGGTAATCTCACTTTAAACAATGGAGAATAACAACAATACAAAAAAGGAAAGATCTAAGTAGAATTAATTAGAAGATAAAGGGCATTAGCAAGTTCGTTAAATCTCGTGACTCTTTTAGGGGAATAGCTGGACTTGGAACATACATGGTTTTCGACTTTCATTATAAATATAAGTTAATGATAAAAACTTGTATCACAGGGAATTGTGGAATTAAGTTTTGCAACAGTGAATGAAATATTTGCAATACAGGGAAACAAAAGTGTATCGATGCTGTAAAAGAAGCTTACAATCAAAGAAAAATAGGATTTATATAGTTAAAATAAATTGTTTACCAAAGGGGATACTGTTCTGTGTCTAACAGGATGTGTATGGAAAGCTCCAGAATAAATGACCAATAGTTTCAATCTCAGCTTTACAAACTTTACAGTTAGGAGACACAGTTTTATTCCTAGCCAGGGCTGGGTGACTCGAGTCGGGAATCGAGTCCATTTTATGTGGACTCGGACTTGGCTCGGACTCGGACCTCTGAGGACTCGGACTTGAGGCCGAGTCCAGTCGAGTCCAGCAGAATAAGACCTAATTACTTTCACAATTTGCAAAAAGTGCATACTGACTTTTTGTTTAATCAGGACTATAGCTTTACCAGAATAATTACACACCTTCATACTTGCACCCATGGCTATTGCTGGGTACAGTACATGACCATAGATGAATGGTGCACAACCAGTAACCCAGTATCCTACTCCAATCAAAGCTAAGTAACAGATTAAATTACAAAAATTGCAGTTAGGTTTCAAGTTACTAAGTCTGGAAGCAGTGAGAGTTCAAGAGGAAGATTACACAAATCTTCAATTACTAAGAAGATCCAAAGAATATGAACCAATGCCTTGAACCTAGTTCCATTCATTAGTATAAAAGTCTAGGCCTATTGCTTATTAATCATTACACATCTTGCACACTGCAAACAATAACAGGGTCGTGCCCAGCAGTACATTGTAAGTGAACTTGAATCTGTTAGCTTCTTATTCAAACCATGAACTTATCATGGACTTTGTGGAGGGGAGCAATTGTTGTTTTCAATGTTATACCTTCTGTGTATTTACAAATTTTACAAAAGAAAGAAGCCAAATTTACCTTGTATATACTGCTATATAAAGTCAAACAACTGCTACAAAGGGACGTCTTGCTTTTATAAGTCATTTTGATCAGTCTATGTGAATAAACTGTCTACCAGCATAGGTCAATTGGTCATGGCTGATCTGTCTAGGCCTATATAAAGTTTACTAAGGATCCTGATTATGTAGGCTACAGATTGGTCATTTAGTCATGCACCTGTTGCAGGACCCAAAGTCATTTACATGCATGCACTCACATCATAGATCTTGAATTTTTCATTCATTTTATACTGCATGGGACTATTGTGCTTTATATTTGTTGATGTGAATGTATAATTAAGGGGAGGGACTGGGTTGGCATGAGCTGGGTAAGTAAGAATTGGTGATATTGTCCACATTACAAAGTTCGAACACATTTTTAAAGCCAAGTAAAGTAAGGGTAGGCGGTGCCACCATCTGACGTCACATGGGTAGTCGATGAACCTTTCACATTTGAAGGAAAGGCCCGAAATCATCAATTGCGATTTCATACGAAAGACTTGGGTGTCATTATAGATTATGTGCAGGGGGTTGATTAGGGTTAGAAAACAACACCAATCTCGTAGGGTTCCAACAAGGCGTAAGGTTATGAACTTTATAAATTCGGAGCCTTAATTTGATAGGCTCGAGTTATGAGTCTTTATCATTATCGAGAAATTAATCTTGAGGTACTTGGGAATAGTTTCGCCATTCCAAAGTTTGGGCGATTTATGACTACGTATGACCCCGCACACAATAAAGACACACTGAATACCCGTTCGGTAGAACACATTCTCATGCAAAGGAAAGTAAAAGACTATACGTAGTCATAAATCGCTCAAACCCCCGGCACATAATCTATAATGCCACCCAAGTCTTTCGTATGAAATCGCAATTGATGATTTCGGGCCTTGCCTTCAAATGTACAAGGTTCACCGACTACCCATGTGACGTCAGATGGTGGCACCGCCTACCCTTACTATACTAAAAAGTGCAAGGGCTATAGCACCAAAACCCCCCTCTCCCGGTCACCGCAGTTCCTGCTCCTCCCCATTGGAGCCTTACCACCCCCTCACGCAAGTTCTGCATGTAACAACAGTGATAGTCTACAGTTTCATTCTCAGTAGACTGCGCTTTTGTGTGGAACAATGTTAGGCGTACAGGTTTCAGCCAGTCATCTAGAGGTTGTGCTCTTGCCAACCCCCCGCCCGAGCCAACCTTTGGACCCCACTGAAAGAGAGGTTTCACAGTGCAGGTGGACTCGGACTCGAGGTGTTCTGGACTCGGACTTGGCTCTGACTCGAGATGTATGGGCTCGACTGCAGCCCTGTTCATAGCAAAAGTAGCTTGTTGGTGGCAAGGATTCTGTGCTAAAAACGGAATTGAAAGTACATAAGCTTGCTATCGGAAAGAGTAATACGGGAATAGTGAATATTTTCTGCCAGTCGTCCTCCATGAAGTTAAAAGTAGCATTCCATTTTACAATAAAGCTAGGCAGCAGGACTATTTTATCAATGAGCTTACGATAGGCAAGATTCGTGGCACGACCATGTTTAAGTGTAGCGATATAAACAGGGGCTCAGAAGTTTCATTGATAAAGGGATTCCCTTCCACTCGCCTGGAATCGAGGCCAAAAATTCGTAAAAAGTTGTAGAGGTACTGAGTAATATTAAAATTGTTATAGAATTTGGAATAAAAATTAACACAGCCATTATCATCAAATAGGTCCTCAACATATAAAACACGGGCTCCATGAAGCTTTTTGTTGTACACTATTTTACATTCGACTTTTATACATGATTGTTCCAGAGAACTTGATTACTATAATTGCTCACAGGTATATAGAAATGTTAAGAGCTCCAAGCATGGCACACCTGTTTCATAAACATATTAGTAACTGAAGGAATGTCCTCAGAGGTGAAATTGCACTAAAATTAAATTGCTTACCAAGAGAAGTTAAGTAATGATCGAAGAATATTTTCCAGAGATCATCATCACTGCATAAATACCATTTCACCAAAGAGATTTTTAGAGCATAAACGAAACTTCTCATATGTGTAATACTATGCCCCCCCCCCATTTCTTTAACTATTGTACATTGTCCTCCGTCTGATTTTGTCAGGATTTTTCGACCATACTCGACCATACTTTGTAAAAGAGTCCGGCGGCTCAGGAAGAACCTGCATATATACACTAATTGTCAGATTGTGATAGGGCAAAAGACTTCACAATAATATTTCTGCCAATTGGAGTCAGGTCTCTACTCGACAATACGTTTAAAATTTTTTAACCCAAGATAATTTCGTGACATAATTTAAGCGATAAAAATCACTACCATTATGAGTAATAGGAATTTCAAGAAATTTGACAGGACCAAGGTGAGGCGACAGATTAAAGAAGGAAGTAAAGGATGGGTGGTTTGTAACAAAGTGACCTAACAGGAACAGATGGGATTTTTGAAGGTTAATTTTTAAGCAGAAGCTCGTCAAAAGCCACGAAGAAGTTGGATGGATGCCTCTAGGGAATTTTGGTTTCCGTTTTTAAGAAAGTAACGTATCATCCGCATACTGCAATAAGTTTGTTTTACGGCTCAAAATGGTGATGCCTTGAATCTGAGCATTATCAAGTACAACTCTTGAAAAAATTTCCGTACACAGAATAAAAAGATAAGGGCTTAAAGGACACCCTTGACGTACGTCCTGTATAACTGGAAAACAACCAGTTCAACAGTTGTTGAATATACATGAATTTGCGTTGTAGTAAAAAGTACGTACCCAAATTATCAAACTGGTACCAAACTTAAAGTAATGAAGTGTAGCATGAGCAAACTTCTATGCACTCTAGAGTATCAAATGCTTTTTTCGAAGTCAGGAAAGAATATAAAACCAGGAATGTTGTCGTGATTTAAGAAATCGATAAGTCTAGAACAAATCGTACATTCTCGACAACTAATCTATTACTCATAAACCCAGTCTCAGTATTACCGATCATGCCAAGGGAGAACCTTTTCGAGTCCGGAAACGATGGCCTTTGCGGCAATCTTATAGTCAGTACTTAAGAGTGCGATAGGTCTATAATTTGCGATAATAAAAGGGTATTTTTCGGGTTTAGGAATTAAAGTTATATCCCCTTCTTTGTTCACAAAAGAACATTTGCATCTCAAATCCATAATTTAACAAATTCAAGACGAAAAAACTAATAGGGGCCAAAATTTTGTTATAGAAATCCTTGGAAAAGCCATCGCTAACAGGTGATTTGCCATTAGGCATAGAAATAAGAGCAGAGGCTCATTCAGTTAGGTCTAAAGGCCCTTCGCATATTCAAAAATACCTTGACATTCAGGAAGTAGAGAAAAACAGATATCAGGTTTAGTATAATGTGAAAAGTAAAGTTCAGTGTAAAAATCACGAAAAAAGGTTAAATGTTCGAGTTAAGTACTAGCGATATATCTTGTGTATCCTTTAATTTATAAAATATGTTGTTCTGATTATTTTTCTTTTCGAGTATTTTCTTTTTGAGTATTGTTCCCCTTCTTCTACCCACCTTACCTTAGACCTGATCATAATACCCTCAAACTTGTTTTTGTAAATTAGATGGAGAATACATCTCGCATCTTTCGAATCATTAATCAAGTGTTCTTCTCTAATAGAATCTGATTCTAACTGAGCAATTTTCTTAACTAGATTATTTTCATATCAGCGAGAATCTGTCGCCTTCAGTTTACTGAAGCAAATCGTACTGTATAATTTCAATCTCTCCCAGAAACTTGATGGGTCCCGATTCAGGGTACATGGGTCCTAAGAGTAGTTAATAATTGAAGAATTCATTAAATATATGTAAATGGGGTCTAATTTTACAATTATTCCCAGTGCCCTGGACCTCTAGATCCTGTCGAGATGTCACAGTGCAGAATAACGATGCACTGAGTGAAACTGGTGTTTCAACACCTCCGTGTTTGTGGAAGGTCAGATTAAAAGAAAAATTGAAATCGCCTCCACAAATACTATTTTCACACAGAAAGCTCTCGAGGTGGTTATAAACGGTATGGAAAAAGGATGCGTTATCGGTATTTGGCCCATATACACAAACAAGTGAGACAATATCATTGTTTACAGTAATATCTAGAACAATGAATCGGCCATGAACATCTGCAATGGTGGCCACTGGAATCTGAGTTGTGTCTTAATCTGGTTAGCTGGACTCAGGTACAGCTCTGTCACTCCTCTTTGACTATTTGCTTACAGTAGATTTCAGGAAATCCGCAGGTTCTGGTAAGTTTTTCAACTGACAGAGTAGGATACACTTAAAAACCTTTTTAAAATGTGGATGTTTGGTAGCGTATACGAACGGATTGATGCAACTATTTACGAAAATGGCTGATATGGTATAAATGACCACATTTTTTGGGGCGAAGCTAGAAAGAGTAGCATAAGGTGTCAAACACAATACAAAAGCACACACTACATAAAAGAGGTTTTTAGTAATTTGAACTTGTCTTTTGGAGATCTCTTTCCGGGCGGAATCCCGCATTTGTGTCAAGGTAGGAGTATTTTTCTCGCTGGTTGTGGCATGTTGCCGACGGATGAGTAGTGGTGTTACATTTGGGGTGACGTCAATACTGCTAAGGGGGTCAGAAGTCAAACCAGTTGATGACTGTTTCAGCCTGGAATTTGCGGCAGAGGTGGAACTAGTTGGAGCTTCACAGGGCTCTGTAGTCACACTGCCAACGGCATTCCTGCAAATGAGGGGAATAGTAGCTTAAAAATAACAAGTAACAAAATTAGAATGTTATTTCATGGCAGTGACTTGAAAATAAGTATTATAAACTTTCATTGGACTTTTCTAAATTTCAAACATATTCATGGTAAAGCTAAGAAAAGTACGGTTTACTCTCTGGCCGTTGCGATCCAGACAATCTTAATCTGTCCAGTCCGTGACGGGTGAATTCTCAGACTATGTAAATCCTCAGACTCAGGATGAATTCAGGATGAACTTAGATTGTTAAGCCATTCGTGAAAAATAAAACCTGGAATTAAGGGTGGTTTTAATTAACCCTACGTATATCTTGAAAGTTATTACAAGTTATTACAATACCCAAGTTAATTTAAATAAAAAAAAAACAATGAATTACAACCATACATAAAGACATAAAAATACCTAGTTTACATCTCTGTGGTATTACTGTCTCATGAACTTTGTGGATACTGCAGGCAGTGATCAATGAAACTTAGAATGAAGTGGTAAAATACCAGACTACCCTTCTAGACGTATAGGTTACTTTGTGTTCCAGGTTTTTAAATTTCCTTTGTATAGGCTAATATAACATACCATAGAAAGATATTTACCCGACGATGCGACTATTACGTAAGCTTTAACTCACCACTGTATGGCTTTTTCGAATTTCCAACTAAGCCTCCATCAATTAGTCGCTCGCCGAAACAAAATGCAAAATGCATCATTGTACGACGTACAAAATGCAAGGCATGTATGTACATGTTGCCGTGGTTGCTTCAAAACAACACACTTCAACGTCCCGATCAGAGGGGCACTGACCCCATATCCGAATCATTTGGGTCAAACATGATCCGGATTGGGTCATTTTATCCAAATTTTATCACTACAAATGGCACGGATTTGGGTCGGTGCCCCTCGGATCGGGATAAGGTTCAAATTTTATTCGTACATTTTTAGAGTGCAGTATATAAATTTGGCTGCTACAAGTAATCATCACCAAGTAGAGTGAAATTATCTTTGTCACGAATGATACCCTTTTCCAAGTGACATTTGCAAGTTTATGGAATTGCAATGTTATTGTTACGTACTGCTTATTCAATATTATTTAATATCGAGTTCCTTGGGTAAAAGGAAATTACCCAAACCATAAGCGAAGAAAGCTGTTTGAAAGTGTGGGGGGCGGAAGTGAATATTAGTGATCATTGTCCTGGGGAGGGGTCTAAGGGGAGGGTGACCCCCTCCCCACTGGAAATTTTTGACTATTTAACCTTTTTCCGTATGTGCATGACGGGGTCAGGCAAAAAGGGTTATCATTTTTAAAAAATCATAACTCCGTCATGCAACATCCACCAGCCTTTATTTTACCATCAAAATGAAGCCAACAAAAAGATCTATCGAATGCCACCAGTTTTTTTTTGGGGGGGGGGGTTCGTATTTGACATTGTTTCATAAAAATCGTTAAAAAGTTGTTTACATTCAAAAAATATACCAACAATTCAAAAAAATGCTAAAAATGACGTCATAATTTTAAAAAAATCAGTTGAGGCACTTAGAAAAAAGTCACCCTACTCACTTTTTTCTGAATACCTAGGAACTTAAACAAACACCATAAGAAGTGATTAGGTGTCAGGGGTAGGGAATTTAGAGATATTTGAGGTATAATTTTCAAAAAGTAGTCATTTTCAGTCAAATTTTACATTTCCATCCCAAAGACCCCCTCCCAATAAAAAATTACCTAAGTCAACAAGGGAATGTCCGATCTTTTTCATTCAAACACCAAAATGTCCGTTATGAGCTACCTTACACAGAAACACCAAGAAATATGAAGAAATGGCAAGGGTAGGGTGAGTCAGAGAGTTTCAAAGATCCAAGCAACTTGCATTTTTCAAAAATGAGTCAAATTTGGCCCAAAACATGCATTTCTGACCCAAAAATCCCCTCCCAATATCAAAAGTTATAACCCACAACACCCCTCCGACTTTTCCACTCACTAAAATGGCCATTCAGAGCTACCTTACAAAGCCCATGCAGCTTTATTTATAGATCCAAAGTACTATGCACTGAGCCATAGCGTTCTGTGTAGAGGTCATATATAGTTCAGTGTGTGTGAGTTCAGTGTGGGCTGTATAGCAAGAGTAAAATGGGCATATCTTCCTCATTTTTTTGTCCAATTTCCTCAAATTTGGTATCAAATGAAAGAGAAAAGGAAGCTAAACAATCTCCTGCACCATAAATTACAAAATAATAGTGATCTGTATGGGTTTTCTACGATTTTCTATGAAAATTCGTATTGCGTCATCTAATTTGCATATTTGCATACATAATGAGATTAGTTTACAAAAATAAAATATGCATTCAAATTCCCTCTTTGCTCTTTACAATGATATATAGGTTTTCACAGAGAATATTCTTCAAAATCAACCAAAAAATTCCTAAAAATATTCCTCTGTTAAAAAAGTGAAGACCTTATGGAAAAGATGCAAAATGCTGCAATATTTGGCAAACTCTGAAGTAATTTCATCCTATTCAATGCCATATTTTGGCAGCATGTCATCCAAAGTGGGGAGCGAAACGAAGTTTCTGCCCCCACCAATCAGAGTGGGGGGGTTCGCTCCCCTGCCCTCTGTTCCTACGCCCATGAAAACAATTCTTGAATGAATGTAATACTATTATGACTTCAATGCAGGGGGAAAGACCAAAATTAACACTTTTGCTACTAATTCAGTTGTAACAAGGTTTGTCTATGTTGCTTTGCATGTTTGGCCTATAAAAAGTGCTCTCTTAGGGAGGTGTTTAAGGAGAGGGAAATTCCGGAAATTTTTGATAAAGAGTAGGCGTTTAGATACAAAATAATACTCTGTCTTTTAGTATTTTAAAAAAACTCTGAAGCTTCCAAAACATTTTGGTCATTTTCTCTTTTTGAAGATAAACGTGACCAGCAAAATAGGAAAAGTTTGCCTCTTCCATCGGTTTCCACAATTCTTAAGCCATTTCCAACCGCAACCGTTCTCCCTTCGTCTCACTTACCCCTGGGATTCGCGATACTTCATGGAGTTCCAAACGGAACAGGGTGAGGATCAATGATCTACGATTTACGGGCCAGGGGGTGGTGGCTCTCAATAGGTTAGGGCGAAGTATTTAAAAAAATGTTTTTTGGCTAGAAATTCCTGCTAGCCGTCTGGAAATGACTCTTCCTACCACCATTGTGGCTCACAAGCCAGTGAGCCACAACTGGAAAAAAGGCCGTGACCGGCCCGACTTAAACCAATTGGCTTGAAACTGAGCCGTAAAACCTCATCTAACTCATCTTACTTCTACCAACATAAAGTGCCAACAATAACCCCCGTGCGAGCAAGATTAAATGAAGGCCCATTGGGCCCATAGACAGACTGTAGGAAGCGAAATGGCTTCCAGGGGGTGAAACATTTTTCAGAGGTGAAATATGGCAATAGGAACAAAAAATAGGGGCTAAAGTTTAGACGGGAGAGCAGCGTCCTGGCCCCTTGACTATACGGGCCTCATCAAAATGTCAATTAATAGGTACATGCACAGTCAAACCCTGAAAGGGCTCCAATTGTCAATTTAACTCCTATAAGGGAGGGGGCGTTTGCTGTATGACTCTTTGCGAGCTCTACCATTAATTAGCTCCAGCGTAGTCAGCAATGTCAGCTAGGTTTATGCGATCGCCGAAATTTAGTCTAACGTGACTGCAGCACGTGACTGCAGCACGTAGAAAATGACAGCATATGGGGGCTATGGGGCTGCGTCCCCAGGGAAAAAATTGCCCTCCTAGAAAATCGAAAAATTACTATTTTCTTGATGCATTTTTAGTATATCTCGCCCCTAAAAAGAAATCTCAACCCCTGGAAGCCATTCCCCCTACAGTTTTTGTCTAGCAACAGGACTGGCAGGATAGCGGACGGTGACGATACTATGTCACGTGATACTCCATATCCAAATGATAGTCAATGAACACGTTAGCATGACAAAAATAGTCAATTTCAATGTTAATGTAGAAAATATTTTGTTGTACTTTGTGGTTTTGATGCCTTGTTCAAGTTGTTTATGGTGAGGTCGGTTTTCATTTGTGTGCGCTGGTATACTAACGCCTTCGAAAGAGATAAAATTCACGATTTAAGCTTATAGTACAGAAAATTTTAAGGCAATCATTACTGCAATGCCCACATCACATTATCTCGTGAATTTTTGGACAGCATGTCTTCCAGAAGAAGAAACTAAGGCACAACTGATTGTGCTAAAAGTCGATAAAAAAAACTTCAGTTGAAAAGATCTAGGCCTCGAAGTTCAGATAAGTTGGTCTCGGAGACGAGTCTAGGCCTCGGAAGGGGCAGTCTTGGTCTCAGTTTCGGTCTTGGATGAAGATTCTTCGTCTCGGTCTTGTTTTCAGACATTGAGGTTTCGACTAGACTATTGACGCATACATGCCCTGGTATATACCCTGGTACATGCCCTGGTACATGCCCTGGTACATGCCCTGGTACATGCCCTGGTACATGCCCTGGTATATACCCTGGTACATGCCCTGGTACATGCCCTAGTATTACCAGGGTGGTGGTAGTAGATGGAGATACATCGGAGAAGATATTTTTGTCCTGTGCTAGTAGCCGACTATAATCTCTTTTCATGTTGTTCTTTCCGAAGTTTCAATTAACTTAATCTTCGTAACAAATAAGCAGGGTCACAGTGTCACACGAACACGTCGTCTGCTAAATCTTTAGGAGCATTTCAGAACATTTAATCCATTCCCTTACCATTTCCAGTCGCTTTACGTTGTAAACTAATTTGCGAGTTCCGACGCGTTTTGACGCTCTTGACAAATTACCAGTTGGTATCTACGTCACATGCTGAACAAGGGTAAGCATTCTACAACTCCCGAGTCGATGCAAGAATTGATCAAAAATCAGTCATTAAAACTTAGTCTTCCGCCTTTTTTGTTCATTTGCATAGAACAATAGGATTCGTCTACTGCTCGCACCTGTTTGTTTGGTGGCAATAAACAGTCGTTTAGTATTCAGGTACATTAATTTGCACCTGACTGTCGGCAACTAGTTAGACATCAAAACGTTTGTTCCTGTCAAGTCCCATTGTTAGGATTAAGTTAGCACGAATGAGGTTGCCTATGGTGCAACACTTAATTGTCCAAAAGACCTTAATTCCAATGATCCCTCACTATATAGATATTCCTCTACAAAATAAAAATTCATAATAACATTTTGGGAATGTAATGTTAATTGAAATTAGTTTTTCTGTGATCTTACTTACTTCGTGGGTACGCTGGAAGACATCTCGTTTGGGTCATCTCTTCCCATCATGCGTCTGTTATGGAGCCTAATGTGAATGTACAACCAGGTGTAGGAAAATATGATGATCAGAAGTGGAATCGGGTACATACCATTGATCAAGATACCGTCATACACAAGGCTAAAATCATTAGTAGTCACTCCACCACAAATATGGTACGACTTATCATAGGCCAATTGACCTATGCCGAACGCCGGTGGGAGCCCGACAATTGCTAGTGCTATGACCCATATACAAGTTATCCAAACGACAAGGACCTTCAATCGAAACAGCCGCCTGTAGACATTTACAGGTTTGGTGACGAGAAAAAGACGATTAATCGCGATTGATGCCAAGGTGTACACGCTGCAAGCGACGGATACGTATATTAACGTTGCTACTATCCCACAAAGTACGTGGGGTAATGGAGGATCACTTTCAAGTATCAGTGAAAGTGACAGAAAGGGCAATGACGCTGACGCCAAGAAATCAGCAACAGCTAGATTGACCACGAAGGCATTTGTCGATGTCCGTAACTTTTTTGAGACTACGACTGCTAAAACTACCAGTGCGTTTCCCGCAGTTCCAAGAATGCTCGCTAAGAACAATATAACAGCCACGACTATACGGTGTATCTTATCCGGTACATCGTATAACATTACATTAGTACCGTCTATTGTAGAATTTTCCATCGCGGTCTTGTTAAAATTCTTATCGATGATAAGTTGATTGTGGTATACTACGCGAAGATAAACTCTTATCCAGATCACACAAATAGAAGCGATTGCCGCATTCTTCCATATGTATATAGCATTGTAAACAAAATGTCAAAAGCCTTGTCTGAAGCAATCCTGTTCAGTTCAAATAGTACTTCTGGTGGTATAATATTGCATTGAGCTTTTTGCTTACAAAATAGGTCCAATGACAAATGAAACCCTGCTTTAGTACTGGTAGGTCATACCTGAAATAGTACTACTGATGGAACATTAGTTGTACTTCTTTCGTGAACGGTTCCTAGAAAGGTCAAAAAAAAAAAAAAAACGGAGAAGAAACATATGCTTATCCGTCTTTTGCGAGTAAACTTATCTTGTACTCGGTCCTTCCCTGTAAGACAGAAGCAGCTCTTGATATTGGTGAATATCAGTGGTCAGTGCTGTCATGTTCATAGTGTCATTTGCTACTGTGGTAAACTAACTTGAACGACTATAACAGAAGGAAGTAAATCATTTTGCCGTAACGTTTCGATTAAGCCTATCAAATATTGTTTTTCTTTCGTGACGTATTGGGGGAATTATTGCGGGTTCTTAATTACGTCGACGAAAGTTTGTTACGACTGCTAGAGACAACCAGTCAAAGAAATGGTAAACCACCAGACAACCAAATTAAATGTAGCCTATACCCTAAGATTCTTTATATTCCAATTTTAAATTCCCTTCGTATAATATTACATATTTAGACCGATCTTTACCCGACGATGCGGGTAGTACGTTCACTGTAATTCACCATTGTATGACTTTTTTCTATTTCTAGCTAAGACCATTAACCAATCGCTCGCCGTAGCAGAATGTACAAAAGGAAAGGCATGTAAACATTTTGCCGTATGTCTGCTTCAAAACAACATTGTATTAATTTGGCTTATACCAATACTTCCTTCTTCTCAAGGTAAAACAGACGGAACATAACCAAACATAGGAGCACAAGTCAATGACCACTTACCTAAAAGGGCGTGGATCCATCTCCAAGGTGGAGGGGGATTTCGACCATTTGCAAATCGTCGTCGTGGGGGAGGGGTCTAAGGAGAAGGATCCCCTTAAAATCCTTTACTGAAAGAAAAGGAAATCAGAAGGTGTCTTTATGGCAAATGGTGCCATAGTTAGGCGCAATCTTGCCTTAAAATGTAGTGTCAGCTCGTAATCTATGTTATATTATAATATATCACACTTTTAGTTTTCATCATTTTTGAAAAAGTGTATATGTGTGTGTGTGTGTGTGGGGGGGGGGCTTATTGGAGATGTCCCTCCCTTCCAAAAAAGTGAGGGGGATGCGTCCCCCGTCCCTCATGATCCACGCCTATGCTCACCTACTATGTTGTTTGGTAACTGGAGATATGTGGAAATGGAAACACAAAAGTTGTGTTACTCAACGTTTACCGTTCATAAGGTCTAATCTTTTAATATCTTGTCCATTTCTGAAATTACTCATTAGCTAGGCAAAGTTATGATGTCATAGTTGCACCACCTTAATGTTTCCAATTTTTACCCTGCATAAATTAACCCTTTTATTTTTAATTACTCACAAGGTGAGTTCATGGGAGAAACTTCTCGGGGATGGGGGAATATATCCCCCACACACTTTTGACAAGGGGGGAGTGGCCTACGCAAACATTCTCCAGATTTTTAAGAACATTAAAATATAATATGCTATACTTTGTAATTTTGGTTATCAAGTTGATTACTTTTGCATAGTGTGGAATAAAGTGAACCGTTGTTTTAGTTAAAAGGCTTAAAAATGCCACTTTTTCTTCGCGCTTTGCGTGCATCCATTGGGCATTGTCGTGTTAATATATAAGGTCGATAACTGCGAAGCACGTGTGAAATGTATAGATCAATGAAAGTTTAGGAGAAAACTCCGCAACGTTTCGGGTACATAGGCAAAATATCAACTGATCAGTAAAACACTACTCAAATGAAACAAACAAACGCGTGTCTACACAACTGGACCTACGCGCGTGGGGATCAACGGTCATATGAGGTCAGCAGAGGTCAAGTTGTGAAAACGTAGAAAATGATAGTTTCATAAGTAGATAAAGCGGTTGAGTTGTTCAGTGTGATTGGTGAATATAAATATATACATAACCACTTAAGCAATATGCAAGACACTGGAAGATAGTATAAAGGAAAAAGCAAGTTTCTTTTGCAGATTAAATACAATGGGTGAAGGATTAACTTAAACAAGAAATCATAACAATTGAGTCCACTGTATCTGTGTTTGAGATCATAGTAGTTGGAAATTTTCTTAGTGTTCCTAATGTTCCTTTGATATGTATAATTATTCAACATGTATTAAGAGTTTGAATAAATGTAAAGAAACTCTTTACGTCTGGTAAAAGTTTCTGACACTTGCAATGAAAAAGAGGAGTAAAAGTTCACTTTAGACAAGTGTCAGACCCATGAAATAAAGGTCTGACTAGGATCACTTCTCGGCATTTGGGCTAAAATCATGTAAAGTATCTGTTCTTTTCAGCCAGTTAAGAATAGAGCCACGCATGACAGACCCATTATGTAAACGTCTGAAGGTCACGAGGTTGGCCATGTTAAGTCTTGTTGTTTTCTCGGGGACGTACCTCCTTTGGGGAGTAGAACTCCTTCAGAAGTAACGTTTGATTTCGCCCTTCGCCTCTTCGCCCGAGCCTGAGAGTCGAAGGGGCTTTAGAAAAGTCAAGAGGTTCTTTTCAGCCAGTCTAGAACGGGACCACACGTGACAGATCCATGATATAGAGGTCTTAAGGTCAAGAGGTTGGTCACGTTTAGCTTTGTGTCCCATCAGGAGAGGTAGCTCCTGGGGGCAGAACTCTCGGGAGTAAAGGTTGGTTCTCCCCCTTCGGCTCTTAAAAAGGGTCGAGGAGGCTGTGGAAAAGTAGGTCTGAGGTTTATCAAGAGGTTTATCATGTTACGTATCATTGTCCCATATTTCCTTTGACCATGCAGTCGGTTAGAGCATCCGACTTGCAGCCCGAAGGTCTGGGGTTCGACTCCTGGCCGGGTCATACCAAAGACTTTAGAAAAGGAAGCTACTGCTATTGTGCTTGGTGCTCAGCATAAGCAATGGAGTAAGGAAAACAAGCCAGTGAGCCACAACTGGAAAAAGCCCCTGGCCGGCCCGACTTAAACCAACTGGTTAGAAACTGAGCCATAAAACCTCATCTAACTCTCTAACTCCCGTGTTTCCTTTGAGGGGCAAAGTTCCTTCGGGAGTAACGTTTGACATTTGCCCTTCCTCTCTGTGACAAAAGTAAGGTATTCCTTGTACATGTCAAGCAAGGCCCCTCACAGATTTTGACAGAAATATTGTGCAGCTTTGCATGTAATGTTTATTTCTTAAGTCCTCTTACCAGTGACTCTCTTTTCCTGTCTGCAATTCTTATCTCTCTTAAGCTGATAATCTTTCCCCAGAACAGATAACCATTTGATTTGTAAGGTACCAGCAAGTCAGTAAAGAATGTTACCACTATGATAGATATGCATTTTATTTACCAGCCAACTTACCACAAGATTTGATTTAATCGAATTCAACTTACCTTATCTTCTCATCTTTGATAAAACCAAAAACATGGGTTTACTTTGAACGCAACCAAAAGTTACGTCACACACTGCTGAAATTCTACATTTTGGAAGCAAACTACAAAACACTCCTTTTTTTGTAATTAAAATATCAGCTTTTTGTCATTGAGGACACAAACCCAAAGTAGCTTTCCATGTCCCCGGGTACATTACTCTGTGGATCTGCTGACTTCCATCATAACAACCAGATGACCCTTACTTTTGAAAATCAGCAACATTGTCAAATAGCGATAAGTACAATGTGGTGGAATGAGTAATCAGGTGCTTAGGCTACTTCTGATCTAGAAAGCTGTTGATGATACACTAAGCAAACATGTAAAGCAGGGTTGGGGAACCTCCGGCCCTTGGGCCTTCACACCGCCCGGTAGAAGATTTAATCCGGCCTGCCAGGCATTTCGAAATGCAATTTCACACACTCATAAAAATGTAAAATACTTTTGTCCACCACTCGACAAGCTTTCGATTGTCTAGGTAGGCCTCTTTTGCCCTCACGAAGAACGGCCGTTACTGTAATAGTATATGCAGTACTATTCCCCTCAGTTAAGCATGCATATGCATGGATAGCGTGTTCGGGTCAACTGTTTAGGTGGAAAAGCCTAGTTCAAGACCTCGAGGAAGAGCTTCCGCCCGCGAATGTTTTTATGAATATCTACTGGGCATTTGACAGGAGATAGATTCTCCACCCCTGATGTAATGGGTACATAGCCTACTCGAAATATACTTACAATTTGGCACACCCAGTGTACTTGTAGTTGTGAAAATGGATTTGAAGTGGTAATCGTATTCACAGCTTTTGAAATTTAGGCAGTTGTGATCAATAGAAAATTGTCTACTCGAACTCGTTAAAAATACGTTTACTTATATTCGTACTCACAACCAGAGACACCTGACGTTGCTCAGTATACTGGTACTCATGGAACCTATCCTATAAATACAGCTTATTCGACTGATAGAGTTTCTGATGTCCAATGCCCTAACCCATCTACCTATTTTATATATTATCTGACATTTAATCCATACATAAAATACACATTGCACAAATCCGTTACCATGAAAATAGTTAGAATCACACGATCATGATTGATTTTAGCTGCTTTCTTTTAATACAGATCTTTTGGTATTCGAAGGCTGTTTTTAACGGCGGCTATTGACATATGTTTGTATTCCTATCTTGTTACTACCGTATCTCAAGATCAGTGACATCGACAAGTCTCATAGTACGGATATACGTTATTCATAAATAGTTGATCAACATCGTTGATTTTGATAATAACACATGTGTATGGCTGTCGTAGATCATTGCTAATAGATTTGTCAACCCAGTAAGCGAGCGCAGGCCAACTTTTTTTCTGTAACTGAAAATTGAGTCTGCCCGTCCGTCCAAGGTAACCCTTCATCCACCACCGCCCATTTGAATTTGAAGATGCTGTTGAGCTTAGAATAGTTAACAATAACAATATAACAATTTTCGAGCTGGTCACAGTTGAGTAGCCATGAGGGGCCAGGGGGTCACTGCCCCCTAACATTTCTGTAACACGTTTTTGCCCCCCAAAATAATTTCAAGCGATGTGTTTTAAAGAAGAAACGGGAAGACTTTTCTTTGACAGAAAAAATACAACATTCAGATTATATACAACTTTGATAAAAATGACCAGCTTGGCAATTAATCAATTTGGCAAATTGGCAGGTGAGATCTTAATTGAAAACAATAACAAAAATGATGGCGCCCTGGTCTTATTTGTCAAAACATAGCTTAACCGCATGCATGCAGTATCAACATATACCGTACCATATGTACAATGTACAATGTACATTGTACATGCTGCTGCACGCTGCACTGGGCTTCAGAAGAGTAAGTGCATAAAAAGCTTATTTTGGTTGCTCCCCCTTGAGAAAAGTCTTGCTCCCCTAACAAAGAAATTCTGGCTACATCACTGGCTGGTCAGCCACGCTTCGACGTCTTTTTGAGACAGTTGTTAAATACAACGTTTGTAGGGTGTGTGGTGCTCTCCAATGTTAAAAAGACATTTCCCAGTAAGTAAATATTAAGGTAAATAACAATTGTTGGTTTACCGTAATGGAAGATGCCGGAAACAGTTTGTTGTTGATGTAGTTTCATATGTTAAAATTTGTTGCATTTTCAAACAGAAATTCTCAAGCCCATCCTTGTGGTCCGGGAAGCCTATTTTTTCCCCAGGACGAGTCAGGCCAAATCGGTTTTTCAAAAATTTTTAACTTTGTTTCAAAATGAAGGTTAGGGTTAGAATTAGGGTTAGGGTTACGTGGATTGGGTTTATTTGGCCAGTTCTTTCATAATCCGGCGTCAGAATTACAAAAAAGGGTCGAAAAGCTGTCATTTTGGAATTAGAGGTGTGGCCTATTTCCAAGAAGCTGAATAGTCCATTGGCCAGATTTGGCCTGACTAGTCCTGGGAAGAAAATACGCGTCCGGGAACGGCTTACTTTTCATGCGAATACTATTATATTGGTAGTCAGTCGGGGCGTATAAGATATCCAGAAGCTTGTAAGATGAATGAATAACATCTGTTGCAAGTACTTTTGTTCTGTGATAAACAATTTGTTTGTCTACTTAACACAGCTTTTACATGCATAATGACTACCTATTGCATAACCTTTATACCCTTGGACAAATTTTCCACTTAGGCCCACTGCAGGACCGTGGTAAGGTCACATGTCAGGAGTTTCTCAAGTAACTCTTATGATAAGACTGCATACAAAATGAAGTTGCACAAGCGATTGCAGTTTATCAACTTATCTCACCTACGCAGCATGCAGTAAGGTGGTTAATGTACTCAGCAAACAGTTTGCTCCACGGAACTCAGCTAATCTAGTTATTGAAAAGACCGTTGGGTTCAGATACACTACGCAAATTTACGCACCAACGGGTTTGTGAAATGTACCGTCATACCCATTTGTGGTCAAGGAATACACTAACCACAATGGTCAGGACAAATGTTTCCCAGTGTCGTCTCCTACGTTCCACTGTAACCTTCGTTACGTAAGTCTACTATCTAAACATCGCGCTCTCTGCCATCACATTTTAAAGCATCACTTAGTTCACTTTAGGATATTTTGGCCCAAAAAATTATACTTAAACACCACACCGAGTTCGATATCAAAAGCCATCAAACTTTGAAAGGCGTCAAACGCCCTGCTCGGAGTGCCGACAGTTGCTTATCTTTCTTATGACTGTGGAAGAGAGTCTATATAATATATGAACGAAATATTTTTTCCCAAAATTTTCTCGATGCTGTATGATATTTAGGGTCTCCTGGCACACTGTAAAGTCTTGACTAAAACACTGTTCCCAAGAAACAAGAAATTTGCCCATACGGTAAAGAATTGAGGTATAAATAATACGGATCTGTATTATTCCAGACCACACCTCTACCCTTTTGGGAAACATTTCTGAATTTCGTTTGTTTCGTCTGTGTACTTGTAGGAAACAAGCAGCTGAGGTTGATAGTAAACATCCAGAATTAGAAAGAATTTATCGAGTTCAAGCTAGATGGATTGGAAACACATTGCCAAAGGAAAGCCATTTCTAACGAAGAATCAAATAGTTAGCTTCTTAAAGGAAAGCTATGGATGTGAAGTGACAAAAGTGACTGCACTTGATAGCTACCACTGTCAGAACTTTCTTGTAGATGTCGCTCCACTAAACCAAGGGACGAAAAGCCTGGAAACTGATGAGCTGACCGTCAAATATGTTGTTAAAGTGACAAATTCTTCTTTATCAAAAGCTGATCAACATTTGAGAGACGTGACACATATGATGGAATTTCTGAGTTCCAGGGGTTTCCCTTGTTCGCAGCCAGTGCCAAATAAAAACGGAGATTTGTGTCAAATTCAGACATTCCAAAACTTAGCCTTTGAAATGTCAGGTAAGCTATGAGATATATCATTAGTATTGTAAATTGTATTCGCACATGGTTTTAAACTCTTTAAAAGCCTGTATATACAATAATGCGGTATTCATTATGCTGTTCGTTTACTCACACCACACCAAAAGCTTCCTACATATTTTTGAGGACTCTTACGTATATCAATCCCATTATCTATTATATCTGGTGTTTAGGTTATTATTTTGCAAAACTCTGTATTCACTAACTTATAGCGTTGCGGTGAAGGAGTTAAAGGGTTCAATTTAAATACGGAACAAGTCTGACTGTGGAATTTTGTAACTATACGTACAGAAAGCTCCGAAAAAATGTAAATAGTGTTCAAAATCCTTTGTAGAGTTTCCTCCCATGCAGTAGCACTATGTACCAAGTTACCAACATATTAAGCATTCTATAACCTACATTACTTCCTGGCACAAAATCAAGGAAACGTAAGAAAATGTGGGTTATTTATCCCAAACCCTATGTAAACAGTACATACCAAAACTTGGCAATTTCCTAGCTCATTTCTGACAGTAAGTGCCTTGGAAGGAACAGTCAAATATGGGCCTACAATTAACGAGATACATATTCTATTGCGACCATTCAGTATAGGTTTTCATATTCATATGAACACTTCCACTGTTCTAGGATCATAAGTTGTTGCCCTTAGGGCAATACTTAATGACTTGGATGATACAGCATGTTATCAAAAGAATAACTTTAAAATAGTTTGTCCAAGTCATTTTGCTCTAATTTTTCTTAAATCTACTCTGCTTAGTCTTCCTACAATCAACATTGGTCGGGGAGTATAATATTTAAACCAATCTTTTAAAAGGTCATATACTGTTTGTGGTACCTTAGCCGCATAGAACGTTGTAAAGATTTTCTGCAATATCAAATCAATATGATACCTTAACTTTGGTGATTACTTGAATATTTTTCCTAACGAGACAAAATAACTTTAAAATAATTGTCAATGAATCTGCTCATGTCTAAAATGTTTAAAATATCCCAATGTTCTGAATGCATAATCTTCGAAATCCATCCTACCCTCATCATTGTTAATGGGCCCTTTATTACTCTCAGCCTAGTGTTCATTGGTCAGCCGTACTCCCTGCAACAGAGGTATATTAATATACTTAAAGCCTACTTTTACTGTGGACGATTCTTCGATTCTAACAATGACTACCCACCAGAGCTAGCTTTGTGTTTATTTTCTTCAGAGTGCAGTTCTGTTTTCGTAGTACAGTATGGTAAAAGAAGCCCATGTAGGCTCGATGTAAAAGCATTTATTTGTACCAAAAAGTGTAAATTTATGTATATAATGTTCATTAAGCAAATCTATTCTTTCTGTTATGCACGACACAGCATGCACATTTGATTAGTGTTATGCACGTTTGAAACAACTGGAGCTTTATAGAAAAGATTTTATCAAAATGAAACAAAGCATACACTCTGAAAGTTCAAATGGACACTGAAACGAAACATGTTCAAATATTTGACTAGATTTGTTTCAGTTTGAACAGAAATGGTTAGTTTTGAACCAAGGCTAGTCAAATATTTGATTCTTTTTCAGGTAGGTGTCCATTTGACATCTGTTTTTTGGTTCAATTTGAGCAGGACGTTTTCAGAGTGCACATTAGTTTTTAACACCGTGTAAGAAAGTGGAGCTTTAAAATGTGTTCATAGTTGTCGTGATATTAGCATTCTTTTGATTTACAAGGGAGGTGACATTTTCTAAAAAAAAATAAGTTTTAGCAAATCTTTTGCGACGATAAATGTTTACCTGAGTGCTGAGATCTTGTATATCTAAGTATTTTCATAAAAGAACCTGCTAAGTGAGTGTGAGCAGGTAACATCATAATGGACTCACTACCAGTAAACTAAATTGTTTAGAAATGTCGGCCCTTGCACTTGCTAAACTTTACAAATGGCTATATCTTGACACCCAAAGAAGATACATTAAGACCCGTTTGTTGCATGGGTCCTAGGGTTATGCTCTACTTTCTAATCTTGTATGTTCCTTAAACTGAACCTTTTTTCCTTTAAGTAATGTACAATTTTGCTCATGGCTTTCTATTTAAGTCATAGAAAAATGTGACAACTGTTCATTTTAATATGCACATGAGTGATATGCCTGGATTGAATTGATCTCCAACCCTTGCAACAATGCCTTTTGGGGACTCCTTTTATAAAGGACTTGTAAGCTTACATAATGTTTGCGACCGACTGCATGGTCAAGTGGTTAGAGCATCCGACTTGTAGCCGGAAGGTCTGGGGTTCGACTCCTGACCGGGTCATACCTAAGACTTTAAAAATGAAACCCACTGCCATTGTGCTTGGTGCTCAGCATAAGCAGCAATGGAGCAGGGCAAACAAGCCAGTGAGCCGCAACTAGAAAAAAGGCCGTGGCCGGCCGACTTAAACCAATTGGTTAGAAACTGAGCCGTAAAACCTCACTCAACTCTAACCTAACTCTACATAATGTTTGCAGGTCCTGTCAATTGGTAACGTAGCCACAATATGAGAAAGACACCTTTTTCTCTTGAAAAATGAAACATATATGTTATCCTCATTTGTCGTATGAAGAGGACACGTATATTGTAATTTCTATTGGTAACTCGCCCGAATTTTCAACTGACAATACCAGCTTTTGACTAGTCTTATTTATGTTCCACAGGGAGTGGTACATCATTAAATAAAAACTTAGAGGACACCTTTATGATGCGTTTGGTGACATTCCTCCCGGGAACAGTTTTGAACACTCTTCCTCTTGTGCCAAACAATGTTTTTGAGGAAATGGGAGAGACGTTAGCACAAGTCCATGTAGCTCTACAGGTATGTCTTTAATAAAAGGAATTGAAATACGTGTGTATCATCCCTTTGCGTTGGTTTAGAGAGGTTAGAAACCGTAGAAACAATCAGAAGTTGCAATTGAGCTGTAAATTTGTTCCTTTCTAGTGCACTACAACATGTGAGGTGCCAGGTTGTAAAATTCGTGTCCCCTAACCTTCCTTTCTTGAAGCTTTGCTAGCGCATGAGTTTGAAAAGAGGAAAATTTTTCAGAAAATGGAGTCAACTAAGGTGTTTCGTTAACAGCAGTCATGAAATGAAGAGGAAGTACAAAATTTGTTTGAGCTAGAAATTTGATGTTGATAATTCACTTGTGCAAACCAGAGAAGATTTGAAGTTCAAAAGATGCGATTGCAATTATTCACTAAAGGATAACCATTATTTAATGCAAAGAATGTGACACGTTGATACGGTCATTTTTACTTGGTACAAGACCTTGAGAAATAAAAATTACTAATCACCCTTACTCAAGTGTCGGCTGTTTTACAAATGAAAGATATTTATGTCTGTGGATGTGAAAGACTGTACCATTGATAGGCTGTTGCAGGTTTTAAGTTTGCCACCTTATTTCCTTCAGGAACTGGACATGGATAAGACAGCACTACAAGAAATGAGTGAAAACTTTACATGGTCCCTAGACTGTCTGAATAAAGCTAGAGAGTACCTTTATGTGGTTGAAGACTCAGATAAGAGACATTTGGTTGAGGATGTTATAACTGAATTTGAAAGAGTTGTGCTATCAAGAAAGGAAGAATTGCCACATGGTAAGAATTAAGGAACATTAAAAAACGGGAAAATGTTTTTAAAGACCCAACAAGCAAGAGAAAATGGATCGTCAGGCATTCATTGAATTAGTTGTCCATATACTGACCATTCCCAAATAGCAGCATATGTTGGCCCATATGGATCTACGCCATCTTTGCATGGGCCATCTCGTATATATCCTTTATGGGGCCCATATGAGTTGACTCATGTAAAACTGGATATGGGTTGGCCCATATGGGATCAAATGGAAACATTGCCAGCACATGGGGCCACTCTACATTTGGATATCGGGTGGACTGGTAGGCATGGGTATCATATGGGAAAAAGCTAAGCCACTGCACGTGGGTATTGTCAGAGCTGGCCCATATTGTACCCATATGGAAAGAATCTGGGTCACATAATGTGGATATAGTGTGGGATGGCCAACATACAGTGCTTGTGGGTGGAGTCATCTTTTAGAAGGTATATTTTCGCCTTCAATAAAAGGAATAAAACCAAGATATTTCTCAAGTTGTAGTTGACTACGTGTTAATTAAAAATATATGCCAAAGTGTAGATAATAGTTCTAATTAGATGGAAATTTATTTAACTAAAATAAGAAATTTTCGATTTTTGTGTTTATTTGAAGTAGGATTGCAACGCTGAGTACTTAAGCCAATTCAATCTTTAATCATAGACAGATGTTGCTAAAAAAATCAACTGGCTTAGTTTACCTAAAAATTGTGGTAGTGATTTTGGTTGTTAGTTTGGAAAACTTGTTCCAGCGGATTGGTAGTGTTGGTGTTGCAGCATATAACCAGTGCACCTTTGGGGAGAAAACCTATTCGAGGGTAGCGTTTGTTTTTTCGCCTTCTGGCATCCAAACGAAGGCACTTTTAGAAAACTGCAAGACTGTTGGGTGCTTTGATACAAAGTGTAGGCATTGACTCCAAGTATGAACTATGACTTGTGCATGTCTGGTCCAAGATATTTTATCCAGATATCAGTGGCCGGATGGCTCCCAAAAGTATGGGTAATATGAGCTCTCTCACATGGGCCTCATGTGAGTAGTGAATGAAAATTCTTGGGGTTCCATAGGGGCTAACCCACGTGGAGCCCATGTGTTAGCCCACATGGTACCCTTAAGGACCACAATATGCCTCATATGGGATATTCCGCTCTTACCCATTTAACAAAATACCAGTTATCCCACATGGGCCACAGAGCTATCTCATATGGGTCATAAGGGACACTCATGAATGTTGGGTGTAGAAATTAATGAGGTCCACATGGATTCACTCACATGGGACCCATATGCTGGCCCACATAGTGTCCTTAAGGATACATGGGAATGCTACCTGAGTTATTTATTGCTGTTACCAATTGCTTCAATCTGTTTGCTTCTGGTAGGTTTCATCCACGGAGATTTCAGTGATGTCAACATCATTGTAGATTTTCAAGAAGGAAGGAACGAGTGTCACTTTTCTGGGTTCATAGACTTTGATAATGCCATGCATAGCTGCACAGTTTATGACATCGGCATAGCTCTAATGTATCTCTTACAAAGTAAAGCAACATCAAGCAACTCAAGCAACTCTGCAGCAAAACACTTCCTCCAGGGGTACAGCAAATATCGTAAGATGACAAAGCTGGAGAAAGATTGTCTCATTTATTGCATCGCGGGGAGGTTTGTCCAATCTCTGCTTGGTGGTCTGTTCCACTATTCCATATACAAGGATGAATACTGTCTTCTCACCCAACAACGAGGATGGGATGCTCTCAAGGAAATGTGGACGAGAGGAAAGAAGGCGTCCTTTCAGAATTGGAACTTTTCATAACAGAGTACATGAAAACAACTACGTGGTTGAAAAGGAAATGAAGAGTCCTTGTCATGTCTTACAAGTACATGAAGTCACTCCAAGCTGTTAAAAGCATTCTGGTTTCATAGTCAAGTTACCACTTCCATGTCTGTAAAATCTTAATCCTAGATAAATTGGTGAGAGAAAGTTATCTAAAGTAAAAGTTCACACTTTCATTGACAAATGCATTTCGTCAATTAGTTTAAGTACCCACTGATGTTAGTGGGCCGGTTCTTATCAGGTCAACTTCGAGTGAAGGTTTCCCTTTGATCCCCTTTACGGGTACTTCGCTATGTCGAAGTCTATCGGTCGTGTAATTACAGAAACATGGTTAAAATAAGTTAACGTATTGTAAAACGATCTAAACAAAGTAGGTGTACACTACTTGTAGTTATGTTCGTAAAAGATTTCCAGTTTCATGGAGAAATGCATTAAGACAGTAAAATATTTGTCGAATCTTTGTTAGGAATCTTTGTAGGTGCTAATTTAGCACCACAATTGGGCTCTTGGAAAGTGCTATAAAATAGTTCTGTAAGTTCTGTAGCACTTTATTTTTTCAGTGTTTATGTGACCAAGGAAAAAAAACAGTTCACAAGCAGTTATCTATTTCAAAAATTTCATTGCTGTAGAAATCTATGATAATGTTGAATTACACAAATCATTCTTTCAACGTGGTGATGTGGTCATGAAATGCATGGGAAAATATGGGCAATACTCAAAGTTAAGAAAGTTGCCAAGCACAAAAGCCACAAGGATGTAATTAATCACGCATCACAACCTTTGATAGACAGGTGGTCAGAAGTCGATCTGCCGTCAAGTGGGAACCTTGAGGAGAAAATGTGGAAGAAGCAGTGCTTCCTTTTCCACGAGTAGTTTTAACTTTGGTTTTTTTTTTTCTAATAGTCTTTAGTTCAGTATGGTTCTCAGCCTTTCCTCTTTTTTGTAAAAATTTTCATTCAAATGAAGGCTTCAGTAGCAAAGTCAGGGTCAGCAGGAGAAGGAATTATCCTAGTGAGCACATTTTTACATTTTTGAATGAAACTGTGAAATTTAATGAAACTTTATATCATGCATGAAAATTATGTTGAAGACGACGACGATTATGATAATACAAGAGTTGGTGTAACATGGTATTTTTTCATTTTTGGAGAGAAATCTGTTAGTGCATGATTAGATTTATTTGTAAAACACTTAAAAATACTGGATAAGATATGTTAACTTCTGTTTAACATTTGTCCTCAAAGTAATCGACCTCCCCTTTCAAGTTTGTCGTTATTGATCCTATTGGTTCATCCAGTAGCAGTGGTTCTCTGGTTTTGCAGGCCTTTTGTGGCTGCCAAACATGATATTTCGAGAAGGGGAGCACCAGCAAATGTCATACTATGCATGTGGGTGCCTTTTATCTATTAGATCAGCAGTTGTCTGTGAGGGGGAGGTAAACTCAATCTGAGGTTATTTGAAAGTGCCACTCTTTACCTTTAAATGTCTTTTATTGAGTCGGGATAAGCCCCGTCGTAAAGATGAATATTCAAGGTACCTGAGGTCACAGAGGTCAAATTCTGACACAGTTGTCAGTAAGCAACTTCCAAATCTTTGGATATCTCACGCTTTGCATGTGGATGTCCTGTGCTGATAAAAACAAACAGTTTGGTTTTAGCAGGGATCAATCTTCAGGAGAACTTTGTATGTGCGAATACCTTGCAAACTAGATGTATTTTATAAAGTGTTGAACTGACATATCTCATATTTTACACATGAATATACCGTGAGTATTAGACGTCGACTCTTTCGGTAAAAATAACAAGACACCGGAGTTCAGGAGATCTTTCTCACAAGCGTTTTACCAAGTCAAGAGAACTGTTACTGAAGAGCAAAATTTGTAACCTACAAATTAGATCTGTTAATACATACCAGTTATTCACTAATAAGCAAGCTCTGTACAAGAGCTTGTTATAATGAAACCTCCCTAACCTTCAATGCGAAACTGCGTAAGGTTTCGGGACTTGTTGTACAATTTAAGTGTTTTAAGAAACTTTTACCCAAATAAGAATTGCTTATTCCAAGTACACTCCTTGTTGGATGGATATGTGGATGTGATATCCCTTTGCCTTGCTCTTGTTAATGTTCTTATCTAATTTACAACATCATACGTAATAACTGAATAATATGACGCCTTTCATAAACACGAGTTCTCTGTGGAGGTTTGATGATTTACAACTAGCATGTTTACGGCGTTTAACACGTAAATACAAAGTCTTTCGACGCTCTTGAAAAACTACCCGATAAGTCCCGTCGTAAAGATAATATTCCTGAGGTCACACTGGTCAAATTCTGGTGTCTTCGTTACATGTTGAGCAAGGTTATCTGAGGTCATTGGAGGTGAAAATACAAAATTCTTAAAAACTGCTTGTAAACACGATATCCCGAAATAGCAACGATGGACAATCTTCATATAAGTATAGAACTTTATCTTATTAAAAGAAAGAAGGCTATTGCTTTTAGTGGAGGTCAAAGGTCATTTGAGGTCATCAGAAATCGAAAACCGAAAACAGGCTATTCCAAGACAGGGATGATAGATCCTTTTAAAACTTGGGTATACATATGTGTTACTTTAAGAGAGAGGGAATCCTACGAATTTGTCGGAGGTCGAAGGTCATATCAGGTCATCAGAGGTGCAACTACGAAAACCTCGTAAACTAAATAGACAGTGGGCCGTACCTCCAAATTATGTCCGGCGTTTCGTGACCAACGAAAAGTTATGGCTGAATTTATCTACATTTCCAAAGATAACGTTATAGAGAACAACATTTATTTTTAGAAATAAGATCAGAAATGCCATAAGCTGAACGAGATCTTCGATGGCGTAGTGGATTAACGCTTGGTTTCTCACACAGACGGTCCGGGTACGAATCCCTCCTAAGACATGTTTTTTCTTTCATTTTTTGTTATTCACTTTTTGGTGAGGTTCAAAGGTCATATGAGGTCAGCAGAGGTCAAGTTGTGAAAACATCGTAAAAATGATATAGTCAAGAAGTATAAATTTGAGGGATGAACCTCAGTGCAACAAATAACCCCTTTCAGCAAGGAATCACTAAGCCTTTGGGCTTTCTGGTTAATTACTTGCATCCCAGATGACATTTTCTAAACAATAATCATTTCAATTTTCATAAGTCGATAAAGCGGTTGAGTCTTTCAGTGTAGTTGGTGAATATAAATACATAATCACTTAAAGAATATGCATGGCATTGGAGGGTAGAATAAAGGAAAAAGCAGGATTCTTTTGCAAATTCAATGGGGGAAGGATAAACTTACACGAGAAATCATAACAATTAAGTCCACAGACACAGACACCCAAACATTCAGACACACACACACAGCTTCACATTTCCGATGTTAGGTGAAGTACAATATCTCATTTCCTTATACGTTATTACATGTAGGGGACATGAGATAACCATTTGATTTGTAAAGTACCAGCAAGTCCCTATAGACTGCTGCCACTGTGATAGATATGTGTCACTATATGACTCAGAGGCAATATTTGGCAGTGTATCCTAGTATGGAGTGAAATGCCTACGTAAATACTACACTAAAAACGTCGTTAATTTTCCGTCCTTGTGATTTTTCTTTCCTTTTTTGGACTGCTGCTTGCCAGCCTATAGAAAAGTTTCAAACATACAAACTACGATACATCAAATACAAAACTAGAGATGTTGTGGCTATTTGCCAAGGAATCTATGCGATGGTGATGTCGTGTGTGTATGTGTGTATGGGTGTGTGTGTATGTGACGCCGAGCTTGTAAACACGATGTCTCAAGATAGCAATGACCAACACTTTTCATATTAAGTATATAGATTTGTCATGTTGAGAAGAAGAAGCCTATTGTTTTTCGTGGAGTCAAAGGTCATTTGAGGTCACCAGAGGTCCAATGCTGAAAACTTTGTAAACACGATATCTCAAACTAGCAATGGCCGACACTTTTCATATTTGGTATACAGATTTGTCATGTCAAGATAAAGAACCCCATTGTTTTTGGTAGAAGGTCAAAGGTTATTTGAGGTCACCAGAAGTTAAACTGCGAAAACTTCGTAAACGGCTTGTAAACACAATATCTCAAGTTAGCAATGACGGACACTTTTCATGTTTGGTATACAGATTTGTCATGTCAAGACGAAGAACCCTATTGTTTTTGGTGTAGGTCAAAGGTAATCTGATGTCACTGAAGGTTAAACTGTGAAAACTTTGCAAACGGCTTGTAAACACGATATCTCAAGATAGCAATGACCGACACTTTTCATAATTGGTATATAGATTCGTCGTGTTGAGAGGAAGCACCCTATTGTTTTGGTGAAGGTCAAGGGTCATTTGAGTTCACCGGTGGTAAAAGGCCGAAAAGCTCGTAATCACGATATCTCAAGACAGGAATGACCGACACTTTTCATATATGTTATATAGATTTGTCATATTGAGAGAAAGAACGCTATTGTTTTGGTAAAGGTCAAATGTCATTTGAGGTCACCAGAGGTCAAAGACCGAAAACCTTGTAATCGCGATATGTACACACACAGCTTCACATTTCTGATGTTAGGTGAAGTACAATATCTCATTTCCTTGTACGTTATTACATGTAGGGGACATGAGATAACCATTTGATTTGTAAAGTACCAGCAAGTCACTATAGACTACTTCCACTGTGATAGATATGTGTCACTATATGACTCAGAGGCAATATTTGGCAGTGTATCCTAGTATGGAGTGAAATGCCTACGTAAATACTACACTAAAAACGTCGTTAATTTTCCGTCCTTGTGATTTTTCTTTCCTTTTTTTTTGGACTGCTACTTGCCAGCCTATAGAAAAGTTTCAAACTCCTTAATCGTTCCTTAAACTGCAAACACAGTGCAATGGCCCTTTTTAACTTGAACCAACTTGAGTTCAAATCTCTCTAACTCAAAGATAGGAAGAAATTCACTTCTCTGGACTGACAATGTAGTAGCACATTTAATCTCTGGGTCATTGTCATACACAGTAATATTAATTGCATTGTTAATAGTCAGAATTCCCTTTGCCATAAGAAATCTGGCCCAGATAACCAATTTGAATTACATGATTCTTCAACTGTAAGACCTCTTGACGCATGATCACTGGGATTTTCAGAGCTCCTTACAAAATTCCATTGACTACAATCAGTAACATCACGAATCTGTTGTACACGATTTGCCACATATAAATGAATCTGCGAGCATCATTCTTAATATAACCAAGGACAACTTGGCTGTCTGTCCAAAAATACTCTGCTACATTATCATATTCAAGTTCTTTTCTCAGTAGAAGACTTATTTTTACTGATAGCACTGCAGCTGTTAACTCTAAACGGGGTACTGTGGTTGGTTTGGAAGGGACTACCCTGGACTTGCCTATAACAAAAGCACAATGCACTTCATTTCTGTCATTGACAAAACGAATGTATGAACACTGTCCGTGCCCACTGGTACTTGCATCAGAAAAGTGGTGCAATCCTAGTTTGGTGATAGTGCCAAAATTAACAGGTTTGTAACATCTATCAACCTTTAGAGTCTGAAGTTGTAATAGACCCTTTCTCCATTTCTCCCACTGACACCGTAAGTCATCGGGTACGGGGCTATCCCAGTCTGCTTGACTGATACATAACTTCTGAAGAATCTGTTTCCCCAAAAGAATAACGGGAGCTACAAATCCAAAGGGATCGTAAACAGAGCTTATTGTGGAAAGAATCCCACGTCTAGTTAGAGGTTGATCCTTCAATGTTATTTGAAACTGGAATGTATCAGATTCAACGCACCATTGTACACCTAATGCCCTTTCTAAAGGAACTGTGTCACAACGAAAGTCTAAGTTCTTCATAACCTTAGCATGGTCTTGCTCTAGGATAGATTCTAATACCAATCTAGAATTTGATATAAACTTGTGAAGTCTGACACCTCCCTTCTTGAACATGTTTGTGGTCCTCGCTATAAGATCTACAGCTTGACTAAAAGTTGGAACAGACTTCAACCCATCATCAACATAAAAGTTTTGGTACACAAATTCAGCTGCATCACTAACAAACTCTGGCTCACTGTGATGGTTGTACTCGCAAACGCAAAAATTAGAAGACTACCCAAGGGTTTCCTTACTGCAGGTGCTTTTTTATTGAGGTGACCTCCGTGAAAACTGTGAAACGGACATACAAAAGTGATTAAGTACAAAGTAGCATTTATACAAAACGTACAAAAGGCGAAATTGTGTCGTTTTGATATACAAAACGTAAGCAATTAATATACAGAGTATGGTGCAAATAATATACAAAATATGGTACAAATATACAAAAGATGACATACAAATATACTCTAGGATATTTCCCGTTTTCAATTCCCAAAATATAAACTATTTTGTCATGTAATTCATGCCCAGTAATTCTTTAACGGAAATTCACATATAAACAAGAAATATTAGGCGTAAGGTAACAAGCGTTTACAATAACGAACTCTCAACATACCTCCTTGGGGTCTCTGAGCCGCACCCATGGAAGTCTAAAACACGCAAGAACGCAAAAACGAAGAAGTACAGTCTGATAGTGGTGTAAGCCTATAACATAACGGTTGAAGTTGTGTTGACCCAGTGAGGTCTAAGAGCTGAGTGACCACTGACCAGAGCATTCCAATACAGGCCAGCCATTAAAAGCACTGGAATTCAGCTGGTCTGCATTCTTTAAGTTTGCATGTGCTTAAAGGTAAATGAATATGCAAATCCACTACATGGCCCCTCAAAAACGATTCTATCATTTTTAACCAATGCATCGCAAATTGGGATTTACACCGCAGGTAACACATGCCATAGTAGTAAACAGCATCAAACAATTTAACCTCGCATAATGGACACCATCGCAAACAAAATCATCATGTAACATCGCAGAAATAATTCACAAATCGAATGACAAACTGTATCGCAAAAAATTCAACAAATTGTATCAAAACTGCACCTTAGGCACATCAAAGATTTAAAAATTTACAAAACTGTGTTCCATCTTATGGGGATTCAATTGATTTACTCTGGATAATTTGCAAAAAAGCATTGCAATGGCTTGTGGTTCTGTCTCTGCTTTTGTAACAGCTGAAATATACAAATTAAGAAATAGGACACAGTGCTTCCTTGTAAGTCTATAGAAGGGTGCTGCCTTCTTTACTTTATTTATCTCCTTTTTGTATTGACTTTTGATCTCATCCTCTCGGTCATTTTCTTTGTACCTTGTCCAATACTGCAGGAGGGCTAAGCAGTCCACACAATAATACCCTACAAGGGACCACTTCACATTCAGAAGCGCCAGAGTACCATATGCCATATATTTTGATTTTATTATTTATAACTATTATTGTAGGGAATAATCAGCAGACTATACAAGTTCACTTAAGTTGGTCAGTGGTCTACACAGGATCTACCGACCTAGCTGAGCTGCAGGAGGAGGGGGGGGGGGCTCCTCAAGGGCCAAGATTTAGCCAAACGGTTTCTCCTCAAATTAAAAAAATAATGTACGAAGGGGACCCTGTGCCTATCACCTAATACCTGTATGTCAGTGACTTGAGTCGTCACAGATATTTCTTATGGTACAGGGACTCAATGACATATTGTCACAGAAGTCTCATTTAATGCTACATTAACAATTTCATTTGAAACCTTTTCTTCATATTTAATGTTCGTACCTTTTAAAAGTTTTGCAATC
Source organism: Holothuria leucospilota (assembly GCA_029531755.1). Lineage (NCBI taxonomy): Eukaryota > Metazoa > Echinodermata > Holothuroidea > Aspidochirotida > Holothuriidae > Holothuria > Holothuria leucospilota. The sequence goes on from CM055978.1 coordinate 35,256,456, forward strand.
AATCAGTCCACAGCAGTCTTCTATTAGCAAATGTCCACATGTGTCCTTTTGACTTCACAGAATATTCTCAATGTCCACTGGAACATCCCTTACCCTAAGTTACAGAAACATTACCAGCATTACCTTCAGGCAAAATAAAGTATTCACAATGAGGATTGACAAAATGTGAAAAAAAGGTTTTATCTTGTTCATTGTGTTTAAGATGACTCTGGTCTTTTTAATACAATATAGTCATGTTGATTATCCCTGCACCTTCTCTACACACTGTCACTGTGGCAGTAGGTAATGGTACTGGCAGTGTGACTAGAGTCCTCTGTAACTTTCTACATGTCAGCTCCTATTCAGAATAAATACCACAGTATCTCCAGCTGACTTCATGTTGGCACAATGGCACCAACCAGCAACAAATTTCCTTTCACATCATTTCTGATAGATGAAACGGTGACAGGATCTCTGGTAACGATATCGTCTGGTAACAGTTATCTACTGGTACGCAAAGATCACAAAGTTTCCTACATTGTAAGCAACATCAGCTGCCGCGGACCAAGTAAACAGTAGGTGTAAACAGAACTTTGGAAATTGGCAGGTCATGTCTGTAATTATGTTGGAATAAGAGCAAAACCTTCATCATCTACATTAACAAAAGTTAACAGAGAGAAATTATGGGAGAAGACTAGATGCAGCTATCATCCTTTTCCTCTTGTAGCAGAAGACAACTGAGTTCCAATTAATGCTTTTGTAAGTTTCATCATGAAAGTGACATGGAGGTGCCTGGCTAATTGGTCACTCACTCATTCCTCGAATTTATACTGTGCCTAGTTTGATCTGGGAGGCTTGAAAGTTTACAAAAAGTCTTTGTATAATAAATAGTACCTTCATCTTCTATCCTATCCATGGCGTTTTGAATTAATCCCATGAACGATTGATATAACCTTAGGCTTTACCTAAGCTATAGGGCACTTTACGTTAAAGAAAATTTCCTGTAGTGACAGACTGCTTCGATGAACTTTGAAGATTTTACATTCCTGCTTCTGAAGATATTGTGCTGCCTTTGGCCATCGTGTGACTCTTTCCAGTGGCGCTACCAGGCTTTGGTGATTTCGGGGGGGGGGGGGCACAACAGATGATGTCGTAATGGCACTTCAGTTAACCTCCCATGTGTGCGCAAAATGCGTTTTTTTTTTTCGCGTGCTCACTGCTTTCGTATACACAGTCGGGATCTTTCCTTTGTCAGGTGTCGCTACACTAAGGTGCCGTCCTGGGGGGAAATTTTTGTTTATTTAAGGTTGCTTAGATGCAAAATGGTGCTATCCTTTGTAATATTTTTTGGAGCTGATCACATACCTGTATGGCTGGAAAATGTCCATAATTTAGTGAATTCTAATTTTTCCGACTGGCTGGATGTTTTTGCCAGCTGAGTGGCGACGCTTAAATGTTCTCTTTTTATGGGCCCTGCATTTGAATACAGCAGTGAGGATCTTTCCTTTGTAACTACATAAAGGTGCCGTCCTGGGGGAGGGGTATAAGGGGAGGGGTGTCCCCCTCCCCTTTGAGAAATTTTGCTAATTTAAGGTTTCATAGATGCAAAATGGTGGAATATTTTTGGAGCTGATCAAATATAGCTGGAAAATGTCCATAAACTAGTGGTTTCTAATTTTTGGTAAGGTGAAAAAGGAGAGTATGTTGTCTAAGAGAAGAATACCTTGTCAACATAACTCCTGAAGACTCCCTTGTGGCTACTTTACCGCTTTCTATTGGCAAACTTTTTACCCCAAATACGTGACTGCGTGGAGTCCACAGAAACATTGTTGGACTATAACGAAATTTTTCCTCCCCTTCATTGTGCGTTATAAAAAGGCATCTAAGGCTGGCAGATACCTGTATAGGACCTCCTGGAAGCTCTGGATCAAGTTCATAAAATGGAGCAATGACATAATGCTTATTACTTGACATCCAAATGATAATATAGAGTATGACGCAGAGCACTTCACAACTGTCGAATTTTTACTAATTTTGAAAGAAAATCCAGATGAACAGCATCCAGCAATGGGGAACGGGCGGGAGGGAGAGTATAGGTGCAGAAAGTTGATATCACACCTCCCTGATAGGTATAGCAAAAGGGGTGAAGGACTAACAAGCGCGTTTCAGAATGTTTTTTGTCGTAAGTGTTTTAAAAATCACCATCTTTCAGGGGCGTAGCCAGGAATTTGTCAAGGGAGGTGAAGCCCATAGACAGACTCTCAGCGCTTCGCGCCACCATGGGTTGGCGCAAAGCGCAAGAAAATTTTAGCCCAAAATGCCTCCCAGATCGCTGGAAATGGCACTTCCCAGGCCTATTTTACCGCATATAAATAGGGGAAACACTAGCAATATTGTAAAAATTAACATTAAAAACACCAAAAATATGCTCAAGGGGGCGGCTTCCCCTTGGCTACGTGCCTACCTTCTATACCGATAATGGCTGCGCGCAAAGCGCTCCGTAAATTTTTTTGGAAAATGTATAACGGGAAATAAGTAATTTCAACTTTCCCAATCATGCTACAACAACTTAGATTGAAAGATCCCATATTGATGCTAGGCCCCTACAGATGTTGCGTTTATAGTTCCATTCATTATTACCTTAATAAAGGTCATGAGATGGAGTGCAAACCGTAAAGGATGCGCGCAATTTTTCATTAAATAAGATTTCCATGACAAAACCTGCATTCGGAATCTGCATCGAGACACTTTCAATTATCCAACAAACCTACATGCCACTCAAAAAGCCAGTCTTTTACCTGGTTATTCGTGAACAGCTTTCAACTTTGCTGCTGTGCTTCTCCGGGAGTTGCTATCAGAAGATGTTGATAATAAGAACATTGTGGTAAGGTTTGAAGCGCGCGGAGGGCCCGAAATTTTTGATAGTTTGGGACGGATTTGCAAAAATTCTGATAGTTTGAGAAACATTTGTGACAGTAAATGATTAAATAGATCTATCACTCGGTTAAAGCACACCTCACCCTACCCCCTACAGAAATCTATAGCTTAATGGCCTTTTGGGATCATTTTAAAATTTTCAATAATTTTTCATTGGGGGAACGCGCCCCCCATGCCCCCCGTGCCGGCGCCACTGTATATTGTATTGCACTGAACATTGTGGTTAATTAACTTTACTTACCTGGGCGCTACTTCTATACATCCAGTGCACTTTAGGGGCAACCCCGAACATTTCCCATATGACCTCTTCGTCTTATACTGGTCTTAACTTGATAATAGATTTAAGACATAACCAGTCATTTCAATTACGTTTACTATATATTTAGAGTTAAGAATCCTTATTCCGGCTTAAAATATACACAATGATCAATATAATATTTAGTTTGTTTTAATAAAGCTTTACTATCTTAAATTCATTCAGATCGACATTAAAGCACACAAAAACATGAACAAATAAACCAAACGGTGTGGAATTCTGTCCGCCAGCATTTTGGTGGTTTTTCAAACCCTTTCCACGTAACGAACGTGTCGTGCCTACTCTCAAAACAATACCCTATTTACGTGGATTCTTGGTCACGCTTGAGACTCCCTTGTCAATGATGAGTGACCCCCCCCCCCCCGGTTCGGAGTGGAAAAATTATCGAACCAGACAGATTCGTCTTCACTGAAGTTGAGCTTTGGTCTCAGAAAGAATATGCATCTCAATCCGGATAAAGTTTGATGATGTTTTGTACTGCCACTTTGGAATGTAGTCCCCCTCTCTCCATGAGAGGCTTCTGCCGTGTATTCTAGATTGAAAATTACACCTGGGTGATTTTTGGTGCTAAATTTCTTTAAATTTTAGTACATAGAATACGTAGTGAACTTCATCTTTCTGGAATATGAAAGATGACCTTTTAAGATTAGTTCTTTTCTTCGCCTGCAGAAGTGGAATCCAATACAGAACCAAAATGGTCTTTCATAAAAGCATTTTTTTTTGCAGATCGCCTTCATCAATTACTCGTTTAGACCCCAAGAAATTATTAAGAGATTATTATTAGACCTATACGCCTTGTATTACCTCCTATTATGACATCACTATCAGGATCATTTCGATCAAAACAGATCAAAGACAGGAATTAGCCGCTCATTTTCATCAGCATTGATTGCCTGTCTCAAAGAAAGTCTTTAAGTATTGCGAAGTGTGGTATAATTTCTTCTTATCAATTACCGTATGTACCAAAACAAGCAGACGATAGTTAACGTTGTCACACTTAAATTAGACGGCTCAAAGTATACTGAAGTTTCTCTGAAAAGGCCAGGAATATCATCTGTAGAAGCTGATTATTTGTTGAAATGTGCACCCTACATTTCTGTCAATCAATTTTTTTAATTTCAGTGTGGGCAGTTACAGGAACAAAAAATTACAGTTACAAGTACCAATGTACTATACCTGGTTTATTTTGAACTTTCGATATGTAAATAGACCGACTTTTTTACTATCACATTGTTTACAATGTTGATCGGAAAGTTGCTCTCCATACACCCTTTGTCTCTATACTGGATTACAACATGGGTAACGACCAGTCAGGGACCAACATTCTCAAAAAGTATTTATGAATAATTTTTAATAACAATATAACAATTTTCGAGCTCGTCAGCCACATGGTAAGAATCAAGGAAGGACCTTAAAAAACTGTAAAATGTTTTTCAAGACCCAACAAGTAAGAGAAAATGGATCGTCAAACATTCATTGAATTAGTTGTCCATATACTGAAAATTCCCCAATAGCAAGCGTATGTTGGCCCATATGGATCTAGGCCATCTTGGCATGGGCCATCTCGTATATATCCTATACGGGGCCCATATGAGTTGACTCATGGTGAAACTGGATATGGGTTGGCCCATATGGGATCAAATTGGAAACTCATTGCCAACACATGGGGTCACTACATGTGGATATCGGTAGGGCTGGTAGGCTTTGGTATCATATGGGAAAAAGCTTAGCCCACTGCATGTTGGTATTGACAGAGCTCGCCCATATTGTACCCATATGGAAAGAATCTGGGTCACATAATGTGGATATAGTGTGGGATGGCCCATATACAGTGCTTGTGGGTGGGTGGATTCATCTTTTACAAGGCATATTTTTGCCTTTAATAAATGCTTTATGAATAAAACCAAGATATTTCTCAAGCTGTAGTTGACTACATGTTAATTCAAACATGTACCAAAGTGTAGATAATAGCTATAATTAGATGGAAGTTTATTTACCTAAAATAAGAAATTTTCGATTTTTGTGTTTATTTGGAGGAGGATTGCAACGTTGAGTACTTAAGTCAATTCAATCTTTAATCATAGATAGAAGTTGCTAAAGAAATCAACTGGCTTAGTTTACCTGTAAATTGTGGTAGTGATTTTGGTTGTTAGTTTGGAAAACTTCTTCCACCGGATTGGTAGTGTTAGTGTTGCAGCATATAACCAGTGCACCTTTTGGGAGAGAACCTATTCGAGGGTAGAGATTGTTTTTTCACCCTCTGGCATCCAAACGACACTTTTAGAAAACTGCAAGGCTGTTGGATGCTCTGATACAACGTGTACGCACTGATTCCAAGTATGAACCACGACTGGCGCATGTTTGGTCCAAGATATTTTATCCAGATATCAGTGGCCGGATGGCTCCCAAAAGTAGGCGTAATATGAGCTCTCTCATATGGGCCTTATGTGAGTAATGCAAATTCTTTGGGTTCCATAGGAGCTATCCCATGTGGAGCCCATGTGTTAGCCCATATGGTATGGTACCCTTATGGACCACAATATGCCTCATATGGGATATTCCGCTCTTACCCATCTACCCAAATACCAGTTATCCACATCTGCACATGGGCCTCAGAGCTATCTCACATGTGTCATAAGGAACACTCTTGGATGTTAAGTGTAGAAATTAATGAGGTCCACATGGATTCACTCATATGGGACCCATATGCTGGCCCACATAGTGTCCTTGAGGATACATGGGAATGCTACCTGAGTTATTCATTGCTGTCATTGCTGATTGCTTCAGTCTGTTTGCTTCTGGTAGGTTTCATCCACGGAGATTTCAGTGATGTTAACATCATTGTAGATTTTCAAGAAGAAAGGAACGAGTGTCACTTTTCTGGGTTCATAGACTTTGATAATGCCATGCATACCTGCACAGTTTATGACATCGGCATAGCTCTTATGTATCTCTTACAAAGTAAAGCAACATCAAGCAACTCAAGCAACTCTGCAGCAAAACACTTCCTCCAGGGGTACAGCAAATATCGTAAAATGGCAAAGCTGGAGAAAGATTGTCTCATTTATTGCATCGCGGGGAGGTTTTTCCAGTCTCTGCTTGGTGGTCTGTTCCACTATTCCATATACAAGGATGAATACTGTCTTCTTACCCAACAACGAGGATGGGATGCTCTCAAGGAAATGTGGACGAGAGAGAAGAAGGCGTCCTTTCAGAATTGGAACTTTTCATAACAGAGTACATGAAAACAACTACGTGGTTGGAAAGGAAACGGAGAGTCCTTGTCATGTCTTACAAGTACATGAAGTCACTCCAAGCTGTTAAAGGCATTCTGGTTTCATATTCAAGTTACCACTTCAATGTCTGTAAAATCTTAATCATAGATATATTGGTGAAAGAAAGTTATCTAATGTAAAAGTTCACACTTTCATTGACAAATGCATTTCGTCAATTAGTTTAAGTACCCACTGATTTTAGTGGACTGGTTCTTATCAAGTCAACTTGGAGTGAAGGTTTCCCTTTGATCCCCTTTACGGGTACTTCGCTATGTCGAAGTCTATCGGTCGTGTAGTTACAGAAACATGGTTAAAATAAGTTAACGTATTGTAAAAAGATCTAAACAAAGTAGGTGTACACTAATTGTAGGTATGTTCGTAAAAGAGTTTCATGGAGAAATGCATTAAGACAGTGAAATATTTTTCGAATCTTTGTTAGTAGCATTTATTGTCATATACAACACTGCAATACTGCGTCATGTATTTGTGAGGGCATGGTAGTGTTATAACACATTCACAAAATTCCACATACCCAGGATTCCAAGACTGTTCCGGTAATGAAAAACTTCCAAGAAATCTCATTAAAGAGTTTCTTTCAATAAAAGATTCATACCATGCAATGCAGTATTTGTTACCAGCTAGCCTGTGTTAGTCCTTAGTTAGTTGAAATATCTGAGATAATGATTTGCCGTATACTTACTTCTTTTAGGTTTATAGTGTCGTACGTATAAGGCACCTGTAAATGAAGTCCTTTTCAAACAAATATATCACTCAGAAAACTGAGGTGCTGAAATCGTAGCTTCCAACGGGTGCTGATGTTGAATCAGCACCTGGAGTGCTGTTTTAGCACTTGGATGGTGCTAATGCACAGCACATGGGTGCTGGATGCGTTTTGGAAATAATGGAATATTCTGGTTTGGTGGGCGGAGCTAATTTATCCAGACAAATTCCTCTTTAACGATTCCAGATTCGACAATAAATGTCTTTCATTTTGCAAGGAATTAATTACCTACAACGCTGCTTGGAAATATTAAGGCCAATTAAAGTGTACCTAAAGTCTGAAAATTCAAAAATACATATTACAGAGCATGAAAACTGAATTCCAATGGTCCAATTCCCATCTTCACAGGACTTTCTTAAGCTGTGATATAAAATGTTGAAGTTTATTCACCCGATTAAAAAAGGTAGATTGCGCAATAATTTGTGATGTCATTGTTGTACTATCAAATTACAATCTTTGTATTTCTTTGTTTTTCTGAAAGCCACCGCACCTTGTGCCAAAATGTGATCGCGTTCTTACTGCTTTGGGGTGACTTGACTATATAAGCCCTCTCTGTACAGCATGTCACGCAAGACAACAGGAAGCGGTCAAGGTCATATAAATATTTTAAATTTTAAAAGAAAACAAAGCATTTAATGTGAGTTGTACAAAAAGAATGTCAAAAATTATTGCGCAATGAACTGTTTGGATTTAAGTGAATAAATTTTAACATTTAATATCTCATCAACGGAATAAGCTATGACAATGGGAGTTGAACCAATAAGATTAATTTTGTAACCTCTAAAATATATATTTTTGAATTTTTAGACTTTAGGTCCACCTTAAATGTCATTTTTTAAATCATTTATTTTGTAAGCAATTATAAATTACTATATAAGATTTGTAAACAGACTTTAAATAGTTTCTAATGACCTGTTCGTTATAAATATTGCAATCCCCCAGGCTGAGAAATTATTCAAAATCAAACACCACCACAACCGTGTACAGTCTGGAACGAGACTTCGCACGTCAGGTTGTTCGGTAGTTCTTGCTGAGTTGTCCCTTGGAAGTATCGGAAGGATTGTTTGGTTTCCGCCCTCCGGCTCTTCGCCAGAGAGTTGACTGAACTTTTGAAAAAAGCAAATCATTTCCAAACCGTCATGGCTCATTCCATGCTGTGGATTATGTATGCTATGCAACAATTTAATAAACATAAACAATTTTGCAAACCAAATTCATCAAAATATGGTTAAAGTTGTGTCAGCACCTTCGTGGTGCTGAAAAACAGCACCTACGTACGTGCTAATTTAACACCACAAGTGCAGTCCCTCATACGGCTCTTGGAAAGTGCTATAAAATAGTTCTGCAAGTGCTGTCATTTGCACTTTATTTTTTCAGTGTTTATGTGACCAAGGAAAAGCACAAGAAGTTATCTATTTCAAAAATTTTATTGCTGTGGAAATCTATGATAATGTTGAATTACACAAATCATTCTTTCAACGTGATAATGTGGTCATGAAATACATGAGAAAACGTGGGCATTACTCAAAGTTAAGAAAGTTGCCAAACAAAAAGCCACGAGGATGTAATTAATCATGCATCACAACCTTTGATAGACAGGTGGTCAGAAGTCGATCTGCCGTCAAGTGGGATCCTTGAGGAGAAAATTTGGAAGGAGCAGTGCTTCCTTTCCCACGAGTAGTTTTAATTTTGCTTTTTTCTATTAGTCGTTAGTTCAGTATGGTTTTCAGCCTTTCCTCTTTCTTTGTAAAATTTTCATTCAAATGAAGGTTTCAGTAGCAAAGTCAGGGTCAGCAGGAGAAGCAATTATCCTACTGAGCACATTTTTACATTTTTGAATGAAATTGTGAAATTTAATGAAACTTTATATCTTGCATGAAAATTATGTTGAAGACGACGATTATGATAATGTACGAGTTGGTTTAACATGGTATTTTTTTTCATTTCTGGAGAGAAATCTGTTAGTGCTTGATCATATTTATTTGTAAAACACTTAAAAATACGGGATAAGATAAGTTAACTTCTGTTTAACATTTGTCCTCAAAGAAATCAACCTCCCCTTTCAAGTTTGTCGTTATTGATCCTATTGGTTCATCCAGTAGTAGTGGTTCTCTGCTTTTGGAAGCCTTCTGTGGCTGCCAAACATGATACTTCAAGAAGAGTAGCAACAGCAAATGTCATACTTTGCATGTGGGTGCCTTTTATCTATTAGATCAGCAGGTTCCTGTGAGGGGAGGTAAACTGCATCTGAGGATATTTGGAAGTGTGACTGTTTACCTTTAAATGTCTTATATTGAGTCCCGATAAGTCCCGTCGTAAAGATGGATATTCAAGGTTACCTGAGGTCACAGAAGGCAAATTTCTGACACACTGCAGTTGTCAGAAAGCAATCTCCAAATATTTTGGATATCCCACGCTTTGCATGTGAATGTCATGTGCTGGTAAAAACAAACCGTTTGGTTTTAGCAGGGGTCAATCTTGAGGAGAACTTTGTATGTGCGAATACCTTGCAAACCGGATGTATTTTATCAAGTGTTGAACTGACATACCTCATATTTTACACATGAATATACCGTGAGTATTAGAAGTCGACTATTTCGGTAAAAATAACAAGACACCGGAGTTCAGGAGACTTTTCTCACGAACGTTTTACCAAGTCAAGAGAACTGTTACTGAAGAGCAAAATTTGTAACGTACAAATTAGACCGGTTAATACATACTAGTTATTCACTGATAAGCAAGCTCTGTACAGAAGCTTGTTATAATGAAACCTCTCTAACCTTCAATGCGAAACTGCGTTAGGTTTCGGGACTTGTTGTACAATTTAAATGTTTTACGAAACTTTTACCCAAATAAATCATTGCTTATTGCAAGTACACTCCTTGTTGAATGGATATGTGGATGGTGATATCCCTTTGCCTTACTCTTGTTAATGTTCTTATTTATTTTACATCATCATACCTTATAACTGAACAATACGACACTTTTCCATAAACACGAGTTTTTTGTGGAGGTTTGGTGATTTGCAACTAGCATGTTTACGGCGTTTAACACGTAAATACAAAGTCTTTCGACGCTCTTGACAAACTACCCGACAAGTCCCGTCCCGTCGTAAAGATAATATTCCTGAGGTCACGTTGGTCAAATTCTGGTGTCTTCGTTACATTTTGAGCAAGGTTATCTGAGGTCATAGGAGGTGAAAATACAAAATTCTTAAAAACTCCTTGTAAACAGGATATCTTGGTACAGAACTTTATCATATAAAAAAGAAGGCTATTGCTTTTAGTGGAGGTCAAAGGTCATTTGAGGTCATCAGAAATCAAAAACAGAAAACAGGCCATTTCCAGACGGGATGATGGGTCCTTTTTTCAATGGGAGAAGGAAAAACTTACACAAGAAATCATAACAATTAAGTCTACAGAAACAGACACCTAAACATTCAGACACACACAGCTTCACATTCCTGATGTTAGGCGAAGTACAATATCTCATTTCCTTTTACATTATTACATGTAGGGACATGAGATAACCATTTAATTTTTAAAGTACCACCAAGTCGCTATAGACTGCTGCCACTGTGATAGATATGTGTCTCTATATGACACAGAGACAATATTTGGCAGTGCATCCTAGTACGGAGAGAAATGCATACGTAAATACTACACAACAAACTTCGTTAATTTTCCGTCCTTGTGATTTTTCTTTCCTTTTTGTTTCTTTTTGGACTGCTACTTGCCAGCCAATAGAAAAGTTTCAAACATACAAACTACGATACATCAAATACAAAACTACAGACGTTGTGGCTATTTGCCCGACAGTCGGGCAAATTGGAATTTTAGTTATCTTATTTTCCCGACAGCAATCGAACAATCATATCACCCCAACGAGCTTGTGACGTAAGAAATATTAGTTAGCGCGGTGCAGGGTACGTGTGTACCGACAGAACAATATATAATTCTGTGCAATACTATCCTTCTAGCAGGCCTCGAATTAAGAATCGAATACGACATAGCAATTTTTTGGGGGTTGGGGGCAAAAAGATCGCCTTGGATTCTTGTCCAAAACGCAAGGCACCAAGGCAATTTTGATTGTCGGTTGTCTCGATTTTAAGCCAAACTTTTCCTTTTTTGCTAGGCAGCTAGAACCCATTTTAAAACCTTTGCGAGAAACAATGAAAGTACATACTTCCGAGAAGGCGTCCAGCATGCGTACATTTTATTTAAATTAACTTTAACCATAGGGAACTTAGGCCTAGCGACGACCTTGAATACCATTATACTAGCTTGTATTAATCGCGAATAAAACTACGGAGATCTCGGTGTGACAATATGCATTTTATTTACCAGCCAACTTACCAGATTTGATTTAATCGATTCCAACGTTACCTTAACTTTTCATCTTTGATAAAACCAAAAACATGGTTTTACTTTGCACGCAACCAGCAACAACATAACACACTGCTGTAATTCCACCTTGTGGAAGCAAACTACAAACCACGCCCTCTTTTTGTTTGGTTAGTAATAATATCAGCTTTCTGTCATAGAGGACACATACCCAAAGTAGCTTTCCACGTTCCCGGCTACATCACTCTGTGGATCTGCTGGCTTCAATCATCAGAACAACCCGATGAAACTCACTTTTGAAAATTAGCAACATTGTCAAATAGCGGTAAGTACAATGTGGTGGGAGGAGTAATCAGGTGCTTAATTCTGATCTACAATCCTCGACAAAGGTACATGGGACAAGCCCCGCCCCCTGTATCAATGTTGAAGTCTCAGAAGTCTCTAACATTGGGCTGCAACATTGAACAGGGGAATGGGGATGCACATAGGGGGATGGTGATCTCACTGCTGCTTGATTTGCTTGTGTCCCATCATTTTTGTCGAGGATTGTAGATAGCTGTTGACGATAACTGAACAAACATGAAATGTAGGGGCGGGAAACCTTCGGCCCTTGGGCCATACACCGCCCGGTAGACGATTTAATCAGGCCTGCCAGGGACTTCGAAATGTAATTCAGAAACTCATGAAAATGTTATAAAATACTTTACCCACCACTCGACAAGCTTTCCATTTTCTAGATAGGCCTCTTTTGCCTTCACGAAGAAACGATGATACTGTAACAGTATATGAAGTACTTTTTCCCTCAGTTAAGCATTCACATGCAAGGATAGCATTTTTGTACGAGAAAACTGTTTGTGAAAAGGCCTAGCCCAAGACCTCGCGGAAGAGCTCCAACCTTCGGAATATCTACACGGCATTTGACAGGAAAAAGGTTCCCCACCCTTGATGTAATGAGCACATACTCGCAATATACTTACAATTTGGCACACCCAGTGTACTCGAAGTCGTGAAAATGGATTTGAAGTAGTACTCGTACTCACAGCTTTTGAAAGTTAGGCAGTTGTGATCAATAGAAAATTGTCTACTCGAACTCGTTAAAAATACGTTTACTTATATTCGTACTCACAACCAGAGACACCTGACGTTGCTCAGTATACTGGTACTCATGGAACCTATCCTAGAAATACAGCTTATTCGACTGATAGAGTTTCTGATGTCCAATGCCCTAACCCATCTACCTATTTTATATATTATCTGACACTTAATCCATACATAAAATACACATTGCAAAAAATCCGTCATCATGAAAGTAGTTAGAATCGCAAGATCATGACTGATATTTGCTACTTTCTTTTAATACAGCTCTTTTGATATTCGAAGACTATTTTTTAACAGCGGTCATTGATATATGTTTGTTTTCCTGATCTTGTTACCAACGTATCTCCAGATCAGTGGCATGGACCCTTTTTCAAATAGCAATCCCAAAGGATTGTGGGATACAGTTTTGGTATGTGCTGTTTTTGACCACAGTAAAACGCCATTGACAAAAATGATGCATACAAAAGCTTTATCCCACAATCCTTTGTAATTGTTATTTGAAAAATCATCTATTGACAAGTCTCATAGTTTGGATGTATGTTATTTATAAAAGGTAGATCAACCATAACACATCTGCATGGCTGTCGTAGATCATTGCTAATAGATCTGTCAACCCAGTAAGCGAGCCCAAGCCAACAAATTTCTGTAACTTAAAATTGAGTCTGTCCGTCCGTCCGTCCAAGCTAACTCTTCATCCACCACCGCCATTTAAACTTGAAGATGCTGTTGAGCTTAGAATTAAGGAATAAAGTAGATGGTGCCCATGTCTCCATATCAGACTCAAACAGGTTATGAAGTCATGTGGGTTTAGACACCCTAAGGGCAGCCGAGAGTCTCTTAGCCCATAGCCTAAATCTTTAATCTGGATTAGCCAAAAAGCGAAAAAGTATCCTTTTTAAAAAATTTTCATTGATCATGAATTATTCTCCCAAGTTGGCTAACGTTTCGCAGGTGTATACGGCGACTATCGGACACGAACGTCACATAGTTTAGATGGAATACTACTAAGAGTACGGGCTGCCTGCTACAGAAAGTATGCGCTAGCTAGTTGCATGCTAGTTTTGTAAAGTTTAAAACACTCCACTGAGACGGTCACATCTGTCTCTTTTCGAACGAGCAGTTTGAAGGAATTAGTCCATCAGGGCAGACCTCAAAATGTGCTTAAAAATTGGCTTTCGCTGCACCTATTTAGTACCAAGGTTTGATGTCAAAATCTTGTTTCTTAGAGTATCTTCTTCAAAAATCTCGATATTTGATGCTTCGGGAGGTGTTATTATGAAAACAAACGGCAGTTTTCTAACTTACTAATTTACTCCGCTCTGCGAGAAATCAACAAGCGGAGCTTTCACTGAAGGCAATAATCTTCGAAGAAAGAACCAATCGAAATCCTTATACGTAGGCATGTGATAGGTTATCTGATACAGAAACTTTGTAAGCCGTAAACGTTACTGTAGGGTATACTGTGCACTGTATAAGATGCCAATATGTGCTATGCATGCTGTATATACTACAGCCTAACGATCGCGGTAAAGAGACAGTAGGTGTCTCTTCCTCGAATGAAACAAACGAAATGTTGTTAAATTCTTAAAAAAAAGCTGGCGTAATCATGTAAGATGTAACTTGTTTTTTTTTTTTGGAAGCAATCCGGGGTGGTCGCTTTCGCTTAAATCGTCCGTCCGAGTTATTAAGGGTGGTGCCTGATTGGAGAATCCTAACGTTAACACACAACGCTGTACCAGGGCTAATTAGGGCAGAGTTAAAGAGTTCATTTGATCTTTAAACCCTAGTAACAAGGAGAGATTCGTAAGTTCATATTTATGGAGGAATGCCATGGGAAACTGGGAATGGTTTGCGAGAAAAGTGTTGAGGGCAAGGGGATGAGTTATTTATAAAATCAATTATAAACCTCACTGTGGAATGTATACTTGTAGATAGCTATCATGATTTTGTTCAAAACAGACCCAGTTTGATGATATGCATAGTGTACAGTATTCATTAGCAGGTATTAAAACTTGCAATGATACCTGTATTAGACATTCCATTACAGTAGCCACTATTTAACTTACTACTTCTCTGATGGAATGGAGGAACGGTGGGGTAGAGATTGTAGTAGGTTATATGAACAAACTGCACCTAAGCACATCAAAGATTTAAAAATTTACAAAACCGTGTTTCATCTTATGGGTCTTCAATTGGATTTGATTGATTTACTCTGGATAATTTGCAAAGAAGCATTGCAATGGCTTGTGGTTCTTTCTCTGCTTTTGTAACAGCTGAGAATATACAAATTAAGAAATAGGGCACAGTGTTTCCTTGTAAGTCTATAGAAGGGTGCTGCATTCTTTACTTTATTTATCTCCTTTTTGTATTGACCTTTGATCTCATCCTCTCAGTCATTCTCTTTGTACCTTGTCCAATACTGCAGGAGGGCTAAGCAGTCCACACAATAATACCCTACAAGGGACCACTTCACATCCAGAAGTGCCAGAGTACCATATGCCATATATTTTGATTTTATTATTTATAACTATTATTGTAGGGAATAATCAGCAGACTATACCAGTCCACTTAAATTCATCAGTGGTCTACACAGGATGTAGGAGGAGGGGGGGGGGGCTCCTCCAGGCTAAGATTTAGCCAAACGGTTTCTCCTCAAATAAAAAAAATGATGTACGAAGGGGACATTGTGCCTATCACCTAATACCTGTATGTTAGTGACTTGAGTCGTCACAGATATTTCTTATGTTACAGGGACTCAATGACATGTTGTCACAGAAGTTTCATTTAATGCTACATTAACAATTCATTTGAAACCTTTTCTTCATATTTAATGTTCGTACCTTTCAAAAGTCTTGCAATCAATCAGTCCACAGCAGCCTTCTATTAACAAATGTCCACATGTGTCCTTTTGACTTCACAGAACATTCTTAATGTCCACTGGAACATACCTTACCCTACGTTACAGAAATATTACCAGCATAGCATTACCTTCAGGCAAAATAAAGTATTCACAATGAGGATTGACAAAATGTGAAAAAAGGTTTCATCTTGTTCATTGTGTTTAAGATGACTCTGGTCCTTTTAATACAATAGAGTCCTATTGATTATTCCTGCACCTTCTCTACACACTGTCACTGTGGCAGTAGGTAATGGTACTGGCAGTGTGACTAGAGTCCTCTGTAACTTTCTACATGTCAGCTCCTATTCAGAATGAATACCACAGTATCTCCAGCTGACTTCATGTTGGCACCAATGGCACCAACCAGCAACAAATTTCCTTTCACATCATTTCTGATTGATGAAATGGTGACAGGATCTCTGGTAACGAATCGTCTGGTAACAGTTATCTACTGGTACGCAAAGATCACAAAGTTTCCTACATTATAAGTAACATCAGCTGCCGCGGACCAAGTAAACAGTAGGTGTAAACAGAACTTTGGAAATTGGCAGGTCATGTAGGTTATTATGTTGGAATTAGAGAAAAACCTGCATCATCTACATTAACATAACTTAACAGAGAGAAATTACGTGAGAAGACTAGATGCAACTATCATTTTCCTCTTGTACATTAGACAACTGAGTTTCAGTCAATGCTTTTGTGAGTTTCATCATGAAAGTGACATGGAAGTGCCTGGCTAATTGGTCACTCACTCATTCCTCGAATTTATACTGTGTCTAGTCTGATCTGGGAGGCTTGAAAGTTTTAAGTTTTCAAAAAGTCTTTGTGTAATTAATAGTACCTTCATCTTCCATCCCATCCATGGCGTTTTGAATTAATCCCATGAATGATTGATATAACCTTAGGCTTTACCTAAGCTATAGGGCACGTTACGTTAAAAAAAATTCCCGTAGTGACAGACTGCTTCGATGAACTTTGAAGATTTTACATTCCTGCTTCTGGGGATATTGTGCTGCCTTCAGCCATTGTATGACTTTTTCCAAATCTTGGTATAGCTCAGACGGACGTCATTGCCATCGTTTCTCCGTCAAGTTTGCCAGCATTTACTTGACTTTTGCGAATATAAAAGATGAGTACTCATCGCTATTCCTAATAGGTACGATGCAATGCAAAGATGTAACGTATACTATTTTTACAGCTGTACAGTACATATCCATATAAAAAGTGTGCACCAATGCACTTGTTTGTAAGTTTACGCTCGTTGTGATGACGTCCCTCTATCAAGTGACATGTCACCTGTTACAAAGGAGACTGATTGGTTCATTTGGTAAATATCGTAGAGCAAGGGAGATACCTCAGATGTTTACCGCCAGAGTAATAAATTAGTTCTTCACAAATCTGCTGTTTATTATCAACTTAACACTTTTCGAATCATCAAAAATCGTCAATTGTGAAGAAAGCACTCCAATTTGGGTTCAAATCTTGGTACTAAATAGGTGCAGCTGAACTAAACGATATCGAGCCTGCCCTGATGGACTTAATCTTGAGCAAGGTCATATTTGAAATGAAGTTTTCTGTTCCATTCACTTGGCAAACTATAAACATACTCGTTAGCAGTTCTATTGAAATTACATTTGGAGAACATCCTAACTTTGATTGGGGATCGATATGTGGTCACGGTGTTGGTGCTCTTGCTTACCGTGACATTCGCATGGAGCAGGATATAGCAACTAGAGTATGGACTCCTAATACTGCCTACGTAAATCCGCTGTGATTGCATGGGGACGCGTCCGCCGTTATAGGTGGAGGCAAGAGGCTATGCTGTGAGCGAGCGTGTGTGTACAAACTGTATGGCAAAAGTTGCTTCGGCTAAATCCTATGGCGTTTTTCCCTTCATAAATCTGAATCAAATTGTAGAAAATGTCCCAAAACTTTGGAAATTATAGGAAAAATTTATTTTCTACCTTCACTTGTCAACACGAATTGTCCAAAAAAGGGTTAAATACTGTTTCAAACGCTAACAAAGAGCAAGGACCAAGTATCACGCAAACATGTACGTAATGGACAACTCGCCAGGTCCACTTTAGGCACGAACATCTCTATCTCTACACCAGAGCTTCCAGGAGGCCCTATACCGCTGTCTGCCAGCCTTAGATACCCTTTTATAATGCACAATAAAGCAAAGGAAATTTTCGTAATTTCCTGTGGACTCCACGCACGAAATTTACGTAAAAAATTTCCCCGAAAAGAAGGCATTAATTAAAGTAGCCAAAAAGGGGACTTCAGGAGGTTTGCTGATAACATATACCCTTCTCTTAGACAACATACTCTCCTCTTTCACCTTACCAAAAATTAGAATTCACTAATCAATGGATATTTTCCAACCATATATGATCTGTTCCAAAAATATCCCAAAGATAGCACCATATTGCCTCTAAGCAACCTTAAATTAACAAAAACTTCTCAAAGGGTAGAGGATACCCCCTCTCCTTAGACGGCACCTTAATGAAGTGACAAAGGAAGGATTATCACTGCTGCAAACTATCGCATGGACGCATACTCTCCTCTTTCACCTAACCATACTCTCTTCTTCTGCCTAGCCAAAACTTAGAATTCACTTAAATTATGGATATTTTCCAGCCAGATATGATCAGTTCCCAAAATATCCCAAAGATGGCACCATTTTGCACCCAAGCAACCTTAAATTTACAAAAATTTCTCAAAGGGGAGGGGGACACCTCTCCTCTTAGACCTCCTCCAGGACGGCACCTTTATGTAGTGACAAAGGATTCAACACTACTGTATACAATCGCAGGCACGCATAAATAGGTACAATTTATGAAGACCTGGGGGAAACCGAGGTGGCATTTGGACGTCATCTGTGGTGCCCCCCACCCAGTCACCAAACCCTGGCGGCGTCACTCAAAGTAGGCACTCTAGATTTCATTTCTCTGTTTGTTTTCGTAAAAATTCACTGAAATCAACCTGCAATATGGCAGAGTTGGTGCCCGGGAGAGAAGCTTTCAGATTACCAAGTTCAATGTGTTGTCGGATATTATTGCAGTTGTGCCTCTTGAAGTACCTAATTTGTTTTGCCATCTCATCTGCAGCGTCCTGCCAACTGACCACATGCAGTTGTTTTTCTAGGTATTTCCCACCCAAAACCCACTTGTAGTATGTCACCTCCGCAAAGGCACCTACATCCTCAATCAAGCTAAGATAGAACTCGTTGCCATTACCACACACATCACAGTCACCATTTACACAAGCTAGGTTCAGAGGATCACACATCACAGTTTTCATTAGACTAGCTTTGCTTCCATCACATGAAGTCCCTGGGCAGGTCAGCTTCACAGCAGACAAGATGAGTTCCAGATTCTCGCAGTATTCACAACTGCAAGTTGTCTCTGGCATATCAACTTGGTACCGGTACTTAACAGGCTTGATAAAGCGGACAAGAGAGCCATAGGACACCTCGAATTACTCCTCTGGTTCAAATTGCGTCTGGATTTCCTCATTCATCATCGGAACAATCTACTTCATGTACCCCAGCAAGTACTGTTTTACATGGTATTGGCGCTCACCATCAGCTGATTTACCCATTTGCGCCCAGGACAGGTATATGAAATGTTACTTCTCTTCAGAAGTCAAAAATCGAGGTCTTCTGAGTTTCTGTGAAGGCAGGAGGCCGACCTATGACATACCCAGGTGACCTTCTTACATTCCCAAATAGCTCCCCTTTTGGGCTGCTTAGGGTGTGATATATCCACAGAACAACAACTCCCTTTTAGGTAACATTACCTAGTTTGACGTATGGTAGGAGCACTTTCAGTTCAGGTCAGGAATATGCAGGTCCTAACCCTCCTACCCCACCCCTTCCACTCCTCCCACCCTATCACCCCCTCCTGGCCGAGGTTAATTTAATGCATATGGGAAATGTACAATGGGCATATTTCTGTCTTCAATAAACATGTACCTGCTGTAGATTGAAGTGGAGTTTCTGTTTCAAATATGTCTACCAGAACTGGTACATGAGACTAGTACATAACACTACATGTATAAAGCAATTTTTGAAACTCACATTTCTATTTGTAATTAAACAAATTCATTTGTTGAGTAGGCTATTTTAAAGTTTGTTCCTCCAGTACTAGTGAAATATTTCTGCAATGAACAGGCCTAATGTCGGCAACATAAAAGAAATAAATACTCACTCACAAACAGTTTTCAAGTTTCTGGTTCAGAGTCAGAACATCATCAACAATAGCTTACTTCAGCAGTAGATGAATTGGGGGGGGGGGGGGGAATGGATGACAGTTTCAGCCCTTCAGCCGTTTCGATTGATGAAAATGTACAAGTGGGAATACGGAACAAACTTGCTTGAATTGCGACTACCATTGCATACTGTAAATTTTACGTTTTATTGAATCAATTCATACTTCTTCAGGCTTTCAATGAAAGTGCACTTCCATGGCATAACTCGAAGTTGCAGAAAAGAGCTGTACCACTCTGAAACAGAGAACTCTCAGTTTTGAACACTCATATGACCTTCAGTCCCCCTTTCATAAGGAGATCAACTCAAGGAATTAGACTGAAATATTGCAGACCATGCATGGAAGGTAACAACAGGCTACAGTATGCGGTGGCTATCTGGATGGGGGCCAGGGAGGAAGCTCTGGGGGACACCAGAAATTTTCAGGGAACAGAATAGCCTCTGGATTGCCAAACTGTGGCCACACATAGAGGAGTGGTATGTGAAGTGGTTTTTGCCTTGTATTTGGGAGTTTGTCCAAGAATTAGGCCTGTGTCATGTAAGCCCGGAATAGAGCGAAAAGCTTCAATTTTTACGTGTTGCCTCAGGTTGGCAAGACGAAATTTGGGGAAAATTGTCCAACATGCCATCCATGGTGCCGACACCGTTGATAGAGAGCAAACATAACTGGAATGTTGGAATGAAATGACTGTATCTAAATGATACATCCTTCCACTTCATTTTCTGACCCGTCACGTAGGGAATTCCTTTCCGTCACACAAGGAATTCCGTCCCGTCATGGAAATTTCTATCCTTTGTTGAGATAAAATGAACTGAGCTAAACACAGGCAAATGACTTCATGTGGTTCATCTCATTTATTGTTGATAGTTCATAACAATTATTTCTCATCCTGCCACCCTTTTTGCAGATAAATAAAAACCAAGGTCCCAAAATGCGACGGGACTGAATTCTGTACCAAGAAAGCCGCGATGTACCTTGGATAGAGGAAATTTTTTCATGCAATTTCATTAACCCCCGAACATTCAAAATTACCTGATGAGAAGAAACTATGTGACATCAATACCATTCAGGGATGCTATTGAATGAAGATATTTCCGTCCCGTCGCACCGAAATAACAATTTCCTCACTTTTTTCCCAAATTTCACATGAAATACACAAAATTGTGGATTTTTCAATTATGTAAAATGAACCTCAATATGTGCCCTACACAATCATATTAAAGTTTCTAATGTTAATGGAAGTTCATTTTTGCACATTGAGGCAGAGTTGTAATCGAGTCACTAGATTCGTGACTCGAGTCACCAATTGCCCAACTTTTAAATGACTCGAGTCGAGTCATTGACTCGAGTCACTGTATAATTTCAATGAGGAAATTACTCCTGAATTCTCTCGAGTCACTATCATTTCGAAAAGAAGTGATGCGAGTCGTGACTCTTTACAACACTGCATTGAGGGTGAACACTTTTGGATTTGATCCTGCATAGTTAAAAAAATTCCTCTTCAAAATTTGAATATATTTAGATGCTTCAAACTCATTCAGGAAAATTTCAGGGGGTTACAATGATCCCATCTTATTGGGTAGCTACCCTAGGAGGCCTATGCCCAAAAAAGTGCGCTAATTAAGCAACACCAATACAAAAAACATGTTTGGTTCAGGTCAATATTAGCATTGCAGGATTGGTTTCATTTGACTCAAATTTTGACTGCCTTCCAACCTTGTGCGATCCGAGGCAAATGGCATAAACTGACATTGTAATGTCCCATCAGACGGACATGAGTGTATCCCGACTCTTTGCATGGCCACTACCCAAAACTGGTTACGGTGGAGGATCCTTGCTCTGCTCGATCAAAGCATGCATACGACTTCCTGATTTGGACACAACCAGATATTAGGCCTATCCAATTCTTATTCACCGATATAGACCCTCTCGACATCACTGCAAACAACTATCCTAAAGAAGTAAATTTTAGTCCCTACTATTTCCAAGTGGTTCCACTGGGTTTTGTTCAGGGGACCTCTAGAGTTAGAGTTAGATGAGGTTTTACGGCTCAGTTTCTAACCAATTGGTTTAAGTTGGGTAGGCCACGGCCTTTTTTCCAGTTGTGGCTGACTGGCTTGTGTTCCCTACTCCATTGCTTATGCTGAGCGTCAAGCACAAGATGTGCATGATCAAGGCAGTACACTCAAACCAAGCCAACTCCAGCCACTAAGCATCTATAGCTAGGCATATGGTTATTCCTATAGTGTAATGTATTAGAATTCACCTTCTATTCACCAAATGTAACCAAATTCACAGCAAAGTATGACTTGAAATTGATACCAAAGAAACTCTATATCACCGAGGCCTCCTTACCTCCTCCATACAAATTTAGGATGCAACATTGCCCACAGAGTTTAAAGCAAATCAAAATCAATCCATTGTCTGGAATGAAACTATTAGCCTACAGGATTCATTTAGAGTTAGACAATGCCCCTGAGTGGCACATAGCCTTGAGATTAACTGCTTTTGGGTCCCATAAATATAGCTGACTATAAACTTTCAGTAACTTCATTTTCCAAACACCCTTGCGCAACCCAGGGTCATGGGACATGTGCCAAGGATTTGGCGTATGCATCTGGCCAGACTAGCCTAGCCCCTAGCCTATGCTAGTACTGTGTATGTGGTTATTCACTCTGAGCTCAATGCATTGGGAACTTTGAGCAACCCGATACTAGCCACCGTGACACACAGACCTTTACTGGGGGCTAACATTAGTCTAGGCCTTTTTGAGTTAGGGTGTAGTACAGGCTCATATAGGCCTAGGCCAACTTTGTAGCCAAGTCCTAATACTACTTTGGCTAAAGGGACTCCGTCTAAGCAACCAAAACATACACATGACCCTTTTATCTGACCACTGTTGTCATTCTATATTTAAAATGGCGTACATTGCAGCTAGGCTATCCAAGGAGCAGTTACTACATACAATTACATACAGGCGCGGATCCAGACATTTCGAAAAGGTGGGGAAAGCCCCCTTGAATATTCTCCTAGATTAACATTATGCTAACTTTCGCGTATATGTTCGGTTGATGTAGAGAAAAAGTGGGGCTGAGGCCGGGAACCCACCCCCACCCCCTTGGATCCGCGCCTGACATGTGCTACCCTTTACGACCGAGGCCGGCAAGAGACCCTAAACTAACGTTAAAGTTTGGCCTAGCGAGTCCCTAGGCAACTCCAAACTTACATCAAAAGATTCATTAACGTTAACGTTACACCTTGAACCTGATTTAACGTTAATATTAGGTCTAACTTCGGCCTAACGTTAGGCCTAGGCTTTGTAGCATGGTCCTCTCTTCCTTCCGTCAGTTATATGGTGACTACTTTACAAGCATCCAATCTAAATCTTCATGAATGCAAAATCAAAGTTAAAATGCGATAAAAAATGTTTCTCTACGCAGTTAACTAACCAACTGACACCTGCATCAGAATGCATACAACTAACAGCTACATATATGGTAGAACTATTGCTGAACATTGTGGTTAATTACCTTTACTTACTTGAGCGTTACTTCTATACATCCAGTGCACTTGAGGAGCAACCCTGAACATTTCCCATATCACCTCTTCGTCTAATACTTGTCTTAACTTGATAATAGATTTAAGACATAACCAGTCATTTCAATTACGTTTACTATATATTTAGAGCTAAGAATCCTAATTCCGGCTTAAAATATACACAATGATCAATATAATATTTAGTTTCTGTTTTAATAAAGCTTTATTGTCTTAAATTCGTTCAGATCGACATTAATTGAAGCACACAAAACAACATGAACAAATAAACCAAACGATTTGGAATTCTGTCCGCCAGAGCTGGAGAACAGACAGCTAAGCTCAAGAGTATACTACTCTCGAAAAACCCGGGGATACTAAAATACACCCTTTTTCTTCATTTTGGTGATTTTTTAAACCCTTTCCACGTTGCGTATGTATCATGCCTATTCTCAAAACAATACCCTATTTACGTGGATTCTTGGTCACGCTTGATACTCCCTTGTCAATGATGAGTGCCCCCCCCCCCCGGGGTTCGGAGTGGAAAAATTGTCGAACCAGACAGATTCTTCTTCACTGAAGTTGAGCTTTGGTCTCAGAAAGAATATGCATCGCAATGTGGATGAAGTTTGATAATGCAATAGTTTTGTACTGCCACTATTGGACAGTAGCCTCCCCCCCCCCCATTCTCCATAGGCGGCTTCTGCCGTGTATTCTAGACTGAAGATCACACCTGGGTGTTTTTGGTGCCCCCCCCACAGACCTGACACTTTGATGATGCCTGGTTTGCATGCTCATCAAGCATCACATTGACAATATACTACTCTGATTGTCCTTAAGTGGGACACTTGGTGACTCTGCACATATTGTTTTCTAATTATCTTCAATGATTTTATTTTTATTCATTGGAGAAATATTCATACTGAAATTGGAAGTTTGTTTTGTTTTTAATTTATTTTATAATCATTATATTTATTTTGGCTTCATTCTCCCCAAGAATGGATCTAAGCAGTAAGCACAATACATGCTGTATATTTTACAAAATTGCTCGCATAGTTTATTTTCTACTTTTTCCTCAGGATGTGACCTACGTATGAGGATATCAATTATAGAGATGTGTTCTACATCCGAGCTCTATCAAATTGAACTGGTACTCCTAATGAAAGAAAGATGAGATAACGGTGACAGTGAAAGAACTATTTAACATCCAGTGACTGGTATACAGGCCAGTAGAAATGAACTGAATCAAGTCTTTGTTTGATGGATAACACAAACACCATTAATATTTGTGAGAGGAGTTTTGCTTCTATTCTTTACTAACAAACGCCTTGCACAAAGACTGTACAGTGGATCATATGAGGTCATGGACAACACCCTAATATTATGAACTTTTAGTTATAGTTGGCAGATTATTAGACTATTAGATATAACAAAAAAGGAACATTTCATGGAAGTAATTCTACAATAGAAGGTAGAAATGATGTTCCTTTGAGATTAAATCTGTAGTAAATACTTAAATTAGAGATAAGTGTGAAAATTGAATTAAGCACTTTGACTGGTATGCCCATTAAAGAATATTTGAACTAGGTGCAGTAATTCCTAAGGTATTTTGAGTTTGGCGGATTTTTACTGAAACATCTGCTTTCACCGTTGTCATTTCAACAGTAATTACTGGATACTTTACATATTACACTTTATATTGACACACTTATCACTTCACAATTATTTCTGTGAATCAGCAGCTTTAATAAACGTTTGGGAAACACTGGAAAAAGCTGTGACAAACCGTTATTGTGGAATTATTAATGGTATTTATCTTTTTTAAGGCCAACACAAAACTTTCACCCCAATTGAATTGGCTTTGGCAAACAAATTTAGAAGATTATTTTGTAATGAAAAAAATTTTTGTTCAATAGATTATAAAAATACATAAAATATAGCCAGACATCCTCGTGTCCATTGTTAATTTGATTTTCTTTCTTCCTTTCAGCCCTTCCTTCTCTTATTTGGCTTATATGTTATTTTTAATACCTAAGAAACCTCTAAAATTTCCTTCAAAATTTCATATACCACTTCTTCTCGCCAGGATTTTCCAGACAAGAATATTTTTAGCCTTCTTTTCCTCACTTCCACTTAAATAATATACTTTGTTAACATTTGCGTTGTTTTCACCAGGATTCCTTACGTAAAAGTCTCCATTCTTCCTTCAAAATCCCCTTGTACTCAATCCCCACATGTGCGTCTATTCTCACTACATTCCTTTCCCTGACCTATTTTTACGTGACCTAGACATTCTTCGTTACCATGGATACGCACTATGCTACCTGCCCTAAATTTCACTGTTTTGTATTCTCACGCAGCGTACAGTACATACAGCACGAACGGTTCGCTACAAAACAACATGGCTACGGACTCTGGAATTTATCGCTGGATTTGTCTGGAAATATTGCAGTTTCTGGGTACCACAGCAGTAAACGAACATACATCGATCTGTACAGTGGAGACAATTCTGATTCTAGGGACAAATTAAAATTATTTTATTCCAAAGTATTTGAAAAATATTCAAATTTTCCGTATCGATATGTTTCATTTCTTGACAAAAATGTCGGTAAATTAGTGACTTGTATCAGCGATAAAATTGAAATTATTGATACGAAAAACGAAAGTAAAGTGTCACGATCTTGTAGAGTGAATGGTGAGACTATAACGTGTCTCGCTGTCAGGAAGGGGGAGATATTTATAGGTTTGTGTGGATCACAGACAGTGTTGGTGTTTAATAATGATCTCAAAGAAACGAAAAAAATCAGAATAAAAGGAATTATAGATGTCGACTGGCCTATGGATTTACAAGTGATAAAAGATACAGTATTTGTATGTACGGTAGGCAGAGCGTTATCATTATCGGTGTATGACGGTAGTATTTTATCAGAGTACACAAATACCACAGAAATGCACGGCTGTCCACGCAGTATGGCCGTGAGTGAGGAGATGAACCTGGTAGCAGTATTGTGGTCTAAATCTCCGAAGCAAGGAATCATTGTTTATTCTTTGAATAAAAACAAATCTTTTTTAATTTTTGACGTTGATAATGACGTCACTAGAATCAGAATTTCCGACAGAGACAGGATGATAATAACAGGAAACGATGAAACAGGTGAAATACAGATGTATAGCTTGGTGAGTACACTATACATATAGGACTATACAGACTAGGATAGCAGATTTATTGTTAAAAAAGATACATTTTGTTTTAGACCTAGAAAGCTTCAGGAGACTGTCTGGAGTTTCTTTTTAGGTAAAGATCTCTTTTGGGATTGTTGGTGGTGTGGGTCAAAGGTCATTTGAGGTCACTGTGACGCAGAAACTAGAAAAGCAGAGTGCTGAATATATCTCAGGAACTACATGTTGCATGAAATTCAAACTTGGTTGGAAATTACTGCATTAAAGTTTACTAATGTCTTCATTATTTCTTCATTATTTCTTAATTGGAGGTCACACAGGGTCAGGAGCCAGTCATATATGAAAGGTTCTTAAACAATCATGAAAAATGTTTTGATATAGTTACTGCTTTTAATGTTTAGTAACATTTTTACTTTCCCTAGAGGTCACGGGGGGGGGGGGTCATGTGTGGTCAGAAAGTGAAAAGCTTGGTGACACTAATTTTTAATGGAATATATCTCTTGCTCTGTGGCTGGGGTTGTTTTTTGTGTGGGTCAATGATTATTTTGCACATTGTAGGTTACATGTGTTATGTTTTATTCAAACTTATATATTTTCTGCCTTTAACTTGTTCCTATGATCTTGTTGCTTTTGATAATCATTTTGTAGTTACATGTTTTAGGCCTATATGGTTGAGAACTGGAGATGTTGCATTGATACAACTATTGCACTCTAAGACAGATTTACTAACAACTCCCCTCTCTACTCACATAAAACTGTCACAGCTCACAAGGACAAATCACCGTTGTAGAGTGATGCTACTGGCCTTTGACACCAAACGTGTTGGTGGTCTGTCAGCAGTGTTGTAACGAGTCACCCTTAGGTCGAGTCATAAGTCAAGTCAAGTCAACGGTGGCCGAGTCGCAAGTCAAGTCAAGTCATTCGCCACATTGCTCGAGTCAAGTCAAGTCAAGTCAAACACATTTTGAAGTCAAGTCAAGACAGAAGCCAAGTCAAGTCAGACATTTCGGTCGAGTCAAATCGAGTCAGTTGCTGTGTCTAAAAGTTAACGCAAGTCACACTATCACATAATCATAGCAAATTTAAAACTGGTATTTATTCTTTGGTGTGACCGTGAGACAACTGGTTCCTTTCTGCCTCTTCTGAAGTGTACCTGTCACTGACTGCAATCTTTTTCTATGGTATGCTAGAGGTACATTGTTTTCACATAACTTTAAGTTATTTTTGCATGTAAAGTTACTTTACCTGCAATTTGCCAGGAGTACCCTGCACATACTAGGGTACCACGGGTAGCTGGCGCCCAACACAGGAATTCTGAAACTATTCAAGCAAACGATGTTAATGTATATCTGCTGGAACAATCAGTTTCACTTTGCAACATAGGCCTAACGTTAGATGTTGTCGTCCTAGAATCCACAGATGGCTACGCCATGGTGTAACATACACTTTAATCGAACGAAGTAGTCAAGGACGTAGCATGTAGAACTATGCAACTCTCGGAAATAAACTGTCCGTCAAAAACGAATAAAAGTGGCCACAACAACCGCAGGGATTTGATGTCTGAAAATGGGGGATCAACCCCTTGTGGACTGCCTAGCGGCGCCGAAGGCCGGGACTTTGGAGCAATAATTTTATAAATGTGAGATCTAGAACTCCAGAATCGCAATTTTAGACTTTTAGCGACATGAGTAATAAAAAAGCTAAGAAAAGTATCTTCAAGGAGAGGACTCTTGCACCCCCTTCACTAAGCGCCTGTCCCATATTACGGTACCGGAAATGACACTTTCTCGCCCCTTACAACTTGCATCTATAAACAATCTTCAAAAAGTCGGTAAATTTTACTTTGAAAATTTCTGGGGGAGGGAAACTTTCCCTCCACTGTGTAAGGCCATGGGGAATTCAAGGGTTTTAAAGATAATGGAAGAGTATGTACGAAGCAATGAAAAGCCAGATGTTCTACAGGAAAAAACCCGGAATCACAAAACAATATTTAAAACGGGCGCGCGTGAAGCGCTCCGAAGAAAACACATTGAGATGTGTTAATTGTAGCCTATTGTTTTTCTTTGATTTTAAAGGCAGTATTGTTTATTACATTAAAAAATTTCTACTTTCCCCAGGTGCCTGCTCTTTTCATAGAGCAGGATACACGGTCCTGTATCCTGCTCTA
This sequence comes from Holothuria leucospilota, assembly GCA_029531755.1. Classification (NCBI taxonomy): domain Eukaryota; kingdom Metazoa; phylum Echinodermata; class Holothuroidea; order Aspidochirotida; family Holothuriidae; genus Holothuria; species Holothuria leucospilota. The sequence goes on from CM055978.1 coordinate 35,285,236, forward strand.
TGGTTCTTTCTTTCATGTTTCATTTTTGTCGATGGTCTGGGACGATCCCCCTAAACCGTTTATATTAGTGTGAAAAATAAAAGGTAGTGTCGATTTTGAAGGTTATCAGGTTATAGAGTATAATTATGATAATTTAAAAAAAAAAAACAATGAAATGTTTTACGGGTAGTTTTTACATGGACATGGCTAAGGCCATCGGCAGTTTAAATGCCATGCAGGGAAGTAATTTCCATTGGAGGCTACATCTTGGGAAGTTGTGGCCGGCGGAACCTTTAACCGCGAGGGCCGAAGGTGCGAAGCCGGAGGCTGGAGACTAATTTGCGGCAATTCTGGACAATTCCTTAAACAAATTCTGCTACCCTATCTGTAATTTGGAATGCTAATGAAATAGGTTTCTTATAAAAATCGCAAATTTAAGATAGTTACCGTAAGTCAATTTGCTGAGGATGCATGATGGCAGTTGGTGGGGAAAGTGGACAGGAAGAGGTGTAGCGAGGGTTTTGGAAATAGTAATTTACTCAAACTGTCCTGTACAGGAAATAATAACGAGGCAATTCCACCAAAGTTTTCCTACGCACAGCCGTACAGCAGTACTAATGAGACTAATTTATATCAAGCTCATGCGAAGCACGCCGAAAAATTTATTAAGAATTGTGATTCCCTATACATGGGTAGTGTTTGGGATTTGTTTGCAAGGACAAGGGTGCATTTAATGACGTACAGTACTTTCAGTGACTTATTTCAGAGCTTCAAGTCCCAATAATGTGGCTCTTAGGAGACGCCCACCCTTTGAAAGATATTTTACGGTGCCTGACAAAATTTTCAAATGTATTAGTCAGTTTTCTCTGGGGGTGCGCGCGGAGCGCTCAGAGAAAAATCTTCTAAGCATTTTTAGGGTATTTGATTTTAATGTTTTTCTTCATTTAACATTGCAGACTTTAATCATAGTAGGCTATTGAAAATTCTCTTATAGTTTCTCTTATCTCGATTCCTTTCACTTCTTTTTTATTATTTTTATTATTTTTTAAGCTCTGGAAAAACGTGGAGGGGGTGGGGACCAAGTTCCCCATTGCCCACCGTAATCCCACCTTCGACAGTGACAGATGGAATTGCTTGATGGATGCATGTGCACGACATAACATACATGGTCATACGTGGTCGGTACTGTGTACTGTGGATATCACCCTGACAACGCAACCTGATGAACAATGCTTTACACGGGGTTGCGAAATTACAACCAGTCCAAGTCCTCAGTAAAGGACTGTATGGTCGTTCGCTATACACAGTCCTTACAACGCCCTCTGAAAATAGATCGGGGGGGGGGGGGTATCGGCCGTCTTTATGATGTTGAAATTGACTTTCTTCTCTCAGCTAATTTTGGACATAAAATCTTAATTTTCTACCATGACTTTTCTTCTCCACATGTTACAGGACGGAGTATTACAGTTTTGTGTTTGATCACTGAGATCTTTTTGAAAGGGCCACAAATTTGAAATGAAATTAGCAAGTTTTTCATGCCTTAATATTTACAGTGTGACTAAGGAACGTTGTTTACATCAGTTTGCTAATAAGCTACGTTCTTACGTCAGTATGAAATGTTTGCAGAGGCAGTTGTCATGTGTTTGTATAGAGGGATTTCAGTCACGTGACTTTAACCAACTAGACGCAATTTTGAAGGGCAAGATCGCGCGTCTTTCTTGTTTTGACTGGCACGCGTCCATTGTGTCACAGTAGTATCTATGGTTATGCCGTGCGCGTGTGCACGGATCTGTAATTAAACTGTCACTTCAGATTGACGTTGATTTTGAACACAAGGTTTCCGTGGAATGACCACTATTTACCATCGTACAATTTTTTTTTCTTTTTCCTCTCTCTCTCTGATGTCTGTAATGTAAAAAACCTCCACTTTACTTAACGCTGAGGACGAAGACAGGCGTCTTCGAAATATACGTTGTCTTGTTATCTTTTATGTGCTCTAGTATTTTCATCTTTGTGGTGTTTTCTACCTACTTTTCTTGTGTTTACATTGAGCATACGTGGACTTTCTTATATTTATGAATATATATATATATATATATATATATATATATATAATATATATATATATATATATATATATATAGATATATATACATATATATATATATATATTTATATATATATATATAGGCCTACACATACAAATACACATACATATACATGTATCTATATATATATATATATATATATATATATATTTTGCTAATTTGGGATTAAGGGGAAATATCGTATGAAAAAACCCGCCTCTAAGGGGAAATCGTCTATAAGGGGAAAAAATCAGCTCGACTTAACGAAACTACACGCTTTTTCTATAGGAATACGTAAACGGATGGTAATGGCCTTTTCACTACATAATCTATATGCCATTACTTCAATGTTGACCAATTTACGTACACGTATCTGTTAACACGTACAATTGGTGGGCCATTGAAATAACGTTGATGTATATCTGTTTTTCAAATTCTACCAAATGGCGAAATATAACCTTATGTATTTTATTGTTTTTTTTCGCCTTTTCGAAAGGGCGTCTAGCGCCCTCTAAAATTTTTCCCCCTACCGTGGGTTTTAGCGTTATATATATATATAATATATATATATATATATATATATATATATATATATATATATATATATATATATATATATATATATATAACGCTAATTCCCACCTTAAGGGGAAATTTGTTATATCTGCTTGTACATAGGGCGAAAAAAGATAATAAAATACATAAGAAATAAATTCGCCCTAACGTCTAAACATATAATTAACGTTATTTCAATGGGCAGCCATCCGTTTGTGTTAACACGGACTTCACAACTTTGAAGTAATGGCATCTAGTTTGTAAATCTTAGAGGGCGCCCTTGTAAGTTTACGTATTCCTATAGAAAAAGTGTGTGGAAACGTTAAGGCGAAACTTATATTTCACCCGAAAATTTTTTTCCCCTTAAGGTCGACTTTTCAACAACAACTTTCCCCCTTAGTGCCGAATTAGAGAAATATATATATATATATATTGTCCTTGAATATTTCAAGGACAAAGATGCCGTTTCACAACCCTCCCACCTGCCCACAACATTTCGCAAGCCAGAATGGACCCCCAGCTCCGGGAGGAACCCACACATCGACACGTTTGTCAACTCTGCGAAGGCCCATCTCAACCGCTTCATCGAAGCATCTACCAGAGACGCCAACCCAGCCCATAACCATAACCATAACGAGACGAGCGATCTGCCATCAGGTCTCTAAAATCAAATCATGAAATCGTAATACGGCAAGCTGACAAAGGAGGGGCTGTCACTGTCCTAAACCGTGCTGATTACATCAAGGAGGCGGAATATCAACTCAGCAACTCAAATTTCTATAGGAAACTCTCCTCTAATCCGTGTTCACTTTTTGAGAAAGAACTGCATAATCTGATTAATTCTTTTTCTTCTGAACTGGCCGACAAGGTAAATTTGTACATTCCTCCGTCACCCACTCCTGGGACATTTTATACAATACCTAAGTTACATAAAGTTTCCAAGCTTGTTGAAGACAAATTGTCTTCTGTGAATGCCCCTATTGATACCGCAAATTTTAGCCCTCGTGAATTATTTAACTTGGCCAAATCACTAAATGTTTCTCCCCCCGGTAGGCCTATTGTTTCATGTATCGGTACGCTCACTGAGTATTTAAGTGGGTTTGTTGATAGTATTCTGAACCCTCTTTTACCTTCCCTCAGTAGTTACATCCAAGATACTACCCATTTTCTAAGAATTCTCAAGGACGTTAAGTCTCTCCCATCCAATTCACTTCTAGTCACTATGGATGTAAGTGCCCTCTACACTAATATACCACATGAAGAAGGTGTATTAGCTTGTAAGAAGATCCTCTCTTTGAACGATATATATATATATAGATATATATATATATATATATATATTTATATATATATATATAGATATCGAGCTAACGGCGACCGGCTAGACACAGTGACAGCCCACGAGACCGAAGGTCCACGAGATCAATGGTCCGCGAGACCGAAAATAAAAAAGGGTCCGCGAGACTGAAATTGAAACAGGGTTCGCAAGACCGAAGGTCCTCGAGGCCGAAATTTAAAACCGCTCGCAAGACCGGAACTTTTAAGGACATACGTACGTGCACAGTTGTGTAACCAGAATTCAGCTGAGGGGGATCATGACTTTGTGAACGATGCTCCGGGAGAGGAAGGCGTCTAACGGGAGGATTCTCCCCTCCCCTTTGAGATGATTCTTAAATAATTTTGTGTGTCTGTGAAAACTTTGGAAGTAAAATTTGGCTTTATTTATTCTTGCCAGGGGTTTGACCATGACCCAATTAACACCCCGCTACATTAAAAAAAAAAACATATTCGTTGGTGATAATTATTACTATATGAAAACCTTTTTTCACTTTTGGTCTCGCAGACATTTTCTCATCTTCGGTCACGGGGACCTTTTCTTATTTTCGGTCTCGAGGACCTTTAGTCATTTTCGGTCTCGCGAAACTTTTTTCATTTTCGGTCAGTCGCGGACCTTCGGTCTCGTGGACCCTTTTTTATTGATTTTCGGTCTCGTGGAATGCCACTTACACACATGTCTTTAATGAGGACTAAACCACTCCCATCAGATTTTCACAAGCAATGTTAATTGAATACTTCTGTTTTAGAGGCAACACAATTATTATAGAAAGCAAAAATGAACAGACTCACATTTTAATAATTTCATTTTGAAATATTCACCCATGGATAAAACTCTAGTACAACGAAAGTTCCTGAAATCTGACCAAGAATCATGCAGATGGCAACCCTGTCCGTGGAACATGTTGTTTTCCGATAGAAACTACTAAGGATGGTGTCCGTGTAATGGTTCATGCCTGTGATGCGGTGTACATAGTATAGTATGACATGCTTCCGCAGCAGTGAGTGCGGATTTGTCGAACTACCGCGGCCCGTTTGTTGTCAAGTGACAACTAAAGACATACAGTGCTGGTATTAATTTCACACGTGCACTGTGTTGAGGCCGCGTCTACCTCGCGATATGCACGTAGCACAGCCCAGAATTGGGTACATTTACAAACATCAGAGTCGCATCAAAGGACTCGAGTCGCAGAAGGAGACTCGAGTCATTTTCCCTGACTCGAGTCTTCAATTGGACTCGAGTCATACTATGCTCGAGTCCGAGTCAAGTCAAGTCATTTTAGGTGTTGACTCGAGTCAAGTCAAGTCATTTAGGGTTCTAGACTCGAGTCAAGTCAAGTCATTTTGGCTGATGACCAAGTCAAATCAAGTCAAGTCAAATATGCGGCTCGAGTCCGAGTCAGTGACTTGACTTGTTACAACACTGTCTATCAGAGTCAAAACCAAATAAGTCCAAGAGAAAAATCCTTGAAAATTTGTCCAGTGCAGTGTCGACAGCCCTAAAGTATTTAGATTAACGTCAGTATAATAGCCTAGTTTGTGGAGGGGAGGATATGGATGCAACTGTATACAGCAATATTCAAAATATAAATCAATCCCTTGCTGTGAGTGAATCTCTGCTGTCCCTATGCCAGCACCAACTACCTGGGCACATCATTTAGGGTGAGCTGTGCACTTACTGCCATTGCTAATGTTGTTCTTTAGGAAATACAGTACACACTCCATTTCCCTGTCACCGAACCTCATAAAATCACACTGCTGTCAATCAATCATATCTTAGACAGTGGGGCTTTTTGACTCTACTGAAAATATATGAAACCTCAATATATTTTTGCATTCTGGTTCCTGTGAAGGACAAGAGTGGCACACTTCAAAGTTAATGTGTAAGTTCAATGTGTAAAGATCTCACTTGGGATTGCTTTTAAGAGAGGTCAAAGGTCATTTGAGGTCACCAGCTGGCAAAATGTAAAATCTTTTTTAACCACGTTATGCCAATAAGTGATACATGAAGAAACTTCATGTCATACATTTACTTTATTGATTAATACAAAAGCCTACCATGGTGTCCTTATTGGTTGCAAGGAAGATTTCAACTTATGCGCTCAAATCTACTCCATCTCTTAACTTGGCAAGGAATCACTACGCTTCTTGGCGTTCTTGTTCCTATTAAGAATAAGGAACCTTTTTTTATTATGAATAACGAACCTTATGAACAATGAACCTTTTTTACGATTATGAATAACGACCCTTATGAATAATGAACCTTATATGACTAAAGAACCTTATGAACATTGACCCTTATGAATAAAAACCTCATGAATATCGTGTAGACCCCAATTAAACACAGTGCAGGCTACTGTGGCTATGTCTTACAGGTGCACTACTGAACACAGGAGGTTTGGTTTAAACTGGAGGAGGGGCTAGAAGTTAACTATAAATTCCCCTTATATGCTGTTTCAGATGTAGGTGTCTAGACTTCACCATGGAAATAGGTTTGCCAAAGTTACCCACCATCCTAGCTATACTATTCAGTTCACTGAATGGTACTACAGTATATCTACTGTACTTTAAAAATGTCTGAACTAGTACCAGTAGGCTATCCTAAATCTCCCCCCCCCCCCCCCACTATGTACACAACTTACCCCTGCACTCAATTCAGTCTAGGTGTACGTGTCTACTCATTCCAAAATGGCGTAAAACAAAATTTTATTACCCCTGTAGTCATTTCCGTAATAATCGACATCTTACTTTAAGTGTTACCGTGCCTCCCTTACAGAAATTAAGCACACTTTGTAGTTTTGACCAGTGAGTCGAATTTGTCTAATACACTGTACACAATTGTACTAAATGTGCAAGTAACAATTGACCCACAGTGACTCATCTCTGGGTCAGGGAATATGATTTACTGTATGTCTCACCCTTTAGTTACCCTGATAAATAACAATATGATGTATAGGCAAGTCACATTGCTATTTTACATCTGACCATCTGGAGTTCACAGTTCAGCATGGTGTTAAATACTGTAACATTACCCCAAGAGTACATAAAGTACCATTTCAACATTTCTGGCCCTCTTCAGAATGCCGCCCACCAAGAGTCGGGCATTCCTCACATTCCATAATGGGCCTCTGTGCATAGAAAACTTTGGGCAGCTTAGTTAAGTACAGTAGTGCATGTTTAGGGACCTAAATTCTATGCACGGTTTTGGCAAATCAAGAGTTTGAAGTGTAATTTAATCTAAACTTGCCTCTCTTGTGGCCATAGTTTCTAAGCATTAAGGAAAACTGCAAGAAAGGCCGGGTTCCCCAAAGTATCACTGAGCCAGTGATTAGGCTGGTGAGAGCTCATATCCATTGTTCCCTCACTCCATAGACCTGCTAATAGGAAGTCACATTATGGGTGTCAGGCAAGACTCTTGGAATGCAACCCTCCTCCCCCTTCTGGACAAGTTGGTCTGCCCCTGTCCGTGCAACCCCATGGACAGACGCAGGATGCTCTGGATAATGTCGTCCTCAAACTACTGTGGTGGTCCGAGGCTGTTCCTTTCCCTGAATGTAATCAATAACTGAGAAAGCTTGGTATCTGGTCTTTTTATGGACCTGTTGTCCATGAAGGTTACCCCTTCTCAATAAGCCACTAGAGGCTATACGACAGTACATTCTGCATCATGCATACTGTACAGTACCTAATGTACTGTATCCCAGTACTCTCCCATACCACTGAGTCAATTTAAATTTGCCAGTGACAAAAATCAATGGCTTCAAAAATGCAGAACATTTTTCTTTTAGAAGGTGAAAACCTCATCCAAATAGCTTGTAGCGTTTGGAAGATACTAATATTCAAAGAAATGTTATTTGTTCTCAAGATAAAGATAATGGGAAACTGTGATGTCATCACGGCACATAAGTTTGACGAAGCATTGGATTTCTTTATGATATTGATACTGTTGTAGGGAATATTTAGCACCTTTGTTTATTATGCCGTACATATGGTGCAGATTTATGCTAAACCTACATGGAAAGATATTCAAACATTCCAACAGTATCAAATTTCAACGACAACAGGAAATTCAATTATAAAAGAAAACAAAAGAAATCTGAGGCAATGTGCCCGCTTTACATAATATTCTGTAACCTTGATGAGAACTGGAGGTAGAGTATATTTTGATAAAAACAAGTAGTCTTTAATATTACATATATATATATATATATATATATATATATATATATATATATATATATATATATATATATATATATATATATCGAGTTAGGAAAAGAGTATTGTTACGGGCTTTAGAGGATGTTAATTGAAATTGTTTAATTCTCTTTCACATGGGACCCTTGTGAAAAGCCACTGGAAAGTGCCTTTAATTTGCTTCCAACCATAGGCGTAGGGAGCGGGTTGGGTGGGGCTGTTCTGGAGGCTAAGCCCCCCCCCCCAGTAAAATGTAATGGAAAAGTATGCTTCTGCCCCTCCCCCCCCCCCTCCAGTTCAAAGACATGGAGCCCTTGTTCGTTCCCCCAGTAAAAAACGTGAAAGATTTACGATAATTTTCCTTAAAATTTACCCATGTAGTTCTACCGAATTGCATCTTACAACCCTCAAATATTCCAAAATTTTCTGAAAGGGAGGAGGACACAGTAGTCCTAAACAATGCTGAACCCCAAGGGCATGGGTCCATCTCCAAAGATGGTGGAACTTTTCACCATTTGCGAATACCCAGTCCTGGGGGGGGGTTTAAGAGCTAGGAGAGAGTGTCCCCCTCCCTTTTGAAAAAAAAAGGAAATTGAAAGGTGTCTATATGGCAAATGATGCCATATTTGGGTGCAATTTAGCTTCTAAAATGTAGTGTCAATTCCTAACCTACGTTATATTATTTATGTACACCTTTTAATTCATCACAGTTTTAGTTTTCATCATTTTTGTAAAAGTGGGGGGGGGGGGACTTATTGGAGATGTGCCCCTTCCAGAAAGTGAGGTGGATGCTTCCCGTCCTCCCATGATCCACGCCTATGCTTAGTCCCCACCCCTAGTCAAGAACACGCTACGCCAGCTATTCTTCCAACAAATTATATATATAGTGGTGTACAGTTACAGTGTGTAGATTTGCATTCCTCAAAGGTGAAAGGCCAAGTTCAGCGAAGCTTTTCAAAATACCAGCTTCAAGTAATATGTCACACTGCAACTCTTGATCTATAGCAAAAATGTACAGAATGAAAGGCTTTTTAATCTCACCCCATACCGTACAATAACAATTCTCCCTACTTTAAAGATGGATTTGTATCCAGACACTTGCAGACATGAGAAAAAACTTAAAGGGCACAAGGAGTCTATCTCAACGTTTCCAATAATTTTGTACTATATATCCTGCAAAAGTGTCTACTGTATGTACAGTACCATGATGTTTCAGATAATAATGGGTTTGAACTGAAATGTACTAGATGAACCTAGAGCTGGGGAAATTTGTTTGGGAAATACGACTGAAAGTAAGTACTCTAAGCAAAAAAATATTTTCTATATGTGAAAGTGGAACTAAATGAAAGCACTGTGGTGAAATTTTTATTCAATTCAGATGTGCTGTTCTTGAAATATCAGCAAATGAAGAACTTGTGACCTAAAATGAGCTTGAAGCAGGCTGGGGTTATATCATCTTCACACTTTGATGAACCATGCCTTGCTTTCTTTGTTTGTCAGTCTGTTGTCCTTACCGTAAAGTTAATAGGGATATAAGCTTAACAAGGGCAATTCGGCAAATTTGTAATATTTCCATGCCTCGTCTCATGCATTCCCATTATGATAACAAATTTATTTGAGGAGAAAATTGGTTCTTAAGTGTAAAGGGCAGCAAATATCACACAGGGTTTATACTGTAGGAGTCCTTGAAAACTGCGCCTTTCATTAGGATTGCGTAGATATTGGCATTAGAAATGCACATATTACTGTTGCCTATACAACTAGTGCATGTGGCTGGTAGCACAACTCATATCAAAGGTGCGAACGGAACAACTTAAAACCTGGACAGAAGGCAGCTGCAAACACTTAAAAGTTTTGTAGTGTAGAAATTTCAAGTTTGTGACACATGCAAAACTTGCAGAAAATTATTTTGCTGGGAAGTCGACACTTGAAATGAATTTTGGGGTGTAGAAGTTTATATATATCTTGATGGATTATGATGAAACGTGAACAAAACGATCAATGGGTACACTGGCAAGTTTTGACCAACAGCAACCAGAGGCCAAACATCAATTAAGAATAACTAAAGGCTAAACATGTGGAAGTCATCAGGGGTCACTTTGGGTCAAAATCAGTGATCTTTGTAACCTTGTGACCTACAGTATATTAGGATTGCACCCACACTGCTGGATGTAGACTATTTGGATAAAAAGGTCATTTTTAGGACATCCAGGGGTCATGAGAGGTCAATTTGGTAATAATTGTTGACTTACTTGAAACTAGAAGGTGTAGTCAACATAAAGTGCCAAAATGTTTCAGGCCAGTTCAAGCTCATCAGCACTCATTTGACATAAAATTTGCAAAGACTATTGGATATACATGGTGGAAATTAAATGTATAGTGCCTGGGGAGCAGTTGGGGTCCAACAGGAATGGCAATATTAATGTTCTTGTTTAGGATCACTTTTACCTTCAAGCTAGTAGGCCAAATAGTAAAGCCTCAAACTCCACCCCTTGTATTATGGGTTATTATTATATTACAATTAAAGTCCATATTTCCCTGGGGTTCATGCAATGAATTACATACCAGAATGTCACTAAGTTTACTTTCTTTTGTTTTAGAAATGTTGGCTTGTATTGATATTTCACAAGTTTGAGCTACCGCACCCTTGGTGCTCTAGTTTGAGATGTAGCATGGAAATAACAATTGAGTAAATTGTAAATCTTACCAGAATGCTAAGATTTTTAAGCTCCTGTTTTACTGCACACTTGACTTACCACACTCAGTTGTATTATCTCTGCCACTGTGGACACTGTATTATTGATTCCTTGCTTAAGGCAGGCAAGGAATCTATGCGATGGTGATGTCATGTGTGTATGCGTATGTGTGTGTATGTGACCGTTAGCTTGTAAACACGATATCTCAAAATAGCAATGACGGACACTTTTAATATTTGGTATATAGATTTTTCATGTTGAGAGGAGGAAGCCTATTGTTTTTGGTAGAGGTCAAAGGTCATTTGAGGTCACCAGAGATCAAAAACCGAAAACTTTGTAATCACGATGTCTAAAGATAGCAATGACCGACATTTTTCATATTTGGTATGCAGATTTGTCATGTCAAGAGAAAGAGACCCTATTGTTTGTGACAGAGGTCAAATGTCATCTGAGGTCACCGGAGGTTAAACTGCGGAAACCTCATAAACAGCTTGTAAACAAGATATCTCAAGATAGCAATGACTGACACTTTTCTTATGTGGTATATAGATTTTTCATGTTGAGACGAAGAACCCTATTGTTTTTGGTGAATTGGGTCAAGGATCATTTGAGGTCACTAGAGGTAAAAAGCCGAAAAGCTCGTAATCACGACATCTCAAGATAGGAATGACCGACACTTCATATATATATATATATATATATATATATATATATATATATATTATATTTGTTGTGTTGAGAGAAAGAACCCTATTGTTTTGGTGAGGTCAAAAAACAAAATATGCCAAGTATTTCCAAGATCGTCATCTGGGTTCAAAGGAGGTCAAAAAGCAAAATTTACCAAGAATTTTCAAGATCCAAGATCCTTTGGAGTTGAAACCCTTTCAAGACACTCCTGTTTTCTTTTTTGTTATATTTGGTGGGGTTCAAAGGTCATGTGAGGTCAGCAGAGGTCAAATAGTTAAAACATTGGAAAATGATACAGCCAAGAGATAGATTTGAGCGATAAACCTCAGTGCAACAAAACTTCCCCATTTGGCAAGGAATCACTAAGCCTTTGGGTTTTCTGGTTTACTTCAATATGAAGAGGCTTCCTCCTGAAATGACATGTAATGCCTACAGCAGACTGCAATATTATTGATGCTGTACTAACAAAGGAGTGGGTGAACTAGCTATTTCTACAGTCACCTGTCTTTCCTTCTTTTAAGATGTATCTTGAAAGTCAATTTAATTCAAATTTCTCATATGTTTTACAAAAGTTAAAGTAGAAAAATGTGTGGATGCAAACATATGATGGGCACTAGAAAACAGAGGAAAACTGTTATCAAAGCTATTGACACTAAAAGTGGTCTAAAATGTAGAAGCTACTGTTGTGTGGGGATCAAGAAGATAATGTTAGGGTTGAAACAGTGTATTGCATCTTTGATCAAAACTGTTGTACTGTACTTGATAACATAGCAGTACAGGTAGGAAGCTTTTCGAGACTGGGGGGCTGAACCTTGTTTTGGATCGCTGTCCTGGAGAAGGGTATAGGGGGAGGGGTGTCCCCTCCCCTTTGGAAAATTTTTGGGTATTTGAGCATCCTCAGATGCAATTTGGTGCAACATTTGGGACAAATTTTATGGAAAATTACTGCAAAAATTTGACATTTCTTACAGAAGAGACAAATAAGGGTTTTTTGCCCTTGGATCTTGGGGTGGAAGCATACTTCTGCCCCCACATTTTTGACTGGGGGAATAGATCCCCCAGCCCCCCCCCCCCCCCGCTTCCTACGCCTATGCTTGATAATACTGAAGTAAGTGTGATCCATAGGTACATATGTTTATATACTGTATAATACTAGCAACCAACTGTATAGTATGTGTACTGTGTGCTACCTGCAAACTGCAACCCACCGATGAATCATTACATCAATTATATTTCAGGAGCAACTGTTTAGCTTTGAAGCAATGAAGAGGACACTTGCTTACTTAGTGTCACCTGAAGAGTTTGAAGAGCTCAGAAAATATTTTGGTGTGACAGAAGAGATTATTCAGAGGAGATTAGAGGCAGGTAATGAGGATAAGACAAAAAAATTAAGTGACAAACAGAAGACAGTGAGGAAGATGAAGTGTCTTCTTACTGTCATTGAAGAGAAGGGCCACCTGAATCATTACAACGTTGATGAATTGACCGATGCAGTGTCCACACTTGGTGATGAGATTCGCATTTCTGATCTCAATGGACCCATGGAAGGATATTCTCTTCACAGCAGTAAGTCTTAACATACTGTAATATTACACAGTACCTACCTGCCTCTCACTCCTTGCTGTCATGCTGCTGATATTAACTGGATCTTTTACAAAGCTGTTGGTTTTGGTTGATGATATTTCCGTTCATGGGCTGGCATTATAAAAGTTTTTGTAAATTGTAATTTGAACCAGTCATAATTGATGTGATTTGCTTTTTAAGTATTTTGTTGAGCGACCTCCTAGGTATAGAGAAAGGTCTAGAGCTATCTGTTTAGAAGTCCTATCTCACCCAGAGATATGGAATTTTAATTCCCCCAATTTAATGTACTTTTTACCCCCTCCAATCAAACTGAAAACTTCTATCCACTACCCATACTTTATATATCTGCTGAGTACACTGCTGTGTGTGATTTTGATGCTGCTGTAATTTGACCTTGTCTGTGCAATATGTGATGCACTGTGGTACAGTACATTTCATTTTGCAGGTCTGCACAATTCATCATTCTGTAGACAAATGACAGTAGCTCATGTTTGATACTACTGGTTGTCAGTAAAAACACAGTCACCAGTTGTTCAATTATATAACCTCTGTCGTGTGTAGCTTTGTAACTTTTGAGAATTATGGTTTCAATGATTGTGCCAATCCTTGAACGCACAAAAATACCCGATTATTAAATGTGGTGTTTCAAATGAGCAACTTTTTGCCATTTAAAGTTTAGACTACTTCCGCCCACCCCAACCAGCTGCCCAAACGTGTATTTGAACAGTTAGTCTGGAACTGGTGTTACAGTCTATGAGGAGCAGAAAGAGAAGCAAATGATGTAAAGTCATATGAGCAACACAGAAGAGTATGAAATGTACTGAAATAATCATAAAATCTCTCAAAAAATTTGAAAGTACGCGCAACTATTGTAATTATGTGTAACAGAGTTCACGTAGTCATCAGAATCATCATGATTACTGCTCAAATCACACAAAATACATTGACTCTGCACAAAATATTGCATTGACCAGTGCCACTTTTGGATGTTGAAAGAGAAAAGTTACTTGGTTTAGACCAGATTAGTTTGGTTTTAAATCTCTGCATACAATACAATACATACATATCATAACAAAGAGGCATATGGGGCTGTAGTTGACAACTTAAAAATCCCAAAACATGAAGTAATTGAACAAACCTCAGAATCAGCTTGAACATTATGACCGATGTTGTGAAAAACAGTGGACATTCACTAGATTAGTTTACTAATGTTAGCCTTCAGTTCAGTGGCGTAGCCAGAGGGGGCTGAGGGGGCAGAGTACCCCCCCTCCCCAGAAATTTTGGGGACGCAATGGGTGATGTTGAAAAAATGAAGGAAAGCAAAAAAAGAAAAAAGAAAAAAAAAACGGCGAGAGGAGGGAGGGATGGGAAGTTGGTGGGGCGGAATGGGAGGGGTAGGGATCTAGGCCTCTGGGATGAGTAGTGATGGTGGAATCCGCAGCAGAACGGACGGCATATTTATTTTATGCAGGATGCATTGGCTATAGGTCCCCGAAAAGTCAATCAAAACCTTGGATATTAATGATTTCATCTCGTCTGAAAACAGTATTCCGAATTTTTTCTCCTTTTTTCAACAGATTATGCCTTGGGGCCTGAGCCCTAGCCCTTTTTTGGAACCCTAATCCTGATTTTGAAACAAAATAAATAAATCCCGAAAAGTATTGGTTGTCAATGTCATTTTCACTCAAAGGGCGGGCCACCCCTCCAGGGGTGGCGCCAGGTTGAGGCAGGGAGAAGGGGGCCATGGCCCCACGTCGAGGAATTTTTACAGTTTAGTCGGGGAGTCTTAGTCGATACGATAAAGCATGCAGTCCCCGAAGGCGACAGTCTCCCCGACGGTTTACCTGTTTTTGCTCTCAAGAGAACAACTTCTCTAATAAGAACCCAAAATTTTCGGCGTGCTTCGCGCGCTGTTGGGTCACTCCATTTTCTTCGATATTTCCATTCCACATGGCTAGATAGCACAAGTCCTGTCCACCTTACCAAGTAACATGTACGCAGAGTACACAGCTTATGTAGAGGTCGTAAATTTCATCCCATATCTCAATGCCTATAGTTGCTGTTCTCTAATGTGTGTCATGCTGTACGGTCAGTTGGTGAGCGAGTCCAGGTGGTATCGATACAATGTACGTTCTTCCCGATACGGTCTTCATCCCTTATAGTTTTCTTTCTATCTTTTTGTTCTTAATGATTACATTTTTTTTTGTGGAAGCCTTCCAAAAATTTTCACGCGCTTCGCGCGCTTTGCAGTTTCACAATTCAGATTCAAAAGAACGATATTAGTGTGCAACTTGGCTCTTTAAGTATTAAGTGACATTATGCAAAATATGCCCTGCAATGGCAAGGGATAGTTAGGTTCCTTCAAATCCCCTACTTTTCACCATGCACCCCTTTGACATAGTGGGTTGTCGAAACTTGGGGTAGCTGGCATGGCCTAGCGCCCGTTCGGGAAAATTCTGTCGCCACCCATGGTCGGTTTACTTGTTTTGGCTTTCAAAAGGATCGTTTCTGAGATAAAACCCACAATTTTCGGTACGCTTTGCCCACTCTTCCTCAGTTCCGTTACTTATAGCTAAATATAGTACAATGTCATCTTATTTCCATAAACCTAAGTATTGTTCTCTTTTGTCTGTCGTGAGGTACGGCTAGTGACCCGAGGATTGAAGTAAAGTGTAAGTTATGTCTGATAGGGCCCACCTGCCCGAACAATTGACCTATATAAGTTTTAAACAAGTATAGATTCTCTTTAGTGTAGGATTACCCACAAATTTTCGCGCGCATCACGCGCTTTGCAGTTTAACAGTGTAGATTCCGGATAAAAACGGTATCTATGTTCCTCTAGTATATACAAATTTTATGCAATATATGCCCCGCAATGGCATGGTATAGTACACAGGGTTTCTTCAAATACCCCCTCGTCAACCCCTCGACAGCATCGGAGCTGTCGGAGTTTCGGGTCGCTGACCTCCCCGTAGAGGAGTCTGGCCCCCTTCGGGCAAATCCTGGGCCACCCCTGCGCCCCTCTAGAAACCGTTGTGGAGAACACTGGGATCTAGTGTAATAAGAAGCACCATTTTGCATCTAAGCCCTTCGAGACAGCAAAAAAATTTCACAAGGGGAGGGTTATACCCCTCCCCCAGGACTACGGTCAAAATGGGGACGAGTCGCCTTTGCCTCCTCACACTAAAATCTGGCTACGCCCCTGCTTCAGTTGAGCTCTAGCATTTAATTTGTCTACATGCATGGTACAGTGAAAGTTTGTGTAGGCTAAACATATGCCAGGTAATAACGTTTCTCCTTACATTTAGTTGTAGGGAATATGAAGATCATGAGGACAGAGATGATGAACAGACAGAAGGCATGGGAAGATGAAAGAAATCAGCTGAGTAGTAAACTAGAGACAGCAGAGAGTAAAGTAAAGGTAAGAAGCTGCAGAGTAAGGTATTACAGTTGTACTAGTGTACAGAGTGAATTAAGATTATAAAGGCATTACAAAGTGTTAAAGAAATGTGACATCTTAAAAGTATTCTAAGTGTATGTAAGAGAATATCTCATTATCACTTGCCCTTAGATACGTGTGTTTAATTTGACCAAGGTTGAAACATGAATACGGTAAAACATTGAATAGCATTCATTGTAGATTGGGGTTAAACTTAAATGAAGTGAAGGATATAAATTAAATCAAATAATCAAAATGTTTCATTAGCGTACATGCCAAGATATTAAAGAAGTAAAAATGATGTCCAGTGCCCCTTTGACATTTCAAATTTCATATAACACAATAAACTGTTGTGAAGTAAACATTTGCTTGAAAGTTTCATAACTTCCAAACACAGCATTCTTTGGAGATGGGGTTCACACCACATAATGGAAGAAGCCCTAATTTTATGAAACATTTATATTTTGTAACTGGAAATTACTTCAAGTTGTTTGACAATGTCTTGTGGTAGGGTTTGAGGTAACAGAAGAACACGTCCCTTAACAGTATGCCGTACAGGTTAAAAAAGGTTTCATGAAATGCAGAATGGCCAGTGACTGCTACGTTTGGGATCTGACAGTAAACTCACTTAAGTTTCAAATCAACTATTTCCCTGTAAAACAGGCCACAACCTACTGTACTGCGAAGTGTAGCTTGTAAACACGTAGTACCTTAGTCAGGCGCGGATCCAGACATTTCGAAAAGGGGGGGGGGGGCTGAACTTAAAGAAAGCGGGTGATGGGGGGGGGATTTAGGCGTGATTCTCTGCCCAAAATATGTAATCCTGCCAGAAGGACTACCTAAGCGGAGCGCCACCATCAGTTGGCGCGGAGAGTACAGAAAATTTTGAAAAATCGCGACCCCTCAGACAGCCGGAAATGGCATTTACCAGGCCTGTAAGTAGAATCTAAGCAGCCGTTATTTTGAGCTTTCGTTTGCAACAAAATTTGCACTTCAATAAAAAATGAGCAAACTACAAAGTGATCAGAAAATTACCAGATAAAACGTACCACTACCATTGGATGAAATGGTAATGTAAAGAAAGCTAGTTATTTGAAAATGAGCTTGTATGCGCATTCTGCAAACTATTTTACTAATTTGCCACTCGAGATTTTGATGAATATAACTTTCAAAATTCATGCAAGGTACTGTAGGATGGTGTCGCATCGCATACCGGCTATACTCCTATATAAATTTCATCGAACTTTACAAGGATCCCATGTGTTTCAGCAGCCTGCTTAACTCAGACTCAGAGGCTTTCATGCCCGAATTGTCCTGAGTCGGGAACTGCATAAGACAATGGCTCTTACAAAATCGATTTATTTTCGCGCGTTTTCCGAGCAAGGTAGTGGCCTGTATATACATAATTAATTATATGCATCCTGAGCAAAAAAGGGCGAAAATTATCTTCTTGTGAAAAAACGCCCTAGGTTTTCGGTTTCGGTTTCGACACACTTGATCCCCACACTCACAGACCGTACGCATCTAAAAAAAGAAAAACAAACCCGACCAAATAAGTAATCAAAATCAACTAACAAGAAGGAATGTCCTAATTCTCCATTATCAACACCAACGACTATACGGGCTTCAATTCTTATGTTTCGTATCATAAATTAACACTAAAAAACATACTTTTCTTCCTCAAAAACTGTCGAAAATTGTAAGATGCCTTTAACACTTCTCCGTCATGATTGTTCCCGATTGCTATCCCTCCATACAATGGACCAACGTTGGAAGCTGAGACAACATACTAAACGTACCGACCGTTCACAGCCAATACATTGCACACGTGGGCTAACTTGAGACTGTGTGATCATAGTTCGGTAATGCTCATGACATATTAGCAACTATACACATTGGTATCGTGGCGAAGGCTAAGGGGCGGCGGGGAAAGCCCCGTAAATATTCACCGTGGCTGAATATCATACGAGGTTCATGTATTTGGTACTGCATTTGTGTCATTGTGAGGAAAGGAAGGGTGCTCATGAGCCTGAAAAAAAAAAACTCTTTGAATGTTCACCTAGATTAACATTGTGCTAATTTTCGCGTATTTGTTATTGTTTATTTGGCGAAAAAGGTGGGGGAGGGGGCTGAGGCCGGAAAAGCCCCCCACTTTGATCCGCGCCTGTTAGTTGCACAAAATTTTGTAGCTGAGTTAGATGATTTTTGTGGAAGCAGTGCATGCTTTTGTCAATCTCCATAATAAGTAATGGAGTGTTTATAACTACTTTGCAGGTCAGTCACTTGAAATTAGCAAGCATATGTGTACATGAGCGGCGATCATGGGACGGACAGGTGGACATGTCCCCCTCAATATTTTTGGTAGGGGGACATATCAAATCCCCCCCCCCCCCATATTTGAGGTATACAGAAAAATAAATGTTGAAACACACATTTTCGACGTAAATAATTGTGATATTAGACTTTATGCCAGATGGGGAGAAATTCAGATCAGAAATATGTGCTCTATGTCCTCTGGAACGCACCAATTGCTTGGCTTACAGGGGCTTTGCAGGCTGGGGGTGTAGAATATGCCCACGGTATTTCCTGCCTGTCGTAAGAGGTGACTAAAGGGAAGGACTTGCACCATATTTGAACTGTATTTGAAACCAAACTTGAATTTGTCTTGAACCATATTTGAAAGCATATTTAAACTTTACCTTTTTATCTTGTTGACACTATATAACACATTCGTGTTGGTGTGTCGTTAAATCTCATCTAACTAACTAACTAACTAACTAACTAACTAACTAACTAACTAACTAACTAACTAACTAACTAGCTAGCTAGCTAGCTAACTAACTAACTAACTAACTAACTAACTAACTAACTAACTAACTAGCTAACTAACTAACTAACTAACTCAGGAGCCCTATGGTGGTTCCCTGTACCTAGTGGTATATTTACGGGACCTATGGCTATGGTCCTCTTTCACTGATGCCGATTTCTGTTTTTAGTTCCTAAAAATACGTAATTTTTAACACAAATTTTCCTTCAAAAGGTCGCATATGGGGCACCAGATTGCATGTAAGGGCTCTTTCAAAGGGGAGGGGGAACCCCTCCCCCAGGTCGGCAATCACACGACATAATGCATGGCCCCCATGAGAGAAATCCTGGCTATGCCACTACCCTGTACCCCTGGCCGGAGGCCCAAAGTGTTCACCCAAGCAAGTGCCCCCCAAATATTTTTAACAGATTGCCGCCCCCTGTTTGTGTAGATGAAGGGAACAAGTGAGTAACGTTCCCCCTTTTATTGGCAAGTAAACATGCTTTTATAACATTGCGATTTTACAGGATGTAGCAGCATACACAAACATGGCTGCATACAAACAGAGTGAACAGGGCATCATGAAAGTTAGTGTAAAGGCAGGTGTACTTAGCATTTTGTGCTGTGATACAACAACCTTTGACATGCAGTGAATTACCTATGGATTGATGTAAGGGCCTACTGTGAGAGAATTGCAACAAATTGCAGGAAACTTGTCTTGTCTGAATCTGTCTGTTAAAGCTGGTGATGACAGTCAACTTCTGAACTTCAGACCATTTATAAGCAAATCTAAATTGTCGAGAACTTTTGCAAAATCTTTTCCAATTTAAAATTTTGTCAGGCAATGTAGGCAATTTCACAATCAGGGTACATAATTGAGATTTTGCACTTCATTGCTGGCAATTTGAAAACCCCGAGTGCCATACCAAATTAAATTTTCCAATATGTGAAAGCCTGCCCACACAATCTTAGGTGTAAATTTGGGCAAAATCCAATTGGTAATAAAGTATTGTTCATTTTATGGGCTAATTTTTGAAAAATGCTTATGTCAAATGAGAATCAGTAAAATGCATAAATTTGGTAATATTAAAATGAACCCAATTAAAAACAATTCTTTCTGGTTTCCTTTTACTGACACTCTTCTTTAGTTGAAACAGTTGATTATTGATGAACTTTATGAAGATGTATGTGTACCAATTCGGTCAAAATGCCCTCTCCAGAATATGGACCATGTTTGACCCCCTAATGGTGGAAAATCTTAGAACAAACTTCATTAAATGCTTTTCATTTGTTCATACTGTGCACCTATGTATACCTGTGAAAGGGCATTTGGATACAACAGATATTTTCAAAATTATGACAATTCCAAAAATGCCACTGAAAATTCCGTCAAAATCATGTCCTCTCCAGAACGGCATGTATTTTGCCTGGAAAAGGTTATGTCTATTTCATAGGATCCCTCAGTCATCTTAATGTGCTCTTCCTGATCAAAGGATTCTGTTCATGGACTTTTTGCCACTCCTCTGTAATAAAATGATGTCAAGATAGACGATTGGAATTGTCAAAAATGAATGTCCTCTCCAGAACCGGTCCAATGAACACGTTCCGCAGTACATATTTTCCAGAATGAGTACAAATAAACAGTTATTTGGTTTTCATGATTGATCTTTTGTGTCATAGATATGAGTAGAATTCAAATGTCGATTTCTACACTTAATTAATCCCAATAAGGAAGAACCGATATCAGTGACTAAAAAACTGGAAATTGAATAAATTTTTAGTAAGAAAATAACACAGAAGAAATCTATCCATGTGGTTTTATTATCTATTCTAACTTGGAGACAGAACAGAAACCAACTCATATATTTGTTACCATTACTTTGAAGAGAAAGTTTATTTTGAACTTTTTCAAGCATAGTCATGCCTGATATACACGATATTTTTTCAATGCAGCAAGATTAAGCGCCAAAATTCCAGGATACAAAACTTCAACATGTATCAATCCACACAATTGTCATAGGACACTTGTAGAACACTTTCTAAAATTCAAGCCCTTTGACTGCTAATTATATGTACCCTGATTGTGAAATTGCCCATGTTGTGAATTTGATATAATCTACTACTTAAAAGATAAATGGCAGTTTGTAAAGACAGAGATTCTTAGTTTTTTTGATTAAGTATGTGCCCCTAGTACTGCGAATGTCCATCCTATGTAGATGCTGTACAAGGACACAATGTCAATCCCATGTAGATGGTGTATCAGGACACAATGACACTCCCATGCATGTAGATACTGTTCAAGGACACAATGACAGTCCCACATAGATGTACCAAGGCACAATGACAGTCCCATGCATGTAGATACTACATGGACACAATGACAGTCCCATGCATGAAGATACTGTACAAGGACACAATGATAGTCCCATGCATGAAGATACTGTACAAGGACACAATGACAGTCTCATGTAGATACTGTACAAGGATACAATGACAATCCCATGTAGATGTTTTACATGCCATGAGTATTCCTATCCTTCATTAAAGAAAGCACTCCTGTAATTTTATTTGCTGTGTGGGCACTTCATATTTTTAAGGTGCAGTATTACAAACTGTTTCTCCCTTCACGTTTATTATAAACCTTCAGATACGAGCGAGTGGCGCTCTTTACAAATGTACAGGCTCAACACTTAACATCTTTTCCATTTTCAAGAAAAAAAAAACGAGAAAAAGTATATACATAGGTTAACATAACCCAATAAAAGTAAACAGAAATTGAACCTTCTTCAATGTAAAACTGAAACACTATAAAAATGTCTTTCTCTCGTCTAATCACTGTTTAAATCCACAGGCCACTTAAAGTGTCTTAAACATAGTCCTTTAAGTAGGCTGGTCTCCTCCTTGCTCTGTGACTGCGTCTTAGAGGGACTGGGAAAACAGTGTTGCTTGGGCTTTGTGTAGGAGCACCCTGTGATAAATTTGATCTACCAACGCGTTGATCGCGACGGACCGTGCGACGCGGGGTGCGCTGAGTGAAATAAAACCGCTCCTTCGAAAGCTTAAGGTCTCGCCTGTTTTGAACAAATATGGCTCTGTCCTCAGTTTGAACTTTATACGATCTAATGTTAACTTTGTCAATGACAAGTGCTTTCCTCTATTTCTGATTATCACCATGAGGTTTCATGCGAACCAAACATTAACGGCCCATTTGCATGAAGTTTGCCCTTTTTAGAGGTGAAGCTGCTCCGCAAAAAGACGAAAACCATGGTACGGACGCGTTTAGTTACGATTTTCGCTGGGTCATGACTCTAAATGCTTACTGTTAATGTTTCCCTTTCATCCGTACCTTTTAACCGCTTTTGTTGGGTACTTTTTAAGGGCTTCCCAGGGTCAACGCTCGTTGCCACCATTGGAGAACTGGTCGAGGGGTTCGTGTTAATCGTCAGGGACGTAAAAACAATGCGCTAGTGATGGTATGAAGAACTGCACATAGAACCTTTTGGACGCTGTTGGAAGGACGTAAGTGAATTTCCTCTCCACAATAGAGTACAATGCTGTTGGTCTATGATGGTCCTTTGGTCCTTGAGGGGAGGTATCATCGATGGGATATTGTTTATTTGTAGGCGAATAAAGATTTTTGTTTTCTTTGGCGATTTATAAGACTTAGGCTGATTCTGCTGTTTCCATGTGTTACTTTGGGGTTATAATGGGAGAGAAAACTTGTTGAAAAGTAGTGAACCTAGCATATTTTTTTATCTGTGCAAACTGAGTCAACACACAACTACAAAAAAAGAGTGGCTGCAGAGTTAAATGGTTGGGCTGAACCATTATCTGAGTACAGATACAGTTACTCAACTTGCGCACTCCGTGGCGGGAGAAAAATGAGGCGCTTATAAGACCGATGGCGCTTTCAATCAACACGCACGTGATCGGTAAAACAGCAAGAATGCCTTTTGATCTCGAAATGCGATCAAATTCAAAATAATCCGAATACCGCAAGTCAACACAGTAACTCATGTACTCTGAACCATCAACATAAAAACAAAAGAGGTCGATAGCTAAGTCATTTTTCCCTTGAAGGGCAAGAAATCTGGTAAGTAGTCAAATGAGGTTAAAGTGAGGAGGGTTTTCTTTAGGTTTGAGTCGATTGTTGGATGGAAGCTATTTTGCACGTTTCACACATTTGGAAATGTAGGATCTTTCTTTAGTTCGGGGTATGTCATGTTTTGGACACAGTATATGAAACATGTTTTTCACGGGTGGCTAGACGTATTGTACTTTCAGAGTCCCCCTAGATTGGGCACTGTGTGAAAAAGTTCTCTCGTAGCAAATGGCGTGACGGGCAGATTTTTTGGTACAAACTGATTTCTAGATCATCCTTTCAAAATGACATTTGGTCTTGTATGGGAGAGTTTCATGTTTTGAAACTGTAGTAATAGGGTAAAAATAAAAATGTAGGCAGTGTGTCAACGGGTTAACCAGTTGTAGGCCAAGGACCAGACCAATATGAACAACTTGACCTTTACTGTAAACCAGGGTCAGTTTGTTGGTGGCAGTTTCATTGGTATTTCTTTGTGCAGCTGTTTCCTCCGGTGACAGGGCAAGTTCAGTAGAGATGAAACCAAGAGTTTCAAAAATCATGCTCCAGATAGGGTTGTTCTTTGCATGAACCAATTGCTCGGGATAGGCGTATTCGTGCTACATATAGCTCCGTGCCAGGTTGTAATAGCAAATTTCGGACGTCAATATTGATAGAGTCCGAAGAAGTCTCGGTCTGAGTGCACAAAGTGGTTTGCTGATCTTGTCCCACAGGATTATTGGTCCTCTAATGACCTAATTTATATAGTAAATGGGGTGGGATTTCTTTCTTGTGAAGAACCATAACAAACCTGAGGCCAATAGCTCCTTTTTCGGATTTGGAGCATAATTAACGCTCAGGAAGACTGATGTCATTGAGCGAAAAACTATGCGATAACAGAAGCGGGAAGTCCCTCTTAGTTGGCCATGAGCGGACAGGGGGAAAGGGGGGCATCCTAATTTCAACTGAATCAGAAGCATCTCCCTGGCCTTCTTGTTTTGACATTTGTGTATCGAAGTACTGTGGAGGACTGGGGTGCTTTGTTACAAGTCTAGTTTAATTGTTGTTTGAAATGCCTCATCACACGCCCGTAAGGTCCCCAGTTCCAGGGCACTATTTCGGTGTGTGTGGTATAGATTTACCAAAGAGGCTCAGTGAGATCTGACAAGTGAGGAACAAACTTTGTGCGAGATTTCGTTCACCATAAACCTATAAGTCGTTGGCCCATCTTGCACCATCAGCTGGTGGAAGTTGGTGTTGGCATGTGTAAGACACAGCTCTAACTTTGGGTTGCAGGATCGACGGAATTTCAAGGATCCACTTGATGTGAGTACACTAATACCGATGAAATTAATAGAGTTAAGCTTGTATTTGAAACTTAATTGGCTTTGGGTTTCAATGATTATGTTCATCAGATTCACGAAAACGCTGATAGGGGTGGTAAATGCTCCGTCGATATTATTGTCATGGTTACGATGTTATGCTTTCTTTTTAAGGGAGATTTTCCTCACGACCAGTTTATTTAAAATTAAAATACATCGGCAACAATATGTATTCCTTATTAAGAACCCTCCAAGACATTGACTCGAGGCTTCTGCTTGGAAAACTTCTGGGGCTGGTGTTGATGTCCATAAGGCATGCGATGATAAGCAATATCTAATAACCCCGAGGGGGTCTGGAAGGTAGTTAAGAAAATGAAAGACACTTCATCGTAACTTACACGGTGTAAAGAAGCCTTCCTCCTAAAGTCTGGGGCTTTTGAAAGGACTTTAACTAACTCCCGAGTCAAAGCAACGTCCCTCGAACTATCATAGACAACATGGATAGTGTAATTGACGACCGTGTTAAAGGCTACATTCTTAAATAGTTGTGAGGTCTATAAAACACAACTCAGCTGTGTTTTCCGCGTCTGTCTTTTTCAACACGAGGAGGGGGAGACCGTATGTCAAAAGTTAGTAGCAACCAATCAGTTGGTTTGTGTCTACCTTTTCCATGATAAACTTTAGCTCAGTCACAAATAGTCCTCAAGTCTTTCGGCTTTTTGTTTCTTTCTTCTTGGAAGATTTAGTCTGTATGTTGCATAGACAATGGACTCTAACGTGGAGGGCTTTCAATTCTTTGACATTTTCGAGATTGCATAGACAATGGAACTCTAGCGTGGGGGGGGTACGCTATTACTAGGATTGTACTGTTAAAGTCCACACTTGCCAAGGTTAATTTTCTTTATCCTTTCTTCCTCTTGATTTCTTCTTTTTCTTTTTCTTTCTTTCTTTATGAAATTTTTCTCCAGGCGACTAACAAGACGACGAGCCTTGAGAAAGCATCAACAAATTTATATTCGCTAAAAATTATCAGATGTCGGCATATTCAGAGAGAAGCAGAATGTGACAACACATCACGGATGGCACAATCATTATCGCTTTAAATTCAACAATCAATTACGACAGGCCTATGCATTTTTCGAACCGCTTTGCAGATAAATTGTTCGAGTTTCGAGGAGGCCTTGTGAAATGTTCTCTTATTTGACTGTAATGATGAGCTTGCATTTTGTTCCTGCGGCAAGTACTAACGCTTTGGAACGCGATAAGTGGGGGTCTATTAACCAGCTGCAACAACGATAAAAAAATAAACGACTTAGCAAGTTTATAGGGGGATTTCATTACATTAAGTTTACAGACTTCCAAGCCATCGAGAAACAAACGTGAGTCAAGGCACTGTACATGGCGTAACTTTTCTGTGAATGTTTTTGCTCAATTTGACCATCAGATGACAGAATATGTGCTCCTGAGCGAAGAACTATTACCAAGAAGCACCACAATCTATTTGCATAGGCAGGTAATGTTCATGCTAGCCCACTAAGAGTGGGGTACATGCATCAATACAACAATCCTTAATTGGAAACGAAAAGAAGGAGAGCGTCCGCTTATTATTTACATTTGGTTTACATTATAACCAAAGCGTCAAATGATGAAGCACCCAAAACGACGTCGTCTTTCTCTAGCAATGCTGTGGTCAAAATCATGACTTGAGAATCGGCATTGTGTCTGCGATTAGCAAATCTTTGACAACTTTTGTACTTTTCTTTGAACTTCTTAAAGTCTAGCATTTTGATAGGCCAAATGTGTCTCAACTATTCCCCCACAGGGGGCACTTGCATACGGCAAATCACTTGCTTGGTGCTAGAGCGGTTGTTCTTTTCTGCTGGTTTTGGCATGGACTGGACCACAGGATTTACAGTCCCTTTATAATTATGTCACTTGACCTGCCTTACCCGAGACAAAACTTCTTTTTGGTTTTTTACACGTCTTGAAGCTTTTACTGTGAAGTGAGTTATAACCTATCCCATCAAAGCTCGTGACAAAGTTGACCATCCTGGGCATATTAGATGCCTTGAATGAGACATTGTGTTTAGAGCTCTCTGGTGGTGAAGTGCTTGGTTCCTTTAGCACGTCATGGGCTACCGGTGGACAAGGGAAATACATTTCTGAAGGGTTAGGATCAGATTCTTAAAAGGCAATAATTCCCTCTCAGGCCTAAGCCTTTCATCATCCTTTATTAGGGGCCAACAAACAATTCTGGTCCCCGTAAGCAAATGTTCATCAGCTAATAGGACCCATATTCACTAAGACTTGAATGCTAATTTTCATTCAACTTTAACTACATATGCAATGGGCAAATGTGTTTATTTTTTCACTTTTTGATTACAATCTGTTAAAACCAAAACCTTTCGATAACGTGACATTACAGGTTTAACCGCAACAGTACTCTGTTGACCCATTTTCTAAGGATAACAATCAAGGTCATTGTCTCTCGGGTTCTCATTCATAAATGGTAAACCCATGGGTGTATTCTCCAAAGCGCTTCTGTACCAAGTACATGTAATAAATGTTGCTACCAAAAGCGGGTATTGCATATCATCTTGCGTAAAACCAGTGGATGCAATACTTTATATATGAAAACTCCACAACTGCTTGAAAATTTCCCAGGTATTGTTTTTCATGTTAACCCACCCTCAAACAGTTAATATTTAGGTGGCAGATGGGGTCTAACATTTTTAATGGACCGAGTGTCCCCTTACGGAAGGAAAAGGACACTTTTGGCAACTCAGGTCTGCCAGGATCCCTCATTTGTGTCTTCCATCTGATGAAGCATGTCTTAAAAATACTGTGAACACTGGAGGAATGTAAACAAAAAGAATGCAGATACGGGTCCAAACTGTATGATCAGCACAGGAAAATATCCTTTTCCTACTAATCACTGGTCATAGGGGCTTTCACACCAAAAACCAGCAGTAATTTTTTGCTGAATGACAACCACTTTTAAAAAATGTGATACTGGTATGCCCAATATGATCAATAGGTGGTGTAATTGTATGATGGGCACAATACCGAGTGACACTGGGAGGAAATAGCCAAAGATGGCCTTAGGTGATAAAACTGCTCGAACTACAAGTCAACAGTCAGAACAGTACTTGACCTTATTGTAATACCTGGCTAGCTTGAAATCGTTAGTACAAGTTGTACGGACATCTTAATAGTCAACTAAATTGACACATATAACCTAGGCCTGCATGGGTAAAAAGACACACACAGACGCGAGCTGTACTGAAACAATAGGACCGTGAAAGACCCGTGCTCAAAGAATGACTACGTGCTTTGGGGTAGCTATACTTTGCGGCGGCAACCTAACCAAACGTTTTCACGGAAATAATGCAAAATCTCTCGTAATTGCGTAGTTGTAGCGGTACGTTTAGGGCTTTTATGGACAAAGCTTCACTTTAGTCACCGAGCTCTGTGTGAATATCTGCTGCAGGAGTCGAATGTCTTCCAGAACAGCGCCACGCCTATGCTTAAGAAATGGTCGATATTTGCGAACAAAAAAAATGAAGTCCTTGGTTAAACTCCATCAACGTGGTTTTCTTAAATATAACCGATTTATCCGCAGTTCAAAAAGTGGGTGGATGATTCGGAGTGGTTTGAAATGCCTCGCTAAATATCCCAAGTTCTGAGAACACCATGTGTATCCTCATCATTCAGACTCGTTTATTTATAAACCTTGCAGTAGATACGGGAGTGGTGTTAGCGAAGCGAGAGTGGCGCTGTCGTTAACAAAATGATAGGCAAGGCTCAGACACGCCTTTTTAACTTGACATAAGGGTGGTGGTGCACAGGGCTCGTGAGGTAATGGGGCTACAATTGGTTTTGAAACATCGTTATAACAAGCCCGTAGGCAGGTGTAGTCTTATATGGTAGCGCTTAGAACACACATGTCATGTGTAGCCATTACTGGTAGTGCCAGTAAGCTTACGTATTTAATTCTTTTATTTCAACAAGAACAATTTGTGTAAAACTTTAGTGTATCAAAAACTTATGAACAGGTACTGTGTTAAGTATCATGGATTTTAAACCCGACAGCTGAAACGGTTGGTACTAATACTTAACATCGAGTGCCTTGGGCAGAATGGCTTGCTGATGGTTTTTCAAGTTATTTGCAGGAGTGGTGTATTGAAGATAAGACCACAAGTTAGTAAAGACAACAGTTAGATAATCTGTAGCCAAAAAGTAGTCATGAAAAAGTCAGGATTAGGGAAATGATTTGGCTAGAGGTAAGGGTGTTTCAGAACTAGTAATAACGCTGATCAGGATGCATGTCACTGACTGACATACACCAGTAATTCATACTGATAGTTTTTTAAAAAGCTTAAAAATATATTTAACAAGTAACGCCATAAGCTAAAAGGCCATTCATTAATTCTGTTTGGTGGTGGGAATTTGTTTTTGTTTTTTTTTTGGGCCCCAGGGGTAAGGGAAGTTGTTTTAGGGTCGATGTGCATCTCTTTTCACTAAACAAACACCACCCTTCATTAGTACTGATTGTTTATAGATTTCACGAGAGTTGCTGTAAAATTCGTTGAAGTGGAGTGTTTTCTCTTTTTCTCTCTGGCTAGAAGTGGACTTTCCATGGCCAGAAGCATAAACGGGAAGAAGGGAGTTGGACAGGGTCAGTATCCAATCACTGCGACTATAACCATTAATATTGGTAGGCCATGCTGATATTCAATGGGATTCCATTTCAGAAAAAGTTACCGCAGTGGTAGAAAGTAAAAGTGGTATTTCCACTGTGTTTCGGAAGTGGTATGTTCTGGACGTGGATAGACAGGGAAAGGATAGGGGTCAGAGTGTATCGACTCATTACAACAGTCAGTTAGTTCCTAATATTGTGATTGGATTATTAAAGGTACTAGAAACGACAGCATTTTCCCCCAGCCAGATTGATGAGGGGAAACTAAGGAGTGGTGTCATTGTACACATTTTTCACAGGTATTTTGTTACACGTGCTGTCACAAACTACCTAAAAAAATGTCCCGAGTGATCACTAACAGATATTTCTCCGGGGTAAACCGCCTAAGAATTTGATGTAGGAAAATGATGGTTTCATAAGGTCCCATTTTACACATCTCTACTTTTTCTGTGGGATTGAATGAGTACATTTGGAGCCATTGGTGTTCCGGTAAATGCGTTTTGTGGGTCTAAGTAGGATTATAGAAATGAGCAAATTTATAATGAGGTGATCAACAAAGATAAGGGTATTAGTTTTGAATTTGAATGAGTCATGGGGGCCTGCAATTGCAAATTGTTACAACCATTGGAATTCTGAATTGATAGAGAATTATGATCATTTGAGTGAAAAGACGTGTAACTATGGTAATAGAGTTCTTAAATAGGATTTTTTTCCACGATTTCATAATAACTTTAACCGCAGAAACATTTAGAAAGACCTCTTGATGATCTACAAGATCAGCTGGTGCAAAACCCAAGAACAGGAGAAGGAATGTTGAGAATAATAGACCAAAACAATTGGAGAGACTCAAGATTAAAGAGGGGCTGAAAGGAGGGCTAGAAAAAAAATGACCCATTAAAGGAAGAACTGAGTGCAAGGTCCTTTCTAAACAAAGTATAGAAACACTAACCAGAGAGGAATGCTAGAACGGAGATGCAAAATGAAGTCTGTCAAAGAGAATAAAATAAAGAACATATTGCAGACGAATTAAAACAGACAAAACAAAGTAAAACAGAGTCTGACAGAGAGATAAAAACAATGGCAGAAGAACTAACACAGATAAGAATAGAGTCTACTAAAAAGATAGAAACACTAAATGAGGAACTTGAACAGACTCGAATGAAGTCTGCAACAGAAGTAGAAACATTGACAGAAGAACTAGCGCAGGTGAAAAGAGAGTCTCATACGAAGATAGAAATGCTAACAGAGGAACTAGAACAGACTTTGCAAGTTTTAGATTTAACTAAAACAGATTATGCTAATAAGATAGAAAGGTTAACTACAGATCTAAATGAGACCAAACAGAAGCTGCTTACAAGAGTCAAAGAGTTAGAGACCACCAATAAAAAGCTGGAGTTGACTAAGCAGACTTTAAAAGAAACAGCAAAGGACAGAGATAATACCAAAACTGAACTTAAACAGTATCAACTAGACTTTACCAAGGAATCAAAGGCCCTCAAAGAGGTTCTGAACCATGCAAAAGAAGCGATGGCTGAACTTCATAAGGTATATTTACTGTTTAAACAATAAGATAAAATGATAATAGCAAGACAGTTTACACTTTTTCCAATGTCCCCTTGACTCTTTGGTAAAAAGTTGAAGGGTGAAAACCAACCATTATTCCTGAAGGAGTTCTGCACCCTTCAGAAACTACATCCCCAAGGGACAGTAAGTCTTCACAGGACCAACCTCTTGATCCTCAGACCTCTACATTTTCACTTGTATGTTTCAAAAGGTTTCAAAAAGTTCAAAAAAAATTGTACAGTATGTTTTTAAGAGCACAGAGAGAATCAGAAATTCTATCACACTGTATACTTGATGCGATGTAAGTGTTAAATTTGTAATACTCACTTATTTTCTAGAGACCAGTGGAGGATAAATCTTCAGTTGAATCAGAGGACACCAGAGATGAAGATGGTGCAATCCTTGCAGGTATGCAGTGTCACCTATTAATATTAACACACATCACTATTGTAGACGGTAAAATAGATGATGAAAGGTTATAATAACATTGGTATATGAAATCAGGGTTACAGGACTGTGGGAGGCTGGGTAATTGTTCTGGGTTTGTTGGAATATACCCCCCCCCCCCCCCACCCCCCCCCCCCCCCACCCCCCCCCCCCCCCACCCCCCCCCCCCCCCACCCCCCCCCCCCCCCACCCCCCCCCCCCCCCACCCCCCCCCCCCCCCACCCCCCCCCCCCCCCACCCCCCCCCCCCCCCACCCCCCCCCCCCCCCACCCCCCCCCCCCCCCACCCCCCCCCCCCCCCACCCCCCCCCCCCCCCACCCCCCCCCCCCCCCACCCCCCCCCCCCCCCACCCCCCCCCCCCCCCACCCCCCCCCCCCCCCACCCCCCCCCCCCCCCACCCCCCCCCCCCCCCACCCCCCCCCCCCCCCACCCCCCCCCCCCCCCACCCCCCCCCCCCCCCACCCCCCCCCCCCCCCACCCCCCCCCCCCCCCACCCCCCCCCCCCCCCACCCCCCCCCCCCCCCACCCCCCCCCCCCCCCACCCCCCCCCCCCCCCACCCCCCCCCCCCCCCACCCCCCCCCCCCCCCACCCCCCCCCCCCCCCACCAAAATGTTCGCTTACCTATTGCAAGAAAACTAAGCAAAGACATGGGACGTCATAATTGGAGGTACGTCTAAGGTTATGAGACTGGGAGAATTAAAATGTGATCTGTAAAATTTTGTCAAAAATGCAGTTTTTGTGGATTTCCAGCATTTTAATGTTGAGTGTATATAAATGGGGATAAAAGCAGGGTACCCTGGTCTTAAATGTGATTCGAGATCTCCAATGACATCATCACAGCGGCAGTGCCCAGCCTCTGTGATGACGGCTACTCGAAGGTAACTCGATCTCAGCTTTTAAGACTGGGCACCGCTCGCATTCTAATCCCCTAGAGATTTAATTCCTATCTTGCAATAATATTGTTAGTTTCTACAGAATCCATCAAACACATACAAGCATTTACCCATGATTGCCACTCCAAGTGGTCATTGCAAATTGATAGAAAAATTATTACAGAAGAGAATGCACCACACAACCATATATAGAATAATTAAGCTCTATACAATGAAAATAGTTTTTCAAACACAAACCAAGAAACAATACCCAGCCTACCCACAGTCTCTGTAAACCCTGATTTATCATATACCAATGTTGATTATAACCTTTATACTTCATCGTATTTAACCGTCCACAACAGTCGATATGATAGCTTAATATTAATATCTTTGACCCAAAACTGTGCCCAAAAAAATTTAAAACAGTCTGCAAGGATTACACCATGCCTTTCATACTCATAGTTTTAAGTTGACTAAATCAAGTAAAGGTTTATCCTCCACTGGTCCCTGGAAAATGAGAATTTATTAGAAATTAGAAATTTACATCACATAAAAGGATACACTGCGACAGAATTTCTTATTCTTTCTAAGCTTCAAAAACATACAATCTTTCTGAACTTAAAAGAAACATACAAAGGAGCAATCACCACAGACACATGTTGTAGGGAACTGAAGTTGACGGTCAAGAGGTTGGTCATGTTAACACTTACTGTCCCTTGGGGACATAGCTCCTTTTATGATATTTTTTGTTCCCTGTGGCTACGTGCCTGATACAGGGTCCAAGTGATGCTAAATGCTGCAGCCTGGCAGGGAGCAAAACTTCCGAGTCTCAGAGGTGACATAAAAATATTGGTTTGTTTGACCACTTCAGGTCTTTGCACAGAGTAGAGGTCAAGGGGGACTTAGGAAAAAAGTATAAAACTAGACTTGCTTACTGTCCATTCACATCTATCTTATTCATTAAACAGTAAATATACTGCCTAATGGACTAGTTCATGTCCGTATGGCTTCGTGTTGTCTTGTGTGTGT
This sequence comes from Holothuria leucospilota, assembly GCA_029531755.1. NCBI lineage: Eukaryota > Metazoa > Echinodermata > Holothuroidea > Aspidochirotida > Holothuriidae > Holothuria > Holothuria leucospilota. The sequence goes on from CM055978.1 coordinate 35,318,615, forward strand.
CTTGGTTCAGGCCGTGCGTGTAACCTCTTTGGCGGGCCTTATAGATTCCCTTGAGCATAAGTCTAGTTTGATACTGCTTAGAGTGCACTTCTGGCGTAGTAATCGTCTGTATCCTGGTCGCTGTTACTTTCAGACAAGTCTGTTTAGCGTCAACCTCCAGGTCTTTGACTGGTGTGTCTGTAACTCCACTGATTCTTGTAAGGCAGCTTCTGTTTGAGTCTCATTATAGATCGTGTAGTTAAGTGGGTTTCATATCTTATTAGCAGTATATCTGTTACCTCAGTTAAATCTAAAAATGACATGGTTTGTTCCAGTTCCTCTGTTAGCATTTTATATCTTTTTATCAGACTCTTTTCACTTCTCTTTTAGTTTCTTCTGTTGTGACTTGCTTTACTTTGGGTGTTTCGTCTGTTGCGTAATTCCTCTCTCATATGTTTTCTATCTCTCTGTCAGTACTCTGTGTTTTACTCATGTTTGGTCTGTTTTTAATTCCTCTCAAGTGGGGGCCAATTTTTTTTGTGACGCGTGTCCGGCAGAGCTACTGACTGTTAACTCCTGTTTTACTTCCTCTCTCAATGGGTCATGACTTCTTTAAAATAATTCTGTCTGTCAGACTCTGCTTCTCACACATGCACATGTTTATAAATCCTCTTTGAATGTTCGCTATCTTGTCGGACAGAATCTCTTGTTTACTCAGTTTTAATTCCTCGTTTTTTTGTCAATGTTTCTATCTGTGTCTGTGCAAGACTCTGTTTTACTCATTGTTTTGTCTGTTTTTAATTCCTGTCTGTCAATGTTTTCTATTATCTTTTGCAGACTTGACATTTGAATCTAGTTCTAATTCGCTCTGTTAGTGTTTTTCTATCTGTTTGAAGAAGACTGACTGTATATTCTTCTTTTAATGTTCATTCCTTATCTCCTTTCAGCTCTTTTAATCTTTACTTCTCCAATTTTTTTTTGGTCTTACTCTTCGAGAACATTTTCCTCCTGTCATTTGGGGTAGTATGTTCGTTTTTTATGTTGCCCTGCACCAGCTGATCTTGTTAGATCAATCAAGATGTTTCCTCACTTGTTCCTGGTAATTAAAGTATGGAATGCAAAAATGTTTAATAAATTACATAACTGTCTTTTCATCACTCGATCATGATTCCTCAATTGAGATCTAATGATTATAAATGAATGACAGTTAAAGTCAAACTAATATGCTATTGCTGATCAGGTCTCGTCCTTTCTATGTATCTAAATCAATCCTCAGAATGTCAATCATGATGGGAATGGGACCATGGGAATGAACATGTTCTTTCTCCTACATCAAATTAAAGGTTCTGTGAAGAGAACATATTTTAGTGATCATGGAACAATTTTTGAAGGGTTTGTGACAACTGCTATAAACACCTGAAAAACTAGTCCAATGACCACTCCTCAGTTCCTCATCACTGTACAGTACATTGAGTAAGCTGTGTAAAATGTTTCTAGTTGTACTTAAATAATCCATCAAATATCAGAACTAACTGATGGTGTATTCAGTGATGCGCAGCTGACACTGCCTTTTCCCTAGCTGTCATCAAAACATATTCCTTCCAACATAGTGAAACACTTTTACTTTTCTGTAGCAACTTTCTGATATCCATTAATACCAGCAGGTCTATCAATTAATGGTGTAGTCAGTGATGCACCTGACCCTGTCCATTCCCTTGCCCTAGCTGGGAAGTCACCACCAACAGAGTGAAATGCTTTTACTTTTCTACAGTTGTTTCTCAAAATCCATGAATATCGGCAGGCATACCAATTAATGGTGTAGTCAGTGATGCACCTGACCCTGTCTATTAGCTTGCCCTGGCCAAAAAGTAAACACCAATAGATCTGGCTACTAAATACTTAGCTTTACTTTACTGTTCAAGTTCATAACTATCAATATGAATTACTGCTGTATATTTAGTCAATGATGCATCTGATCAGGATGACTAGGTGCATGAACTTCCTCTGGCCAAAATTTCCAATCCTGACTTTTGCTGCTAATTTGCCTCTCATCTTGCTACTGTACTTTGTCTATCTTCAACACACTACTGAAAACTGACAACTCCAGCAGCCATTCTACAAGACACTAATGTTAGAATTAGATCCCGTTTGTAATACAATCATGAACTAACAGTACATGCTCTTAAGTTTTACACTTATTTTCTTGAAATAGAAAGAAATATTTAAGCTACTGGCATTCCAATAATGGCTACATGACAAAGTACTGACGTTCAATTTTGTTAAGCTTATGAAGGTATACCAGCTAGGCTTTGTTATTGAATATTCACAACAATGTAGTTTACCTATAGTAGTCTGTTTGTAAAAACTGCATCTTAAAAATTTGAAATGCCCACACAGCAAATACTGAAATACAAGCACTAGAATGGTTTCAACTAATGAAGTATTCTTATGGCAGGTAAAGCATCCACATGGGATTGTCATTGTATCCTCGTACAGCATCTACATCGAACTGTCACTGTGTCCTTGAACAGTATCTACATGCATGGGATTGTCATTGTGTCCTCATACACCATTGACGTCGGACTGTCATTGTGTCCTCGTACAGCATCTACATGAAACTGTCACTGTGTCCTTGAACAGTATCTACCTGCAAGGGACTGTCATTGTGTCCTCATACACCATCTCCATGGGATTGTCACTGTGTCCTTGTACAGCATCTACATCTAGAGATTCACAATACTTAATCAAAAAAAAAAACTAAGAATCTCTTTACAAACCTGCCATTTAGTCTTTAAATAGTAGATTATATCAAATTATTAAACTGCATTGCCTGACAAAATTTTAAATTGTGAGAGATTGGGCAAAAGTTCTCAACAACTTAGATTTTTATATAAATGGTCTGGATATCAGTTTGGGCAAAAAGTTGACTGTCATCACCAGCTTTAACAGTCTGATTCACACAAGACAAGTTTGCTGCAGTTTGTTGCAGTTCTCTTACAGTAGGCCCATACATCAATCCTTATATTAATCACTGCATGTCAAAGCTTGTTGTATCACAGCACAACAAGCTTGTACATTTGCCTTTTCACTGCCTTTGATGATGCCCTGTTCACTCTATTTATGTGCAGCAATGTTTGTGTATGCTGATACAGCCTATAAAATCCCAATCAGTGAATCTTATAAAAGTAGCATATTTCCTTGCCTAGAAATGGGGTAAGGTTACAAAGTTGTTTCCTTTATCTACACCTATGCTTGCTAATTTCAAGCAACTGACCTGCACAGTAGTAAACTTATAAACAACCTTTGCACATGGAGCTCAGGGGCGTAGCTAGGATGAAATTTTTAGGGGGCCTATGTATCAAATGGTGGGTAATGGCATCGATCGCCATCCTTAATTCTTACACAGTAGGTTGTGGGCCTGCTTTACAGGGAAATAGTTGACTGGAAACTTAAGTGGGTTTCATTGTCAGATCACAAAGATATCAGTCACTGGCTATTCTGAATTTCATGATCTTTTGCACCTATATGGCATACTATAAAATGACATGTCCTTCTGTTTCCTCAAACCCTACCACAAGACATTCTCAAACAACTTGAAAGATAATTCCAGTTACAAAATGTAAATGTTTCAAAAATTAGGGCTTCTTCCATTATTTGGTGTGAACCCCATCTTGAATGAATGCTGTGTTTGGAAGTTATGAAACTTTCAAGCAAATATTTACTTCACAACAGTTCATTGCATTATGTGAAATTTGAAATGTCAAAGGGGCAATGATCATCTTTTTCACATCTTTCTTACCTTGACATGTATGCTAAAGAAACATGTAGATTATTTGATTAGAATTATATCCTTCATTTCATTTAAGTTTAACCTCAATCTATAATGAATGCTATTCAATGTTTTACCGTAGTCAAGTTTCAACCTTGATCAAATTAAACACAAGTATGTAAGGCAAGTGATAATGAGATATTCTCTTACATACATTTAAAATACTTTTAAGATGTCACATTTCTTTAAAACTTTGTAATGCTTTTACAATCTTAATTAACTCTGTTCAATAGTACAACTGTAATACCTTACTCTGCAGTTTCCTTACCTTTACTTTACTCTCTGCTGTCTCTAGTTTACTACTCAGCTGATTTCTTTCATCCTCCCAAGCCTTCTGTCCGGTCATCATCTCTGTCACTGTGATCTGCATATTATCTACAAAAAATTGTTAGGAGAAACATTATTACCTGGCATATGATAATCCCACACAAACACTTACCATACATGTGGCCAAATTTAATGCTAGAGCTCAACCAAAGGCTAACATCAGTAACTACTCTAGTGAATGTCCACTGTTTTTCATAACCTCGGTCATACCTGTATTGTATTCAGACATTCCAATAATCAATGAACGCAGTACTGCTCGTAGTGAAAATCCAGGCACCGTGCAGTCCGCTGCAGGTATGCAGCTCACTAGCTGCTTCAGCTTCTCAGCACTCATGCACGTGTCCGGTACCTGGGATGTCAGAATTTTCCCGAAACTTTCAAGTGCAGCTATAAGAACTTTTACGCAGCTATTTTTGCAGGATCATCCCCATCGTAGTGTCAGCGATCTTTTTTTAATGTATGGAAAAATATTACAGTCGAAACTACTCGCAAAATTCTGCCCAAACAAACAAAATATACATCCCACAAAATAGTTAAAAAAACCCTCGTATCAAAGTACACTGATCCAGTCAAAGGTATGGACTGATTGGTTCAGGCTAGTTTCAGCCTCAACTTGCAGGGGTCGAAATAAGCCTTCAACCTTTGTGGGCCTGCCAGGCCCTTATCCCATGGAATCTAGGGGCCAAATGAGAAATCAAGGGGCCCAAAACTTACAAATAAAAAAGGACTGATAAAGTGTACGGGTGCTTTTTACATGCTTGAAAACGTGTAGTATGGGTATAATGAAGGCAAGCTGAGGCTGAAACTAGCCTGAACCAATCTGTCCACACCCTCTTAGACCATGTTGCATGTAGGCTAGCAGGACCTAACGGCACCAACGGTCATGGCCGTCGGGCCCTTTCTGATGGCCATGATGCCCCTCAGTAAATGTCCATTGAAATAACATAGACCGACGGCCATTTCCCTCATTTTGGCTGTGCCCTTTTTCAAGATTTCAAGCCCTGGGCTAATGCCACATTTTCAAAATTTTCTCGTAACTCCAGAAGTTATTGCCCGTAAAATGAAGGGCACTGTTCAATTCCCACCAACTGTCTTCGTCAGTTGATCTTGTGAGGCCTATATTACTCATGACTGATATCGGTTTATGTCTACAGTACGTAAGTGATCTTCTGTGTTGTGACAAAGCAGACTGTTGATGAGCGATGTGAACTGATTTAAAAAATAATGTATGTTTTCGCAGGTTTTCAGTGACTGTACAAGTATAGGAATACACAGGCTGTGCAAGATATAAGATCGTTGAGTTGTGGATTGAGAGGTTCACGTGCAGACTGTACAATTAGACTTGAAATATTTAGGAGCCAACCGGGCCCCTTTCCCTGTAGAAGCTACGGGCCCGAGTGAATTTCTAGGAGCATCGCGCCCACGGGCCCCCGTTATTTCGAGCCCTGGACTTGCCTTCATGATACCCGTACTACACGTTTTCAAGCACGTAAAAAGCACCCGTACACTTTATCAGTCCTTTTTTATTTGGCTGTGGTTTTTTTTAACTTATACCAATTGGCTTAATGGGGGTTCTAGGCATTACACAATCCACCAGCAAGATCTTCTCTTATGTTTTACAGTTTGAATTTATACTATCAAACTTGCTTTAGCTCCCATAGCTTAACCGGGCCAGTACTGTGCATATAAGTATATACCTGATGTGATATACTAGCAAATTGTTGACGGAAAATATGGCCGAAATTCCAAGGTCAATTTTTAATTACCCGTACTGAACACTACAAATGCTACTTCCTCCTGGTTTTTGGTACCAACATTAGTTGGCACAGTGTCAACATGCTGACAAGTATCAAAGTTTATGAGCATTCGTGGCTGAGTCAGGGTGTTGAAGTAAAGTCACCGTTTCGGACGTAACATTTTCCGTCAACATTTGTAGCTATAAATCTGAAGCCTGCACAGCTTACACAAAACAAAGTATTGGAAGTCATTGACTATAGTAGAACAGCAGTGACTGTCAGTATGTATAATAAGTGCAATTGAATGATTTAAATCCAGTACTAAAAAAATTAAGAAAAATTGAAAAAAAATCTAAATTTTCCGTCAACACTTTTGTTACGTCCGAAACATTCTTATTTGGTTGATATGACCAATGTAACAAAATAAATTTGATGTTTATTAACAATTTTTAAATTGACATAACTACAAACCTTATTTTCATAGTAAGTCAACTTACCCAAATTGTTTCCCCATCTCACCGTTAACAAAAGAAGAATTCCGTCAACACATGTTACGTCCGAAACCATTGTTACGTCCGAAACAAATATTTGAATGAATGTTCCCAGAATTTTTAGTGAAGATACTCTAGTAGGGTAAAAGAGTTATCCATTTCTGTCTTTGGAAAGTCATGCTCTACAGCTAATCATTCACTCCATTTTGCGATCTTTTGTACAATATGGGTGGAAACTTGTTTCGGACGTAACAGCTCCGGGTGTTGACGGAAATTCCAACATTTTATGTTTGCTGTTTCATATTATTAAATGGAATTCATCATTGCTTTGTTATCTGATAATATTAGTAGGTATATTATGTGAATACATTGTAACCACCCTGGTAGGAAATGGTTTCCAAACATGAGGTGCACCTGTTTGGTCAAAAATGGGAATGATTGCTCTAATTCCAATGATTTGGTGTAAACTTTTAAAAAATAGGACAAATGTGTCTTCTGAGACCTTAACAGAGTCACTTTTTGTTCTCTCCACAAACATGAATCAGATTCTTTGCAGTTGTTAAGCCCTACATGTCTTACATGTACCAAAAACTTAGTATCATATTGTATGCCCTCCTTTGTTTGTTTCGGACGTAACACAAAATGTTGACAGTTGTCACTGTATGCTAGAATCTAAGTGAACGTTATTGAATACAGGAATAATTTGGGCTTGAAATGAGAACTGTGGACTTGGTGACAATTTTTAAGGGTGATAGTCCACAAGATGAGAATTATATGGATGATGAGGATTCTATTAGAATAGAGATCATGAAATGTGAAACAATAAGGTTTATGATGACCAGTGAAGTTGGTGATGACCATGATGAAATACTCATGTCCATGAATGCCGATCCTTGGTGAAAATGTAACCCTTCCATGATTTTGATGCCAAGACATTAAAACAGCAGAATATAAGTGTATATTTGTGTGCTGGGAGGGTGTGGGGGGGGGTGTGGGGGGTGAATAATGAAATACATATGAGATCATAGGCAAATTTATGGGTTCAAAATCAAGTAAAGTCAGTTTACTGGACCAAATTACTTCATGTGCAAGTGGGTGAGGTGAAAGAGGATTTCATGGGAAGGATCCATGACCACTATACATGCCACCTCACCCATTACCTCTGCAATGAAGATGGCTATGAGCTACTGTAGTGCTGCAACTGTATAAGGCTTGGTTCAGAACTGATTCTCTTTATGCCAGTTTTTCATTCAGTAATGAGATCATATTGCTCACAATGAGTAGTGGGCTGTGGTACTGTACACATGTAGGCTATGTTACTGTGTGTTACTGTATACCATAAATGCTACACAATCTGGTGAAGATTTTCCTTCATACATGTACAGCAGTGCACAATGCACATGATGAAACTGGATACAACTGAATTGCTACATGAACCCTATTCACCTGAACCTGAAAGAGCAAACCCTTCAAAAAGTTACTGTTCAGTAGATGATTGGTTGTTGGTTGAAAAGGTCTACTAAATAGAATTAAAGATCTATATTATTTTTGCCATATACTGGACATGCATGGAACATGTGCAGTCTAAGAGGATTGCCCATGAAGTAGAATAACATTATGGGATGGAGGGTATGATCATGGATAGGGTCCAGTCTGTTACAGGGCAAGTCCAAGCTAAGGTCCCCTCAAATAGCAAAATATGAAACTAATAATATGAATGCCTATTTGGTATCATTGTAAAGCTAAAAGTTCATATTAAATCATGACACTTTTTTTTTGTTAAAAAAATCCATAATTCAGGTGAATAATAATTACATCCTCACCTAAAATTTGCTAAATTAGACATAATTGGCGTTTCGTATGGGACATTTATTAATTGATGTAAATCTACTGAAGAAGTACATTTAATATATTTGTTTTTGTCACACAATGGACATATGTTACTCAGCACAAAGTTTCAAATAAAGCTGAAAAGTTAGAAAAAAAATTAATTAATATGCTAATTAGGCTATTGCCTAAGGTCGTTTGTCCCATACGAAACATTTTCACATGATATTTTTGACCCCACACGAAGAGATGAGATTTTTTTTTCAAAATTTTCTCAAAACCTCTAATTTACAAGACAGCCATTTTATTAAATCACTTTGTGTTTCATAAATATTCTTTGCTTTTGATTAATGGCTAATTAATTATTTGCTTCGTATGGGACATTTGCGTTTCGTATGGGACAATTTCACTGTGTTGGATTCTAATTGAACAATGGAGGCATTTATATATCCCCATAGTTATGGCTATGAATAGGTGCATGGGGATTTGGAAACTGAAGTTAAACTTGGGGTGGTTTTTTTCCTGCCCCACCCACATAATAGCCCCTCCCCATCCCCACATTTAATGCATTAAGCCAACCTGCAGCAAACACACAAATCACAGTTGTAAACACAGGGTCAATTTCACTTTGATACTCCCAGAATGTACCATGAAAGTCAAATCAATACCTATTCCCACAATCAAACTATACCTTTACTCCCCCACACCTCCCCCCCCCCCCCCACCTTATACACAGCCAACACTCATGAACCTGAGACTGCGTGTCTAGCAACACACGGAGTCTTCACCTCAACAGTTGTTTCTGTAGGTACACTGTTTGTGTTGAATGGAAATTTTGCGTAGCTGCTAGAAAATTCACTGCTGCTACGTTATTAGGCAGTGGGATAACCCATAACTGACTGTTTGCCAAAATACAAGCCCCACACTACAATAGGTGCCCATGTAGCCAGCATTGTGCATGCCTGGCTGCCAACTTATTGGACCACCTCCTGGATAAACTAGAAACTGAAAGTGGGGAACACCCTTTTGTTTAAAGGATTAGCAGACACATAGCTCACTCCTTGGACAATGCAATAGCTACTGTTTAGTGTCAAGAGTCCACCATGAAACGTAATAATATGAATCCATATTTGGTATCAGTTGTAAGCTAAAAGTTCATACATTAAATCATGGACAGCCTTTTTTGCTAAAAAATCCATAATTCAGGGGACTAATACCACCGCTAATTTGCATAATTAGCAAGAATTGGCATTTCATATGGGACATTTATTAATTGATGTAACTGTACTGAATAAGTAGCAATTTAATATTTTCCATGGACATGGGTGGTAAACTCCAATACAAAGTTTCAAAGTAAAGCTAGAAAAGTTAGAAAAAATTAATTAATATGGCTAATTAGGACTTATTGCCTAAAGGTCATTTGTCCCATACGAAGCATGTTCACCATGATATGTTTTGACCCCCCACCGAAGAGTTGAGATTTTTTTTTTCAAAATTTTCTCAAAACCTCTAATTTACAAGACAGTCATCTTATTAAATCACTTTTGTTTTTTTCATAAATATTCTTTGCTTTTGATTAATGGCTAATTAATTATTTTGGTTCGGTATGGGACCAATTTTTGCGTTTCGTATGGGAACAATTATCACTGGTGTTGGGATTCTAATTGAACAATGGAGGCATTTATAATATCCCCATAGTTTTATGAGCGTATGAATACAAGGTGCAAGTGGGGATTTGGAAACTGAAATCAAACTTGGGGTGGTTTTTTTTCCCTTCCCCACCCACATAAATTAGCCCCTCCCCATCCCCCACGGATTTAATTCATTAAGCCAACCTGCAGCAAACTACTGTGACCCAGAACACAAATCACAGTTGGTAACAGCCACAGGGTCAATTTCTAACAGGATTTGAAACCGTGATGGTTGTCTAACTGTATACTTTACATAGTTACCATATTCTTATTTGTGTTTGTGTTTACTATCTTTATGATGAGTTGGTGATTGGAAATGTCCCAGTTAACAGGTTTTCATCTTTTTCTTGAAATCTGCTAAATTTCTGCCATAATGGTCAGTTAAATTGCATTTGTGTATGTCACTTTGACCAATAGAGAATTACACACCTGAATTTAGTTAATGTTTGTGAACTAAGTTGTAGTACATTCTTATGTTAGCTGTAGCAACTAACGAACTTTTGGTTTCAAAAATGCTATTTTTTTGCATGAAATCTTATGTAACAATGCTACAGTGTATTTTGAACTTCAACTCATTGTTTTTAGACAACAGTGGTGTTCTGGTGGTGGGATGTTATTCACTTAAATCCTTAAATACATTGTAGTGTACTAGGGACAAAATGTCCCCATACGAAACTGTCCCGATAACGAAACACTACATTTTTTCATACATATCCCTGGTTCAACGCGCCATGCACGCAAAATTTTTTTCGTTGGAACTTTTATTTATATGTCTATAACTGTTGTATCTATAACATGTGTTCCTAAAACTAAATTCCTGACAAACACTTTCACAAGAAATTTTGAGAATAACTACTTTGGGTCCAAAACTTCGATTTTCTTCTGGTCCCATATGAAACACGGTACATTTAATGAGCCCTCACTTGTGGCAATTAAGTTTGAATTAAGCTGAATTTTTTCCATTATAGAACTTAGGTTATATCACTCACCATACTAGCTCATAAAACTGTAATAAAAAGCTCCTAAACCAAAGTTACAGAGTTTTGAAATCTCTGATTGTCCCATACGAAACACGCAGAATAGCTTGGACTTGCCCTACAGTTACTGAAATTTTGACAGGAATTCCTCCTGTAGCCTACACCTTCGTACATTGAATAGAGGTACAGTACAGTATACAGTATATTGACATCTTTCCCCAGACTACTGTTAGGAAACTACATTACAACAGAGGCTGAAAATTGGCTGGGATAAGTCTACCCTAGTTTTATGGGCATAACTTGGCTCATTGCAATTTCATCACATTGCAGATTAAGCACGTTATGAGCAATGGACACTATAAATTTAACTTCTAAGATTTTCTTGGTTTACTAAATTATGTGTAAACATACAAAAACACTGCAAGAAAAAAATTGAATTTTTTAAATGAATGGAGACCATGGGCAGCAGCCATTTAGGTAGCCACAAGGCCAATTTTGGTGACCTTTGCCTAAAAATGATACAGTAACATATTTTGCTCGTTCTTAGTAACTGCACAGTACCCTTATACTCTTCACCTGTACTTAAGCTGAAGCCTTTTGGTGGCCATCTTTAAAATATTTCCTCGAGATTTCATTTTAATGTACTAATTTTTTTCTAGAATGATTTTCACCTGCACCAGTTGCTACAAGCCAGTAACTGTACCACATGCTGCAATCCTTAGAAGTAGAGTTGTAAGGAAAATTGAAACAGCAGGTTTTAAAGCAGAACCTTTGAAAAGTCAGATCACTTAAATGAAATTTGTTCTTGACTTATACGTCAAAACAAATAATAAAGGAACAACCGACAAAATTAAATAAAAACAGAAATGCAAAATTAATATTAGCTATGTACATGAACTTCTCTGAATATTACATGAACTCAAGTTGAAATCTTACATTCACCATGCTGATGTTTGATAACTAAAGTTCTTCAAAATGCTGAGCTTTATGGGCACGCATGGAACATGTGTCAATTAGTTTCATGATGTTCAAACAATTTACTCTTTGTGCACAAAAACAGTTGTCCAGAGAGTTTGTTTTTGTAGTTAGTGATCATACTGTACCATTGTTTTGCTACAACTAGTATGATTCCATGGGAGCTGTCTATTAAAGCATGTTTAACCTGTAGGCTTAGTCGCTTTACACAACACTGAAAAGTCATGCTTTTGGTCTACTGATTGCAAACATACTGTTTTGGGCATGATCCTCAGTACTGTATGCTCTCTGCCGCTAGAGTACAACTATATATTTCCCTACTTCAATACAGTAAAAGCAAAAGGCATTTTGATTGGGTGGTAAAGTTTTTTCCTTGACAGATTCATGTACTTTCTATAACCATACAAGTTTGCTATTCAAAATGAAAGGGCTGCAGGGATTTTTTAGCATGGGGGGGGGTGGGGGACAGCTTATTGAGCATAAAAGAATTAGAAATAACACAGTCAAGTTTTGACAGTCATTACCTGGTACCCTAGACATTGACTCTGAAAATCTGTACAATTTTGATACTGTGGACTTTCTTAAGGATATTATTTTGCTCTAATTGACATCTAACGGCATTTTCAAAAAGAAATTGTTGACAAAGTGTTTACGTCGAACAAGCATGATCAGAACAACCATTATGTTGGCCTCATTAAGCTGTTAAAACTGAATCAACCATCTCGGTTTGTTCAGGATTTTAGAAGAACTGGCAAGAATTTTTTCCCATAAAATCTTTCGATAAAGACACAGTTTACACAATAAAACTGATGTGTGTATGTCTTCAGGGACTACAACTATGTTACAGCGTATGGATCATGTGTTTAATATTACATTACTTTTGAAATTTGTAACTATTATGCTTAATTTCTTAGTATCACTGTAAAAATTGGTGTTGATTTTCCTTTTCAACAGGAAAGGTTAACTCCCTTATAGACATTAATAGGGCAGAATTTTGATTAAGTCCAAATTGTTGACATCTGTTACGCTGAAACAAATTAGTGCTAGGTGAAAATTCTAGACTTTAAAGCTGTTTCCAACTTTTTGTGTCTGTTTTGGAGGAACTCCTACATAATTACACAGTGAGAAAATAACAACATAAACTATTCTTGTGGTTCTATGAAAAACTTCCTTGTATGCAGGAATTTCTAAAATCAAACAGTTTAAGCTTATTTTTTGCGTAGCATGTTTCTTGTCAACTATTATCAGTGAAAAGATCACTATTGCTTTTTTGCCAACTATTAACCATTCATGAATGAATTAAAAGATGTTCTGATTAGCTTTTTAACTAAAGCAGGTCAGCCCTCACTTAACACAGGTTTTTGCAGTATGAATGGGTATTTAGTAGCAAACCAGTATTTATGACAGAAAAATAGAAATGATTTAAGCTATGAACTTCTAAGTTTCTTAAAATGTAGTGTTTCTACTTTCCAAAAACAAAACTTTTGAGATGACAGTTGGATTTTTAAATTTTAACCCAAATCAGGAAGAATTGGTATAAGTTAAAAAAACCAGTGCCATTTGTAAGTTTTGGGCCCCTTGATTTCTCATTTGGCCCCTAGATTCCATGGGATAGGGGCCCGGCAGGCCCACAAAGGTTGAAGGCTTATTTCGACCCCTGCATACATTCATGTTGTCAACAGAATTAACGTAAAGCTTCCCCCATGAAAAATTACGACGCTGTACTAAACCCTATGGCGGCCGGCCTATGGAATAACATGCGTAGTACAGTATGTGTACAGTACCAACACTGAACTTCTAACGAATGTATTTGCGAAAATGTTACGTTATTTTCTGTTTGTGGAACTTTACTCTGTGAGATAGTGTCAGATAGATCATCCTACAGTACTGTAAGTCTGAATATCATGAAAAATTAGTTTACTTGTAAGTCTTGGAATAAACTGGCATGCAGTAACCAATTCTGTAGGAAAAACTTTTGTGTCACTGATACGGCTCATGAGCTGGCTCTGTACATATTCAGCCATTTACGCCCAACGGGTACTTTGGCAGTCGATCACCGTCTGTACCGAATCCACTGTGTACACAGTAGGCCTACACTGAAGTACTCCACTGCGTATGCAAACCACAGAAATAATTCATAGTTTCATACAGCATGCCTATATGCTCGTAGCATTTGTGATGAACAGCTCAGTATTGTCCTACATAGGTCACAAGAGGTGAACCTAGACCTACGCAAGCTAGGCCAAAGATTCATTGGTAACTTGACTCTATCGATGCTTAGGTATCAGTTTTTAAAAACACTCCCATCGGTTATGAGTCACTGCTGTTAAATATCGATATTTGTGTTGTGTGTCGCTATTTTAGAAGAATCGGTATCCAAGTGAATAGTAGAATATCGATATTAGTACTACAGTATATATACACTTTACTATATATCAATATTTTTGAAAACGCATATCGACGATATTACTACATGTAAGGAGCAAATATCGACTAATATCGATAATATCGATATACCGCTACACCTTACTGTGTGATATTATATTAAGACTTACTGCTATGAAGAGAATATCCTTCCATGGGTCCCTTGAGATCAGAAATGCGAATCTCATCACCAAGCATGGACACTGCATCGGTCAATTTATTAACATTGTAAGTACCCAGGTAGCCCTTCTCTTCAATGACAGTAAGAAGCCCCCTGAGGGCCCGTAACTTCTACTGGGAAAGGGCCCGGTTGGCTCCTAAATATTTCAAGTCTAATTGTACAGTCTGCACGTGAACCTCTCCATCCACAACTCAAAGATCTTATATCTCGCACAGCCTGTGTATTCCTATACTAACAGTCACTAAAAACCTGCAAAACACACATTATTTCTGAAATCAGTTCACATCGTTCATAAAGAGTCTGCTTTGTTACAATACGGAAGATCACTCTTGCAGACTAGACATACACCAATGTCAGTCATGAGTAATGTAGGCGGAGCCTTACAAGATCACCTGACGAAGACGGTCGGCGGAAATTGAACAGTGCCCTTCATTTTACGGGGTAATAACTTCCGGATCGAGTTACGAGAAAATTTTGAAAATGTGTACTAGCTTACATGCAACATGGTCTAAGAGGGTGTGGACAGATTGTTTTCAGGCTACTTTAGTTTCAGCCCTCAACTTGCTTTAATCATACCCATACGTTTTCAAGTACGTAAAAAAGCGCCCGTACACTTCATCGGTCCTTTTTTTATTTGTAGGTTTTGGGCCCCTTGATTTCTCATTTGGCCCCTAGATTCCATGGGCTAGGGGCCCGGCAGGCCCACAAAGGTTGAAGGCTTATTTCGACCCCTGAACAAGGCAAATTATTGTACATAATTGGCATGCAGTGTGATAAATGATGAATGCCCATATGATATGTACATTAACATGTCGAAGGTGCGTGGAGTGCACTGAAATTTTGGGTTATACTTTTCGGGTAAGTCGTTCCAGCCCCCCCCCCCCCCCCAAACAACTTGGGCTCCTACGTCTATGCATGAAGGTAATTGGTTCATGGCCTTTCTAGTATCACCCAAGAAAAACCATTAAACCTAAAATGTTTACATGCAGTTTGCCAAAAGGAAAGTTCTGCCTGTTCACCCGAAGTGCCAATTACAAAATGGCGGCCTCATAATTTCCTAACCCCAAATCTTTATATAGAGCACCAAGTCATAAATTTGAGGGTGTGTGATTAAGAAATTGTAATATTGATCAGCAAAATGACACCTGTAATAAAATATGTGGCATAGTACCACATAGTAGATAACATAGGCTAGATTCCAACTGAGTTGCTGCTGTCACTTTAAAATGCATGGTTTATCAGTGAGGTATGCTCCATGCTGTGCCAAATATCCTTGCAAAGGTTTATATTTTGTCAAAATGTGTGATGATTGTTGCAAGTCCTTTTTAGTTTTGCAACTAATTTTTGGCAATGGTACTTTAAACGTTCAGGGTATAGGCCTAGGCTAGTAGGCCTAGCCAAGGCTAATCATTTTCTTCTTTTAATTTGCAGGTTACACCTAAACCTACATTTAAAAACACAGAATTAAGGCCAGGCCATATAGGCTACAAAGAAATGTACGCCCATAGGAAATCTTGCATTTACTGGCAGTGACATTTGACAACTCAGTCAACCTTGTCCTTTAATTTGCACTAATTAAGTTGCAAAAACTCATCAAATGCTCCTTTCATTGTCAAAATAACTTGCATATAATTACTACTCTGGCAGGCCTAACTTTCAATTATGCAACACCTACCTCCATCGATTGTTTCAGCTTGAAGCAGCTTGTACTTTACTCTTCCAGTTATGCTCAGGTCCACTTTTCCGCATACGATGCACTTGGGCTGGCAATATTGGTATAGCCTAACGTTAGGCCTAACAAGTAGGCCCTAATGCCGCCTTCCATTCGTTAGGTGCGCTCGGTATGCACCACTTCACTACTTGTGAAAAGCGTTTCATTCGGTCTAAAGTGGTGAAACGGATAGCTATACACTATTCAACAATAACATCGTTACGTATACTGTACGTTTGACGTACACGTAAATGAGACGATGTTCGACGAACAGGCAAATGGCGTAAGAATCGATCATTAAAACAACGACAAAACTGTCGCATTGAGTAATAATCATGAATACTGAACACTTAAATTTGATTTGCGTCTTCAGATTTACAATCTAGAAGAGCTGTGTATCAATTTTACTGGCTGAAAGGTAAAATAGGAACGTAATTTCATTCTTTATCTGCCTTCGCTACGTCCGCCATTTTGTCCTAAGTGGGTAACTCGAGTTGCTTTGAAAATTCCCAGCGCACCGCACCAGTTCACGAGTTGTGAGGGCTATGAAACGCTTTTCACGCGTAAATGACCGAGCTCACCGACCCAATGGAACGCCCTATAAGTAACGTCACTTGAAGTTGAACTAGGGCCTAGGCCTAAAGTTAGTGCATGATAGTCTCGCTCTGGCTCTGCGCCTCTTCGGCGAAGGAACATCCCACTGACTGTCATGATCGTTTTGCAATTTTCACTTTAGGGCATTTATTCTTTTGTTATGTATAAAACGACGGTAACACGTTTCGTGAAACCCCAGCCTGTTGCTGAACTTCGCACAAGCCTCTTCACACAGTCATACGGTAAACCTAACGTTAGGCCTGCTTGGATTTATTACTGTGTTAGTGTTACTGCTATCGTCTATTACAAAAGCGTTCGATGTTTTCTGCGATCTCACGGTCTCATCTGCTCAGTTGGAGACATTCTTAGCACATGATGTGACTTTAGTCCATCGCATCTTCGTGATGGCCTTTGCTTTCTCGAAGGTGACCGATTCCATGTGCAAAAATCATGCAAAACGTTCTTTGCTCGTTGCTGGCGACGTTATGCTGGACGTCACCTTTAGGCCATAAAATCTTTAATTACGTCATTGATCTGGTGTTGGATTGGGCAATTTATACCACGTGACGTAAGTCTTTCTTTGCGAATAGATATTTTCAAGGCACGACGTTGTTTTAACAATCATACGCGAAGAAAATTAGATCGGTATTTCGATAGATATTTTGGAAAAACTGCAGAATTTTATGTGGAGAACTTTCTTGACAGTATTCTTTGTAAATTTGTGTAAAAAGTGGTGTGAAGAATATCTATTCCCAGTGTTGCTGGAACGGGACCCTATTTTACTGCCTATTATTGAATCACAGCTGACGGCCTACTAAGGATGCAGCATGTGGTACAGTACTGGCTGTAGCAACTTGTGCAGAGTGAAAATCATTCTTAGAAAAAAATAATTAGTATATTAAAATGAAATCTCGAGAAATATTTTAAAGATGGCCCCAAAGGCTTCAGCTTAAGTACAGGCTGAAGAGTATAAGGGTACTGTGCAGTTACAATAACGAGCAAAATATGTACTGTATCATTTTAGGCAAAGGTCACAAATTGGCCATGTGGCTACCTAAATGGCCTGCATGGTCTCCATTCATTAAAAATTCAATTTTTTCTTGCAGTGTTTTGTATGTTTACCATATAATTTAGTAAACAAGAAATCTTAGAAGTAAATTTATAGTAATTGCTCGTAACTGCTAATCTGCAATGTGATGAAATTGCAATGAGCAAGTTATGCCCATAAAACTAGGGTAGACTTATCCCAGCCATTTCAGCTCTCTGTAATGTAGTTTCCTAACAGTAGTCTGGGGAAAGATGTCAATATACTGTATACTGTACTGTACCTCTATTCAATGTACGAAGGTGTAGGCTACAGTAGGAATTCCTGTCAAAATTTCAGTAACTGTAACAGACTGGACCCTATCCATGATCATACCCTCCATCCCATAATGTTATTCTACTTCATGGGCAATCCTCTTAGACTGCACATGTTCCATGCATGTCCAGTACATGGCAAAAATAATATAGATCTTTAATTCTATTTAGTAGACCTTTTCAACTAACAACCAATCATCTACTGAACAGTAACTTTTTGAATGGTTTGCTCTTTCAGGTTCAGGTGAATAGGGTTCATGTAGCAATTCAGTTGTATCCAGTTTCATCATGTGCATTGTGCACTGCTGTACATGTATGAAGGAAAATCTTCACCAGATTGTGTAGCATTTATGGTATACAGTAACACACAGTAACATAGCCTACATATATGTACAGTACCACAGCCCACTCACTACTCATTGTGAGCAATATCATCTCATTACTGAATGAAAAACTGGCATAAAGAGAATCAGTTCTGAACCAAGACTTATACAGTTGCAGCACTACAGTAGCTCATAGCCATCTTCATTGCAGAGGTAATGGGTGAGGTGGCATGTATAATGGTCATGGATCCTTCCCCTATGAAATCCTCTTCCACCTCACCCACATGCACATGAAGTAATTTGGTCCAGTAAACTGACTTTACTTGATTTTGAACCCATAAATTTGCCTATGATCTCATATGTATTTCATTATTCACCCCCCACGCCCTCCCAGCACACAAATATACACTTATATTCTGCTGTTTTAATGTCTTGGCATCAAAACCATGGAAGGGTTACATTTTCACCAAGGATCGGCATTCATGGACATGAGTATTTCATCATGGTCATCACCAACTTCACTGGTCATCATAAACCTTATTGTTTCACAGTTCATGATCTCTATTCTAATAGAACCCTCATCATCCATATAATTCTCATCTTGTGGACTATCACCCTTAAAAATTGTCACCAAGTCCACAGTTCTCATTTCAAGCCCAAATTATTCCTGTATTCAATAACGTTCACTTAGATTCTAGCATACAGTGACAACTGTCAACATTTTGTGTTACGTCCGAAACAAACAAAGGAGGGCATACAATATGATACTAAGTTTTTGGTACATGTAAGTCATGTAGAGTTTAACAACTGCAAAGAATCTGATTCACGTTTGTGGAGAGAACAAAAAGTGACTCTGTTAAGGTCTCAAAAGACACATTTGTCCTATTTTTTAAAAGTTTACACCAAATCATTGGAATTAGAGCAATCATTCCCATTTTTGACCAAACAGGTGCACCTCATGTTTGGAAACCATTTCCTACCAGGGTGGTTACAATGTATTCACATAATATACCTACTAATATTATCAGATAACAAAGCAATGATGAATTCCATTTAATAATATGAAACAGCAAACATAAAATGTTGGAATTTCCGTCAACACCCGGAGCTGTTACGTCCGAAACAAGTTTCCACCCATATTGTACAAAAGATCGCAAAATGGAGTGAATGATTAGCTGTAGAGCATGACTTTCCAAAGACAGAAATGGATAAGAACTCTTTTACCCTACTAGAGTATCTTCCCTAAAAATTCTGGGAACATTCATTCAAATATTTGTTTTGGACGTAACAATGGTTTCGGATGTAACATGTGTTGACGGAATTCTTCTTTTGTTAACGGTGAGATGGGGAAACAATTTGGGTAAGTTGACTTACTATGAAAATAAGGTTTGTAGTTATGTCAATTTAAAAATTGTTAATAAACATCAAATTTATTTTGTTCCATTGGTCATATCAACCAAATAAGAACAATTCGGACGTAACAAAAGTGTTGACGGAAAATTTAGATTTTTTTTTCAATTTTTCATAATTTTTTAAGTACTGGATTTAAATCATTCAATTGCACTTATTATACATACTGACAGTCACTGCTGTTCTACTATAGTCAATGACTTCCAATACTTTGTTTTGTGTAAGCTGTGCAGGCTTCAGATCTATAGCTACAAGTGTTGACGGAAAATGTTACGTCCGAAACGGTGACTTTACTTCAACACCCTGACTCAGCCACGAATGCTCATAAACTTTGATACTTGTCAGCATGTTGACACTGTGCCAACTAATGTTGGTACCAAAAACCAGGAGGAAGTAGCATTTGTAGTGTTCAGTACGGGTAATTAAAAATTGACCTTGGAATTTCGGCCATATTTTCCGTCAACAATTTGCTAGTATATCACATCAGGTATATACTTAGACGCACAGTACTGGTCCGGTTAAGCTATGGGAGCTTAAGCAAGTTTGATAGTATAAATTCAAAGTGTAAAACATAAGAGAAGATCTTGCTGGTGGATTGTGTAATGCCTAGAACCCCCATTAAGCCAATTGGTATAAGTTAAAAAAACCACAGCCAACAGCATCCGAATGGCCTACATCCCAAGGAATATTGTGTCCAAGTTTCAAATAGATCCATGAAAGCATGTGGGAGGAGCGGCACTTTGAACAATGGTGGACAGATAGATAGACAGCTAAACAGAGGCCATGTGATGATAACAGCTCAACAGTATTCTCTTCAAATGTTAATTCGACTGCTTCTTGTATTGGGTATCAAAAAGCATTGCAATCCGTTCCCATTGATATCGATTTTAATGAATTTGCAGCTTGTTGGGGGGCGCTGCTTACCTTAGCAATTGGTATGAATAACGAACCTTTTTTTCGATTATGAATAACGAACCTTTTTTTCGACTATGAATAACGAACCCTTTTTTCGATTATGAATAACGAACTTTTTTTCGATTATGAATAACGAACCCTTTTTTCGATTATGAATAATGAACCTTTTTTTGGATTATGAATAACGAACCTTTTTTTCGATTATGAATAACGAACCCTTTTTTCGATTATGAATAACGAACTCTTTTTTCGATTATGAATAACGAACCCTTTTTTCGATTATGAATAACGAACCCTTTTTTCGATTATGAATAACGAACCTTTTTTTCGATTATGAATAACGAACCTTATGAATAACGAACCTTTTTTCTCATTATGAATAACGAACCTTATAAATAACGAACCTTATGAACAATGAACCTTATGAACAATGACCCTTATGGATAAAGAACCTTATGAATATCGGGTAGACCCCTGGGTTGCTACCTTAGTTGCATTGGATCAGTATACAGTCAATTTATCGGTGAGTCAATGCTGGGTGGGAATTAGGTTTTAACTCATGGGGGCTCTTTTTTGAATTAGCCAATATTAGCCTTCAAAATGCCCTGCCCTACACTAAACAAATGGGCTATTTCACACTCGTGACTACATTTTGGGGGCTATTTTAACATGTTTCGGGGGCTAATTGCCATGAGCCCTCGCTTAATTCCTACCCTGAGTCAATGGTGTCATTGCAGTAACATATACTGGTGAATAGAATTGATGTTATGTCTTTAAATTTAGACTTTTCTGTTCTGTATTAATGGCTAATTGCAAATAGCCCTACACTAAACAAATGGGCTATTTCGCACTTGTGACTACATTTTGGGGGCTATTTTAACATGTTTCGGGGGCTAATTGCCATGAGCCCTCGCTTAATTCCTACCCTGAGTCAATGGTGTCATTGCAGTAACATATACTGGTGAATAGAATTGATGTTATGTCTTTAAATTTAGACTTTTCTGTTCTGTATTAATGGCTAATTGCAAATAGCATGCTTGTTATGATGGAGATTGTCACTAGTGATACAATATGGAATGACTGTTTGACAATCAGACTGCACATGATGTAACACCTGTCACATTTTTGCACTGGGTATAACAAAAGGGCAATTAATTACTTTTCCTAACTATTTTCTCTGTTTTATTGCAGCGATTAATTATCAGTCAGAGTATAAGTTATGTGTTATGGACTCCGAAAATGTCATGCATTTAATTGTTTCTGAGTTTATGAAATATTTTCATTGGTACTGTAACACCCGTCACACTCATTGTGACGGGTGTTGCAGATTTTTAATGATCCAAAAAATAAATTTTCCTTGAATATTTTTGGATAAAACTGATATATGGCTCCAGGGTAGTATGAATTTAGAAGATCCAAAATAATATTAAATTAAATGATCATGTCCAATTTCTAGGCAAATTTTTTGTCAAAAATGTGACGAGTGTTTGTGTTACATTTTAAAAATCACACTCGGTTCACCCATGTGAATGCCAAAATGACAAGTCGCAGTGCAATTTGTTCTCTCAGTTTAAAAAAAGTAATGTAATTATATCACATTTATGGATAGTAAATTTGAAATGAATCTACTGATTGGTTGAGCAAATTAATCAGGGAAGTTGGTCTCAAAATTCATGCCATTTCCCTTGAAAAAATGATGGTAAAGTGACCGCTTGAGGGCAGCATAATTTTTCCCATGACAGTGATTTACTGGGAAAAACATGTTTGGCCAGGAAACTAGACATAGTAATTAACATTTAAGAACATTCTTTTTGCATTTTAAATTTTTTGATTTGTTGTGGTTCTGGGCCTGTTTAACAGTTTTCATGGAATTGACCATATGCAAAAGGCAGTAAAATCGCATGATTAGCATGTACAGTACTTTACGTAAGGCCATTTTTGCATGCTGAATAAATATTCACATGTGTAACATAGCCTAGGCCTTCATGGTTTCCACTTCCAGTCTGGGTGCAAGCTAAAAAGTATTGATGTCTATAACCTACACATGGACATAGAGTACTGTGTTGTATGCATGATTAGGTGTTTTAGACGGTGGGCCGAAGCCCCAAATTCGCTTGTTTCGTGATCCCTCTCAGGGAAGTACTTGGAAAACAGCTCAAAAATCGTAAAAATATATAACTAAAATGAAATTACATGTTCCCACGCGCAAAAGTTGCACATTTTGTAGATATTAAATGAAATATGAGCCAAAACTTTTAAACATAGCTGTTCACGAACGTGCCTTAAGATTGCGCAAGACTTTGTGTCAGCAACCAATAGCATATCAATTGGAGTACCACATGACCTTGATGGAATGTAAATATTACGGAATTATGTACATACACCCGCAATAACACAGTCATGGAACTCTCTTAGTTCGCAAGATTCTGTACGTAAAAACTTTAAAAATAGGATGCTTGGAGCTTACTTTTGGGGTTAACTGTGCCCATTTCCAAGCCTGCTGGAAAAAGTCGATTACCGGATTGCTGTTTGAAAGGATCAGACCTGCAGTGAGACCGTAGCAACTAAGAACATGATGCAGCAATTGTCATGTTCGCCAGTCATTTCGCTAAACCAGTATGTAACGTTACACCTATTGCTAGAACATGGTCTGTTTATTACAGCCTACAGTATACAGAGAGTGCGATACACTCATCACTATAAAGTATAACGTTCAGAGGGCAATGGAGAGGAAGGCAGGGAAATATCCCCTTCAGTTAAGTAAGTTGACTTTCTCAGTGTATTTAAATGGGAGCAGGCTAATTGCAGAATACCCCACATATGAAACTCTGTTTGGGAAAAGGTAACGTGACAGATTCAAGGCAAAATTGTTATTGGAAAATGACTGGCGTAGATGTTTCTGACTAGATTCTCATACCACTATACGAGCATATGCAGTCAAAAGACTATTTTTGTGAGGCACTCAGCAAATGTTCAGTTTCCCTCACAGTCACAGGCTTACTGTGGTGTATTTGGGAAGCTACAGGGAAACACCATGAAAAATTTGAGGCAGCATCCTATGTGTAACCTATGAAGGTTTACTTTTCTTTGAGAGGCTCAAAGATATACAGAATTATGGTTGTTTTATAGAGACTGCATAGGTATGCAGTCATAACTGAAATTCTGTCTCGTAGGGGCTGCAGGGATGTGCAGTGACTGTGCATGCAGCCAGTGAAAAAACAGCTGTATCTAATGGGGTATTCTGTAATTGTTTGTTTCTAAATGTAAGATGAAAATATACAATTTTAACTGCTTAAGGATAGGCGGTGCTAAGCTAGTCTGAAAGAACATTGCCATCATAGCTAGTTGCTGAGCTTCCCAGGCCCTATTCCTAGGCTTGTGCCTTGTGACATCCATGTAACATCTATTGCACAGCCCAGTCTGAGAGCTGTACTGCTAAATGTCTTGGAAGATGCAGATTTCATTACTCCATTTTTATTTTTCAAGTTGTTGAAGTAAAGCTATCACTGATCAAGGTGGTGCATGTAATATCTAGCCCTTGAACAGGACCCAGCATTATGTTCCCATACTATACACTCCATTTCTAGGGAGTGACTAGAAGGTTTATATGGTCACGTTCAGTGACTAGTAATATTTGAATTGCATGATAATGCAATGCTATTGTGTAGGCTGAGGATGGGCTACCTTCAGACTATAATTTGCCTTAGGCAGACCCAGTAATTACAGTAACTCCCAGGCCTGGTAACTCTGTGGAAATGTGATTACTGTAAGTGTGTAAAACATTGCACTTTAAAGTGCACAAAGACTGGGCTTTCTGAAAGACCCACTTCTAATTCAATGCTGCATGTTTGTTAATGTCTTTCACTGAGACATAAAAGGCTGGTCAAAGTAAACATTGATCAGTGATGGCAAGTTTTCCTTGCAGGTTATACTGATGTATTACATGGATTCATAGGCATATATATATAGGCTACCATTTGCAAAGTAAAGAGCAGATTATACAGACTAGCCTTTGACTGATAGTCTGTTTCCATGCATCTATAAACAACTGAAGATAGTAGATTTTATGGAGGGGGGTTAAGCAGCTGCTGTCTGACAGATACCAACTCAAATGGGTGTTCCTTTAACTTTTGCAGTTTCGAGAAATGTGGTAAATCAAGAGTCAGATAAATTTTAATCATAAGCTTATGGGCCCATTTGGTTTGGGAGGAGGGCACAGTTTCTTTTGCCCCAAATCTCTGCATTTTGGGAGTTTTGAAAACTTTCAGTGCAAAGTGCCCCTCCCCTTCCCTCTCATTTGCCATATCCATATGATTGTAACAATGCTCTGCAGATTTTTTTTTTTTTTTTTTGGATGTTGATATTCAGAACCAGTGTTCATAAAATGTCAAAAACAAGTCTTGGCTGCAAGTAACTGTAGTTTGGAGATTGACCTTTGACAATTTTGGTTAATTGCAGCTTCAGAAGCCGAAACACCTGCTTGGGAGTGAAATGCCTAGTGTAGCAAGTGAGCAACCACTTGAGTATGTAAGAAGGAGGGCTCGGTCATGATCTATTTATATATCATCCTTTTGTACCCATCCAGTTTGAGATTTGAAGAGGGACCATTTGCCTTCAAATATTGGGGACCCTAGGGACTCAAAGATGCCATGATATAGTCATACACTTCTGTAGATGATGTGAAGATGAGATGCTTTCAATTGGTGAAATATGAAGCAGTGAAAAACAATGAAAACCCTCTCAAGACTGGTACTGTAGTATGTTTCGATGGTCATGGTGTACTCCTAGAATCCACCAACTACTGTGTAGAAATGGCACTCAAAGGGTACTCTTATACTGTATCAATGAAAAAACCTGCAGTTTGTACAGTATAGGAGAGTATCTTTCAGGAAAACTTGCTGGACTGGAAAATATGAGGCACCAGTCAACAAGCGATTGTTATATAATCCTTTTTAAAATACACATGGTCATGAACACTACAGTTTGTTATGTATGTAAGTTATTAATTGTATGGGCAGTTCTTTTATGAGTAAAGGGTAGGTGGAGTTGAGGCTGGATATCTGTAGGAATACTGAATAAATCCAGACACTACTTAACCAGTTTTATAGGCATGGTGATGGTGAAATGTAATAATCCTTGGTGACCTATCAATTCAGCTTGAAGCTCTGCTTGTTAAGGTTTATGTTTTAGGTAGGGTCAGCATGAGGATGGAACTAGGCAGCCTCTGAAGAAAGTAGAGTAGAATAAGACAGTTACTGATTGAGAGAATGTGTTTGGGAGGGGGGGGGGGTAGTATATTCGGGTCATTCTGGTATTAGACCCTCTACACTTAATGTACATATGGAAATGGAAGGTTACAACCAAGGTTCAATGAGATTGTCTGAAGGTTTTTAAAGCTTCATCATATATTTTAAGAAGTATATAAAAGGGGCTGCTGAAAGGCTAGTAGATAAATGATGTAGAACAATGTTGTTAAGTGATTATTGGTTAAATTTGCATGTTCCTACCATCATTTGTGTAGTGCATCTCATATTCAACCTGATTATAAGAGATGTTGATATTTTCAAATTTCAGTGAACTAAAATTATTTGTTAACATCAGTTTGGCAATTTGTTTTTATCCTGTAAGTATTGTAACTTCAGTTGCTATGGAAAATTATGCCAACCAACCATTCTCTGAATCCTCACCATTT
This sequence comes from Holothuria leucospilota, assembly GCA_029531755.1. NCBI lineage: Eukaryota > Metazoa > Echinodermata > Holothuroidea > Aspidochirotida > Holothuriidae > Holothuria > Holothuria leucospilota. The sequence continues at coordinate 35,345,056 of CM055978.1, forward strand.
TGGCAGATTTCTCCAAAAAGTCACAAAAATTGTTTTCTTTAAATACCCTGAAATACCTATTCACATAACTTGAAGCTTTCACTTTGTCTTTATTCTGTGCTTACACTTTCTTTGCGAGGTAAAGTTATCCTTAGCAACCAAGCACTGTAATGTCATTGAGACATTGTCATTTGAGGTGTTTTCTCTTGATTTCTCTGGAAACTTGAAGGTGGAGAAATTTATCGTTCACGCCTACAATTGAGATTTTGCATCTTGTGTTCATTTCCCAGGGCTAAGGCTGCCATTGATAGGGAAATTTTCCAAGGTTTCCAACCAAGGTGTATTTTTCATGATTATTTCAAAAAGTGTGGATAAATTGTTTTTATTTTAAAGGCGAATGATATTTCTTCCGCATTTTCATAATTGGAAGTTTGGATTTTGTATTTATTCTACTTTTTGACTTCTGTTGCTAGGGAAAATTTTCCCTAACTACCAAAATAGTGAATTTTCATGATAATTTCAAATATTGTGCATAAATTGTTTTCATGTTGTGAGGGCAATGACATTTCTTTTGTATTTTCATAATTGGAATTTTAGATTTTGTGTTTATTCTGCTTTTTTACTACTGTTGCTAGGGAAAATGTTCCTTAGCAACCAAAAAAGTCTATTTTTCATGCTAATTTCAAGCATGTGAATGAATTATTTTAGTTTTTGGAAGGGAAGTGACATTTTTTCTGTATTTTCATAGTTGGAAGTTTATATTTTGTGTTTATTCTGCTTTCTGACTACTGTTGCTAGGGAAAATGTTCCTTAGCAACCCAAAATGTGTGTTTTTCATTATAAATCAAAGGAATATATGCAAATGAGACTTGTTTTGAAAAGAAAGTGGTATCTTTTCTGTTTTCCCATCATTAGAAGTTTGGATTTTGTGTTTATTCTGCTCATAAGCTACCGTTGCTAGGGAAAAAATTCCCTAGCAACCAAAATAGCATATTTCCCGTGATTACTCATAAATGTGCAACTTTGAAAAGTGGGAACATGTAAAATATGTCATAGGACATCGTTCCCAATGTATCTAGGTCATTTTTAAGTACTTCCCTAGGGGGGACTACGGAAGTCAAGAAATAGAGCACTTTTCGACCATTGGCCCACCGCCTATTTCTGAAGAGCTCAGTGGCCCTGCTGGTATGGTAGTAACTTATGGCAATGCATGTGCTAGAGGATCTGTATACTTAAGGCGGGTGCACACTGCAAACTGCGACCCGATGCAAATGATCCCGGCTTCTCACCAGGGATGAGTTGCATGCATTTGTGACCAGTTGCACTGAGTCGCAGTCGGATGGTATGCTAGCCGCACACTATGCTGACCTGACTGTGACTGTGACCAGGGAGGTGTTAAGAAGGAGATACAACGGTCTATGGACTCTTTGAAGTCATGTTAGTTTCCGACGGTAATCTTGCTTTTCTTCTCAAAATTCTTACCTCAATGCCTTAATCAATTACAGGATTAGTGCTGCGTTGCCAAAATACCAATGCGAAGACACACCCCTTAAGGGAACTCGTTAATTTACCATTGCCAGCCGTCATGAAAAAATATAAAATTTTAACCATTCGTCGTTATTCGTCGCACTTAATATCATTTTGTTTAAAGTCAGCAGAGAATTTCTTTAAATCTTTCTTTTCAAAGATATTAGATAATGATGGAGAAATTTGCTGAAATGAGAAAAATGTATAGACTTGAACAATGTTTCCAGCATATGACGTGTTTCAATGGCGGAGGCACAATTGAAATACATCAATTAAATGTTTATTGCCAGTCGTTTTACTGAAAATCTTGTTTAAACTTTGGTCATTGTCGGAAACTAACCTCACTTCAAAGCATTTACAAACAATGGCCTTTGTCTCAGGATTACTTGGAAAAGAAAGAGGGACATCACCACCTAAAAGGCTTAGTCAACAGAGACTTAACAATAGGAACACAGGGACCTGTCAATCAAATGACAGTGCATGAAAAGGATTAATTCATTTTCAAGTACGTATTGTCTGACAAATGTCTTCGTTGGATCTCCTTCTTAACACCTCCCTGCTGTGACCTGCAACTCATGTTGGTTCCAGGGTTTCAAAACAAAATGGCAGGTATCACCAGTAAATCCTTGTGTATATCAGTGTTTATTGTTGCTTTACCTGTTTTTAGATGAAGACTTTGACAGTGAAATTGAGTGGGAAAGATTTGCGAGGCAGTGGTCAAAAGAGCGAGACACATAGAGCATACCAGAACCTTAAAAGAGTTATAAAAGAGTATAGATGAGCAGCATGATATACACGGTTACTGCTGACTGCCAAAGCTCCAATAATTTGACCTCTTCTTTTCTGTCCACATGGGGGCTGCCATTTTGCCTTCTGCAACTGTCGCCTGTTGGACTAAGTTTGATTGTAGTGAGTGAAAAGTTGATAAGCTGTGTTTCGTTGAGATGGTGAACACATTTTTGAAGGTATGTATGCTTTTGGGGATACCTTGCTGTTAATGCTTGCACTGTTGGGTAGCTTAGGCTACTTTTGATAAGGTGTGTATGCCTTGGCCTACAGTTCTGGCAAGGTTTTAAAGCTGAGAAGTTGCTAATATTTTGCATCAGGCTTTAAATAGTGCTGTGTGTTTCCATTGCTGTCCTTCATCACAGTCCTCGTGCATAGTTTACACATTTTTCACAGTCACTGGCCATAATGTCTGGGGACCTGTCATACTCTAAAATTACAACATTTTGCCACCAAACTCTCTTTGCCACCAAATTCATTGTGCATCAAGTCTCTTTCATACATTTCACCTTCTGGTAATACTCTGACACTGGCAGATATTTTTGAAGCTGAAAATCAGGCATGCTGTGTGGTCAGTGGCAAAGCATGTTCACATAGCTACAGATTTGTGATTCATTTCATTGCATGTGAGCAGATCCGTTAAATGTCTTTCCATATTTGCATTAATGTATGAGTTATCCTTTTCTTTCTTCTGCTCAGGGAGAGGCAGAGGTGGTGGGCCCTGAGACATTTGAAGACCAAAGCATCGAGATACCCCCATCAGATGTGGGTCCAACTACTGACGCTCCACCAGCTAAAAGGCCAAGAGGGAGACCAAGAAAACAGAAGACACCATTATTTGAACCTCCACCAAAGAGGCAGCCTTCCCCACCACCAGTGCTTTCAGCAGAAGACCGTCAGGCATTTACAAAGCGTTGTCAAGGACGCAAAGAAGAACTGGCATCCTTGGCAAAAAAGGCTCGTCTATCACCTGAGGAAGCTCATCGGCAGATGTCTCTTCTGCTGGAGGATGAAGCAGACCGCAATGCCTGCTGTGGGGAGTGGAAGTGGGAGGATTTCCCAGATAATGAAACTGTAAGTACCATGAAACAAAATCCAGGATTTGATTCATCCAGTTCGCTAGGGACCTGAGGCCAGGGGATATTTAGGGTCTAGGTAACTTTGTACAACACAGTACATACATTGTGATTGTTGTAAGTGTCTTGCTTGGCTAGTAGCTTTACATACTCACTGGGAATGATGGCCAGTAGAAATTTAATTCTAAATCAAGCCCTTGAAACTACAGGATACTAAGACTTGCACCGTGCTACCTTCAAGCTTTAGCTCTTGGTTTTTTCTAGTTCTAGTACAAGGGTTTAAGCACAGGACAAAAAGTTTGTTAGTCTTATAGATCATAGAAATGCCATTCCCCCCTCCCCCCCTTTTCCCCATATTTAGCTACATTTGTGGGGTTCTAGGGTTAGTAATGAGTGATGTGTCCAAATCCCATGCTGTATTGTAAAATATACTAAAGTGAACTTAGATATCAGAATAGGCTGACTGCTATACCAGTTGTAGTATCAATAACAGTTTAAATTCAGAGTGATTATTGCCTGGAGAAAAATTGAACAATCAAAAAGTTTGTAAAGAAATCAAAAGTACTCCAGAAGTGCAAATGTGTGAAGATTAACAGATTAATATTCAAGGATGGTCTGAAATTGCTAAATAAGCACATCTATATGACTCATCAACTAATCCTTTCTTGAGTTGAACATGAGCACAGTCATACGTACCAAAATTGTGTAATGTGTCCTGCTGTTTGAGCCAACCTTTACATTTGCTGAGTTATCTGACAAAAGTGGTTGTAGTTGAATTATTGCACAGTTATCAGAGGTTCTATCATAGTGGGTTGACAGTTTTTATGAATGTAGAAACCTATGTCAGTATTTTCAGAAAGTGAAACCAGTTTGCCAGATACATTTCTTGAACTATATGATGCCCTTTGTTTTAACTTAGCCAAAACTTTACCCATAGCCATGTGTACTTTAGTTAAATGGTGCACTTTTCTATCAGTTCACTGTAGTGTACAGTTCATAACACAGAATTAGTTCAGCCTGGAGTTAAAATGTTACCAAACAGTGGCCTTGTTTGAGCTTCAAAACTGTAAGATAAACTACAAGCAGAGGAGTGTGAGTTCCACCTCAGTCACAATCAGGGGTGCAACTTCCCCAAAAATGTGTCACAAGTTAGATACATGAAAATGGCTAGGCTTACAGCCATTATCATCTTACCTTTTAATAAAATACATTAGGAACTTTCGATACTGCAAATTTGAGCAAGATCCACTCAAATGGTTTTTCTGTACTGGTAATCTGAGTAAATGAAAGCTGACTATTTTCGTCGTTACGAATTTGCACTTGCAATAAGTAACATTTTCCACATGTGATGGATGGAATATGGTGCAAATTTCTGTAACTTTTCATACTTTACAAGTATCTCATTGAAAGCAGCTTCAAAATGAGCCATTACTTGACTTGCTACATCAAAGAAGCATTGTGTGACAGAAAAACCTGAAAAATGCCCTATGGTTACAAATTTAGCAATATTTCATCAGTCAATTGAGTTATCTCACATATCTTTCACAGAACTCCTTTCTAACATGTTATTGACATTTAAATATACCTCCAGTCCCTCTTTGTATAAATTGCTTAATCACATGTGAAAAAGCTTTAGCATATTCTGAATAATTAGCACTCAAAACTTGCTAGACGGCATGTTCCTAAGATTTGTCCTGTCCGTACCCCCTTGTGTAAACATCAGAACTAAGCAAGACGTGGCTGTTTTTCTGCCACATGTTGAAAACATTACAAGCACTTTTGTGAACCACAATAACAATAACTTTTATTACGGTTTTCTACAAACCCTAAGAAAAAGTTAGTCAGAATTGTCCTTGTCCGTACCCCTGTCCAGTCCGTACCCCCTCATTAATTAAGAACAGTAATTTCACATAAAATGTGCTTGAAATCATTTTATGTGTTACAAACTGTGTACAACACTCTGAAAAAGTAGGCACATGTTAGTTAAGAGGTATGTTTTGCTTAGTTTAGAGAGTTAATCTACTTAAATACATATCATTTTAGAAACGTAAAGTATGATCCCCAGTTGGTCTCATCAGAAACTACATTTTTTGTTTACCAAACAACCTAACTTTTGAAAAGGTCTTGGAATCAATGCCAGAGCCACTGAATCATGAATGGCAAGCACTTTTCAAAAGGAATCATGTTCACTATGGCCCTTATAATGAACCACACTGCTTAAAAGAGTACTGGGGGTACGGACAGGACAAGGGGGTATGAACAGGACAAGATATTCTTGTTCAACATCATTTACACTAAATACATTGCAGTAGTCCTCAAAATTAATTTTTCCTCATTTAGTGATGGGCTTGTCTACAATAAAGGGGTATAAAAGTGTTACAAAGGTGGTGAAATTTGAAGTCCTCTAAGAATAAATTTTTGTTGTGTTATTTTGTTTGATTGGTAGTCTCAATTTTTTCCTGAGAGCAGGAAGATAGTTCTTTTCACCTATCACCAGTTTTTAAGTGGTAAGTGTTACTGGTTACGTATGTAACGGGGACAGACATGGAAACCCTTTGCTCCAGAAATCTTTAAGGAGGACAATATGTATAAATAAACCCTGTATTTAATAGAATGATAAAGAACAAACACTTTTTCACTGAAATTGCATTACCATTAGTTAAACATGGACTAGTATGGAGATCAATGGTTACGTTGGTAACGAGGACGGACATGTCCGTCCTCGTTACCAACGTAACCAAACTATGTTCGAGAAAATTAAGCACTTTAAACACTTGAATGCATTGTGACACAAGTTTTGCTCTTTCCTGAAGTGTAAACTGATGACATGTGAAACATTCATCAAAAACCAATGTCCCAATGTGCCTACGTTATACTACCGACAAGGACATGGTTACGTTGGTAACATCTGGACGGACATCGCCTTGAAGGCTCTCATACCCTTGTTGTAAGCAAAAAGATGGAGGAAAGCACACAAACCAGTGACAAATATGGCCATCTGCAAACAGATGCAGGTTTATCAAATTCTCTGGTAATTTGTGTCCTACAGGCCTGTTAATATGATAGTTACCAACGTAACCATTAGGGGACAGACATGTTACCAACGTAACCATCATGTGCTCCGCAATTGACTATGATGCATTTACTGCTGGATTATTTTATTTGTGGTACTGCACATGATCAAGGTTAAGTGTTACATCATAACCTTAGCTCTGGAAATCTTTTCTTTCAGTTAAAATATCAACTATTAAGATTTAATATCCAGATGGACGGACAAATCTCAACATTTTACTCCAAATTGCTGATAAAATTTTGCGGTGTTTGTGCACCTAAAAATATTCATTTATCATTTACCATTTATTTTGTACATTACATTTATGAATGAAGACAAAGAACCTGCATCAGTCACATCTGCAAAGGTCCCACTCACATCATGAATTTATTCCACATCCTATGTAACACTTATAGGTGGTAAAAAAGGACAAAATAGCCCCAAATTCTGTCCAAAACATCCTTTATATCAGTTGGACATTGATAAAATTGTCTTTATTATCTCTCTATAGTCCTCCAAGTATGGTGAACTGTAAAATCACCAAACCATTGTGACATCTTTCAAAATATCATCAAAGCAAAAAACACACACTGAATATTTTCCTTTACTGTAGACAAGCCCTGATCACAGGTCAAAAGAAGTAAGTCTATGTCGCTCCTCCCTTACCTCCTATTTACATATGTATTTCCCTAATTGCCTGCAATTCCAAGGCAAAGACTTCCTACCAACAGAGGGCACCCCTGACCTTACTTACCAAGCACTCAAGTAGCGAGTGTCATTCTCTCTTTGCCTTCCCGACGTTCTAGTAAATCTAGAAGTAAATCTCTCTTCTCCCATGTTCCAACTCTTCCCATGGACCTGGGAGACTGGGAACTCTATTTGGTGTCACGTACTGTACCAGTTTGATCCTGACAATCAAGCATGTTCAAACAGGTTCTCAAATTATTGTGGGGGTAAGAAAAACTTTAATTTGTGATGCAATATAGCTAATGCAAAGCAGCTATTTGTCAGATGTATGTACATATGTATTGTACACAATTGTGCTGTCATGAAAGTGTAGGGGCAAGTTAAAGGACCTGATCGACTTTGCTCTTAAAACTGGCTTTGTGAATGTGTCCTGTTTGTACCCCCTGATCCCACTGGGTTCCCATGTAATGTGATCTGAGTAAAGTCATCAAGTGTGGGAAATTTTATAATAAATAATTGATTTTTGTGTGATGGAAATTTCCTGTTTATTTGAACTTGTATGAAACATTTACACATGTTGTTATAATGATATTTTAGGAGAGTAGGGGGTACTGTACAGATCGAATTAAGAAATCAGAAATGTACTCACCAAAAACAAATCTAATATCCGCGTAAATAGTTACTCTGGCTAATTCCGTGGTCAATTCCAGTCCGGGTCGATATATTCCAAGTAAATAACAAAATGCGTGTTAAGAGAAATTCCAAAAGATAGCAAATATAACTTTCTAGCTTTCCTGTCGCGAACCACGTGGCTTTGACAAAGGAAAAGTCGAAAGGATATGTTTCTTGAAGTTAAGAAATACGAGCAGTCACTCAGCGATATTAAATACTTTTGCTAACGCTGATTAAAGATGCGTAGATACTTCAAGATAACTTGGATATTAAAATAATCGGTTTAAATCCAGAGAAAGTAAGTAAAACTCCAAAGTGGACGGTGGCTCGTGCCTAGTCGTTGGAGAGTTGAGAGCAAGTGTGTTTAGGGTTCCTTTGTTCATCCGAGAACGTGGAGTAGGAATTCCCGGATGATAAATAATTAGTTATTAGTCGGGGACAAAGGGTTGCATTAAAAACTTGGCCCGCTACTTTTCCGAGAATATCACCGGAAAAGAGGGCGGGCTTCGTTAAGCAAAAGTTCTGGAAGAAGTCGCTACAATATGTAGTTCTTCCAAAGTGAAATTTTACCCTTTTTCAAATTATAAGTGCACAGAAATAGGAACATGAAAAGGAGGAATTCTTTTAATGTTTTAAATTGTTCCATTGTCTTTGTAGTCCTATTTCTTGGCTCTGAATTCTATGAACAAGGCTCTTAATTTCATTATAGGAAATGGAAGGCAAATTATTTGGGTAATGTGTCCTGTCCGTACCCCACCTGATATGGTTGCGTATGACCTACATTTAAGTCATTATGTTACTTTTGTATGCCAAGTTTCCACAGTTTTTAAAGTTTCTGCATTTTTACATGGTACTCCTGTTACTGACAAATTTGAGCAATTTCTTACTCAGCTCATTTGTTTTCTTTCTTATGGTTGTTGACAACAATATTTCTATAATTTAAGGTGGTGTGGACTAGGGAAAGGATGTTTTCCACTGCTGTAGCACCATTTACAACTTGAACTATATCTGATTTAAGAAGTAGTAATTACAGTAAATTCAGATTGCATGAAAATCTATAAATAAGAAAAAGGTGCTCCCACTGTTTTTGTGAATCATTGACATGTCCTGTCCGTACCCCTGAAAACAACAGTCATCTGTGATCCACGATATCTAAAAAACTAAAACAGAATGTTCAGAGATATTTCAGTGATATATCAAGGAGATATCATACTTTGAAACAACAGAGAAATCAGGTTTGTTCCAGGACCTTCATTTTTGGGGGTATGTGCAATGTACCTTTCACCCTGATTGTGACTGAGGCGGAAGGGTGATAACAGTCTTGCTCCGCCAGCATTTCTTTAATACTAGTAAGGCTGTGACGGTTAGTCTAAAATCAGCAACCAGTTTCTTTGGCCGCTAAAACCGGTTTTTGAATCAAAACTGATTTTTCAAAAAGTGCAATGGCCTTTATACAAATGTACCTTGCATGAGGACTAGCCACAATACTGGACATTGTATAATAATGTTGACCTAGGCCAATGGAAGTACCTGCATTCGTACATACATAACAAGTATAGACCTACCAAGTTGTGATTGCCCGGTTCAAGTTTTTTTTTGTCACAGATAATGAGCCAGAGTACATTTTGAAAGGGAAGTCAATCCAATGTCAGTTATAGGCCAGTTTTTTCAACAACCCGTTTTACACTTGTGTGAAAATTTCACAACCGAATCAAATCCCAACCGGTTTTAACCAGTTGTCAACCAGTTTGTGAACAACCTTACTTACTAGTGAGGGATGCATAAAACCAAAGTCCAGAATTGGTTTCCCATTGTTTCCTGATGCTGAATTGATACTGGTATTTGAGAACTGAGAGCGATATGGTTTGCACTCAGCACTCATGGCTTATTGTAAACCATGTGGTTTCCCTCCCCCGCACGCACATATACTGCACAGTAGCTGCAACCATGTCTGCCTGCCCAGTTTATGAAATTCACCATCTAAAAAGGATGAAGCAGACATGTAGTGGAGTACAATGTTGAGAGTACGAGTACGTAGCCTAGAGTACGAGTATAAGCACGAGTACATGATACATGAGTACGAGTATGAATACACCATTTCATGGGGGCAAGAGTACGAGTGCGAAACACTGGAGTACAAGTACAAGTATGAGTACACAGCTCACGAATGTGAGTACGAGTACAATTTCACAGATTGTTATTACAAATTGATCAAAGTTTCATTATCACCCTATTGTTGTTTTCTTGTGTTAGCAAAAGGAACCAGTGAAGTCAAGTTGGCATGTGTGTTTGTATGCAGGGTTTCCCCTGGGTATTCGAGAGTGTGAGGTGGTATTGGTCCATAGGGGTATTATGGTGCCAGCTTTGGTACACTTGCAGTGAGGAAGAACTATCAATACTTCTATAGCAAGTACAGTACTGGTGGCAATTAGAACAAGTTTCTGTGAGGTGGTGGCGAAAACCTGTGAGGTGGCCACCTCATAAAAAGAATGCCAGGGGAAACTCCGGTATGTGTGTGTCTGTGACGCTTGCTTGGGTACAATGTAACTCAATAATGGAAAGCTGGACTAAACTGAAACTTGGTATATAGATCTGCCATAGTGAGAAGGTATGCCCTATTGTTTTTGGTGGAGGTCAAAGGTCATCTGGGGTCACCAGGGGTCAAACACCAAAAACTTTGTTAACACAATATCTCAAGGAAGGAAGCTTGGATAGATTTCAATTAGTACTGTATATAGATGGGTTATGGTGGGAAGATGAATGCTGTTGTTTTTTGTGAAGGTCAAAGGTCATCTGGGGTCACAGAGGCTCAAAGACTGAGAACCTTGTTAACACGATATCTCAAGGTAGGTAGCTTGGATAGATTTCATACTTAGTATATTGATCCACCATAGTACGAAGTGCCCTATTGTTTTTGGTAGAGGTCAAAGATCATCTAAGTATGAAATTTGTCCTTGAAATTTATCCAAGTTTCCTCCCTTGAGATAATAACAAGGTTCTCAGTTTTACCCCATTGACCCCACATGATCTTTTACCCCCACCAAAAACAACAAGGTTCTTCTCCTAAATATGGGGCATCTATGTACCAAGTTTGAGAACTGTTAGGAGTTTCCATTGAGATATCATGTTAACGAGCTACATGTATGTGTCACAAATGCACACACACACACACACACCTACACACGCATACCTGCATGAATGCATAGATTCCTTGACCTCAAAGCAAGGAATCAAAAATTGATTGCCAAGGGCTATATCAAAGAACTGTAGTCAATGTCCCCTTTTGAAGTGTTGTACGTGTGCCTCCATCCGCATGTTAGAATTCCTGGCTATGGGCTGGTGTTAAAAGTAAGCACATGACACTTCTTTATTTTAAATGGCAGACTGGTACTTTGATAGGTTAGGTTAGGTTAGGTTAGGTTAGATGAGGTTTAACATCCCAGTTTCCAACCAATTGGTACTTTGATAGGCAGTACCATCGTGAATGTACTGTACGATAACTTAAGTCTGTAAAAAATACATGCTTTTGAAGAGAGGTAGCATTTTTTTCACAGCCTCCTCCTTTATTTCCCATCCGCTTGCTCTTGAAAAGGAATTTGTTGTATCGATATGGCAAGTAGCTGATATTACCGATACCGATATTTTAGTTCTCAATATCGGCCGATAGCCGATCCGATACTGGTATTTGGGAAATAAGCATTCTGAATACTAACCATAGGTCACTGGGCATCACAACTAAGTGTTGTTTCATCTTCATGAGGTAAAATATTGGACCTTGCATTCAAAAGTACTCAGTGTCCAATTTCTATGACATACAGGACAATATAGGTTAGGTGATATCGGCATTTCAGGTAAATTTTACCGATAACAATACTGGACGAAAATGTGGAAGATCGGCCTATACCGATGGTGAGTACTGATAATCGGTCCAACACTAGGAATAACCAACAGGCATGGCCATTTTACCCACACAGGGTATTCACTTACAGAATTTCTGCATCAGGGCACCAAGTTCCATGTAGGTCGTCATTTTGTAATCATGTGAGCCAATCTTTGTCTGTTGATTGGTAGTAACTTATAAATTTTTTCACAAAACGCGAAACAGGCAACGCACTGCCACACGGTAGACCGAAACACTTGTTTCACGAAACAAGCACTGTTTGTTTCGCAAAACAGCATTTCACAAAATGTTTTCTATTTTCATCCAGGACATAAGAACTTCAGGAAACACGAAAAGTGTTTTCTGTTTCATGTTTCACCTTTTCTGACAGCTGTGTGCATTACTGTAGGCTTTAATCATTACAAGAAATAGCACCTGTTGGAGAGCTGGTGCTGATCCTAAGCGGCACGGTAGGTCTTTTGCATGCATGCCGCTAGAATTCAATAGGCTTATTTAGCCAAAGTTCTCCGGGAAAAAGCCATTTTCCCGGGTGAAAAATATAGACGACTTATGTCGCCTGATGGCTAAATATTCCTATTGAATTCTAGCCTCATGTGGGAAACAAATTTCAAATGAAAGGCAAGGTACATACTACATGTATTGTACCATACTAGTTAATGTTTAAATCATATCTTTTGCATACATGTGCATACATCATTGATGAGCAGCTCACTGTAGGCACCAATGTGTCTGAAATAACATTTTACTGAGGCTAAGAACATAATCTTGAACACTCTAACCATTGCAGTTGAAAGGGAAATTGCAGTCACCCCAATCAGAACTAGTATACCCCATCATCCTTATTCTTGAATGGCTTATTGTGATCATGTGACAATATTTTTGTCACTGCATTGTTAAATAAAATTCATAGAGAACTTATCTCCTTTTTTACCTTTTGTTTGAAATAGTTGTCAGTATAAACATCTTGTAAGGCAAATAGGAGAAGATTTGCAAGATTTTGCTGATTTTTCAACGCCTAGATTGCCTTTAAGAAGGCTTGAAAAATATGTGAACCATTCAGCCTTTGTTCTAACAGTGGGGGTTTTCTTTAATCTGGGAATAATTATGCAAAATTTTGACTTCTAAGAAGGAGAGATTTTAGTCCTAAAAGTCCTACTGTATTTTGATTGCACAGACCAGCGATAGCTTCCTTCCTGCAGAGTGTACTGTACTGTAGACAATACAGTACAGGGTATGTCTAAATCAAGCAAACTGGTCGTCCAATTTCAAGTATCCAAAATAGCCCAACTGTTAAAGAATCCCCAAAACACGTAACTGACATGTGCACAACACCCTCAAATTAAATAACAATCTGAAATATATTCCCAAGCTTTAGATTGATCATTTTCCTCTGTGGGGCAACTTTTTTCAGAAAGGCTGACACTTTTGCAATTGCTCCACGTTTATTTATATATCCATCTTAACCTACATGAGTATCTGCACTTAGCATTCTAAACAAGTTACATAAGGCCACTCCTTCAGCAACAGGGTTCAGTAATTTTGTTGCAAAGTGTTTATAAATTCGCATTTGTTCCCTAACATTGGGCTATGCTTGGAAAGGCCTGTGTCATGGTTACGATTCATGACACAATGTTTGTGTAAATTTCTGGCATTGTTTTATTAACAGTTTTTGGCTATGTTGGCTACATATCAGACTTATAGTACCTGAGCACATACTCATACTCCAGTATATTTTTCTGTACTCCTGCTCGTACTTATGACTTTGTAGTCGTACTCATACTCAGAGGATTTGAAAATCAAGTACTCGTACTTGTACTCAGGCCTTTGTACTCGTACTCACGCCCTTGTACTTGTACTTGTACTCGTACTCAGGATTTTGTACTCATAACTCGTATTTTGAGAATTGTACTCAGGAGTAGAGACATTTCAGTCCAGGATGTTAAACACTGAAAACCTTGTTAACATAATACAGTATTTCAAGTTAGGAAGTTTAGATAAATTTCATACACAATGTGTAAATGTGTTATGGTGCAAGAAAGAACCTTATTGTTTTTGGCAGAGGTTAAAGGTCATCTGGGGTCACCGGGGGTCAAACACTGAAAACCTTGTTAACACAGTATCTGAAAACTTTGTTAAAATGATATCTCAAGGTAGGAAGCTTGGATAGAGTTCATACTTGGTATGTGAATGCCTTAGGTGATGGGAAGAACCCTGTGGTTTATGCTGGAGGTCAAAGGTCATCTGGGGTCACCATAGGTCAAAAAAACAAACTTTCCCAAGACTTCCCAATGTCAAATACTGTATGAATGCAAAACTGTATTTTTCCAACACATTAAGATAGCATTTAGCCAGTGACTGAGAGGAATGGGACATCTTGGTATTATATGGAATGAAAAACGTATCATCAAAACCACAATGGATTTTTGCATTCTGGTATTGCAGTGGAGAAAAGCTTGAAAAGGGTTAAACACAATACAGTATCTCAAGTCGACTTACAATGAAGTATCTTATACTTACCTTTAGCTTGTGAATGGACCATGTTGGGTGAATGATCCGTAGTTTTTATAATGGAGGTCAAAGGTCATTTGAGTCACCAGAGGTAAATTGGTCAATAAGGTGTAAAGATAGCTCACTTGAGAACTAGATGAACTTGGTGAACCTGACAGTTGTCATGAGATCAGTCTGTTCGATATCTGTCCATGGATCTTCTATTCTGCTTGTAAATGTCAACACAGTAGTTTTTTAGTTCTGCAACGAGAGGAAATTTGAAACCACTGTACGGTTTTATACTGTATTCCAGAGGCAAGGAATTACTGAGCCTTTTGGCTTTCTGATTCTAAAGGAGAATGATGATCAATCTGTACAGGGCGCCCGCTCTTCTGGTCTGAGCCCTCTTATTTGCCCTAGAGCGAAATTAGAGCCGCATCTATTGCCAGAAATCTGAGCGTAACTGCTAGTCTTTCTGTATGAGATGTGCTCTATCTCCTTATTTTGTCTTGTGCATAAGATCCCCCCATGCCTAATTTCAAGTATAAGGAGGACCTCCATCCAGGGGTGGCAGCCAGGATTTAACAGACATGGGGCCATGCTTCCTAACAGGTTTGCCAGAACAATATTGTCAAGGGTGGGGAGGGGATTCAAAGAAAACCTTTGTACAATACCATTCCACTGCAGGGTATATTTTGCATAGTACTTGAAGTGCCTAGCCTGTATGCTGATTTTAGCATTTATCATGGAAATAAGTGCATAATGCACTAGCAAGCATGAGAAAATTTGGGGGTACACATAAAAGAATCTGTATACAGGGGTATGCTCATTTAGTAAAAAAAAATCAACCGTTGGAGTGGTAATTGACTCCTGTTGGAGATTACATGTATCGTATCCACTCCGTCTGCCCAATGAAATAGTCAAACCCAGTCAAACCCCCCTCAACCTTTGCTTACCGTACGGTATAACAAATAAGGAGAACATTGACTAGGGTATACGATAGGGGGAAAAAATCCCACAACTTTTACATAAAACTGTGTTGGCTATCTAAAGTTTACCTGGAAAGGTGAAAGAGGCTTGTACTATTAAGCTCTGTGGAATGGACTATGGAAGAAACTGAAACAACAAAAACTCTAGTATGAAGCGCACCAAGAATTTTGGGTTCGCATTGAAAAAACTGCCCCATTGAGCAGTTGGAAGCAAAAGCAGCTTGACCATTGGGGCCTTCATACTTTATTGTACTGACTAAGGCTCTGAAAGTGGAAAAATTCACCAGTGGGGGAAGGGGATGACCCCCAATAGAAGGCATGTCCCTAGGGGCCAGCACCACTCCTGCTGAGGGGCTTTTCAGTGCTTGTTCAAGGAGGCTGCGTACTTTATACTGTACTGTACCAGCTAGGCTACAACGAGCAGCAGCTAGGAAAGCTAGAAAGTTAGTTTCTGAACAGCTGAATTTTTGTTTCACATTTGTTTTTCGTTTTTATGTGTGTGTTGACCTTTCACTGTGTGCTGGTACACCAACAGAAACATGACACAAGTGCAAAACAAACTTGTTTCTTGTTTTTGATTCCTTGCCGAAGGCAGGCAAGGAATCTATGCGATGGTGATGTGGTGTGTGTGTGTGTGTATGTGACGGCTTTGCTTGTTTACACGATATCTCAAGAAGGGGAAGTTGGACAGTTCTCAAACTTGGTACATAGATGGCCCATATAAAGAGGAAGAACCCTATTGTTTTTGGTGGAGGTCAAAGCTCATCTGGGGTCACCGGGGGTCAAAATCTGAAAACCTTGTTTACACGATATCTCAAGTTAGAAAGCTTGGATAAATTTCATGCTTGGTATGTAGATGCGTTGTGGTGAGAGAAAGAATCCTATTGTTTTTGGTGGAGGTCAAAGGTCATCTGGGGTCACCGGGGGTCAAAATCTGAAAACCTTGTTTACACGATATCTCAAGTTAGAAAGCTTGGATAGATTTTATGCTTGGTATGTAGATGTGTTGTGGTGAGAGGAAGAACCCTATTGTTTTTGGTGGAGGTCAAAGGTCATCTGGGGTCACCGGGGGTCGAAATCTGAAAACCTTGTTTACACGATATCTCAAGTTAGAAAGCTTGAATAGATTTCATGCTTGGTATGTAAATGCGTTGTGGTGAGAGGAAGAACCCTATTGTTTTTGGTGGAGGTCAAAGGTCATCTGGGGTCACCAGGGGTCAAAATCTGAAAACCTTGTTTACACGATATCTCAAGTTAGAAAGCTTGAATAGATTTCATAGGTGGTACGTAAATTTGTCATGTCAAGAGAAAGAACACTATTGTCTTTGGAAGAGGTCAAAGGTCATTCGAGGTCACCAGAGGTCAGAGTCCAAAAACGTAATCGCGATATCTTGAGATAGGAATGACCGTTACATTTCATAGTTGGTATGTAGGTTTGGCATGTTGAGAGAAAGAACCCTATTGTTTTTGGCAGAGGTCAAAGGTCATTCGAGGGTCACCTGAGTTCAAAGTCCAAAAACCTTGTAATCGTGATATTTTGAAACTGTAGGAATGACTGATACTTTTCATAATTGGGTGTGTAGATTTGTCATGCCAAGAGAAAGAACCCTATTGTTTTTGGCAGATGTCAAAGGTCATTCAAGGTCACCAGAGGTCAAAGTCCAAAAACCTTGTAATCATGATATCTTGAGATAGGAATGACAGACAGTTTTCATAGTTGGGTGTGTAGATTTGTCATGTCAAGAGAAAGAACCCGATTGTTTTTGGCAGAGGTCAAAGGTCATTCGAGGTCACCTGAGGTTGAAGTCCAAAAACCTTGAAATCGTGATATTTTGAAGTAGGAATGACTGATACTTTTCATAGTTAGTATGTAGATTTGTCATATGTCAAAAGGAAGAACCCTATTTTTTGGCAGAGGTCAAAGGTCATTCGAGGTCACCAGAGGTCAAAGTCCGAAAACCTTGTAATCGTGATATCTCGAGACCTGTAGGAATGGCCGACACTTTTCATAGTTGGTATGTAAATTTGTCATGTCAAGAGAAAGAACCCTATTGTTTTTGGCAGAGGTAAAAGGTCATTCGAGGTCACCTGAGTTCAAAGTCCAAAAACCTTGTAATCGTGATATTTTGAAACTGTAGGAATGACTGATACTTTTCATAATTGGGTGTGTAGATTTGTCATGCCAAGAGAAAGAACCCTATTGTTTTTGGCAGATGTCAAAGGTCATTCAAGGTCACCAGAGGTCAAAGTCCAAAAACCTTGTAATCATGATATCTTGAGATAGGAATGACAGACAGTTTTCATAGTTGGGTGTGTAGATTTGTCATGTCAAGAGAAAGAACCCTATTGTTTCTGGCAGAGGTTAAAGGTCATTCGAGGTCACCAGAGGTCAAAGTCCAAAAACGTAATCGTGATATCTCGAGGTAGGAATTGCAGGCGCTTTTCATAGTTGGTACGTAAATTTGTCATGTCAAGAGAAAGAACTCTATTGTTTTTGGCAGAGGTCAAAGGTCATTCGAGGTCACCTGAGTTCAAAGTCCAAAAACCTTGTAATCGTGATATTTTGAAGTAGGAATGACCGATACTTTTCATAATTGGGTGTGTAGATTTGTCATGTCAAGGGGAGAACCCTATTGTTTTTGGCAGAGGTCAAAGGTCATTCAAGGTCACCAGAGGTCAAAGTCCAAAAACCTTACTATTGGGTTTTTTTTTTTTTCATTTTTTTGGTTATTCAAGTTTTGGTTCAAAGGTCATGTGGCATGAGCTGATTTGAGCAGGGGTGAAATTGTGACCACATCATAAAAAATGATGAAGTAGAGAAGTATAAATTTGATGGATGAACCTCAGTGTAACAAAGCACCCCCCTTTCGGCAAGGAATCACAAAGCCTTTTGGCTTTCTGGTTTGTTTTCTGATCTCTTTGTGTGTTCGGCTTTAATAAGAAGGGATTGAAAGTCTCAGCCAAATCAGAAATGCAAATTACAAAAAATGTTAAAGACACATTGCAATGCAAGTACTGCTGTTTTCCATCCCTGTACGGTGTAATCCTGGTGAGCAAGAAAGTACAGATTTTGATTACTCTTGTAACGCGCCGCCAAAAGTTAACGCACCGTCCGGGGATAGGCCATAAAGTGAATATTGTTTACACACACACACACGCAAAGGTACAGAACACAATTTTCTAAAGTTTCTCTAATAATTATTCATGAACCCTGGTACTTTAATTACAGTCGAATCAAAAGAATGGATAATGCTATTTACAACTTACAAATGGTAGAGCGATACAATTTTAAAAGGGGTAACCAGCGGACCTCATATCAGCCGACTGACTTTTGGTGGGTCCAATAGTGTGAACTGGTCCCAGCCCTTAAGTTGATGGAAGGTCTTCGTCCCCCGGCTTCAACATCTGGGTGACACCTCTCACTTTATATGGCG
Organism: Holothuria leucospilota; assembly: GCA_029531755.1. NCBI lineage: Eukaryota > Metazoa > Echinodermata > Holothuroidea > Aspidochirotida > Holothuriidae > Holothuria > Holothuria leucospilota. Next base: position 35,363,646 of record CM055978.1, read on the forward strand.
TCGGTGGGTGCATGGGTCCCGGTGGGTGGGTCCCGGGAAACTACGCCCTGGCTCCTCCAGCATCCCCTTCTCCAGCCAAAGGTCCAGCGTCTAAGAGGACTGCCTTTCACCCAATTAAGTGCCTCGAATGCCCGTGCTCCTCTACCCTCTAGAACTCAAGCCTCAGTACGCCCTCGTGGTTGGCCAAGTCCAGACAAAGGGTTAGCCCCTCTGCTTCAAAGCCCCTTATGCTCCAGCATCTCTGCACTTGGCAATTAAGGATGGCGTCTGCATGTAAGTCTTCAGTTACTACGTTCAGGTTACGAAATAAATACGCTGGTACGATACACATCCGCAGTTAGACTACCCCTTATATTAGACACATACGACCCAGCCGCCCTACGACATAACACCTATGCTAGCTCCTGGGTGATATAACACAGGGGTACCAGCCCCTACGATATAACACATCTGCCAGTCCTTTAATGATATAGCATATATGTGCTAGACCCTACGACAGAACACATAGGCCGGCTCCTCATGATATAACACATACGGGGCAGACCCTATGATAGAACACATACGCCGGTTCTTCAATGATAACACATATGGGGTAGACCCTACAATGGAACACATAGGGGATTCTCCAATGATATAACACATACCGGGTAGACCACGATAGAAGACAGGCAGTTCTTCAATGATATAACACATAGGGGGTAGACTCTACGATAGAACACATAGGCGGTTCTTCAATGATATAACACATACGGGGTAGACTCTACGATAGAACACATAGGCGGTTCTTCAGTGACGTAGCACATAGAATCCCCAATAGCAACTCCCTGCCTGGAGTATTTCCCCTCCCGGTTAACCTTTTAGATACCATCCTACAGGCTCTCCTACCTAATTCTAATAATTCCACGCCTTGCCGGCCCTCCCTAAGGTGTGGATTAAACTACTTCTCCTGCCCTTAGCAATTGTTACGACTTAATCCTAGATAATTTCTAACACAGCGGAGTACTGCTAGCTTAACTCTTGCCCTCCTAATTGACCGCCCAGCCCTTCGATTATTCTTACCAGAAGGTACCCCTAGCCTCTCGCCTCCTTTCCAACGGCTTTATTAAGTTGTTATCCGGCCTTTTTCTAGCTCATCCAGCAGTGGCTTTCGTCTTCTAATTAAGTTTTCAGACAGCGTAAGTGTTGTCTACCGGGAGGAATTCTGCCTTCAAGAGTCTGTGGTTTCCTTCTCGTGGTAGTTTCATATGCGACCATATGAGCCTCACATGCTCAGCTGGCGCTAGTTGACTGTTACCCAATCAGTGGACTGGAACCCTACAACTCCCACCCCCTTGTTTGCATACACTTGTGTGCTTCAATGGGTACCATGGACTGCCTACAAGGTGGGGGGACAGGACCAATGAAGTCCGGGAAACTGGCTTCTCCAGGAATTCGTAACACCTGTGCATACCATGGCTTCTGATTTGATACCCATCGGTTAGACTATATGAGGGCGACAAATAGCCATCAATGCAATTTCGTTACACTCTGTTATCTGAAATAAGAGCCAGTTGGAAAAGGCCCTTTCTTAAGTTAGTGGTGTTGGGCATTTCTGTGTCCTGGTCAGGCCCAACAGGCACAGGTCAGCAATGGCAGATCACTGAAAAGTATGCATATCAGAAGTGCACATAGGAGTGAGAACCATGGTAGCATTTTAACAGTGAGTTATTGCTAGGGCATTGGGTTGACCACCTGACCATGTGGAATGGGTACAGTTAGCTGCACGTATGATGTATTTCATGATTTTCTTTTTTTTTTCACTTACAGTAATACATCTGTTATCAAGGGAGCTACCAAATTTTTGATTTTGTTAACATTTTCTTTTCGTCTTCTTTAACAGCCATTCATCAATCAAGACATTTCCTTCCAGGGACATGTGGGAGAGCAACTCTCTGAAGCAGCACGAAGGGCCAAGACAGAACTTGATTTGTTCCGACTGTTCATGACAACTGAAGTCATTGATAACCTTGTAAAGCAGACAAACTTGTATGCACGCCAAGAATTGAACTGCAAAGATGGAGGTAGCAAGAATTGGAGTCCTGTTGCTAGGGAAGATATAATGGCCTATATTGGGGTAGCTATTGCAATGGGCTTTATCCGAAAAAGTGAGCTTAGGGATTACTGGTCATCCGAACCTATTCTAGAAACACCTTGGTTTAAGGAAGTTATGTCTGGTCACCGTTTCTGCAGCATTCAACAATTTTTGCATGTTGCTGACAACTCTAAGGCTGCTAGGGATGTTAACGGTAATCTCTGTGACAAGTTGTACAAGGTTCGTCCCTTGCTTGATTCCTTGCTTACGTGTTTCCCTAAGCACTTTTTTCCTGGTAAAGAACTGACAATTGATGAGCAGATGATTGGCACTAAGGCCCGATGCAGCTTCCTTCAATATATGAAGGAAAAGCCAACAAGACAAGGTATCAAAGTATGGGCTATGTGTGACAGTAAGGTTCATTACTGTTTGAACTTCGAAATCTATACTGGTGGAACCGGGGAAAGTGGTTTGGCCTTCAGGGTTGTAAATCATTTGGTGTGCCCTTTTTTGAATAAAGGTCATCATGTTTATTTTGATAACTTTTACACCTCCCCTGAACTGCTGGCACATCTGCTCAGTCATGGCACTCTAGCTACAGGCACTGTTCGCCAGAATCATCTCCACATGCCAATGCGGCTGAAGACCTCTGTTCAAAACTTTGAAGATGGCCAGGTCACTTTCCTTACAAGTCACAAAATGACAGTTTGTCGATGGAAAGATAGGAGAGATGTGTTCTCCTTATCAACAGCTCATGGGAACTCCATGAAGGCAATCACCCGCCGAAAGGCAAAAGGTAACGGTGAACAAGAAAAAGTACAGAAGCCATCAGCCATCTGTGACTATAACAAATTTATGGGTGGAGTAGATATTTACGATCAGCTCCTCTCGTACCATAGTATGAACCGTCAAAGTAAACGATGGTGGACCAAGATATTTTGGCGTTTGATCAACATGGTAATTTTAAATTCACTGGCACTATGGAAGCTGAAGTACCCAGAGTTACCCCGAAGACATCACAAACAATTTAGAATAAACCTTTGTGCACAGCTTACTGCTGGTCTTAGAGAGATAGAAGTTCCAGTGCAAAAACGTTATCGTATTGCAAACCGTTTGACACATAGTGGTGATCCAATTTATTTTGAAAGTGGAAAGAGCTGTGCCGTGTGCAAAGATCGCAATAGAAAGACAAGTTTTGGGTGTGCTGTTTGTGGGGAGGGGGTCCGTTTACACATGAGTTCTGGGAATGGTGTACCTTCTTGTTTCACAATCTTCCACACCAAGGCCAACTATAATCTTTAGACCAATTTTATGACAGCTTCAGCCCCAAGTTGCCATGACTACACTGTCGATCAATCTTACAGTATTAATACTGATCAATTGTACATCTTCTTCTTGTTCATCACAATACTTCATGGATTCCGCAATTTAGGCTGTAATAACCAGAATACAGGTTTAATTTGAGGTGGATATTGGTGAAGACTTGGAAGTTTGAACACCTTTACTCTGTCTCATTGTATGTTTCTAAAACCCCAGTCCCACTTTGGTAATTGTCTTTACAAACTGTCCCGATATTACTTGGTACAAAGTCCCAAACTATTGGCAAATAATACATTGGGTGAGCATTTGTTAACCATCACCATAGATCTCATAATGATTGCCACTTGGTTTGATGGCAAAGAAATTTTCAAAAGATGTTTTTCAAAATTGACTGAGCAAAGAAATTGAAATAAATCCCATCTACTGTATGCACAAGTAAGTCACAAGTAGTTGCAATTATTCCATAATTGATTCTATGTAACTGGTAAACCAATCACCTTAATATTTTTTAGATTATTTACTTTTACAATGTCTTATTATGAGAGAAATGTCACATTACATGTGTGAAATGTCACAAGTCATACCAGTCAAGCAGCACATGGCATATAATGCCCCATAATCTACATCGCCCCTCTCTTACCTCCTATCTACAATTGTAACCCTCACTTACCCGTATTAAGGTCCTGGCAAGTTTGATCACACAGAAGAGGAGGCCGCATAAACTGTCACCACAGTTCATTTCAATCATTATGAAGTTAAAAATGCAATCGTTAGTGTTTTCAACCAATATCACTGCTGTGGGATCAATTCTTTAACAAGGGGTTTATGCTCAAATTAAGTATTGATATGTTGGAGGGGTTCTGCATTCAAGCATTCTGGGAAAATTTGAACTCATTTCATGTTAGTGGTTCTGGTTATGTTAGAAGACGAAGTTAAAACATATTCCACCCAAAGAGAACTTGAAGCAAGCACTTGTGACATCATAACCAAGCATTGATCAATGCTTCCTTGTTTCTTTAAACTTGAATCCAGTTTTGTTCTTCATAATCCCATATTTTTATAATGTGTAGGCATGAGAGGCAAGGACAATTTACTAACATTGCATTCCCAATGGAAAATTTATATACCAGCCAACTTTGAGCCGACAGAAAAATATTAAGAGATGAACTCTCTTGCTTGCTTCAAGTTCACATTTAGGTTAGAAGCTTCATCTGCCATTGTCTCGACTTCTGCTCAAAGAAATGAAAGAAACTTGAAGGAGAACGTGTACATGTCCTACCGCTCTCTCACATATCAAAACAACTTTTTACTGAAACCTTTCTTTAAACAAAGGGAAGTTACGAACAGCTGAAAGTCTGGTGTCAATTCTTAGTTCTCTGCCACGTTGGATAAAAGATTGTATTCTGTGCCAGTGAATTCTTAGTATGTTTAGTCGACCACATATGCAATTGCCGCTCAGAAGTATTGTGGTTGAATTTGTTTCTTTTTGGTAAAATTGCTGACAATACTTTTTGAATCTTTTCCAACTTTCTATTTCCATTACTTTACATTTGGGGCAGGGGTTGGGGTCTGGGTTGAGAAAGATGAGATTCAGTACTAGGTAACAGTTTACTTTGAACCAAGTGTTGAACCTAAAAAGTGTATGTTGAGAAAGATGAGATTCAGTAGGTAACAGTTTACTTTGAACCAAGTGTTGAACCTAAAAAGTGTATGTCTACCTGTCAATTGAGATGCAAAAAGTGAGAATATGGGTAGGTTGGAGTAGGGGAAGGGGGAGAGATGTTGGGTGGGAAACTGCTTTTGTTCATTTGTGCAAAGTTTTTTTATTTTTTTTTTTGTTTATTGCTATTATTAGTATATTATAAGAGTGTAAGATAGAATGAATTTTTTTTTTTTTTTAGTTTTTGGCTGCACTGTGAGTAGTGTCTGCTGTTGGTCTTTGTGTGCTGCTGAATTTCACCCCAGGGGATAACATCACCATCCATAATGGGACAGTTTCTACCCCACACTCCTGCCTCTCGAACAATTCCTACACTGCACAATACCAAATTTATGTTCTGGTAAGGGCAGTTTTCCAAAGGGTATTTGGTGTGGTTGGGAATTTTGAGGAGGAAGGGGGCATAATCTGGGGTAGGAATTGTATGGGGCTGTGAGATTTGTCCAGAAACCATTATTGTCATCATGAGAAGATCTGAACACACAGGTTGGGAAATGACTTAAAATTTGAATTAGGAGATGAATGTAACTATATGGAGGAAATATTTTAGTTTCATATATGTCCCTAGAAGGGGAACAGTAGGAATGGGGGAATTGGAGAGGGAAATTTGAATGAAATCTTTGATAGAGTACTAAACTTCTGGATTTTATGAAAATAAAAAGGGGGCTCACCTTGGGAGGGTGACAATTTTACCCTGCAAGAGCCAAAGGCAAGGACCCCTGAATGGGGCTTTTGGGGGTCCTCTGTCAGGAAAATATTGACAAATAGGTTTGTCAGTTAGAAACAAAATCCTAGAAATGTGAAAAAACCTTACTTCAAGGCACCAATTACTCCTGACAGTTTCAGAATGCCAGAACTGCAGGATCCAATCCCTTTATACTGGAGGAAGCTCTGTAATGGGTTCCCATGAATGTTACAATTTTGGGAGGTATAGTTAGTGATCTTTCAATTTACTATATCATAGAGAAAGCCCTATTGTGCTTTTCACTTCAGGAGACTTTGCTTTGGTTTTATTTTGGTTGGTCTCTTGTGGTCTGACACGATATCATCTTTAGTTTGGTTGCTTTAGCTTAATTCTTTAACCCATGCTGGTTTGATCTCAGGTGTCTGAATGTGAAGCTTCAGTGGATGAAGTGATCTCCATAATGTCCAAACCAATGTTTGGTCTTGATAAAAAAAAAACACACTTCAGTGCACACCTTTACTGTACAGTACAGAGTGAAGTATAAACAACATATTCTCATACACCTGACTGGTCCTGTGATTGAGTCCTGTTTCTGATGCAGCCATGAATTAGAGCATGCATCTTGATACAGCATGGAACATTGCAAAAGTCATAAAATTTTATCACAGACACATTTTACAAGGTGCGTTTTGGAATAATGCATCCAACTCATGGCACAGATGCAAGAAATAACAACATTGTGTGAAAATGCCTAAATGCAAGGGGAATAGAAGTGATTTCTAACTTTCATGTTGTGGTTTTTTATTTTGGGTAAATGTTGTAACAAACAGGATGTGAAATGCAAAGTTTTGTTTGAAGAAATGTTTTTGTACAATTTACTTCTTACTCTTAGGTACAACTCTATTAAAGAAATACAATGAAATGTGGTTGCTTGTGTGTTTTAAGACAATTTATTCAGAGTGTGATATACAGTAACTTTTTCATCTCTTTTTGTTTGTTTGATTTTTTTTTTTTAATATGTTAAATGTATGAACTGTTTATAAGTATGCATTTTACATATATTAACTGTATTCCATGAATATGCATTACATGTATATGCATACATATCAAAAGGCTGTGTATGTATTTTTAACTGTATATACTGTATTATATGTACACATTGGCATTAGCATTGGCTAAATGCTTCAGAAATGCCTTATGTAAATAGTTTAAGGAAATTTTATGAAAAAAAGATACCATTTGAAATACTGTATTGTGTAAGTCATCTGTAAGTAAAATGATTTTAATTTGAATACTTTGAAGAATTTAGCTGTACACTAGTGAAACAGTAAATTAGGCCTAAATCAAATTTGTTTGAAGGATGGGTGTATGCCTGAAGAGGGCAGTGTTGAGGAAATCAAATGTGGTAGTGTTCATTTATTAAACGATTCTAACAAATCCGAAGTTGCAAAGGTGATATGTTGCAAGAGAAGAGTACAAGTGTACATTTTCTATGTGATGTACAACCATTTTCAAGCTATTATGAGCAAGCCTCTGACATTTGTGTGTGTGTGTGGGTGTGTGTGAACATGTGGCTAAATGTTTAAAACAGTATTGCACAACACATGTAGAGACAGTGGATGGATTTACTAATTTTAGGTCCTGTGTAAATTGATTTAAATGAATCATTTCAAGTGACTTTAAATTGTAAGTAAAAAGGACTCAGTTTAACATGTGGATATTTTGGAACGATTTGAAAGGTAACCATACATGTACACAGTGAACATGCCCTTAAGGGGGGTGTCAAGGAAATTGAATGTCATTAATGTAAGTAACTAAATATTCCAAATGGCAGCTGGAAATGTATACACTTCAACCAAAAAAGGGGCTCTTAGAGATTGGGGTGTGTGGCTTGGGGCTAAAGTCTTCAATAACTTTCAGTTTGAAGATTTCCTGGGAACAAAATTACCACTAACTGTGCCTGAGCACCGCCAAAGATAACCCTAGAAAAACCTCAACTGCAGGTGCTAAGGGTCTTGTCCTCCCTCTCCCACCCCTTCCCCACCCCCACAATCCTAGAAACCTTGTGACTGCCCTGAAATTGCTCATTCTGTGGCATTATTTCATCACTGCAAGTTCATGTAACCCCTGAGTTGAAATGAACTAAGTTGGCAGAACAACTGACCATTGGGAACATTAATGTACCCTTGGTAGGCCAGGTATGTAGACTAGGTACATATATGTCATATCAGTTGACAAGTAGGTCTTACACAAAAGTGCAAGCAACATGCCTAATAACTAAGTAGGCTGCAAGTTTCAAAAGGCCTTCATTTCATCCATAGTGCATATGTGCACTCTTGTTGAAAACAATCATTTCACTTTTCAAGTCAGAACGAAAGAGCAGATGATGTTATTCAATAAAATATAGTCAGCAGTTAAAATGTGGTTTCTTAATTATATTTTTCTTTTGTTGCACTGTATATTATGGAAGTGCACTGTATTGTTGTCATATAGAACTTATCAAACGTTTGAAAATCATTTGTACGTTCGAAGAAACTTTTTCTAAAAAGAACATTCGGAACGTTTGAAAATCTTTTCTTATGTGTAAGAACCTTTTCATAAAAAAAGAAAGAAAAAATTCTCGTACATAGGAAAGACTTCAACCTCCGGGTATTCCAAAAGTAAAAGAAAAAAATACGTGACAACAGTACACTTCCGTATTTTATAAGTATCTTCAGATAAGTTTCTCTTTGCAAGAAAGAAAATGTGCTGTGGCCAGGTGTCCCTCTTGCATACTTGAAATTATTTCAACCATGGACTTCTAATAACATGGACAGCAGTGGCACAAATCCCGGGGGACAATGGGGGCTCGGCCCCGAAGTGAAAAAGTGGGACAAAACCATAATTTGCCCCCAAATGTTAATAACAATGCTTAAATATTTTCGGTAGCCTTCTTGGTGATTTTTAACAAAAATGCAGGATATATGGCCAATAGCTGTTTGCCTAATACCCCTGGAACACGGTTGCTAATTTTTGTTACTAAAACTTATCTTTTGGCATTCCTTTGCTAACAACAAATACAGTTATACAACGAATATCGCATTAGATGTCAATGGATCGAAGCCATATGATATTAATTTACATCAAAGGCTGAGCCATTATGCATGGCTAACAAATTGTAAACGAAAGCACAAGCTAACAAAACTTACTAGTCACGGATGCTTGTAAGTGGAATATCTGTACTCTATGTATGTTCTTTCAAGAACCATTTAGAGTTGATTATCAATTGAGCAAGCCAATTTCTGGTCGTCTCAGATAACTATTGAACATGTTTCTGCTTTTTTCTTAAAACACATCGCAGCTCTTGCAAACCTTTAATCCAGTGAAGCACATCAGTAATGTTCAGTAGTGTACACAGGGGGAGGCCATTGGACCATGCCCACTCCCCCTCACTGATGTCGATTTTTTTTTTTTTTTTTTTTATTGTAGTTCCTACAAATACGTAAATTTTTTAACACAAATTTTACTTCAAAAGATAACATATGTATCGCCAGATTGTATGTAAGTATGCCTCATTTTTCAAAAATTTTCAAAGGGGAGGGCCCCCTCCCCTTACACCCCTCCCCCAGGCCGGCGATCACACAACATACTGTATGGCCCCCGTGAGAGAAATCCTGGGTACGCCACTGGTAATATTAACTTTGTGCTCAAATTAGCCCTTTTTACAAGTCTACATGTACTAAAGCCCAGGCAGTGGCGTAGCCAGGGGAGGGCGTGGGGGCGCCAGCCCCCCCCCCCCCATGAAAGCTTGTCGCCCCCCAGTCGCCCCCCCCCCACTGGCGATCTGGGCCAAAAAAAATTCACTCAACTCACTACTCAACTTGATAATAATATACGATATACCTATTTTTTTTTGCTCTGAAGAGGGCAATTTCTCTTATAAATGACCCAAAATTTTCGGCGCGCTTCGCGCGCTGTGAATTACTCTTGTTTCTCCAATATATTGTAAGTTCCATTCCACATAGCTAGATAGCATAAGTCCTGTTCACTTTACAAGTTACACGGTAGGTAGAGTACACAGTTTATATAGAGATGATAGTAAATATCATCCCAAGATCACAAAGCCTATAGTTGCTGTTATCTTGTGTGTATTATACGGTACGGTCGGTTGCTGAGCTACTCACTGAGCAAAGTTTGGCTATTTCATCTGGTAGTCCAGGCATGGCCGCAGGGGCCGGGGGAGGGGGGCAGCCGCCCCCAAATGTCAGAAACCTGACTAAATCGGGCAGATATTTTGTCTCAGTCGGGCGGAAAATTGGAAATTTAAATTCTATACTCTAGACTTTGAGGCAGGGGTGGCGCCAGGGTGGCTCCAAGAGGACAATTTCATTAATCAGAACCCAAAATTTTTGGCGCGCTACGCCCGCTTTAGATTCACTCCAGTTTCCTCAATAGTTCCATTCCACATAGCTAGATAGCATAAGTCCTGTCAACCTTACCAAGAAAAATGTAGGCACAGTACACAGGTTATAGATGTCGTCAATTGCATCCCATATCGCAAAGCCTAGTTGCTGTTCTCTAGTGTGTGTCATGCGGTAGGGTCAGTTGGTGAGCGACTCACAGAGGAAAGTTTGGCTATTTCATCAGGTAGTCCAGGTGGTGTCGACACAATGTATGTTTTCTCCGATACGGTTTACAAGTTACAACCCCAACCGTTTTTATTTTTTTGTCTTTGTACTCAATGATTTCATATGGGTTTTGTGTAAGCCTACCAAAAATTTTCACGCGATTCGCGCGCTTTGCAGTGTCAAAATTCAGATTCAAAAGAACACTATCAGTTCAACTCGGCTGTTAAAGTAATAAGTAATGTTATGCAAAATATGTCCTGCAATGGCGTTGGCCGATAGTTCGGCTCTTTCATATCCCCTTCTCACCACCCCTCAATAAAGGGGCTGTCGGAACTTGGGGTCACTGGCATGACCCGGCCCCTGTGGGGAAAATTCTGTCGCTACCCATGGTCCATTTACTATTTTGGCTTTCAAAAGGATCGTTTCTGCAATAAAACCCACAATTTTCGGTACGCTCTGCACGCTCTTCCTCAGTTCCGTTACTTATAGCTAAATTTAGTACAAACCCTTTCCTCCTTTTCAGGTAACTTAATAAGTAGAATACATGGATTTATGTAAATGTCGGAAATTTCGTCTCATTTCGCTAAACCTATAGTTAATGTTCTTTTGTGACTGTCGTGCGGTACGGCTAGTGATTCTAGAAGGGAAGTACAATATACGTTATGCAAGATAAGGCCCAACTGCTCGGACAATTGACCTATATAAGCTTTAAATAAGTAGGTCTACAGACTTTTCTAATGTAAGCTTACCCAAAAAATTTTCGCGCGCTTCGCGCACTTTGCAATTTCAGAAGTTATTCTGAAGTTATTCTGCTATTGCACGTCGTTTGATTTGTATTTCTGGGGAGTTCATATTTTCAAGCCCAGCAGGGTTTTTCGTGTACTTCCCTTCACCTCATGTACATATGTCTCTATTACCATTCATCATGTATTTTTGTATGTATGCGTGAAGTGATAAAACAAATAAACGAAACGAAACGAAAAGGGAAACGAAGTTAGATTCCGGGAGAAACATGAAATCAGTGCCTCTGCTTCTCTAGTATATACAAATTTTATGCAATATATCAGTATGGCATGGTATAGTACACAGATTTTCTTCAAATCGCCCTCACCAACCCCTCAAAAAATCGGGGATGTCGTCACTTGGGGTCGCTGGCCCCGCGACGGGCAAATCCTAGCACCACCCCTGCTGTGAATTACAAAGAGACCAATGGTATGTGAACTTCACAATTTACGCCGAATGCAATGGTTATCATAGGCTATAAAAGTACCCACCATAGTCTAGGCCTAGGTGCGTGGCTTTTGTCACTGACAGCGAGTATCAGTATGTGCAGGAACCTAGCCCACCGCTACCTCGTGAGAATAAAATAAAATGAAACTTTACGTTTTTTCACCAAAACTGCACATCTTGATGGCTGCTATCAAGCCTGGCAAGTGCCATTTCCGGCGACCTGGGATGTATTAAAATCTCAAATTTTCTTGGTACGCTCCGCGCTAACTTATGGTGGCGCTCTGCTTAGATAGTAACAAGGCGCCCTCCCATGAAATGGTCAAGCCCCCCCCCCAGCGCCCCCCTACTAAAAAAAATCCTGGCTACGCCACTTAACCCAGGAGCATTACACTGGAAAAATTTCCGTTCGAAACCGTTTTCCTGAGGCGTCTGAAATACTAAAACCCAGGGAATTCGCCCCCTGGACCCCATCCATATTGGGCTTCGCTCTCGCGGTGCACTGTTTCATGGCCACGCGTACATCATATGCATTTTGCCCCCCCCCCCACCACCACCTCAGAGATTTGCGCCCCTGATGGACAGAACACCCTGCACTAATGTCATATGCGTGAGAGTGTCGCTACCGTACGTACACGTTTAGGCTTACCAATATGGCCGCCTGCTATATCTTATGCGTGAAGTTTGGTTCGATGGGATTCAACGACACACCAACACGAATGTGTTATATACCGGTAGTGTGAGCTAGATAAGAAGGTAAAGTTCAAATACGGTTCAAGTTCAAGTTCGGTTTGAAATACAGTTCAAATACGCAGGGGCGGATTTTTTTTGGGGGGGGGGCGGCCCCCCTTCCAGAAATTTTTGGTTTTTTCAACTTCATACTGAAACAAAGGACAAGGCCCTATTCCAATGAAATAGGCCTATGAGATGTGTCAGAGTCAAACTCAAATTTGTTCATTATTTCCTACCTCAGAAAATAAGTGTTATGTTAATAACTCTGCTACTGGCTTTTAGCTGATAACATTTTGGCTTATACTGGCCTAGGTAACTTTCTCTGGGTGTTGCAAGGAGTTACTCATGAGCCCTGTATTAATGGATTGCTAACTTCAGTCTACTACCGGCCAGGCCCACAGCATTGGGAGCACTGCTTCTACTTTCAAGGGAATTTCAGAATTCTTTAATATTTAGAGGAATATTTTCGACAACATCAGGCTATAACTTGCTGCAATATTGCCCTGTAGTGTCTTATTTAAGCCTTGTAATTTATTTTTATGTACTGTGAATTAAGGGTAAAATTTACCGATTCACTAAATTATGAACATTTTCCAGTGATATATGATCAGTTCAAAAATACACTAAAGGCATCACCATTTTGCATCTGAGCAATCTTAAATTAACAAAAATTTCTCAAAGGGGAGGGGACACCCCTCCCCTTAGACCCCTCCCCAGAAAAGCATCTTTCACCCAACCAAAATTTAAAATTCACTGAATTATGAACATTTTCTAGTGATATATGATCAGTTCAACAAATACACCATAGACACCACCATTTTGCATCCGAGCAACCTTATTAACAAAACTTTCTCAAAGGGGAGGGGGCACCCCCTTAGAACCCTCCCCAAGGATGGCGATTACTCATCACATGCTTTTCCCCTTATCAAAATAACCTGCCACTGCCCCTCGGGACAAACCCTCTCCTTAGACCCCTCCCCTAGATCGGACTTTTACACAAACCACTATGACCCCCCCCCCCTCTTTTGCCAAATCCTGGATCCACCACTGATACGGTTCAAGTACTTCCCTTTAGTCGCCTCTAACGACAGGAGGGGAATACCCGGGGCATATTCTACAACCCCCAGCCCACAGGGGGAGCGTGAAGTTTCGACTTGCTCGAGTGGATTCGTATCGACAGATTATGCGAAATACTCGTAAATTGTAAAATAAAGGAATGTGATATTATTCTTCCATTCATGTTTGTAGTTTGTCTAAAATGTTGCAGATTCATTGTCAAATTACGCCAACGATAGCCATCGTGGCGGCCATCTTGGTAAGCCTAAACTTGTTCTAACGGTGGCGACACTATTGGTCACGTGATCCTCTGTCTGTATGTATGAGATGTCTGTGTTTACAACAATTCCTGATTTGTGAATCTGTTCTTATACCATTCCAGTGATTGGTTAGCACAGCAGGTAATAAGAGATGATGTTGTCACGAAATTGCAGCAACATCTCACTAAAAGTTTCACTTCAAGAATTTTACTGACAAGACCGGAATGCGACTGAAGTGGCCCGTATTAGATTTGAAATTGAACCTATTGAAGAGCGCCGACAAATGTCCCAGTTAGTATCTGTTGAGAGGAGGAAGGAAAACCCATGAAGTGTGGACAATATGTTTGAAATAATTGAAATAAAAGAATATATTGCGAAAATTGATGTTAGAAATTCAAGAACAATTTTATGATGAGTCGACACTGGGAGTGCATCGTTTTTTCGTCAGAAAGACTTTTTGACCGCCATCAAAGCAAACGTTTCTTTTGCGCGACATAAAACATCTCCACTAAGTACTGAAATATCCGTTCCTCTTCTCTTGACCATAGGCATATCAGCCTGGGAAAGTGGACCCCTGAAGTTTATTTCCCTTCAAACATTTATTTTTTCTTAATTCTTACACATTTTATTAGGACACAAAAAATCTGGGGGGGGGGGGGCTGATGAATATCTGGGGGGCCTAGGCCCCCAGCCCCCCCCCCCCGTAGCTACGCCGCTGGTAAATTCTCATGTGATGCATATGGACTCCCGAAGTCAGTGATTCAACCCTTTCTATGTGTGCTTCATAATCAGCGCGTCTTTTATATTGACTCTCTCCGTCTAGTTGTGTTTAGGATGTCTATGGGCTCTGTTCCCTATTGGTACAGTTGACAACATATTAGCACTGTCATTCCCAGCCTGCAGCAGCAGCCCCTCCTTCTACGCCAATTATGCGAACTAAATATTTTTTCTCGGACAGATTTTTGGAAGAGATACAATTTCCCCGGTTGTATCGCAGGTATTTTTAGGCAGAACAGACAGTTTAACCTCTCGAGGCAAGCCTTCAAAGCCCCATATGACGCACAAAGAAGCGTGGTTTTGGTCAGGCGCGGATCCAGAAATTTTGAGGGGGGCCCAAGATGGAAAACCTCATGTGCACCGAACACCACGAGCGCGAAGCGCGAGTCCTTACGCGTGGGGTCCAGGGGCGGAGCCCCGGTGGGGCTCCAGGGGCGAAGCCCCCGGAAGCTCTCGCAATATTGCATTTTAAGAGCACACAAATCGGCTCCAGTTCTTATGTCAGTGAGATTTTATACCTTTTCATGTTGCATGGAATTTGATGTGTATGGCTCAGTATCAGTTACTATATGGCCTGCAGAAGTTACGGAGAATCTAAGCTATCTTAAAACTTACACGCCAACATTATGAGCCCGTGTAGGTAACTTGAAATGATTTTTGCCATAATGAGTGTTTTATTTTCGTTATACGGTATTCGGGAATAGGACGTCAGTTGAAACAATTGCGCGCGAAGCGCGCCGAAAATTTGAATTTACATTTGAAACCATTGCTATGACTAACGGTGTCAATTCCCTTTATGTGTTTCTATCAATTAGAAGGTGGGTTCGATACTAAGTTTTCAGTTCTCATGAGAAGAGGAGGGTGAAAAAATGAATATCAGTTGTTTTACATCCTTACAATGCTGACTCTGAAATCACGTTTATGCACACAAATAATTGGCTTATGGTAGAACCCCACCGATGAGTAATGCGAATACGTTTGGGACCTTATTGATAGTAAAAGGAGCAATTCAAGGATAACAGTGCGCAGATCAAGCAAAAATCAAGAAATATTGAGAAAACTTTGCAAAAATCGTGAAAGATTTCAAATGACTTTTGGTAAAAAGTGATAAAAATAAATCCATCACTCAATAAAAACCTACCTCTCTCCGTGAGCGTAAACAATTGCGCGTGAAGCGCGACGAAAATTTTCGGTATAGAGCCTCCCGGGAGCTCTGCATTAATTGTACACTGAAAAGGGGGACCAACAGGACTCTCACAACCTGACATCCATATAGGAAGAGAGATGTTATATCACCTTCTTTATGGATTTCTGAAGGGTATACTCTTCAGAAATCTATGACCCATGGTGCCGGCGGGAGTTGGTGATTGGGGGAACCGCAGATAACTGCTAAACCGTGCCTTTTTAGGCAGTGGGATTTTGTATATGCTATATCAGCCTTCCATGATATCATGCCTTCCTTCTTGACCACTGTACCATGCGGAGAACTCGACAGCCGTTCTCCTAAATTAATTACTTATCTGTAAATCACTCAACCGTATCGTACCATTTACAGTTCTCGTAACACGTGTTACAGTTTCTGTAACACAGATCAGTTTAAACTGGACATGCTATGTGTATTGGGTAGCTATATACAAGAGTGGGAGAGCCTTTTCTTATTAGTACATGAGAGTGCAATCCCTGGAATGGGTTTACCCTCCCCTCTGAGAAATTTTTGTTAATTTTAGGGGGCCTATTTGCAAAATGGTGGTATCTTTGGGTCATTCTAAAGTGATTGTATGTTTAGAAAATGTCCACAATTTAGTAAATTCTAACTTTTGTTCGGGTGAAAGAGGGGAGTAAGAGACGGTTAACATATTGTCTTCAAACCTCCTTAAGTCCCAGGAAAAATCATGGGCGTGTATCCATCTCTAAAAGTGTGTGTGTGGGGGGGGGGGGGATTTTTTCACATTTGTGAATCGCCGTCCTGCTGGCGTGGAAGAAGCAGTTGGTGGTAGCCAGAATTTGCGTCACGGGGAGGCAATAAGTTTTGTGATCTTCGGCATGGGGAAGGGGTCTAAGGGAAATTTTTCTAGAACTGAATGCCCTCAGATGCGATTTGTTTCAACAAAAGTGTACGATTTTTAGGTTATTTTTCTTCTAAAAATTTCGTTTTCCTAGGCATAATTGCAGTCTGTTCCATCATTTTTGAAAAAGTGAGGGGGACTTTTTGACGATGTTCACCTTTCCAAAAAGTGAGGGGGACGCGTCCCCCGTCCCCCATGATCCACGCCCATGGGAAAATTGTACAAGTAACTATACCTGCGTGGAGTCCACAGAAACATTCTTGGACTATAATAAAATTTTTCCTTTACATTTTAAAAGGATATCCAAGGTTGACAGAGAAAAGTATAGAGCCTCCCGGGAGCTCTAAATTAGTTACAGTATACAAAAGAGGGGCCAGCGGGATTCTCACTACCCGACATCCATATAGAAGGAGATATGATATATCACCTTCTCTTTATGTATAGCAAAATGGGATGGTGGACAGGCAAAATTCGTTTCAGAAAAGATTTCCGTCATTATTGAACGTCGCGGGAAGATGTTTGGAAAATAAGCAACGGCAATTACGTACTTTCAGTCTTTCAAATCATGTGCTAGACTAGATTAGTCAAAGGTCCTACAGAGAAGGAGATGTACTTTTTAGAAAAATGTTGCATTTGAATAATTTCTTGCGTCATAGCTTTGTCAATGGTATATGAAATCGGGTGTAAACCCTGTCGTATGCGTGCGAAGCGCGCCGAAATTTTGAATAAAATATTAGTTCATGATAGAACCTGCATTTCAGAACCTGCATCGGACACTGTCACTTTCCCACCAACCTATGCTATTCAGAAACTAATCTGACTGAGAATTCTTAAAAAGCACTTTTGCTCCTTTGTTCCCCCGTGAGTAGTTACCGAAAGCTATTGATAATAAGGACAACTCTGACACAAGGCTTGACGCTAGCGGAGCGTGCGAAAATTTGGAATTTGTCAAGAATTTCCAAAACTTATGATAGTTTGAGAACAGTTTGTGAAAGAAAATGGATAGAACAAATAAACCAGTCATCAAAAATGCATCTCACCCTACACCCTCCACAGAAATATGTAGCTTAAACGACTTTTGGGACCATTTTAAAAAATTTTCAAGAATCGATGGGGGAGTGGGACACACGTCCGCCATTGCCCACTGTGCCGACGCCACTGTCTGTAGCTTAAAAGCCTTTTGAGTTCATTTTAAAACATTTCAGACAGTTTCGAAATCGAATAGGGTATGCAAACCCTCCTTTGCCTGCAACAGCTGGTGCCCACTGTGCACAATAGCACTTCACCTGACAGCTTGTCTCCTGTATTCATTCTGCAAGGTCTGTATGGCGAAAACTTTGCCTCTCAATTCCTCTAAATTACAAAAAATTTCACTCTTTAACACAAAATTGTTAATAAATTTCAGTGCAGCTAGCCGAGCCCATACTACATATGTCACGATGTTTACTTATTTAGATCTTAAGTCAAGGATCATTACTCAGCTATTCACCTGTTTTCGAACATTGTAGCGCTCCTTTCGTCGCCAACCACTTTGAAAGATATATAAAGAGATAATCCAGCGATAGCTCCACCCAACCTACAGAAATATATACTTTGAATACGTTCTTAGACACTTTTATTTATTTTTGTTCTTAATTTTTCTTTCTCCTTTTCTTTTTTTCTTTTTCTTCTTTTTTTCTCCTTTCGTTTTTTTTTTCGTGGCGAGAGGGGGGGGGGGGCCGGGCCCCCAGGCCCCCCCTGGATCCGCGCCTGGTTTTGGTGATGATTATAGATGTCATGAAGAGGTCGCTGAAAGCATTGGAGTCGTCGAGTGGCAGTGGTCTATTCTAGCTTTTGTGCACCAGTGTGTTTCACATTTGCATGGGTCCAAATCCCGCTCGATGTACGTGGGTTTTTCTCCGGGTACTCCGACTTTCCGACCTCCCACTTGGCATTTGGCTTGCCACTACAATCGATTGTCCAGCCGACGAAGTCGGTTACTCGCCGGACTGAAGCTCCCTCGGTCGGAAACAGTCAACTAGCAGACTTTTAATTTTTTTTTTCTGAAAGCGTTACCCCTTGTAAACATATATTTCAAGCAGGGTAACATAGGAAAATATATCTGCCATGCCGCGCGTGTATGGACTTTCATGTATTTGGTGCAGATTATCGAAATATGAAAACCGTCTTAACTCTACTTAAGAAGAGTTACGTTACATGTGAACGCAGTGGCTGGGGTGTGATCCCTGCCCCCCCCCCCTCCTATTACTACCTCAAAGGTTAAATGACGTCCGTGTTGACTGGTTGAGCGTTTTATTCCCCTTTACCGTTTCCCGTGAAATTGTTAACCCCATGTCCCCACCCATGATCTACTTTCATGAATGAAAAAAAAAAAAAAAAAACTGGCTACGCTTGGGGTGAATATGCTGAGGTTGTAGGCTAAAATGTCCGTGCTGCTGTAAACACTTGTCATTAAACCAACTTAAGACGTACATACGAGATGAAAACGATGGAAACGCCTTTTTTATTTACAATATCAAATACATTTGTGTGTTAAAAGCGAAATACTTCATCATCCATTAGCCTAAACCGAAGAAAACCATGTCGCAAAGCAAGTGTTTGTCCTCCTGCCACCAAACTGAACTCTCTATAATCATGCAAGGTTTCAGTGATGGCTATACTTAGCGCCATTTTTCCTTACTTGACATGCGCTTGGTCGGTGGTTTTAAATGTTAGATGCTTATGAATCTCTTTGTAGATTGCATGGCTGCGCAAGCTATTGTCAGCTGTGTGGTTCTTGAAGCTTGGTATGTATGTGTAATATGCGTATCAAAAAGTTGCCCGCATTTCACCGGGTTTGATGATGGAGCTGCAACGAACCAGGGCATGGTTAGTTCAGGAAGGGAGATGCCATCCCCTGAACGAACCATGGCTTGACACGCGTTCAGTTGGCGTCTCAATCCCGCCTACCAGCCAACCCGGGTACAATAGTAGAGAACCTTCAGTTGGCTATCTTGCTGTGTGAAAAAAATAGAACGTGCTTTGACGTTGTGTTTTATCCACATTAGCATTGGCCGACAGGGGAACATCCCCCACTTTTGAAAGAGGAGGCCCCTCCCACACACACGCACATACACTCTTTTACAGAAGCTGAACAAAAATAGTGGGCACACGTTGGGTTCCATAGCTTGCAATATAGCTAATTAAATGAAATCTTATCAAACTCAAGGAAGTGGAAACATTCATTTATGGATTACAATCGTGCGAAATGCCTCCGATTACATAATAGTTCATATAGCCTCTGAAAGTTTTCCAGGGCCCGTAAGTGAGTCCTGGAACCCTCGCTTCTATACCTCTCGGAGCGGAGTCTGTTTGCTCAGCTCCTCTGCTTGTCTGCTTGTTAGGGATATGATTGAACAAGGAATATATCGTACAACCTGCTACGTAGGCAATCGCTTCTACTGCTTCGCGATTCGCGTTTGAAGTAGTTATCGGTCAAAATTATGTCCCCCACTTTTCGGAAGCTGATGACGCTCTTGCACAAAAGTGATTAGCCTGTATACATGTATAACAAATGTCCTCATTTTCAATTGCACGTTGCCTACTGAAGTCGACCGTTTCAAATACTAGAAATGAACTCTCAAGTTACTTAAATTATGGGCTGTATATGCCACAATCTTGCATTTAAAGACTTCACAATCCCTAAACCTTTCGAAAAGGAAGGGAAACCTCCCTTCTACCCGGCCTTTTCGCAACACTCCACAGGGTACAAAATGTCAGTTGTAGTATTACCCTTTTCACGAGCAGTCCGAACATCGAAACTAAGTATCCACTTGTAACATTCAGCATTCAGTCTCAATAGCGAAAAGTGATGCCCCAATTTGCAATCAAAATGCAGTACATCAGTGCTTGAAGGCATTACTTTGAACCATTTAACACTCCATTAATGTCACCCTCCCCCCCCCATCTGGGCTACATTAATGGAATGAATATTCATGATTTAACAAAGAGTAGAAAATTTTGATGATATACTAAAAAAAATAACTTTGGTGGCTAGCACTAACATTGTCAAAACCCATTAGTATTAAAATGTATTCTTTTTAAATAGCTCATCCAAAAATTTCCTACGTTTGCGTTTTCGACGGTTGCTTAGAAATTTAGCTTGATTAATGAACTGAGGTAAATGTCCGCTATGCGCTACACACCCTCACAAAAGTTGTTGTTCTACTACAAAATACTTGTGATGAATACACAAAAATAAATATACAACAACATTACTCCACTGAAGTACCCCCCCCATCCCAAACAGCTTAATTTGTGTATGTTTTACGGAACAAGTCTACGAAACTTCATGCGCAAGTTTTAACAGTATAGTCCTCTGAAGAGTAACCAAAGCGATTTCAGCTCCGCATGCTGAAAAGCTGTTAATGCCACCCCCCATCGACACCACATAAACCGCTTACACTTAACATAAATCATTTACACGCAACTTACGCACTTAAACATTTAACACTAGAATTTCGACGAGTACTAAAAACTTTTAACGCAATTACTGTTTAAGTGGACCTAAAGTCTAGAATTACAAGAAAATATCGTGTGTATCATATATAATATTTCTAATATAAGTAACCTATATATATATATAATATCATATATATTATCTACTATATTATATATAATATTTGAAGGGTTTTGAAAAATGAATTTCATCCATCAATTACCCATTTTATATAAAGCCGATTCCGTTTGCCTGAGAGTATCACACACAATGCTTGAAATTTATTCACTTAATTTGAAATAGTCGATTGCGACAATAACTTTGCTAATCGTTCTTCTTGTACAACTCACACTATCTGCTTTTGTTTCCTTTTGAAATTAAGATGTTTATATAACACACATGAAACACAACCTTATCTTTTTTACTAGTTCCCTTCCCCCGGCATAGACATGTCTGCTACGGCGAGATGGGCTTATAATAGCCAAAGTCTACCCTACAACAGTTAAAGACTCACCCACCCCCGAGGCTGATACACATTTAGCGCACAAAATGATGGCACGCTGGCTTTCCAAAAACAAAGAAATACAAAGACGGTATTTTGAGTAGTACAAGAATGACATCACAAATTATTGCGCAATCTACCATTTTAAATTGAGTGAATAAGCTTCAAAATTTAATATCTCAGCTCAAGAATATCATGTGAAGATGGAAGTTGGACCATTGGGATGCATTTTTCAAGCATCGTAACATATATTTTTGAAATTTTAGACTTTAGGTACACTTTAAAAGTTTTCAACTTGTTACCAGAATATTCGCATATATAAAGTCGTTCGGTGTGTTTCTTATTTATAATTGGGTCATTTGAATTTTTGACGTCCAAAGTAAATTCTGTTCTACTTAACCCTGTGCATCATTAAATATATCGGCATATTTGCAAAATATTTCTTTAACCTTATGAACATGGTCAAGTGTGAGATTTGATTCATCTAATTCTACGGGTACTTTTGAAGAGATTAACGTTGATAGAGTAACCTGATCATGATCATTCAGAAACAGTTTTTTTTTTTGAGTCTAAAAATTCATACTTAGCATCTTTATTGAATATTGACCAAAATTAAGCAACCTAAGTTCCAGTGGCGTAGCTAGATGGGGGTAGGGGGCGGTCGCCCCCCCCCCCCACAAAGCCTTCGAAGGCCTCTGTCGGAAATTTCTAGTCTCTGTCGGAAATAAATTAAAAACAGTTCATTTGAAACACTTACGACACTTGTTATGTTTTTAATCTACATCGAAATGTGAACGTGGAAATCAAAAGTCGGTCTCAAATTGGAAAGCAAAAAAAAAAAAAAGATCTTTATCAATATTTCGTACATCATGAACCCCATGAGAAATCTTTCGACCACCAAACATTAAAGTACAGTTGATACATCCTACTTTATCGATAACTTCACCTGTGAGAGACATTGTCACTATATTAGGGGTCTGAACGGGGTGTTTGACAATAAACTTACGTTCTGCCGTAGCCCCACACTTATAAAAGTAAGATCGGCACCAGTATCAATAAAGGCGTCAACGTTACCACTCTGTCCTCTACAATAATTGAAATACTGTTTTATGTCACTCCTACTCTTCACATTTTGTGTCTCTTCCCTGATCTTAGGGGAATGTAACTCTTCAGGCCGATCTGGAAGATTGTCAGTTAGGGAACGACCCTCTTCTTTAACTGCTTTTTTTAGTTTAATAGTTTGAAACATCCACGTGCAGGACTAAGGGACTACCTGATATTTTCGAGAGGTATGGCTACTACGAATTGCTCCATCGTTACTTAGCGCTTAGGATAAGAACATGGAGCTTTAGGTCTCCCCTCTTTAGCTTCCTTGTCATGTTCGGAGAAGGCATCGTTAACCAACCTGACAATTTGAGCTTTGCAAATTTCCAAAGGCTCCCCCATAAGTCTAGGTCTGGCATTGATGTAGGTTTGAAAAGGTGGAAATAAATTCTTGAGTAGTAAACACTTTTTCATTAATGTCTTAATTTTATTGTAGGCAAAGCTGACTTCATCGCATCGTCTAAACTATCCCAATAAAAGCTTCCCTCGTCTAGTGAATACAGCCTATTATCTGTGTTTCCCTGTGAAGTTGTCAAAGCTACCTTAAGTCGGCTACTCCATTGGACAAAGCCTTCAAAGCCATCACCACTAATATGGGAGGTTATTTAAATTTAACACTTTATAATGACGTAATGTTTCTTCGCTAGTCTTCGACTTGGTAAGTACGCTAAACATTAAAATGTACGCAATAAGAGGGGTAAAGTACTGAAACAAAAGGGAACTTACCCCAATAAACCTACAAATAACACGAATTTTCTTTACAGAATGCCACACAAAAACAGTAATAAATACGATACACCGTACATTTCCACCGGTACTGTAATGATGATAGTAGCTGCTGGTTAAGCGTTCGTTCTTATCAGCGAAGGTAAAAGTGTACTTCAAATACTATTTCTTCACCGTCTCGGCAGTCCTACAGTTACAGCACTTACATAACCAAGACAGTTCAGTAAGAATCGGGTAAAGCACGTCACCGGGAAGTCGTCATGGGGTAACACCAACCACGAAGGGCTCGTCTAGAGGGTCGACCGTCCTATACATCGGGTATCGGACATCAAACATCAGGCATTGGACATTCGGTCATCGGAAATAGTACATCGGACATCGAAATATTACCGCCAAGCTGGTATACATCGGTAATGCATCAGATTCGTCGGAAATGTGGGGCTTCTACAGGCCATGGAGCTATTACGGACTCAGGCACGTCGGGATATGGATACAGTATGTCTGGAACGGTAAAACCAGTCGTGGATACGGAACCATTGAAGAAGTGTTAAAAGTGAGGACTGTCCTGAGAGATTTTATTCTCCAGCGTTGTCTTCAAATCGTGACAGGTTTTACAGGATATTACAAAGTTCAGTTGAATTCAGGACATTGAAGGTAAAGTTCACTGACTGCAAGAATTTACGGACCGTTCCAGGAGCATAAGGACGTTGCCAGAAGCGTGTTTAAAGAGGGAGGGGTGGTACAGACCTCCCCACTTCAGAAGTCAGTGGGAGAAAATCACTTATTCGGGGGATTTAAGGGTTTGGGGGAAAGGAAAAGATTAAAGAGACACACCGGGCCCTCAAAACTTAGAGTTAGCCTACAGAATGAGATTATGAGAGTATTTTTTCATTATTTGGTCGCAGGGGCGGCGCCAGGATTTTTCGATAGGGGGGGGGGGCAAAGCATGCTGGGTCGGACCCAGCTTTATTGTTTGGGGGTGCAGGCATTGAAGACTTCCGAGCCCCCCCCCCCCCCGTGTCAGAACCTGCATTTTTGACGTTTTAATTTTCTTGGATTTTATTTTCTCTCTCAAAAAACTTTTTTTTCTAAAACAAATACGAACTGTGAGAAGGGTTTGTTGTTTTGTCAGTGAAAATCGGCCCCTCATTGAATGAGAAGCTTCAACTATGCAGCAGGTACGGCGGAACGAAAAAATATTGGGGGGGGGGGCTGAATGCAGCAAGACTATCTAAGCGGAGCGCCACCATCGGTTGGTGAGGAGCAAAAAGAAAATTTTTGGCTTCACAAACCTTCCAGATGGCCGGAAATGGCACTTCCCGAGTGTTCTAAGCTGCATGTACTCAGACTTGAAATATGGATCTTATGTCTGCAATTTCTTAATTAATGAGTAAAGAATAAATCTATAAAAATGGTAATACATATTTCTAAGCGGAGCGCCACCATCAGTTAGCGCGTAGCGTACAAGAAAATTTTTGACTTTGCAAACCCTCCAGATGGCCGGAAACGGCACTTCCTGAGTGTTCTAAACTGTATGTATTCATCCTTGAAATATGGATCTCATGTCTGCAATTTCTTAATTAATGAGAAAAAATTATTCCTCATTATGTGATTCTTTTTCTTGCTTATAGAAAAGCCGAATCACTGAGGAAGGGTTATACGCAAAATTGAATTTTATAAAAGGGAGAGGAATCATAACTCTTATGAGATAACATTAAATTTTTACCTATAGTTTTTCGAGTTTTTGAACCAATGATGTAACCAAATTTGCAAGCTAAAGTAAACTTTACGCAAACAGGAGTGACGTCATTTCCTCACATTAATAGACTGATTTATGTATATTGTTAAATTTAAATCCGATTTAGTGTCCTTCATAATCGTATGGTATCATTACGTAATATGCAAAGGAGATATTGAAATTTTGCAAATTGCACCGTTAAGGGTCTGTAAGTCAAAACGATTAAAAGGCACAGAAAAGGGAGAACTGCTCATCAATGTGAGAATATGAAATCGCTCCAGCTTGCTTTGTGTTCACTTTGCTTTGAAAATACAGTTAAATCAACTTTTTATATTGAAAGAAACGCGCATAGAAAATGCATTTTTTTGGTCTACAAAGAACTGTCAAATTTTAGCTAAATTTAAAGTTTACCTAAAGGCTAAAAATTCAAAAACATATGTTACAAAGCTTGAAAAATGAAACAAAATGGTCTAACTGCCGTCTTTACAGGAATTCCTGAGCTGAGATATATAAAATTTTGGTGCTTATCCAATTTAAAAAGGTAGATGGCGCAGTGATTTGTAATGTCATTCTTGTACTACTCAAATTACACTCTTTTTTTTCTTTATTTTTTCGAAAGCCTCTGCACCTTGTGCCAAAATGTGATCACTTTCTCACTGTTATAGGGTGACTTGACTATACAAAACCTCTCCGTACAACAGTAATTTTTGCAAGGTTATATAAGCATTTCAATTTCAAAAGGAAACAAAAGCAAGCAATGTGAGTTTTACAAGAAGATCATCACAAATTATTGCGCAATCGACTATTTCAAATAAAGTGAATAAATTTTAACTTTTGATATCTCAGCAACAGGGTGAGCTACGAAAATGAGAGTTGGATGAGTGAAATTCGTTTCCAACGTCTAAAATATATATTCTTATAATTCTACACTTTAGGTCCACTTTAAACTCCTATAGTGAAACGTGCATATATGGGATAAGAGACAAAACTGATTGAAATTTATTTTATTGCAGTATTATTTATGTAAAATTTGGACTTAAACCTTAAGAATGGATTCACAGGCAGAGGTATAAATAATTGGTTGGGAAGACGTCACCAGGGGGAGGAGGAAGGGAGATACCGTACCATAACACACGTCAGTCTTTAAGCGCCTGTCACACCTCACCGGATTGTAATAACGGAGAGGAAACGAAGACCCAAAATGGCACTGCGTTGATGTACGTTAGTATCCGTTTAGTCTCCTGTTCTCCTCCGCCGACTTCGTTTCATGACCGGGAACGTCCGGTATGAACGGCGAGAGATTTTGAACATGCACAAATCTTGGACCGAACGTCGACCGAAAAAGCTCCCCCTTACGTATTCGTTACTTATCCGTTAAGCTTCCGTTTTATCATTTTCTCGTGCGTTTCTCATACGGGACTTCTCCGTTAGTATCCGTTCGTCTCCGGTGATTGCTATTTGCTCACCGGATCATTATCGGACAACAAACGGATGAAACGTAGAAGTACAGTACCTGTACCGAATGTTCGACGGACACTAACGCATAAGTAACGGAAGCGTAAAGGAATAGAACTGACAATGAACGGATAGGTAACGTACGTTTAACTGAAGAAACGAAACAACACAGGCAAACAAACGTATAGGGGACGGACATAGACCGAAGATGCAGCGTACTTGCATCCTGTCCCCTCCTCATACTAGAGCTTAACAAACGTTTTTGCCGTTTTTTCTTGAATTTTTTGGGTGCGACTGCATCCTTCCCCCTGAATCCGCCCCAAGCATGAGATGAGTGATCGCAGTTCTGAGGAAGGGGTTAAGGTGAGGGGGTGTGAAAGATTTTTCGACTACCGGGAAGACTTAGACGCAATCTGGTACAATATTTTGCATCTTATTTTATATTATATAATATATATTAGTCATATTTTTTGTCGAGAAAGCTAGTTTCTAGGTAAGTAATCCAACGTTCTTTACTTTTTGCCGACTACAGTTTTCCAATTTTATTGCACTTATTGTCGACGATTACATAACAAACGGGCAAGGGCGGCGATTTGTGTTGGCTATTGGGGGAGGGGCGCAGAATGGAAGTTGCCATCGAAGCGGAGCACCATCATAGTTTGGTGCGAAGCGTACAAGAGAATTTTCGCCCTACAGACCCCCCAGACTGCATAAAATGGCACTTCTCGGGATCTTGGGGCAGTTTTGAACCGTACGATACTTGATACGTGACGACTGACAGCCATGAGCGTGTGAACGGCGTTTGATCGCGTTGGTATAGAAGCGGAGCGCCACTAACGGTTAGCACGGAGCGTACCGTTTAAAATGTTGCCAAAATTGCTTCTATATCGCAATTAAATGGTCCTTCTCAGTGGCGTATCCAGGTTTTTTCTCAAGGGGGGCAAGAGCACCAAGATTTCCCCCAATTAGTGATCTGCTTCCTAATAATCAGTGTTCTCCACAGGTCCCAATTTTGTCCGGGTGCTTTCCTCTGACCTGGCTGATGTGACTGATCGCCGTCCTGGGGGAGGGGTCTAAGGGGAGGGGTTCCCCCTCCCCTTTGGAAAATTTTTGCTCATTTAAGGTGGGCTAGATGCAAAATAGTGCCACATTTGGTGCTTAATGTAAATTGAATACATCACCAAGAATTCCTATTTTTTTAGGAAGCTCATTTTTATCTTGCTTGTCTTGGTGAAGTTTTCTTGAGTCCTACTGGTAGTTCAGAATCACAATGGGTGAAGTACAGTAATTAAGTGAACCCTGGTACACCTTTCCCTTCATCAGTTCACCACATTCACCACAATCAGTCCAAATTTTACGAGGACCTGCCCTAGTATCAGAGTATAGCACTTGACCACTGACCCATTCTAACAAACTGCATATACCACAATGCTGCTGCTTTAATTATCAAGAAACATTGGAAGTATACAGTAAAAGGACAGAGTCCCTTGTCAGAGGTCCAGAGATCCGATGCTGTATAAAACAGATAGTAAAACATAACTAGTACAACTATAAGCATGGTGTCATCATTCCATCTCTGAAAACCTTAATGAGGACTGGTTGTGCCAGTGTGGGATATACTTTTAAATAAGTGAAGTGTACTGGTTGTGAAATTTAAAATTTTACCACATCATGCGCAAATTTCACCATATATTCACTTTAAAAATTTCCCCCAAGATTTTTCCAGAGGGGGCAACTTGCCCCCTGTCCCCCCTGGCTACGCCACTGGTCCTTCTCAGACCTTTCAAATTGCACTGAAGCCATCTTGATATGTGGCATGATTTCTATTGGATGGCGCAGACTGCGCCGATAAAATTTTTGCCAAAACAGCTCCCAGATCGCAAGAAATGGCCCTTCCCAGATCTTTCAAATTGCACTGAAGCTGAAGACATCTAGATGTGTTACACGCCTTATATATATTTCCCCACTTTCACGGAACTGTTACTCTTCCTCTGGTATAACCTTCCCTGCGTACCAATTTAACCATTTTGTGATTGTTGCGACATAATTGAACAATGTACACGGAAGTGAAAATCCTACCCCCCCCCCTCCCCCCTGGTTGGATACGGTACTGCACTACAGACATGTCACTGCATGTGTAGGGCAAGTGTACAACTAGAGCTGGTATGTCCATACATACTGGATTTACACACTAAAATATGATGTAGGCCTACTTCTCCGTGGGAGCCACGGTCGTGAAGGTAGCCATGGAATTCGTAATAGATACCACATTCGCGCGTAGTCCGAGAATTTACAGAATATTGATAAATACGTCGGTCCCGTACGGATTTGAATTAACTATTAATCACTCAAATCAGTCAGTTTAGTGTTGAATACTTTGTTTTGCTTGTTTTCAAATAGACAGCAATTTTCACAGAATCTCGCCAGGGGATATACTGTATTTTGGCCCCCTATTGTTTATGCTACTAGGTATTAACCCTTAAACGACAAAAAAAAAAAAAAAAAACTCAGAGAGAAATTCAATCATGGGTCTTCTGGGATGTAGAAGAGGCCTAAGTGTAAGCTTTGAGGTGGATGAAGATAGGCTATATAGCAAACGATGAATGCGTGTATACTCAAACATTCCAAATATTTGCACGAAGGACTATACAGCAGTATGCAGTATTGCAGTATGGGGCGAATGTACAATGAGTTAGACAGAAAACAACGCGCGCGAAGCGGGCAAAATTTTCGAGGATTTACACCGAAAATGTCCTATATGCGACGGATAATGTATCACAATACTTTATTCCATGATACTGTTACACCTCACCGCACCCCCTACAAAGTGTCTTAAAACGTTATTTGACGACTTTATTTTTTGGGTCAAAAACCATAGGGGGGAAAATGCCTGCCCTGCCCCCCCCCCCTGTGGCGCCGCCCCTGTTTGGTCGTTTACCAAAGGATCGAGCTCTTCCGATCGCCCGTCAGTAAATAATAATCAGACAGGAATCTAGTATGAGGTACAACGAGATTAACTTATAGAGTACCTTCTTCTCCACTGGGGGAAATAATTACTCCGCCTCATGCGTCAACGCCTCGTGCAGTCTTTGAACTCTAACGTCGCCTTAGCCCACACGACGTGTTTTCCTTGTGTAGTTAATTAGATTAATGCACCCAAAAAAGGCCTGGGGCACACCACCATTAGCTTCTCCATGAACGTACACACCATTTTGTCTCGGTTACATGCTCCCAAAGCCTTGGTAAAGTTCACAGTCCAGGCAAACCACCCCTCAAATGGAAACTGACAAGTTGGCTTATCATGGCACTACAAATTTACTGTAGCATGAACGTTTAGATTTTGAGGATGAACTTTAGAGGGTATACAACCACCCATATTAATCCGCAAGTTGAAGGAAATCACCACTTTCTTCCGACAATTTTTAAAACGACCTTAGTCACTTTCAATCAATCCAAAATTTGCACCACCCACACATTAATATGCCCTTTTTCATATCCACGAAGAATCGACATCAACTGAGTAATTCACAAATAAAAAGGTCCTAAAATTGACGGTGTACTTCGGTACTACTTTTCTCGAGAGGAATGTTTTCCTAATGGTGGTGTGCACCCTTCTGCCGTGTAGCGTGTTGAAAGTAACACAGGTGTATACTACCTTTCCTGTTATATTCACCTATGACGAGAAAACTGCCTATTAAATCGGACAAAATGAAATTATCAAGACTTAATCATTTCATGGGTATGTTCGAAAGTTCGTTAGTTGGCTTCTGAGTAACCTTACCTCTCCATCATTGACATAAAATTTCACAAAATCTGAAACGAAAAAACCTGATCAATAAGGCCTCTAGAACCAATTTACGGCGGTCTTATTACCTTATATTGCAGGAGCTTCCTGGGGCTTTGCCCCCTGGACCCCACCAAGGGCCCTAGCGCGGGCCCCTGGACCCCATGCGTGAAAACTCGCTAAATTATGGATATTTTCCAGCAGTGTATATAATCAGTCTCAAAAATGTCCCAGTTTGGGTCTAAGCAACCTTAAGTTAACAAAAATTTCTCAAAGAGGAGGGGACACCCGTCTCCTTAGGCCCCTCCCAGGGAAGGCACATTTATCGAATGACAAAGAAAGGGTTCCACACTGCTGTATACAATCGCAGGGAAGCATAAAAAGGTACAATTTAAGCAGACTTTGGGGTTTTAACTGAGGTGGCATTACGACGACATGGTGCGACATCTGTGGTGCCCCCCCCCCCCCATCACCACCACATTGGGTTTTTCACGTTTAATCAGTCCTGAGAGCTTTATACAGTTGCTAACTATTTCTGGGTTGAGATTGTTGACAATTATGGGTTGACAGAATTTAGTTGGTTCAGACTGAGATTTGGCGGAAGTTTTTTTTTTTTCGTTAGATACGGTACGTTTTCTCTTATAAAGGTTGATGGCTAGTACAGTAAAGTCATCATCAGTCGGTTTTTTACTAGGTTCAGCCATTGGCTGCTTAACTACGGTGGGACCTACAATGAGAAAAATATTCTTACCCACAAAATCCAAACGATACAAAGAAAAGCAAAGAACAATATTCCAGTTACAAGAAAACCAGGAGAATAGGAATAATACACAAAGCCAGACTCGAAGAGAACACTTCATCAAGAAAAATGCAAAGCACTCTGAACACGATCGTCCACAAGATATACGTCTACACACGTCATCAACACAAAAGTTGTTTACGAAATACCAATTTAAAGAATTAGGCCTAAACAATAGAGGGTTACTGCCAAGGTTCTGATACACCTCAACACAATACCCTTAATTAGGTACCTTTATATCAGTAATTTTATATCCCTGTCCTGGGTATAAGGTGAGGTAGGGGATTGCAGTAAACACGGGGGGGGGGGGATTATAAAACGTGAACCATGACTATAGATGTACAGAAATAGCTTAATCCCCGCGACAAATAAGCAGCCTAATACTACCACCATAAAGCGCGGGTCACACTAGCCAGGGAGGTGTTATTAGATAATACCTCCCTGCACTAGCTATTTCGGATCGGATTACGGTCCGATTTTTAAGAGTTTTAGTTAAAATCTTCTCCATCCCTGGTCAGAAAGAGTCAAAAGTTTGCCAACCTGTGTAAATAAATGATTTGTATCAGTGGACTACGAAAATGAAATGTAAACTAATTATTTCGTTACGTCACATCGACACATAGCGTCGGACACGCGTACAAAAATCGGATTGATTTTCGAACAAATATCGCTTTGTTGAGCGATATAAGTTAGGCTATATAATGATAGCAGAACAGTTTAGCATGAGGCAAACTAGGATCAGTTATCGATATAGCGTTACCATCCTTAGAACAAAGTCTGAATAAAAAACAATTGGTCCGTTTTAGAAAAATCCAGATCGGATTTCGGATTAAAAGTCGCTGTAGTGTGACCCGCGCTTAATATCGGACTCCCGGTTAAGGCTGCCCTGCACAGACTAACAAAGGGGTCTAACATACCGAGAGTATTGCAAGAGAAATAGGGAAGTTTAAAACAGTGGCGTAGCCAGGGGGGACAGGGGGGCGAGTTGCCCCCTCTGGAAAATCTTGGGGGAAATTTTGAAAGTGAATATATGGTGAAATTTGCGCATGATCTGGTAAAATCTTAAATTTTTCAACCAGTAGGCCTACACTTTACTTATTTAAAAGTATATGGGACACTGGCACAACCAGTCCTATAAGGTTTTCAGAGATGGAATGATGACACCATGCTTATAGTTGTACTAGTTATGTTTTACTATCTGTTTTATACAGCATGGGATCTCTGGACCTCTGACAAGGGACTCTGTCCTTTTACTGTATACTTCCAATGTTTCTTGATAATTAAAGCAGCAGCATTGTGGTATATGCAGTTTGTTAGAATGGGTCAGTGGTCAAGTGCTATACTCTGCTACAAGGGTAGGTCCTCGCAAAATTTGGACTGATTGTGGTGAATGTGGTGAACTGATGAAGGGAAAGGTGTACCAGGGTTCACTTAATTACTGTACTTACCCATTGTGATTCTGATCTACCAGTAGGACCCAAGAAAAATTTACGAAGACCTGAAGAAAGCAAGATAAAAAAGCTTCCTAAAAAATCGGAATTCTTGGTGATGTATTCAGTTTACATTTAGCACCAAATGTGGCACCATTTTGCATCTAGCCCACCTTATATGAGCAAAAATTTTCCAAAGGGGAGAGGGACACCCGCTCCCCTTAGACCCCTCCCACAGGACGGCGATCAGTCACATCAGCTAGGTCAGAGGAAAGCACCCGGACAAAATTTGGACCTGCGGAGAACACTGATTATTAGCAAGTAGATCACTAAATGGGGGAAATCTTGGTGCTCTTGCCCCCCCCCCGACAAAAAACCTGGCTACGCCACTGTTTTAAAAGCTTAAAATAACCGGTGCCTTTAGCCCGCCGTTACAATTATATTAATAGTAATTTAGGACAAGCACGTATACCCCAAGTGGATAAATAGTGATACTTTTTACCCTTTTTGTAGTAATGATTCTGGTAGCCTTCAACCTTGTCCACCACATTGTGAGCTAATGTAGATTTAGTGATGTGGTAGGCTTAAATGAACTCGATGAAAATACGTGCTGGTTAAGCCGTCCCTGTCCCTTCGGTCATTCGAAATGTCAGCCATCAATGATGGCTGACATCAGGCGCGGATCCAAGTGGGGGCGCACCCGGCGCATGCCCCCCTTTTTTCGATGACCATCGATTTTTTTTTTTTGAGCCAATAGATATAGAAAATATGCTTCCCAGATGCTGGGAAATCGCATCTAAGCGCATCTAGAATTCAAATTTTCTTCGGGAGGACCCCCCGCCGTGGCTTCTCCCCTTCGGCGCTCGCTCGTCGGCCTTCGGCCGACTGTTCTTGCACCCCCTTTCTCAAAATCCTGGATCCGCGCCTGATCATGTTGTTTGCAACTTCGCACAATGCAGGCCTATGCTGTAGACTGTAGTATTGCATTGAAATATCGAAATGTTGAAACATGCAAACATCGAAAAGAAAAAGTCGAAGCATCGAAATATCGAAATGTCGAAACATGGAAATATCGAAATGAAAAAGTCAAAATATGGAAAAATCGAAACAAAAAAGCAAAACATCGAAATGTCGAAACATCGAAACGAAAAAGTCGAAACATTGAAATATCGAAATGTCGAAACATACAAACATCGAAACGAAAAAGTCGAAACATCGAAACATCAAAATGTCGAAACATTGAAACATCGAAATGTCGAAATCTGGAAATATCGAAACGAAAAAAATCGAAACATCGAAATGTCGAAACGTCTTTTTTAGGCCCACGGTACAAAACAGTTTCCATTAAAATTATAATAACTGTTGAAGAATGAAAATAATCATTCAGTTCATGTAATGGTCTGTAGCATCATGTCCAAACACGTTGTAGTACGCATACATTCAACGATCAACTGTATGTGGTGACTTTGATTGAAGTAAAATATATATAACAAATGTTATTCGCACAAATTACTTGACAAACCAAGTGGGAAATTCGAATAAATTTCTTCGCCTTTTGATCTTGGCAGTTAACTCAGTAAAGTTATTTAAATGAAGATCAACAGAAGGTCTATACGTAAAATATAATAGGCCTGATCGGGGCAGTTTGTAGGTCCATAAAATCATTTTGCCGTCTTTAGAATTCCACTACATAATTCTCACCATGTGGCAATTTTCTCCTTCTTTGGTAGCACAATTCTCTCAAATTCATTTATGACTTTCTCTGCCAAATGTCTTTCTTCTGAGTCTTCCACCATGTAAAGAAACTCCTCAGCTTTATACAGATAGTCTAAGCATCAGGGATAGCATTCCCTTGATTCTAATAGTACGGTATATACTTTCCTATCCACACCCAGCTCCTGCATGGAGAAATTAAGACGCTTAAACCAAGGTGCTGCTAGGAAGGAGACAAAACAAAATCTGTCAGACAATAAGTACTTGAAAGTGATTTAATGCTATTCAGGTATCAAACTTTGATTGACAGGTCTCTTTATTCCTATCGTTTAGCCCTAAGTTGACTTCCCTCTTCTTAATGATGATGTGCCCCTTTCACACCCAAGTAATCCTGAAACCATTGCCTTTGTTAAAACATGCTTTGATTTGAGGTTTGTTAACGACAGGGGCCAGGGTTTAATCAAGGTTTTAGGCGAAATGACTGTCAAAGAAAGTTTAAATAAATGTATACTTCTTTTATGTCCTTATGAATTTGACCAGTCATCTGCTTCAAGCATTGTTCAAGCCTACATCATTCTTCCCAATTTTAGCATATTTCCTCATCACTTAGAAATATGCCCGAAAATGTAAGATGCAGGCCCGTAGTCAAGGGGGGCCAAGGGGGGGCGAAGCCCCCTTGGAAATTTTTTCGCCCCCTAGAAGATCAAAAATTAGCATTGCCATAATGCATTTTAGTATGTTTCGCCCCCTCTGGAAAATTTTTCGCCCCCTAGAAGCTTTTTCGCCCCCTTCAGCACCTTGTCTGGCTACGGGCCTGGTAAGTTGTGTGAAAAGTCTTCATCGAAGTTAACAGGAATGACATTTATTGCGACCAATAACGACAAAAATGTTAAGTTTTATATGTTTGTATGACGACTGGCAATGGAGAGTTAACTGTTCAATGGAAGGAGTGGACCTATTCATTGTCATTTTAACAATAGTTTACTACATCCTATAGTTGATCCTGGTCATTGTAATAGACATTTTGAAGAAAAGGCAGGATTACTATCGGAAACAAACATTGCTTCAAAGTGTCTTAGAATGTTGGGTCTCCTTTCTAACATCTCCCCCATATACATAGAACCTACTATATACAACATGAGTTAAATGCAGTATGATCGTACCAACAGACCAAATTTCTCAGTAACTGTATAGGTTGCCAGCAGTCTACTATAATAAGAGAGATAACGTTTTTGGTTCCTGAAGGCTTTCATAGGAATCAAGATAAATATGTCAACTTAGCCTGTACATCAATTGTATAAAAAATTGGAATTTCATTTCACTTATCTAAAAAGGCTTTTGATTACCCTTTATGTACAGGTTCAACAGCAAGTTTAGTTTGTGTTACAAAATTCATCGGATACACACATGGGTAAAACCAAATTGGTGGCGCAAAACAAACGGTACTTCCTTTTGATTACTGAAAAAGTTGTTCAAAAATGACCAAAGATGACGCCAGCTTCTCTCTGTACTTTTTCGCCTTATTTTTGCATGCGGGGCTTCGGAAATAAACTGCCCGTTTTTTTGAAAATTAATACGCACAAGGCGCCAAAGCAACGTTAAAATCTTGTTCTCTTTGTGCGTCATTTTGTACTTTTCTATGCTCGTATCCATTTTGAAAGGACACTTAAAATGTTCCCATTCCTCTCGTTGTCTGCAATTTTCCTTTTTTTAGACACAACTACAGTGCATTTACATACCTGCAAAGCGCCGTGCATCTGTGCTAGAGTCTTTCCCATTTCCTCAAGCCCGGTTGTAGAATATGCCCACTGCATTTCCCGCCTGTCGTAAGAGGCGACTAAAGGGAAGGACTTGCACCGTATCTGAGCTGCATTTGAGACCAAACTTGAACTTGAACCGTATTTGAAAATCGTTCTTAAACTTTACCTTTTTATCTTGTTGACACTATGTAACACATTCGTGTGGGTGTGTCGTTAAATTTCTTCTAACTAACCACAAAAAGGAAGTGTTCAAAACTCTCCCCGGGAGGAATGTCACCATACGAATCATAAAAGTGTCCTGTAAATTCTTATTTTCCTATGTACAAATCCCTGTGGATGGTAAATGCGAAGGTTCAGAACCAGAGAATGTTATTTGGGAAATTCTTGCTACACATCATTTACCACTACACCTCTAAGTACAGTACCATAAGCTCAGAGCAACGGTATTTGGAATACTATGGCTTGCACTGAAATGCTTGTAGTCATGGGCGATCGGGACAGTCACCAGTAAAATAGGAGGGGGAGGGAATTACACTTTAGAAAACACTTGGGTCAGGAGGGAACTGAACCAACATTTTGGGTCACAATTTAACACAATTTGGGTCAAATGATGGGGCATTATTTGACCCAATAATTTTGGTCGATTCCCCCTGACCCTCTTTTGGGTCAAATTGACCCAAGTATTTTTACATTGTATGCGTTTTGTCCGATTTCGAAACCAAGCTCGAATTTTCAAAACATAAGATAAAGGAAATAACTTGGTTAACACCCTGGAACGAATCTGGCTGCAATCGAAACTTGTTCTGGTCTGTTCTTTTCAAAACATAAGATAAAGGAAATAACTTGGTTAACACCCTGGAACGAATCTGGCTGGAATCAAAACTTGTTCTGGTCAGAATCGAAAACAGATTTTGGGCAAGTGTTCGAGCAGTTCTATTAATCCTTTGTAATTTGAATTAGATTTCTTTTTTGTACCGAGGCTGCCCTGCCAAATGTGGCAATTGCCCGGAAACCTTCTGGCTCACAGAATCCTCTCCTTTCCCTTTCCGGTTGCAATAATCAATGTAGAGCTTGGAAAGCAGCCCATTCCAGTAGCGGAAATTTGTGTGGAAAAGTGGGGAGGGGGGGGGGGGATAATGGACCCTTGGTGCAAAAGCTACATGCAAACAAGTGAAAGTCAGTGGGAGCATTTCCAAAAAGTGGGGGATATATCCCACTTCCCCTGGGATTTTCGCATATGGCCCATTCTTATTTGGAATCGCACTCTTTGGTCAAAAGTTGGGTTTTAAAGACATGATGAGTTGGCGTCCCTAAACATGGCCAACTGTAAGTTTCCAAGATTTAAAAATGGGTGTACAGGGCAGTCGTAACAGTGATCTGGAAGACACAATATAGTACATGACATTGACA
The DNA here is from genome assembly GCA_029531755.1 of Holothuria leucospilota. Lineage (NCBI taxonomy): Eukaryota > Metazoa > Echinodermata > Holothuroidea > Aspidochirotida > Holothuriidae > Holothuria > Holothuria leucospilota. The sequence goes on from CM055978.1 coordinate 35,401,062, forward strand.
CAAGCAACTTTCGCAAAAGTGTTTGTTCAGTCAGTATTCTTTGAATTTGCAACGGCCTTTGTCTATGGGCTTGGTAACATAATGCACTCTACTTACAAAATAGAATAATGGGGTGTGAAGACAGTTTTTTCGCGCAGTCAATTCAGATTGGTTAGGCAAATATATTATCCCATAAGTGGATTCAAGGCTACGAACATGTCTGCCTGGAGACGGGTGTAGAAACGGTACTAAAAATACACAAATTTCAAAACTTACGTTGAGTAATCTCAATTCAGAAAAACTAAAGCAAATAGTAGGCTATGTCCATGTTTGGATATTCCTACTACAATACTTGCTGTCAAAATGATCCAGAATACAATAAAATCTTGGCGATTGCTGTACCCACAGTTTCAAATGACTGCCCACTTTTTTCGAACTTCTTGACTTCTTTTGATGGAATGACTGGCTGGAATTTATTAGGGACTGACTCATCTTAAACCTTACCTGAACTTTTCCAAGTTAAATTTTGAAATGTAATAATTAACTTAACATGAATCCCAATTTCTATTTGGCACCAGCTGGGAACACGCAAAGCCCTTAGAGCCAAGAAATTCCATCAAACGAGTAACATCTCTCAAATCTTGGTCAACTTTTGATGGATAAGAATTTGTGACTTTAAGAACATATTTGGTGGTCAGTGTATTAGTTTCCAGATTTCCCTTTTCTTTGTTCAGGGGTACTCTTTCCAGCAAAAGTTCTCGTTGTCATATCAATCCATCATTGTGATTTTTTTTTCACTTCAAATTCATAGTTTTCCTTCACCAAACTGACTGCTTGATCCGTTAAGAATGGCTTCCCTTTGGCAATACTGTTCCAATCCATCGTTCACTTGACGAATTTCTTCTTGTACTGTACTATTGGTCCCCAACTCGGCACAGGTGAATGTTTCCTTCAAGCATATACAAATGAAACAAAAACGAAAACAACTGACAATCAGAACATGGCTTTACTGCTGTATGGGAAGGGTGACAAGGGGAAGGAAGGGGTGGAATCCCACTAGACCGACGGCTGACTAGATCGGAGGTTCACCAGACTGAAGATCTAGTAGACAGAAAATTTACCAAGGGTTAGAGCAGGAGAATAAGTGTTAGGTATAGAACTGGGCTAGGGATTAAGATAAGAATTAGGGGATTAAGAAACTAGTTAGGGTTATTGTTAAACAATGTTTGCGGTAAGGATAAGAGTTTGAGTAGGATCTTCGGTCTAGTAAACCTGTGGTCAAGTAAACTTTTGATTTAGTGAACCTTCCGTCTAGTGGACCTTGCTCGCTATAGGCATACTACTTTTCTATTAAAAGTCCCAAAGGTAGATCCAGCTTCCAGGAGGCATACAGGTGTCTGCCAGCCTTCAAGATGCCTTTTTATAATGCACAATGAAGGAAGGAAAAATTTCGTAATAGTCCAAGGAAGTTTCTGTTGACTGCATGCACGTATTTTGCGTAAAAGCTTTGCCCGAATAGAAGATAGTAAAGTAGCCAAAAGGACAGGAGGTTTGTTGACAACGTATTCTTCTCTTAGACAATATGCACTCTGCTTCAAGTTCATCTAACCAAAATTTACAATTCACTAAATAATGGACAAGATAGCACCATTTTTGCATCTAAGTAACATTAAATTTAACAAAAATTTCCTAAAGGGGAAGGGGACACCCCTTCCCCTTAGACCTCCTCCCCCAGAACCGCACCTTTAAGTAGTGACAAAGGAAGGATCCCCACTGCTGTATGTAAACACAGGGCCCAGAAAAAAATTAGTGCAATTTACGAGCTACCGTTCAGTTGGAAAAACACCCATCCAGTCGGAATTTTGGACATTCACACCCCCATAACATATGGCCCTGGCTACGGCACTGGTTCGGGGACCTCCCCGGGGAAATATGGGAAGAAAAGGAAACCTTTTATGTGATTCCCAGGTTTTACGGGCCTTGAAATTGTTATTTGGACAGTGAAATTTTCAGCAATCTTTTTTTTTGTCAAGTATAGGCCACTTTCATTTACGTTTTGGAAATCTCAAGGAGCAGTTGTCCCCCCGCAGGCTACGGTCCTACCCCTCCCTGAAAAGAGGAATTTCTGTAGCACAATATGCTGTACTTAGTGAAATTTACCTTACCGTGACTGAGAATTGAAATAATGTGCCTTATCGCGTTCTGATCCCCAAGTATTATGGCGGGAAAATGATGTTCGTGAGATTAATGGTGTACAGTTACAGTTAGTCATAGTAACCCTGTCGCAGGACGTGCTTTCTTGTGGTCCGAGTCCATGATCATTCACTTCCTTCGAAGTCGGGGAGCATAGGCTATCCTGCTGGTGCTCACTTCCTGAGCCTGCAGTGGAAAGGTGAGGCTTTGGGAGCCTGAAAACAAATATTCATGATTGTTTTTCCACTGGGAGTTCAATCCCTTTATCAATCCCCTGGTTCAACCGAAAGCCTTTGGCATCGTCTGCCATCCTTAAAATCAACTGAAGTGAAGAAACCTAATAAGGCCACTTTCAAATTTCGTGCACCTAAAGTATCAAACCAACAATGCGCGTCAATAAGTGGTGACACAATCTGCCCGACAATTTCCGATGCAGACCGCTTATACCACAAGCTCCTTGGTAAATGCACGTGTACCGTCAAATGTTTCAAGCACTCACACACAAAGACATGCAGACCCAAATTTAACGCGTACAGGCTACGCAGAGCTGTAAACATACAGCTCTGTACACAAATCTAAGAGTATTTATTGACTCTTAGACACAAACAGAGCCGTATATATATATATATATATATATATATATATATATCTATATATATATATATATATATATATATATATATATATATATCTATATATATATATATATATATATATATATATATATATATATATATATATAGTTCAAGAAAAGTAGCATCACACCAGTAACAAACAAATAGCATAAACAGAAAATGGTGAAACATATTACAATTTTCGGACCACACAGGGCCCTTCATCAGTTTCGACGAGAGGCAACTTCACAACAAATGTACTAAAGAACACGAAAACACCGTAAATAGCTGAAGAGAAGCAACTTTAAGAGAGAAAGCTGAAAGCGATTACAATTGAAGCGTAACAATAACACAATGGCTATCTGGAATTAACACGTGATTTGCGAACTTGGTCATGAAACCCATCATTGATGTTAAGGCCTTTTGGAAAGACAGTGTCAAGCCTCCAAATCCAGCTTGTTTCTTTATCACGTAGGCCGTGTTCGCTGTCAAGGACTTCTAAAATAGTGAAATTGAATTCGTTTGGGGAATGAATAGAAAGGTGCTCATACAAACGCCAGCAATCATTGCGTTGCCTAGTAGCAGGTCTAGAAAACGAACGTAAGGAGGACTTGTGCTGGTTTAACCGCGCGCGAAGTTTAACAGAGGATCCCACGTACTGTAAATTGCAAGAAGGGCAAATGATACAATAAATGCAAAACGTAGAATTACAAGAACCTCCCTTCGCTTTTAAGTTAAAAACTTTTCCATTAGCTTGGCTGGGCAGGGAACTAGTACTTAACATAATATTACACAAAGAGCAACGCTTGTTCCCACACGGTGTGCAAGCCCGGTTGGGGTCAGAAGATCGTTCCCTGGGGCCTTAAGCTTAGCGCGAACAAGAGTATCTCGCAGGCTGGGTGGGTTACGAAAACTTAGTACGGGCAGGTTAGGAACCGCATTACACATGTAATCAGACTGGTGAAGGAGAGGCTGATACTTTTTCAAAATAGCAGAAATATCAGGAAGCCCGGGATGATAAGAAGTGACTAAAGGGACCCTTTCCTTCTTAGGTGACCGAGGACGCGTATATATATATATATATATATATATATATATATATATATATATATATATATATATATATATATATATATATATATATATAAAAATAGTTAAACACGTATCCTCCAAGTAAATGCAAGAAAATGTGCGAAAATATAGAGTGCCTTTCAAATCCAACTGGTTTATTAATGCTCAGGATATTTCGACACCTTCCTGGTGTCTTTATCAACTGTATAATAAATTGAATATAAACATCAAACAATGAGATTGCGTCTTGGGTGGGCAAAGCGTCTACTTAGTTAAGCGTTTACGGTGCTATACTGCGCGTTCTTAACGTACATAGTGAAACGCGCCACTCAGTTACCGTGACGCCGGTGCGTATACAAGGCGGTTGCCATAGAAGGTATACTTTGTAAACGCAATGGTTGCTAAGGTGTACAAATTTATTACGTGACATGACGACACAGAAAAGAAATGAATTCAAAGCTTAACTTAATTACAATATGTACAAAGAAAAGTGAATAACTCCACAAAATTGTATGGTTATCCTTTAAAAAATAGTACCGTGGAGTAATTGACCATGCTTAGCTATGAAAGATAAGTCTTTGTTTAAGACCATTAACATTGCATTTTAACTTTAAAATTAATTTTATCTCAGCAGTTTTCCTGTGGTCGTCCGATTTGAAATTTCCTGCGATAATTGCAAACTTGAGGTGCTGAAGGGAGTGGTCAGGCCTGTTAAAATGCGTGGCAACGGGAAAGCCCTTCAGATTTTTGCGAATGCTGAAGCTATGATTATTAAACCTGAGTCTAAACTTAGTCCCGGTCTCACCGACATAAATACCTTCGGGACATTTGCTGCAAATAAGGATATAAGTAACATTTTCAGAGTCACAGTTGAAGCGCCCGGGCCTGATGGTACATTTGGAGTGAGTTAGGTTCAAACTTTGGTCAATCATCAATGTGATCACACACTTGGCATCTAGCCTTGCCACATGGTGTGTTGCCAAAGTTTTCTTTCCGTGAGAGTTTTGGTGTGAACTAAGAGTGCTTCGTAAGTTCGCGGTTGTCTAGTACTGCAATTGGTGGCTGTAGGCACATTTCACCAAGTTTGGGATCTTGCTTCAGAATTTGCCAAGATTCTTTCACGTGTTTGTGAAGGGTGGGAATACTCGGGTGGAATTTGGTCACGAGGGGTACAACGAGAGTGTGGGTTGAGGTTTGGCTTTATATGTTAGGAGGGAGGAACGATCGATTTTGGAAGCCCTGGAAAACTGCTTCATTATAATGGAAAGTGGATAACCCCTGCTTAAGAACTGACCTGCAAGTCTCGTTAGTTGTTCTGAATAGTCAGAGTCCTCAGAACAAATACGTTTCAAACCGAAGAGCCTGACTGTACACAAGTGAATCTTTTAGATGGGTGGGGTGAAAACTGTTATACCTTAAATACGCATGTGTATCAGTGGGTTTACAATACAAGGATGTTGATAACTTGTTATCTTTGATTATCACCTTCACATCTAAAAAAAGGCACTTCCTCATATATATATATATTATATATATATATATATATTATATATATATATATATATATATATATAATATATTATATATATATATATATATATATATATATACATATATATAATATATACATATATATATATATATATATATATATATATATATATATATATATATATGGCTCTGGACACAAATCGTAAACAGCGCCCGCTGATCTTATTAGGTTCATTCTGATCTCCGCTAGGCTTAAGGTGGAAACTCTGTAATTGTTGAACGTGTATCACGCAGTAGGAAAATTCTGAGGAAAAGATTTATAGCTCAGCCATGAGAACAACTCCGCCAAAAGATTGCCGGTACAAACAGATTCACATTCTCTCTTCCTGTTTTATAAAAAGGAAAGCTTTTTTAGAGTGGCCTTATAGGGTTTCACCATCACATATTATACAATTATTATAGCCCTGTTGTTATTAGCACAGTTTGCCTGCTCGGCGGACGTGTATTACTCCTGCACCTATACATTGGCTCCCTTAAGCCGCGGTCACACTACAACGAATTCGGATCGGATTGCGATCCGATTTTTGTGAGTTTTTATTAAAATTTTCTCCATTTCCGGTCGGAAAGAACCCCAAATTTGCCAACCTGTATAATTATATGATTTTTATCGCAGGACTACGAACATTAAATTTATACGAATTATTTCGTGACGTCACATCGACAGACAGCTTTTATCGGATTACGGGTGTCCGATAAAGGCTGTTTGTCGGTGTGACGTCACGAAAAAATCAGTAAACATTTTATTTTCATAGACCTCTGAAGCAATTCATATATTTACACTGGTTGGCCAATTATGGGCTCTTTCTGACCAAAGATGGAGAAGATTTTAATAAAAACTCACAAAAATCGGATCGGAATCCGATCCGAATTCGTTGTAGTGTGACCGCGGCTTTAGAATGTGTACGTCCAAAAAGGTACATTCGACACCTGCTGTGAAGGTTAGTATAGTACAACTTTGTTGTTGGCTTTCATCACAGGAAGCTATGTATGGAGCAGTGCTGATTTCTTCATCAGTACTGACAGTAACTGTCTACTTTTAATTTGTGATCCGTGTGGACACAGTAGCCATTTCCGACTTTGCTATCCGCGGTCCTCAAGTTTCTGCAAGGTGCTGAGCGGCTATAAGTTTTCCAATTTCGGGAAACCAAAAAGACCAAAATAAAGCACGCCATCGTACGCGTTACCCTCACTGGACCAAGATAAGCGCGCTACCGTACCATGCCATTACGTGCAGTGTCAGACTTTAGTCTGTCCAAGTCCACCACCACACGTACCATGGGAACGAACACAAACTACAGTAGTGATGAAGAGGACCTCGATTACCTCCCCCATCTCGAGGATGAAGAATCCATGGATATTTCACTCGGTGAACATGATGAAGTCTTCGAGGAAACTATCGAGCCCGCCATGCTTGAGTCCGTCCTTCTTTCAGACCCCGAATTGGTAGGCTAGTAGCCTATAGGGCCTAAGTAGGCTAGGCCTAGGCTAAACCGAGGTAGGCTGGTAGGGGCACAGGCGCCCCTTAACATTGTATAGTATACCATATACTATGTAGCATATATAGACGGAAAGGTATGTCACAAATCTCCTAGCTCGAACAAACAACTTACGTTTCTGGCACAATTACTGCACTTTTCTCGCCAAATTTGTCTGTGTCGAGACTTTTGATCATAAGGTACCTCAAGGCAGCCCTTTTTCCCGAATAATTTCACTTGGCATTGTCTGATGGATGATATTTCGATGGAGTAACAGTCAGAGGATGGTAGCTGCTGATAGAGAGCATTCAGCACTTCCACACTATATAATAAAATACTCCTAAAATGTTCTCTAAAGTTCTCTTAACTTTCTGAATTTCTTCCAAAATTTGTCAATTATGTTTTGATTTGATTATTACAAATCTTACAGATACATATAAGCATTAATATGCAAGATTTTCGAACACAGAAATTCATAAAATTTGAAAACCTTTGAAAAGTGGAAGGGCTTGCATTTACTATGAGCATTTGTGGCAGTTGAAGACTGTAAAACAGTTACAGTTCAACTGTCACAAGTGCTTGTAGAAAATGCTAGCCCTTCCACTTTTCAAAAGGTTTTCAAATTTTATGAAATTTAATGTTCAAAACTTGTTCATATTGATGCTAATATATATCTGCAAGATTTGCAATAATAAAAACTGAACCATAATTAAACAAATTTTGGAAGAAATTTAGAAAGTTAAGAGAACTTTAGAGAATATTTTAGGAGTATTTTATTATATGGTGTGGAAGTGCTGAATGCTCTCTATCAGCAGCTACCATCCTCTGACTGTTACTCCATCGAAATATCATCCATCAGACAATGCCAAGTGAAATTATTCGGGAAAAAGGGCTGCCTTGAGGTACCTAATGATCAAAAGTCTCGACACAGACAAATTTGGCGAGAAAAGTGCAGTAATTGTGCCAGAAACGTAAGTTGTTTGTTCGAGCTAGGAGATTTGTGACATACCTTTCCGTCTATATATACTACATAGTATATGGTATACTATACAATGTTAAGGGGCGCCTGTGGGTAGGGGGGGGGGCTAGGCTAGTCCGCAGTCTGCGGACCTAGTATGGGGATTCCCATAGTTCATGGAGCAAAGTGTACGTGAGAACTAGGCCTAGGTACCCTAGGCTAGGCTAGGCTAGCACACAGGAAGTCCTAGCGTTATATTATAGGCCTAGTAAATACTACATATAGGCTATATAATATTAAAGGGTTCGAGGCCACTGTAAGAAGCTAGTGTTTTGCAAGGCTCGACATTAGGAAGTTCAGCTTCTCTCATAGAGTTGTTAACCAGTGGAATTGTCTGCCTGAGTGGGTAGGCAACTCTACACCTGTGCACTGCTTTAAGTTTAAGGTTAACATTGACAAGTTCTTCCATAACTGTGGTAGGATCTAATTTGTGCTGGGCTCGTTTGGTGTTGGTTGGTTGTTTGTTTTCAGTTAAGGTTGTATGGACTTCAGGGCATCTTATGGGGCCTTAGCCCTCCTTTGCCCTTTAACCTGTTATGTTATGTTGTGTTAAAGTCCCAGTACGACTTTGTATAAAGGAATACTTAAACCGCCCAAAATCGTCATAGCACGAGAGCCAGATAGGCCTAACTTAGCCTAGGCCTATTATGAAGTTGGTAACAGTTTTAGAGGCTCAAAGTTACATACGGGCCTAGGCCTACCTAGAAGAACAGTCTTAGCTTCGGGAGTAGCCTAATCTTTGTCCGAAATGCAGATGTTGAATTCGGCTTGCCAACAGAAATTCGACTTCTCTCCTCGTACGCAATGAGCTTATCAGTCAGGAGTATGAACCGATGAAAGCCTGTTTGTTTATGATTATTCATGAATAAACAACTAAAGTTAGGCCTAAACTAGGCCTAGGGTAGATTAGGCGGTTTTCAACCTAGGCCTAGGTCTACAGTATTTCCAACCGCCCATGAGCATTTCTGCAAATTGTGAATTTCTTGAAAAAACAGCAGTAGGCCTAGGCCTAGGCCTACCTAAGACTTAACCAACAAGCACTTTGAACTAGTGGCAATTGAAAATCACCCACCTTTTGACCCAAGCTAGCTGTTTAATACAAAAAATCTGAACCTGAAAATCAAATGCAGATGCATTAGTTTTAAAAACATATTTTCTTAAAGTGGTCGGTAAGCCACATGACCTACTTCCACATAGGCTATCTTTACACCCACAACTTTAATTATTAAGTGGTCAAATTTGATAAACTAAATAGAAATAAGTTGTTGGGATATTGTCACAAAAAGAACTTCCCCAAAAATTGTCACTGCCCTCATTTAGTGGGGAGGTTGAAAAACCACCCACCACTTTCCAATGTGTAAGGCTATTTTCGACCACCTAGTTTTTGACCTGCATAAAATCATGGAAATTACTGTAATTTGATCAATTTTAATTTTAAGTGATATAATTAATAATGGTCATAAACCAAATGTAAAAGAGTAACCTTCATTGGTAACTTTTATCACAACATCTGGGTGACAACCCCTTATGACCCATACAAAATTCATTTTACCATAAAATTGCATGGTTTTCAATAGGGCGGTTGAAAATACCCTCGGGTAGGTTGAACTGAAAATGGCCAATTTTCAACCACTTTTGTCATCATTACATATTCCAACAATAGGACAGAAATAATAAAGCAAAGGACATACACAGAGTGTAAGTACAGGTATTGGAGGTGTTGCCCAAAGTTAAAGACAGACTGTCATCACCCCAGAGTATATTTTTAGTGTATGTATATCAAAATTCTCAGTTGGTGACTGCTCTTTGATTGACATCAAAGTTTGAAAATCTGAAAGATGCAGAGTAGCTAACATTCCACACAAGGCAGAGAGAGTACTTTTATTACATTTTATAGCCTTGTATGCTCACCAGGACATGGCCTTAAGCAATGAAACAGGTTTATTCTTGCACAAGGAAGAGCCTTATACAGTTATGGGAGGAGCTAGAAGATGCATAGTTGGGAGAATTGGAACTGTCTGGGATCATGAAAATTCCCCTTTATGTTGGTTCAATGACTTTATTTAATTTTTTAAACCAAAACCCCTTAAGCGGTCGAAAACCCTGTATCTTACCCTAGGTGCCTTGCCTACATGCTCAACTGTAGTGAAATGTACGCACATGAACAGTGAAGAGCATTTGCTTGTATATTCGAACAGATGGACTACACAAACAGCTATTATAGTGCATATAGTGTGTGTAGTATATGTACATTATGTCTCGAACGCCTGTGGGCACAGCGAGGCAAAATACTGGTGTAGCTGTACGAACATGCACAGCCGCAGTCCGGCTGTTAATGTCACACAAGTTGACTGCTCAGTTGTGTTTTACGGCCCTATACCTACATTCTTCGTGCATCAAGCACATCATAGCCTAGCATTCGCCGTTGACTGCATCGTGCCGCACAGTCGTTGACATGATGTGATCGCGAAGCAGCTGAGTAATGAATATTCATAATTATCTAGAACTTCCCACCGTGATGAACCTTGTGCATATTGAAACAGCCGTTACATTCACAACCATGATTTGTTTAAAATAACCTTTCACTTTCGTAAATGTCTTTTTTCTCCAACAAATCATTCCTCTGGTTATGTTTGGGTTTTAATAACCTTAAGCACCACTCATTTCTCTTATCCAAATTCGTATACAAAGTCGTACTGGGACTTTAATAATGGAAAGGTAGCACACTTCACTGCCTTTCGGTACCAACTTCGCCTAACTGAATCACGATTTTTAGGCTATGCCTTAATATCCACCTTAGGCCTGGCCTTACCTCTTTTCAATACATACGAATGTTCAAATCGCGTGTTCCAATCATTTGAGTAGTAGGCCTATGATGATTCATTTGGATCAAAAAATGTCTTCCAAAAAGAAACATTTCTCCGCAAAAATTTGGTTTCCACACTATTGCGTTCAGTGAAAAGCAAAATCTGGGCCTCCCATTGGATAGTTCGACCCTCGTCATGACGTCATGACGAGGGGCCGTATACTATTCAAAGGGAAAGCCGACGAATGAATGTGATAGTGCGGAAACCAAATATTTGCGGAGAAATGTTTCTTTTTAGAAGACATTTTTTGATCCAAATGAATCATCATACTACTCAAGTGAATGGAACACGCGATTTAAACATTTGTATGTATTGAAAAGAGGTAAGGTGGATATTAAGGCATAAAAATCGTGATTCAATTAGGCGAAGTTGGTACCGAAAGGCCGTGAAGTGTGCTACCTTTCCATTATTATATAGCCTATATGTAGTATTTAAGTACTATATAACGCTATGACTGCCTGTTGGCTAGCCCACAGGCATTCGAAACATTAGATACATATACTACACATTATAGGCCTAATTATAAATAATATGATGGTGGTACCATGAGTCGGCCAATGAAGTGAATTATCACCAAAAACATTCACATAATGTAGTAATATGTAATTTAAACTTATCTATTATTCTCATGAACATGTTTTCTCATAATGCTGAATGTTAGAGTGAATTTTGTTGGCAAACTTTCAAGAGAAGGAGAAATTTCCACCACAAGTTTCAGATGCCTTAAGTTCAAGAATGGTACCTTGAGTCGGTCACCTAAACATTATGAAAGCCCATAAAGCGCGGGTCACACTACAGCGATTTCGGATCGGATTACAGTCCGATTTTTTTGAGTTTTAGTTAAAAGTCTTCTCCATTGCTGGTCGGAAAGAACCAAAAATTTGCCACTTTGTGTAAATACTTGATTTGTATCACGTGACTATGAAATGGAAATGTATACTAGTTATTTTGTGACGTCACATCGACAGACAGATTTTATCGGACACGCGTAGTCCGATAAAAGGTGTCTGTCGATGTGACGTCACAAAATAATTAGGTTACATTTCGTTTGCATAGTCCTCTGAAACAAATCAAATATTTACATAGGTTGGCAAATTTTTAGTTCCCTCCGACCAGAGATGGAGAAGATTCTAACTAAAACTCAAAAAAAAATCGGATCGTAATCCGATCCGAAATCCCTGTAGTGTGACCCGCGCCTAAGAGTGATATCAAAATACATTCCACGAATGATACCACAATTATAAAAACAAATCATAAGAGGATGGAAAGAGACCATTCGCAGTAATCTGGAGAAGTGTTCAACATAATTGTTTAGGTCATTAAAAGAAGTTCTCAAACCACCTTTGGGCAGCACTAGATGTAGGCTAGGCTGGATAAATTTCTTCTAAAAATGGAAGTAAATCCACATGTTTGACAGAGTTTGAGTTGTTGTCATGTCGTGCTGGATTTTCTTCACCGTCATTTGTTTATTTGTTGGCCACAGCACTCCTGTCTTACATTTTGTATGCAGCAACCAACTCAAGGTACCGACCTATACTCAAGGTACTGTACACTCACTATATAATTTATAAATATAGGCCTAGGCCTAGGCCTAGGCCTAGGCTAATCATGAGTCGATCACTGCATTCTAAATGCCAGTAGGCCTACAGCGTGCAGGCGTGATGTGATTGCAAAGTAAGGATGACCAGCAATGCAGCAATATCAAAAAGAATTAGGCCAAGGCCCCTTAAGCCTATTTGCCTTCATATTTTTGATGTTCAAGGCAAAAATGTTACTCACGGCCAAATTTTTCAGTTTCGGCACAAGTAAGAAATAGAAATTTGCAAAAATTACGAAAAATGGTGACCAAAATTCTTTGATGAAGCTCGTATTAAAACTTTAGATAGAAAAGACATTCTTCTCTATGGTGATTTGCATGACTACTGCCACCTTCATTTCAAAATTCATTTTCTACGGATTACGCAATCTGAACAACACCAAAATAGCCTATAGCACAATGAGGAAGACATATAACAAAATATTACTGCGAAGTTTTATTGATTTTTGTAAATGTGTTAATATTTTTATGGTCACAATTAGGGCTGTGATCGTGTAGCGATTAATCACTAAACGATCGCATGTGGAAAAAACGTTTAGTAGCTACTAAGCGATTAATCGCAAAACCTGTTTTTCATCCGTTTTCTATCCATCTGAATACTCTGTAAATGCAGAGTGCATAATATTGGCCCCTATGTAGTATGTCTGTCATCATGTTGTGATTACTGTTTCGACTACGATGAAGCCTTTACAGGAATCGTGTTTGGGGTTCACGAGTAATACCAATTCATTTTGAATACAGTAGGCCTATTTATCACGTCAATCAACACACACTGAGTCTTTCTGTTGTGATAAGGTAATCGCGATTAATTGCTAAACGATCGCAAATTTTAGCAGTTAAACGTTTAATTATTTTGCTACACGTTTACAGCCCTAGTCACAATGTTTAATAAGTGATCAACTCATGATACCCCCAGTATATATATTTAATAAGGCAGGACATCTCTCAGGAAGAAGCACGAATCTTGGCCTATTTTTACACTCTTACTCATACCGCAAACCTCAAAAGACTTTGTTAATTACGTCATCTGTTCCAGTAGAACATCCAGCACCTCATTGGATACAATTTTGTGCATAAGATTAATTTCAAACAGTACAAAAAAGTGAGAAAATAAAATTTGGAGCACAAGTTTACATAGAAATAAAAACGTCTGATTTCACATTCTAGGCGATTTTAACTGGTGATCATAACGCTGCCTTATGTAAGATGAAATGCCCCCCCCCCCCCTGACCTAAATTAAACGGAGTAATTAAACAGTATTCCAAAGGGACCTATGATACTATGAGGCTTGAAACCAGAAATTTTTAATACCTAAATGGCAAACAAGATAACCGCACAGTTGAAGAAAACTGGCTCCTCATTAGGTCTTTTCTTGAGAGAACTGTGCAGGGCCGACGCTAGAGGGGGGTGTGGGGGTGTGACACCCCCCCCCCCCAAGATTCGACGCAGTCAGCAAAATCCTGCACTAGTCAGCAAAATGAAGGAAAGAGGGAAGTGCAAATGAAGGAAAGTTAGAGGGAAGAAGAAAGGGAAAAAAAGAGAAAAAAGGAGAGAGAAGAGAGAGAAAGAGAAAGACAGAGCGAACAGAAAAAGAACAGGGGAGGGAGGGACAAAGCAGGGCAAGAGAAAGGTGTTGGTGCAGACGGAAGACAGGAGATTGGAATGCATTTGTAGACAAGGTTTATCACAATATTTTCAAAGCCCGTAACCAACACTTTTTGAAACTTAAAACATATTCTGTTGGCAAAAAGCTACCTAGGACTTTTCAGTATCATTGTAATGCGGTATGGTCAGTTGGTGAGCGACTCATGGAGCAAAGTTTGGCTATTTCATCGAGTAGTCCAGGTGGGTTTGACACATTGTAGGCCCCTATGTTGTCCCCGATACAGTCTACAACTCATACAGGGTTTGGTTTCAGTAATAAGAGAAACCTATGCATTCGTGATGGCTTATGTGTGTATGTATGTGTGTATGTGCGTTTGTGTATGTATGGCTCATTAACATGATATCTCTAGAAGGGAAACTGACGGTTCTCAAACTTGGTACATAGATGCCCCATATTAAGAGGAAGAACCCTATCGTTTTTGGTGGAGGTCAAAGGTCATCTGGGGTCACCGGAGGTCAAACTCTGAAAACCTTGTTAACACGATATCTCAAGGTAGAAAGCTTGGATAAATTTCATACTTAGTATGTAAATGCCCCATATTAAGAGAAAGAATCCTCTTGTTTTTGGTGAAGGTCAAAGGTCATCTGGGGTCACTGGAGGTCAAACTCTGAAAACCTTGTTAACAGGATATCTCAAGATAGGAAGCTTGGATAAATTTCATACGTAGTATGTAGATGCATTATGGTAAGAGGAAGGACCCTATTGTTTTTGATGAAGGTCAAAGGTCATCTGGGGTCACTAGGGGGTCAAATGCTGAAAACCTTAACAAGATATCTCAAGACAGGAAGCTTGGATAAATTTCATACGTAGTATGTAGATGCATTATGGTAAGAGAAAGAACCCTTTTGTTTTTGATGGAGGTCAAAGGTCATCTGGGGTCACCAGAGGTCAAATGCTGAAAACCTTGTTAAAACGATATCTCACGGTAGGGAGCTTGGATAAATTTCATACTTAAAATGTAGATGCATTATGGTACGAGGAAGAACCCTGTAGTTTTTGGTGGAGGTCAAAGGTCATCTAGGGTCACTGGGGGTCAAACCCTGAAAACCTTGTTAGCATGATATCTTAAAATGTGATGCTTGGATAGATTTCCTACGTAGTATGTAGATGCATTATGGTAAGGGAAAGAACCCTATTGTTTTTGGTTGGGGGTTACCGGGATCAAACCTTGAAAACATTTGTTAAAATGATATCTCAAGCTAGAAAGCTTGAATTGATTTCCTATGTAGTATGTAGATACTTTATGGTGAGAAAATGAACCCTATCATTTTTGGTGGAGGTCAAAGGTCATCTGGGGTCACAGGGGTTAAACACTGAAACCCATGTTAACATGATATCTCCAGGTAGGAAGCTTGGATAGATTTCATACGTAGTATGTGGATGTGGTATGGTGGGAAGATGAATGCTATCATATTTGGTGGAGGTCAAAGGTCATATGGAGTCACCCGGGGTCAAAAATTGAAAACCTTGTAAACACGATATCTCCAGGTAGGAAGCTTGAATAGATTTCATACTCAGTATGTAGATGCGTTTTGGTAAAAAGATGAATGCTTTTGTTTTATGTGGAGGTCAAAGATCATCTGGGGTCAAAGGGGTCAAACAGCAAAAATTTAAGAATTCCGAAGATCATCTCATGGGTTCACTAGAAGTCAAAAAGCAAATTTTCCCAAGAATTCCTAAGATCCATTATGAACCTAAAATTATTTTTCCAACATGTTAAGGTAGCACTTGACCAGTGACTGAAAGATATGGGACATCATGGCATTATTTGGAGTAGAACATATATCATCGAAACCTCAATGCATTTGTGCATTCTGGTTATGTTTTTCTTTTTGTTCTTAATAATAACATGTTTTTTTGTGTCAGCCTACCAAAAATTTTGGCACCCTTTGCAATTTCATGACTCAGACTCAAAAGAACAGTATCAGTGTGCAACTCGGCTCTTGACATATTAAGTGATATAATGCAAAGTATATGGTACTCTGCAATTGCATGGGATAGGTAGGGTCAGAACTTGGGGGTCGCTAGCATGGCTGTACCTCATGTTGGGAAAAATTCTGTCGCCACCCATGGTAGGTTTACTTATTTTAGCTTTCAAAAGGGTCATTTCTGCAATAAAATCCAAAATTTTCGGTGTGCTTTGCCCACTCTTCCTCAGTTTCGTTACTAATAGCTAAGTATAGAACAAAACCTTTCCATCTTTTCAAGTAACTTAAGTAGAATTAATCGTTTTATGTAAATGCCGGGAATCTCATCTCATTTTGCTAAACCAAGTTAACGTTCTCTTGAGTCTATCGTTCGGTATGGCTAGTGACTTGAAGAGGGAAGTACAATGTAACTTGTGCCTGATAGGGCCCAACTGCCTGGACAGTTGACCTCAGTGGCGTACACAGGGGGGCATGTCCCCTCAAGGTTGCCAATTTTTTTTTCAGTTCCTAAAAAAAATGTACCGTATATGTTTTAACACAAGTTTTTCTTCCAAAGGTGGCATATGTGGCACCAGATTGCATGTAAGGACACCTAATTTTTAAAAAATTTTCAAAGGGGAGGGGGTGTCCCCCCCTTACACCCCTCCACCAGGCCGGCGATCACACAATATATTGCATTCCCCCCCCCCCCCCTGAGAGAAATCCTGGGTACACCATTGAATGACCTGTATAAGCTTTAAATAAGTATGTACAGATTCTTTTTAGTGTAAGCTTACCCAAAAATTTTGCGCGCTTTTCAATTTCACAATTTAGATTTCGGGAAAACCTTAAGTTGGGTGGAACTATTTTCCTCTAGTATACAAAATTTTATGCAGGGCAGAACTATTTTCCTCTAGTATACAAAATTTTATGCAACATATGCCCCGCAATGGCATGGTATAGTACACAGGTCTTCTTCAAATCTCCCCTCACCAACCCCTTGACGGCATCGGGGCTGTCGAGGCTTCGGATCATTGCCCCCCCTCCGTTGGATAAATCCTGGTGCCACCCCTGCTGGACCACTACCGGTTGGACCAACGGTTCTCAGCTCTAACTGCATCGCTTATCAACACTTTCAGTCAGCATTTGCTTTTTATCAGTTGGCAAATAAGGCACCACACCCCCCTATGATAAATGCTCTGGCGATGCCCCTGGAACTGTGGAGAAAAACATGCCTTCCAAACTCTCAAGAACTAGGAAATCCCTTCCCTGGGTTAATGCAATAGTATCTGTAGGATGATTAAGAGAAGGAACAGACTCCATGCTCTGTATAAGAAAACTAACAAAGCCCATATTTACAACAGATGGGTTGACCTTCATGCTAATATCAAGAAGGAGGTGTTTAATTCGCACAAGAATTACATCAGTGGTATGATAAACGACATTACTTATGATTCCAAACCCTTCTGGAAGTACATTAATGGTCAGAGGAAGGATAAACATATAGTATTCCACCTTTACAGACATTGGATGGTAAAATTGCTAATAGTGAGAGGGATAAGGCCGAGGCCCTTAATAGTCAGTTTAATAGTGTTTTCACAAGAGAGCCCCTCGATTCTGTACCTCTCCAGAGACCTATTTGTACTAAAATGAATGATATTTCTATCTCCACCTTCGGGGTTGAAAAGTTGCTGAAAAACCTAAAGGTTAGCAAAGCCATGGGTCCTGACAACATACACCCATGGGTCCTTAGGGAGCTTGCGACAGATCTGGCACCAATGATCAGTCACCTTTAATTTTCCAGCAGTCAGTTACCAGCGGTCATATTCCCAGGGACTGGAAAAGGGCAAATGTTTGTCCAATTTTTAAGAAAAATGATATCTCTCTCCCATCCAACTATCGCCCTGTCTCTCTGAGTTTTATTTGCTGTAAATTGTTGGAGCATATCATGTGCTCAAATCTGATGGATCCTATGATGTGAATAAAATCCTTTCCACTAAGCAGCATGCTTTCAGAAAGAACCAGTTGTGATACTCAGTTGGTGTTTGTTATTGACGATTGGGCTTCGGCCTTGGAAAAAAATAAGCAGGTCGATGTCTTTATTTTATACTTTGAGAAAGCCTTCGATACTATTCCTCATGAACTCCTCAAGACGAAGTTATATTCTTTACGGGTTTCTAGACAAGTCATTAATTGGGTGGATAACTTAACTTTCTTTGTGATCGCTCACAATCTGTTGTTGTAAATGGTACAAAATCTGCTCCTGCGCCGGTTCTTTCAGGTGTTCCTCAGGGATCTGTTTTAGGACCAGTACGCTTTCTGTCATATATAAACGATATTGTCAAAGAAGGCAGCGGTCATTGAAGATCACAGTGACTGCAGCGAGCTGCAGAGAGACATTACATGTACCTGCCTGGGCCAAGGGGCCAAAACCTGGGGCATGAGATTTCATCCGGCAAAGTGTAATGTTATGACTGTTACTAGGAAATATAGTCCCAGAACTTTTAAGTATACCCTCAGCGGGGTTAATCTGACAAGGGGGACTCTAAGTACTTGTCAAATAATGTAAATTTCCGTATCTTGGCCCTCGTTGGCTGCCATCTTGGATATCTGAATTGGCCCAATGGTGGCAAGTCCACATCACCCCAGATCTCACTATACACACCCCAGTGATGAATAATCAGCAAGGAAAAGAACTTTATCAAAGATTGCAAGGTCATGCCCCTTGGCTGCCGGACTAAAGTAGCCTAAACTTAGCAGGATGAATTTTTACAGTTCAAGGGGAGATTATTGGGCCTTTAAAAGGCTAGGCTACAGTACCAGACCTTACAGTAGAAGAAAGCCCCAGCATGCCATATTTGTGAGGTGGTTTTTGGACACTACCCTAATATAGATGTTATTTCAAATGAGTGCAGGATCAACAGCACACATACCACACTCGTATCCCTTTAAATGTCCAAATTTGGCATGTTTTTATCACATGTATGTTGAGGTAAGGGCATTACTTTGAAGGGAATAATATTCTTATCTCCAATCATAATAAAGGGAAATATGACATAAATGTTGCAAATTTATTTACTGTGACATGGGCTGGGACCATTTAACAAATATCCTATTTCTAATCAGATGTTGTTGTCAACAACATACTTTCGCAGCATTTTTACACGGCATATGGCATAAAATTGCCATAAAAATTACAAATAGTGGCATAAATAGCATAAAATTGTTATAAAAATAGCATAAATTTATAAATAAATTTTCTGCAAACATGCTGGGAGGCCTGGATATGGGACATCATGGCATTATGTGGAATAGAACATATATCATTGAAACCTCAATGCATTTTTGCATTCTGGTTTCACTAGTACTGTAGGCCTAGTTAGTTAGCTATTACATCAGCATTATAATCAAAATAAAACTTGCCTCGTGTCCAGACTCTGTCAAAGCTTTACCTAAATCCATTTAAAGACGGTGCAGTAACAATGTGCCCTTGCAGCAAGTTCCATATGTCTATGTTACTCTGAATAAAAAATCTGTCTATCAATTAAGTTACAGCATGGTTTAATGGGAACCCTCGAGTGCTGGAATCTATGGCCCTGTGAAAAAGTGTGGCATTTTGTGCCATATCTCCTGTCAAATACTTAGACATGTATAAATCATATCACCATGCAGCCTCCTGTACCTAAGACAAGGAAAATCCAATTTGTGTAGCCTATCAGGATCCATAAGGAACTTCCCCAAGAACATAAGCTTTAGCCTAACAGTAAGAGCAGATGTTGATATATGGAGAATGACGCAACATACGTCCTGCCTATATTTTTTCACTGAGCCTCCAGTTGGATGGAGGTGCATTTGCAGTCATTGTATATCAAGACATGTTATTTTGGCTGTGGACTCACTCAGCTACATTGTGAACATACTGCAGAATTGGAATCCACCTGCCAAAGTTTTGCACCAGTTAGGCCTACCCCTCTCCTTAATTTCTGTACCATGCCAATCTGGAACAGTTGCATAGACAGACGTATTGTAGTTAAGAACAGTGTTTATATTGTCAATTCCATGTGACAGGTGTTGACACTTAGAGATAATTTCTGATCATTTCCCAATTATATTTTAAAGACCAAGAAAGTAGTGGTTAACAGTAGTCTTAGATGAGATGTACTTAAATAAGAAAATAAAAATTTAAGTTGGCAGCATACAGCAACTTTATATTGCTCATAAGGTGTGTGACAGGTGTTGCATCACAAAATCTGGAAAATTCTGATTAAAAAAGTTCTTTTAAAAGTCTGTGAGTTTAAAACATACATACCAAACTTGAAACTATTTATGAAAGGTACAAACATTGAAGTTAATGAACATGACCAGTTCTAACAAGAATCATTTATTAATTCTGAGTAACTTTGATTTAATAAGCAGCGTGACAGGTGTTACAAAAGATGTGGCGGGTGTTACGGTGTCTGAAAAATTCATCTCCCAGCCTATAAGTTAATTAGTCATAGTTCTTTGAAGTAGTATAAAATCACGTTGGACGACTTGGTCATTATATAAAGCACCCTCATAGAAGTTTGTCCAATATAATTTTCTCTATAAATTGTTACATTTTCCCAATATAATTTGTACTTCTTATTAAGTCTTTCAATAGAGCTAAAATGTTTGATTAGCCAATGGTTTAGCACCATCCAGGATGATCTTTTAAATTTAATATAATCCATTTTAACAAATATTTATGAGTTGTAACAGAAATTTCAAATTCAAAACTATTTCAGTATATAAAACAAGTGTTCTTCACAAATTTTTGTGGCAGGGGGTAGCCATCCTACACATGTGTGTCATCATTGGTAGAGGGGTTTGATTGTAGAGCTTTCATCTGTTCGCTTTATTATTGAGGATAAAATGTAACATTTTATTAATTTGTTGAAGATGCCCTTTTGTGCAATTAATCTTAGACTGTAGGTTTAGCCTCTGCAACATTATTATTAAACATTCCTGTACATCTGGCATGATTGTAGTACAGTAGGTATGACAATAGACAACATTTTCTAGAATGATGAATATTGTCTGAGGGGGCTTCCATAGGGTGCAGTCACTTTTGATGAGGGGGAAAATTGTTAGCATAGAGACAGTCCAACCCCTACCACCTGTTGTAATAACATTGATGAACATGGAGATGGGGCACAATTTGAAATTGAAAAAACAAGCCATATAATTATGATAATCATCAAATTTAGCTTTGGTATGGGTTGCGGGGGGACAGCCCGATATTCATAAGGTTCATTGTTTATAAGGTTCATTGTTCATAAGGGTCGTTATTCATAACATGATGAAAGGCAGAAATAAGGTTCATTGTTCATAAGGTTCGTTATTCATAATCGAAAAAAGGGCTCGTTATTCATAATCGAAAGAAGGGTTCGTTATTCATAATCGAAAAAAAAAGTTCGTTATTCATAATCGAAAAAAAGGTGCGTTATTCATAATCGAAAAAAGGGTTCGTTATTCATAATCGAAAAAAAAAGGTTCGTTATTCATAATCGAAAAAAAGGTTATTTATTCATAATCGAAAAAAAGGTTCGTTATTCATAATCAACAAAAAGGTTCGTTATTCATAATTGAAAAAAAGGTTCGTTATTCATAATTGAAAAAAAAATGTTCTTTATTCATAATAATATACAGTACAGTTGTTGGAGGTGAAAGTTGAAGTGAAACGGGCACTTTTTGCGGTATAAAAAAGTCCTCAAAATTCCTATAACACATTAACAAGCTTTTGCCATAGCATCCGCCCCCCCCCACCCCCTCAGGGTCACGACGGGCCATCTACGAAGGCGATTCGAAAATGGATCTCTGAATTAGTGTTACGGCATAAGAAAAACCCCAGTTTTTTAACTTTGGGCACTTACAATTACTTGTGAGAAGAGGTTCCTTTTTCAAAATTCACTTCGGGGTATCCACCCACGTGAGTTATATGACATATTAACGCATTTTCACATATCCCCTCTCCCTTGGTAACGGTAGATCTCTTACGGAGAAAAGTTGAAAATGGACCTCCGAATTAGTGCTACGGCATAAGGAAAAACCCGTTTTTCAACTTTGGGTCCTTACCATTACTTGTGAGAAGAGGGTCCTTCCTCAAAACACACTCGGAGGTGTTCACCCACGTGTTTTCAATAACATATTAACGCACTTGGACCATAGCCTTTCCCCATTGGTCACGGTGGGCCCTTTACGGAGGCAAGTCGCAATGGACCTCCGAATTAGTGCTAGGGCATAAGGGAAAACCCGTTTTATTTTAAATGCGGGTCCTTACCATTTCTTGTAAGTAGAGGGCCCTTCCTCAAAACACTATTGGTATATCCACTGACGTGAGTTATATAAGAATATTAACGCAATTTCCCATAGCTCTCTCCCCCCACCCCCCTGGTCATGGCAGACCTTTCACGGAGACAAGTGGAAAATGGACCGCCGAATCAGCACTGCAATTCTTGGAAAAAACCCGCTTTTTGAATTTTTTGCTCTTACCATTACTGATGAGACAGGGCCATTACTCAAAACACCCTTGGGGGTGGCCACACAAGTGTTTTCAATAACATATTAACGCACTTTGGTCATAGCCCACCCCCTCTTCACACTTGGTCATGGTGGGCCATTTACGGAGGTAAGTCAATAATGGACCTCCGAATTAGTGTTACGGCATAAGGAAAAACCCGTTTTGTTTTGTTTTTAACTTTGGGGTTAGGACCACTTGAGGTCTGGGCAAGTCTGTTGTGGATCTTGGCATGTACGGCTGGTAAAAGAGTGGTTGCACCAGATGAACTTTCCAATATTCGCTACGTAACCCTGACCCTTGCTTAATTTTGCACCCGAAATAAAAACCCTTAAACAAAAATACAAAAATCCTATAGCAATGTGACGATGAGGTCCTCTGTTAAAGATGTAATTCTCTTGACTTCGTGACCTCTGAAAAAATACCTGGAAGTTAGGAACTTACGTTTGCCTTAAAAAAAAAGTTCATATACTTAATACTTGAACCGGTAGCCTTTAAATAAGTTGGAAATTTTGAGACATCAAACTTTGGGTCGATGACGCTTCGCTTGTTGACCAAAATCAAGTGGCCTTGTGACAATTGCTAAAAGCTTCTTTTGAATTCTTATTGTTTTGGTTTCTTTTTGCCATCCTATAATTTCATTTTTGGACTATTTTGTTTTCAAACGGTCTCAATTAGTTGTGCCATCGATAGATCCGTCTAAAATTACAAACATATTTAGAACTCCTTGAAATGGTGTTTTGGTGTGCTTTTCGATGAGTTTGGCAAACAACATATGATGTTAGTACAATTTAAAAAGAAATATAGTCCATTAGTAATTTTTTCATATTACCCCTAAGGTGTATATGTGTCACAGGTCTAGAAAATCCACAAAAGGTGCATTTTTGTGAATTATCTTATGTCTTCACATAAGGAAATTTATACTAGAGAGCGCTGTGGAATCGAATTTGGGGCCGTCCATGTGGTTAGACCTCAACGCTTTTTAAGTTGACTCGTGACCTTCACATTTTCATCGGTTCGGTGGTCAAAATGTTTTTGGCATCTCCAAAATGGGCCAAAAACCATCAACTTTTTGAAATGACTTTTTGAAGCCAATGTACAACCCCGCCAAAGGTAAACATTGAAAAGCGCCTGTTTGTGTCTTTTAGAACAGCCCGTAGTATGAATTCGATACCTCTTTTCGGGTGACCCATCCATATTATCTTTCTCTCAAGGTTAAAGTTTTGGAAGAACAGAAAGAAAAAAGAAAAACTCAAAAGTGACCTATTTTGAAGGCTTGTCGAAAGCAAAAGAAAGCAATGATTGTTTCTTTCATTTCTTTGGCCTATGCCCTACCTATAGTTCTTTAAGAACTTTATGAGCAAGGTGGAGAATCTTGAAAGGTGGATTTGATGGAGTTTTACGCCCCTAGAGGCACCTAAGGCCTTTTTTCCATTTGTGAGGCACTGGATTTTTTTCCCTACTCCATTGTTCATGCGGAGCATCAAGCACAACGGCAGTATGTTCCATTTTTAAGTCTTTGGTATGACTCGACCTGGGGAACGAACCCGGGCCTCCAGCGTGAAAGGCAAATGCTCTACCACTAGACCAAACACGCAGTCATTGTTTTTTCTTATATGGGAGTCTCAATTTTTTTATGATGTAGGCTACATGTTCAATGCTTTGCACGCCACATAAAGAAAGCAAAATTTATTTAGTTATGTGTTTTTTTTTTTGTTCACATTTTGGACTGGTTGTTAAGAGTCCTTATAGGATTACTACACAAAGATAAACTTGAGAGGCAATTAGGCTATATGTAATGAGGAATGCACAATCTTTATTCTCTCTTTCTTCCTCGTAATTCTTTAAGTACTGCATACAGTACAAAATAAATTTTGCCCTTGGCCTATACACATGCTTCCGTGGAGCTAAATACATAAGAATACATTAAGAAAGTGGCTGTTCCTCGTAGGCTTATCAATATCTGTGCATCGGCGGCATTACTGAGGCCATATATGCTTGTGATTCGTGTCTTATCTCGTGTAATTTCCTGCCTCCTTTAGTATGGTTTCGTGCAATTTCGTGTTTCAGAACATTTTCCGACCATCAGCTCATGGGTACCCACCAGCGTGATCGCCAACAACTGCCGAACTGAAATAACTTTCAGCCAGCCCACTCAACCCATCAGCAAAATGTAACTATTAATAGAGGGTGCTTTGCAAGGTGTCTACGCCGCTACACTCCTTAAAAAATCGGTTAAACAAATGCCGATATTTAATACTACGAGCCAACAGGCACTGGTTTTTTTAACTTATACCAATTCTTCCTGATTTGGGTTAAAATTTAAAAATCCAACTGTCATCTCAAAAGTTTTGTTTTTGGAAAGCAGAAACACTAAATTTTAAGAAACTTAGAAGTTCATAGCTTAAATCATTTCTATTTTTCTGTCATAAATACTGGTTTGCTACTAAATACCCATTCATACTGCAAAAACCTGTGTTAAGTGAGGCTTGCCTGCTTTAGTAAAAGCTAATCAGAAACATCTTTTAATTCATTGATGTAATGGTTAACAGTTTGGCAAATAATGCAAGTGATCTTTTTCACTGATAATAGTGACAAGAAACATTCTACAGCAAAAATAAGCTTAAACTGTCTTGATTTTAGAAATTCTGTATCAAGAAGTTTTCATTAAAACCACAGGAATCAGTTTATGTTGATTATTTTCTCACTGTGTAATTATGTAGGAGTCCTCCATATAACAGAACACAAAAAGTTGGAACAGCTTTTAAAGTCTAGAATTTTTCACCTAGCACTAATTTTGTTTCGGACGTAACAAGATGTCAACAATTTGACTTAATTCAAAAGTTCTGCCATATTTAATGTCTATAAGGTGAGTTAACATTCCTGTTGAAAGAAAATCAACACAATTTTACAGTTATACTAAGAAATTAAGCACAAAGTTACAAAATTTCAAATTAATGTAATATTAACCAATGCTCCATACTGCTGTAACACTAGCTGTAGTCCCAGAAGACTTACACACATCAATTTATAGTGTGTAAACTGTGTCTTTATTGAAAGATTTTATTGGGAAAAATCTTGCCCAGTTCTTCTAAAATCCTGAACAAACTATAGCTGGTTGATTCAGTTTTAACAGCATAATGAGCCAACATAATGGTGTCTGATCATGCTTGTTTCTGACGTAACACTTTGTCAACAATTTCTTTTTTAAAATGCCGTAGTTGTCATTAGAGCAAAATAATATCCTTAAGAAAGTCCACCATTATCAAAATTGTACAGATTGTTCCAGAGTCAATGTGGTACCAGGTGAAGACTGTCAAAACTTGACTGTTTATTCTAATTCTTTATGCTCAATTAGCTGTCCCCCCCCCCCACCCCCCTCTAAAAAATCCCTGCAGCCTTTTCATTTTTGAATAGCAAACTTGTACTGGTTATAGAAATTACATGAATCTGTCAAGACAAACTTTACCACCACTCAAAATGCCTTTTTGCATTTACTGTATTGAAGTAGGGCCATATATAGTTGTACTCTAGGGGCAGAGAGCATACAGTACCTGAGGATCATGCCCAATTATAAAATACAGTATGTTTTGCAATGCAGTAGACCAAAGCCTGACTTTTCACTGTTGTGTAAAGCGACTAAGCCTACAGGTAACATGCTTTAATTAGACCAGCTCCCATGGAATCATACAGTGTAGCAAAGTAATTGTTGAACATCATGAAACTAATTGACACATGTTCCAGAGTGCCATACAGCTCAGCATTTTTGAAGAACTTTAGGTATCAACTCAGCATGGTGAATGTAAGATTTCAACTTGAGTTCATGTAATATTCCAGAGAAGTTCATGTACACTAGCTAATATTAATTTTGCATTCTTTTTTATTTTAATTTTGTAGGTTGTTTCCTTTATTATTTGTTTTGAGTATAATTCAAGAACCAATTTCATTTAAGTGATCTTACTTTATCAAAGGTTCTGCTTTAAACCTGCTGTTTCAATTTTCATTACAACTCTACTTCTATAGGCCATCAGCTGTAGGCTGAGACATTTCATTTCGCTCCGGCAACTCTGGGAACAGATATTTTTTACACTAAGTTTTACACACAATGACAAGGAATATTGTTACAAAAGTTCTCCACATAATTTCCTGCAGTTTTTTCATGGTTTCAATCGACATACCGACTTAATTTTCATCGCGTACGTCTATTAAATGAAGGTTGTGACTTGAAAATATTCATTCGCAAAGTAAGACTTTACTTCACGTGGTATAAATTACCCAATCCAGTACTAGATCAATGACGTAATTAACATGATCACGGCCAAATATGGCGACGTCCAGTACAGCGTCGCTAGCAACGAGCAAAGAACATTTACATGCTTTTTGCACATCGAATCGGAAAGCAGAGGCCTCCTTCACGAAGATACGATGGACTAAATTCACATCATGTGCAAAGCATGGCTCCAACTGAGCGGGCGAGACCGTTAGATCGCAGAAAATATTCAGTGTCAATGCCATGGGCTTTTGAACTTACGATAGCATTACCAGCCCAACACTGCAATAGCCAGTACAGAAGCGCACGGGGCAATTCTCCATTGACCATTGACGTACTTAGAGCCTCATGCTAACCTATGCCTACAATTCAAAGTAGGCTACAATAGATACAACCTAACCTAACCTAACGTTACAAGTTATTACAGTTGCAGGCTACAGTATATATCAACTACCATGAGTTCACTGGAGTTGGGTTTTGAGTGCAAGCAGCATTATTACCGTCGCACCATCGACAGCAAAGCCATTACTTGAATCATTATGATAATGAGCAGAAGACAGGCTGTTGCCAACAAAAACATATCTGTGAAGGTAAATATTAAAGTAGGGCCTAGGCTAGGCTAACTTTAAGGCCATTAAAAGCCATGCTTTGGCTAGCCTATGCTAGGTAAAGCCAGGCCCCCTGAATTTGTACAATAGTATGTTACTTTTAGTTAACAGTGTTGTAATTCATGCAACTTGTTAAAAATACAAATAATAGAAGGGTGATCCCAGTGAAAAATGGGATGATTTTTGAAGATTTAACTTAAGACAACGTTTTTTTGACTTCCAATTTCGTCCTATGCCTTTCCCTTATAAAAAAGTCCCACATATTTCCTATATGAAATCAGCATGTGGGATTTATGTGGGTTTTTGGGCATGTGGGAAAAAATTCCCACATAAATGTGGGGAAAAAAATTCCACCATAAATCCCACATGCTGGTTATCCCCTTTCCCATATCTGGTTCTTCCATATAGAATGGGGGATATATGGGCCTTTGCTCTAGCCTTCATCATCATTTTTCATTCATCACATCCTCGGAGGCCCTCTAATGATGTAAAACTGCAATGCCACAGTCAGAGTACAGAGTAAATGTTCCTGTTTACAGTGATTCCAAAAGAATATTATGGCCTAAAAAGTAATTTCACCTTAAGTCCTTGCTGAACTGTGACACTTGTGTTGTTTTTAAGTAAAAAAAAATTACCGGACGGACAGTCTAAAGTTGGCATGCAAATCTGTGCGAAAGCCCGATGCAAAAGACAAAAATCCCAGCAACTTGTTTGAGTGTGGCAGCCTTAAAGCTAAATGATTATCCAAATTAGGCCACTTAATTCATATGTCCTTCTCAGATACAAGATTGTTTACAGTAAGTGTCGTCTTCGCTAAATTAACTAATTACTGAAGCGCCACACAGTTTGAAAGTAAGTTCCTTTTATAGGCTCCATCCTTAGTCCAGTATAAGAACAGCAAGATATATAGGTTATCCACATTATGCCACTGCATGGGCATATGTCCCTTCTCACATTGGTTACAGTACCTGTATGTCTTCGTTTAAATATACCTATCTGAGCCACAACAGTTTCAGTTAGAAGTGGTTCTTTTTTTGCATAGGCTCCATCCTTAGTCACCAGTAACAGTCTGAATAAGAGACAGGCCAAGATCGGCTATAAGAATACTCCATACCACTGAGCTCAAAAGAAATGAGGCACTGCTGCATACAGCATAGTCCCTTACAAAACAACATAAGTAGTACACTGACATAGCCGAGACCCACTACAACTCGTGAGCAACCACTCTCACTGCTTGCTGTACACCAAATGCTGACCCACGTATTATACAACACAGTGTTCAAGTACACACTGTACTTGCTTTACTACTATACAGTTCTACAACTGTGCATGTAACACACAGAGAAGCAAAATTTGAAAAGGCCTTTGTTTGTCCAAAGGGCTTGAATAACCAATCACAATAGACTTCCCTTCAAAGCTGTTCACTGCACAACTTACCATAGCCAATTTTGTGTCTTTCCCATATGGGGAATTGAACTTCCTATATGGGGAATTTGCTTCCCACAATTCGAAGTTGTCTTCCCATATGGGGAACTGAAATCCCCATATGGGAATTTAACTTCCTATATGGGAATTCAGTTTCACCATGTGGGGAAGTTGACTTCTCATGTGGGAATTCAACTATTCCATGTGGTGAAAACTGTCCGTTTGTGAATATTATCCCACATTATTCCTGTAGGAAGTTGCAACTTCCTACAGGAAATTGCAAATTCCCACATACTTCCTACAGGAAGTATGTGGGAATTATGTGGGTTTTTTTTATAAGGGTTTGGATGATTTTGGTATGAAAAATCATCACTTTTGGAATATTTTTCAAGGTTGAGAAGAAAGGAATGTTTCATTGCGCAATTGGCCAACTGTTTAACCTTGAAATGTTCGGAGGTAATTGTTATACTTTAATAATTGCTGCCTACTGCTGAGGGATGAATTTAGTTGTTTCTTTTATAGCAGGAAGAAACCTTGAAGGTTACAATGGTTCCTGTTCTACAACTAAATGGTCACCGGCCAGGCAGCAATACTGGAATGTGTACAGTATAACTTCCTTGACAATTTTTAATGGCAGGACAATTTTGGAAGGTTATGGACAAAATCGTCTAAGCGCAGTAATTTTTCATCCCATTTTTCACTGGGCTTTGTAAGGATACAGTGATTATTGGAACATGAAGAAAGTGGGCTTTGTAAGGATACAGTGATTATTGGAACATGAAGAAAGTGCCAGTTTTTGGAGTTTTTAGTCTTGTGAGCCAACTTTGATAATTGAGTTCTGGTAGGCTATCCAGGTGTGAGAATATTAATGGACCCAACAGCATGCCATAGACCCTACTTGTATGATCATGCAAATCTGATCCGTGAGTGGGATCAGTGGATAAATCATGGTATGTTCCATCCACAAGATTTTTACTTGTGCTTAATCTGAAAACTTACATTACACAAAATTGGAGATTGCACAGTGATTAGCATGAAGTGACTCTACATTGTAGCTCCCATTCCATTCTTGGCAGTAATTAGTAAGTTTGAGCTCATGCAGTTCCAGTGGGAACTGTAGAATATTGAACAGTATATGGCTCATGTTATCTTTTTGAATTTCTTTCTAGGCATGTTTGGTTAGGCTGCAATCCTGAAGAAAGATGTAATGCATCAGAAGATGTATGTGTAAAGTGTGTGGCACACAAGATCAATTAACATACAGTAGGTCAGGTTACAACTACAAGATGTGTTACACAACATGCATGATTCTTGCATGACAAGGAGATGGATCATTTTTCAAAGTAAGTAGACAAGCAAATTTCTCAACTCTTCTCCTGCATAGTTTTGGCAGGTTGGCTTAGTTAAAAATAGGCTACAAAATTTGCCATGAACACCAACTTTTGGTGGGCTTCTGAAACAATAATTTGTGTATCCTAGCAGCAGTAGCAGCGTGTAGTCTACAAATACCTCATTGGAAACTCCTAAGGTAATTTTTATTTGAACAAGGTTGAGAGACAATACCGGTTTAACCTCTTTATTGTGAATCTGCACTTAGCACTGAGAATTTCATCTTATTTTCTGCCATGTAGTAATAAATTATCAGAATATTGTACTGATATTTACTTGTATTATTTAGGATGAAATAACAGTTTTCTGGCTCTCTGGATGTTGGTTTAATTGAATACTGTATGTATCGTATGTATCGTGTAAATATCTACCATACCCAATTTCCCTGATGTGATTCAGTTTGTTTCAGTCATTCAATTACAAGGAAATGTATTCATGGATTTTACATTTAGAAGTAATCATTTGAAATTCTGTACAGGGGTGGCCTCAATGCACAGGGAAAGGAAACCATGCTCACCTCTTTAATCATGGGGAATGCATGTCCCCACTAGGGAAAACTTTCCCCATTTGCTAAGGAGCTTAGGTTTGGCGATTAAGGGTAAACTACCTGATAGAGGGGTGGGGGTGGGGTGGGGGGATGGGATAGCTGTTGCAAATTTCTTTGGGCAGAAGGTTGGGTACTATACATTGTTGTTACCTTGATAGCAATGCATTTAGACCCAACAGTTGTCTCGGTTTGCTCTTAACGAATACCAATTTTGAAGATTTCAGTGAAGTTAGTTCAATTTATTCACTGCACAGTTTTGTTTGCATCTGGTAATGTGGTACAGTTTCCTTACAACATATACTGTACATCTCAAAATTGGCACTTACTGTAGCTTGGTAACAGTACTGATTGTGTCTAAAACATCATGTTACTGTTTCAAATCTTCCCTACCGGCTACCCCCATTTTACTCCCTCCCTATCCCTGCATCCCTCTCAGAGCATTAAACTGCCACACCTAATATGCATTGTTTTTCATTTTTTTTTTTTTTTCACTTTTAGGGTTGGGTAGGATGTCCTTAATGAATTTTGGTGGGAGTAAAACCAGATATGGTAGGGGGTGTACAACAGCTACCTCTGATTTATGAAAAAAAAAAATGAGTCCTTGAGTGAATTGTGATAAAATCTTCATGTAATGTGTTTTCTGCACAAGATGGAAATTCAAGTAAAAATTGGGAAGACAGGTATCATCTCTCTCCCCCCACCCCATGGTACACTACCCTATGGTTATACTACCTATCCAAAGAAAAAACCATGGAAAAAGCATTCAATCAACAAGCTGTGAAATAGTTTGACTCAAATCATTGCATTTTCAAAGAACAATTAAAGTGTCTAAGTGTAGGCCAAAGTGACATAGTAACTGCTATTAATGCCTAGAAGCTGGCCAGGATTGTGCTCGGTGTTGACAAGCTACTATGCACTGACTAGGGGAAGTACAGATAGCATTCCAAATTCTTAGAAAGGTGACTTTTCCACTTCCAAAGTTTCACATGCTATAAATCTGTAAAAACCATAATGGTCATCCAAAACCATTCCAGGCCCCAGTCACAGACATAGCTGGGAATTGTGCAGTATTCATCTGTCATAGCTTTATAGTGCTATACTTAAGTATGAATTAGCCTTCATGGCTTTACAGTTTTATACCCTAAGCCCCATTCATACTTAAGGTGCGTTCAACACCCAAAACCGAAATCTGCTGCGTTTTGCGGGGGGGACGCTAAATTTTTTTTCCCAATAAAACTTGGGGAATTTTTACGCTTATTAAAATTTTTAAAATCACCCATTTGTTTCTGAGATAAAAATTTTCGGGTCCCGCCCGCAAAACGCGGCAGATTTCGGTTTTGGTGTGAACGCACCTTTAAGTGTAGCATTAAAGCTATGAAAAGTTCAACAAATGAAGTTGTCCATGTACAAGTGAACATCATTGATGCAAGTCTGCTCACCCTTTTTATTGTATGTTCATTGGGAGTAACAGAACAATTTGGTCTTGTTTCTTCTCAGAAACTATCAGATGGAAATATGGTGACTGCAGGATACAACTTCTGAAATCAAGAGAGAGATCACACTTTATAAAGGAATCCACAGATCAGGCAAATGAAGGCAAATAAATATTTTTGTACTTTAAGTGAATGTAAGTTGTACTAGTACCATACTGTATTTTCTCTCAAGGAATCATCCATCCATGATCTGTTGCTTCCATCCTTGTTCATATGACACTGCTTTCATTCCCTTTTCTTAAATTGTGAGTACATTACAGTATGTATAAAGTGAATTGATGTCAACAGCAAAGTAAACATTGCAAAGTTTATATGTATTTTGACCATTAAACATAGGGACTAATGAAGCATCATTTTTAAGCTGTTCTTTTCAGTGAGGCTACTTAATTGTGTTTAATTAACCAGAAAGCCCAAAGGCTTAGTGATTCCTTGCCGAATGGGGATGCTTTGTTGCACTGAGGTTTATCCCTCAAATTAATCTTTCTTGACTACATCATTTTATGTTTTAACAATTTGACCTCTGCTGACCTCACATGACCTTTGAACCCCACCAAATATAACAAAAAAGAAAATCTGAAGTGTCTTGAAAGGGATTCAACTCCAATGGACCTTGGATCTTGAAAATTCTTGGAAAATTTTGCTTTTTGACCTCTGGTGACCCTAGATGACGATCTTACGAATACTTGGGATATTTTGCTGTTTGACCTCTGGTGACTCCTGATGACTATCTTGGGAATTCTTGGGAAATTTCACTTTTTGACCTCTGGTGACCCCATATCATGATCTTGGGATATTTTGCTTTTTGACCTCTGGTGACCCCATATAACAACCTTGGGAATTCTTGGGAAATTTTGCTTTTGCTTTTTTGGCCTCTGATAACTTCGAGATGATGATCTTGGGAATTCTTGGGAAATGTTCATTTTTTGACCCCAGTGACGCCCAGATTGCAATCTTGGGAATTTTTTTGGGATATTTTGCTTTTTTGACCTCTGGTGACCCCACATAACAATCTTGGGAATCTTGGGAAATGATGCTTTTGACCCCAGTGATGCTAGATTATCAATCTTGGGAAATCTTGCTTTTTGACGTTTGGTAACCCAAGAGGAACCTTTGACCCTCCACCAAAAACAATAGGGTTCTTTCCTTACATCATGACAAATCTATATACCAAATATGAAAAGTGTCGGTCATTCCTATCTTTGAGATATCATGATTATGAGCTTTTTCAGCTTTTTAACCTCCAGTGATCTCAAATGACCTTTGACCTTCAACAAAAACAAAAGGCTTTCTTCCTGTCAACATGACAAATCTATGTACCAAATAAGAAAAGTGTCGGTCATTGCTATCTGGAGATATCGTGTTTTACAAACCATTTACAAGGTTCTTTTGCAGTTTTAACCTCTGGTGACCTCAGATGACCTTTGACCTCTACCAAAAACAATAGGATTCTTCCTCTCAACATGACAAATCTATATAGGCCTAATTCCCATCTTGACATATGGCGATTTCAAGGGTTTTCGGTCTTTGAACCTCTAGTGACCTCAAATTGACCTTTGACCTCCACCAAAACACAATAGGATTCTTTCTCTCAATATAACAAGTCTATATACCAAATATGAAAAGTGTCTGTCATTCCTATCTTGAGATATCAGTGATTAACAAGCTTTACGGCCTTTTTTAACTCCGATGACCCCAAGTGACCTTTCAACCTTCACCCCAAAAACAACAGGGCTCTTCCTCTCAATATGACAAATCTACATACCAAATATGAAAGTGTCGGTCATCCCTATCTCGAGATATCCCGATTACAAGGTTTTTTGGTTTTTGACCTCTGGTGACCTCAGATGACCTTTTGACCTCTACCAAAAATAATCGGGTTCTTCCTCTCAACACGACAAATCCTACAGGCCACTCCTATTCTTGAAATATCGTGATTTCAAGGTTTTCGGTCTTTCAACTCTGGTGACCTCAAATGACCTTTGAGAACTCCACAAAAACAATAGGGATTCTTTCTCTCAAAATGAAAAACCTTATAATTCAAATATGAAAAGTGTCTGTCATTCCTCATCTTGAGATATCGCGATTACGAGCTTTTCGGCTTTCTACCTCCGGTGACCTCAAATGACCTTTGGACCTTCACCAAAAACAATAGGGTTCTTCCTCTCAACATGACAAATTCTATATATCCAATATATGTGCAAAAGTGTCGGTCATCGCTAACTCAAGATAGCGCGATTACAAGCCATTTACGAGGTTTTTTCGCCAGTTTAACCTATGGTGACCTCAGATGACCTTTGTCCTCTACCCAAAACATAGGGTCTCTTCCTCTCAACATGACAAATCTATATACCAAATATGAAAAGTGTCGGTCATTCCTATCTCAAGATAACGCGATTACAAGGTTTTCGGTTTTTGACCTCTGGTGACCTCCGATGACCTTCGACCTCCTCCAAAAACAATAGGGTTCTTCCTCTCAACATGACAAATCTATATACCAAATATGAAAAGTGTTGGTCAATCCTATCTTGAGATATCGCGATTACAAGCAGCGTCACAAACACACACATACCCGTTCAGGGCGCCTACTGGGGATACTGGATTTTGAGACGTGAAGTGGGGATACACTTTCTGGGGGCGCTAGAGCCAAAACGTCATTGGAATTACAATGGCTACATCATAGCTGTAGATATCCCATGTTGAAATAACTCAATTTATGTTTCTATCTACTTGGACCGCCAGCTATGGAAATGGGGAGCATATTTCACACACTGCGAAAGTTAGGGAACCGGGGATAATTACTCTCTATTGAAATATCCCCAGTTCACCTGCTCAGCGCATGGTCGTGTGTGAAAAAGGGGCGTGTTTTCCACACACAGAAACCGGGGATAATTTCACAAGAGAGTGTATGGCATTTAATCAAAGCTAAAATTACACAGATTTTACACACGAACGTGCGGTGAGCAGGTGAACTGTGGAACTTGCTTGAAACTGTATGATAAGCAGAGGGCGTACTACTTTGACTCCCAAAGGCACATTTGAAGTGATACTAAAATCGGGGATATCCCCGATTTTCATCATGTCCCCAGTTCACGTCTCAAGGACCGGTGTGTGTCCCCAATAGGCGCCCATTACAAACGCACACACACACACACATACACACACACACACATACACACACACACACATACACACACACACACGACATCACCATCGCATAGATTCCTTGCCTGCCTACGGCAAGGAATCAAAAACTAGGAAAGGCTGAACTTTTGATGGGTTCATTTCATACCTTCAGGCATTACCCTTATCCTGAGTTGATGTAGAATTTACCTTTTCCCTATGAATTGTATCAAATTAGGACATACCACAAGTGGCTGTTTTATAGGAAGGGAGAATTAAATGTCAATTATTGAAATTTCTGGAATAAAATTAAGACTAACTTTGCTAACTTTGAGGGTCTATAAAAACTTGTCAAGATTTTAGAAAAACAAATCTGATTATAATTCTAAATTTTCACAGTCTGGAACATTTATATGGCTTTTAAATAATGAAACGATTTCATTTGAAATTTTGGGAAAAGTTTTAACCCCTTGTTCCATTGTTTTGTAAGTTCCTGTTGTCATGAGAATATGTTCAAATATTTTCCACTTCTTTTCCTTTGTAAGCTCAAAGTGAAGTGCATAGCTGATTAGCATGGCCAAAAGAACTGCTAATTGTACACTAACAGAGTTATTTTCTGTGACTGGATTACTGTCAAGCCATATCATCACTTCCAGGTTCATTTCAAAGAGAAAATGAAGATGTGTAGCCTAATTTATATAATTGGTGCATTCAGTTTATAATGTTTATGGAAGTGACAGCTTCCCACAAACATATTGTGATTACAGAGACCAGGTCATGTGACAGTTTTTTGTCCCACATTATCTAAAGCTACCACATGTACGTAATTGTAAAGCAGGCACTAAGTGATGGTCTTTGCATTGAAAAATGAGACTATAAAGAACCGTACAACGTCTGAATGAATTAGCCTAGGCAAGTAATGTGTGCAAGTTAAGGTGTCTTAATGTTGGTCAGCAGGTGTGACTGATTCAAAGTTTAAAAATTCCAATAGCATGATGAAAAACTTATTTTTTTAAAGCTTACTCTGTTTGTAATACTTTTTGTCTGAGAAAAGGCTGTTAACTGGTCCACATAGTGTGATGTGACATTTATATTATTAGGATATGTTAGCATGACTTTCAACACTCAATTAGTTTTCTGTAGTCTTAGTAATAGTAACCCCTTTCTACATCGTTGAGTATGTGCAGAGGAGCAAGCCAGCCGTCACTGTGACCAACCATGAAGCTCCCCTGGTTTTCATTTTCTCATCAGTTCACAGCTTCCTACTACTGCATCACAGCTTATGAAGAAAAGGGTAGGCCATTTGAGGGGCATTGTTAGTGTTATTGACCCCACAGTACCTGACACAGAAGTAAACAAAGTAACTTGTTAGGCCTGGCCTAACGTCAGGCCTAGCCCTCTTCAGTCAAATAGCCTGGGATACCATACACTTTGTGTTGGCTCCACTGTTGTTGCATTCAGAGACTGCTAGTGGCACAGAAGGAATTTTTGTTGTAAACTTCTGCAGCAGTGTGGTTTTCATTAACTTTTTTGTAGACTGTAGAGTTGTATTGTAGGCTTATAACATAGTGATTTGTTGCAGCCTGGACAAGTAACACAGACTGCATATAGTCTGCAGGCTGGAGAAGGTTCCACACCCAGGGTTTACAGATCCATGATCGATTGTATATTTCTGTGAAAATTCATGTTGTTATGAGTAGGAGCCACTTATAAATGTATAATTGTAGTGGGGTGATTGGAGAGGAAATTTACTGTTTCATTGTATTATTTTTTTTTGTATCATTTCCGTGCCAGTTCCATGAAACAAATATATTACAGTGAAAGGGACTCCTAAAAATCTGTCTTTTAATTGCTCCACTGGTTGTCTATTGCATCTGACAGTACAGTCCAATAATATAGCACTTTCACTAATATGCAGGTCACTGGCCAACTTCTAAATTTAGCCACAGGTGGACCCTTGAAGAGGCCAACTGCAGTGACATGCCAACAATCTCTTTACTGGGGAGTAGCCTGAAGCCTTTTTCACTCTGGTGGATCAGAGGTGGACCACTGATGGCTGGCCATCAATGGACTGCTGTTGGAGGCTTGACAACGGGAAAAATTGCTGGAGACCACCGGTGGCTGCTGATAAAGGAACATTAATATAACTCCACCACTGGACCTCTAGGTATTTGATATCTGGGTTAACAAACTAGCCATGATGCTGCAGACTGCAATCTTTGAATCTGTGAACAACTACATAAGTTTTCAAGTTCACAGAACAATGCAATTTACTTGGAAATATGATAGGAAAGTGCCCTTAGCTCAAATTAAGTTGCATCACCCAAGCAGAAAAGAGCTAAATCTGGACAGCCACAGTGGCTATTATGTTCAGTTGAAGAATGCTGTCCCACTGCTCCCATTTTGCTGGTCACTGGACATGTCCCGCATGTCTTCATGGATATTACACACACACACCATACTCTGTTGCCAACTTGACTTTATTTAATCCAAGATACCTGCCGAATGCCTGCTATGGCAGGGAGTATTAATCTTCAAAGTAGCTAATGGCATTTTCCCAGTATGAATAAACACACACACCATACTCTGTTGCCAACTTGGCTTAATCCAAGATACCTGCCGAATGCCTGCTATGGCATGGAGTAAATCTTCAAAGTAGCTAACGGCTTTTTCCCAGTATAAATAAATGCAAGGAGGCATTTGTCACTGAATGATGACGAAACTATTTTCAAGTTTAGTTTTAGTTTTATTTGGTTATCATTTCCCAGGAAAAAAACAATCTGCACAAATCCTTCAGGATTCCTGCAGAAATTCTTTGTCATGAGACTTGCAGTTCACAAGAAATTCCTACAATACTCCTGTGTTAATGCAATGTTTCTTCATTTAGAATAAAGTCATGAAATTATCCTCTACTCTAGGGTTAACTAAATTCTGCCAGATTTCTTTACTTCACTGAAAATCTTGAATGTACCATTCACAAAAACACAAGAGATCCCTGACATTGTGATATATCAAGTCATAACAAACTTTCAAGGAAACTGCTTGCTGTTCTTTTGCTAACACAGCATGGGATGTGGATTGTACTTTTATTTTAGTATAGGTGAAGGAGGAATACTCAGAGTGCCCTCCCAAGGAGTGATCTAAGGGGAGGTCCCACTTCCCTTTGGAAATTCTCTGAAAATTAGTTGAATGATAATGCCCTTAGATGCTATGCAATTTGATACTACATATTGTGCAGTTTTGAAAAACAGTTATGAAAAAAGTTTTGCATAATTTCATACAAAATTTGGGGGGTACAAAATGTGGGGGGCGGGGTTAGAGAATAATACTCAGTTGGCTGCCCTGATTCGATTAAAACCAAAGCCCCATGTCTTTATGCACATTTCTTACACATCTCAATGCTAGGCAATATACTGCAAGCTCCATTTAAGACTGCAACTTTACTGCTTTTCACATCTTAAATTTTTTTTGAAGGATCTCCAGCGGTCATGAAAAATTTCTACAAAAATCCTACTGTACCCAGGCTGTGAAATAACTACAATGTAAACATGCAGTAAATCCTTCCTATTAACCATAGATACATCCTTCACTGCCAATGAAGGTTAGTTTCTACAAGATTCATCTGATAGATCTTCAGAAAGTCCTTCACTTGTCCTCCATACTTACTGCAAGTTTCCCTTAACATTACCTACCACCACAAGCAAACATGTGTTATTAATGGAGGAACCCATAAAGTATCCTTGAATACCTTCAGTGCAAATTGCAACAGTTATTTTTTCCTCAGCAAGCACTGCATTTGTCCTTCAGATTCCTGCATGAAAGTCCTGCATGTTGGGAAAGTCAATGATTTTCTTTTCAAAACCCTGCAAAACTCAATTCAAAAATGCCTATTTTTCATTTTTAATACTTAAAAAAACCCAATGGTTGTGTACAGCTGGCATGATTTAATACTTGGAAATATATATGTGCTTTCACACACTAAACACACATGCTTTTAATACGGCCATGAGGTTTTCTGTACTTTTAAGAAATTTGGAGCAATCCAGTGTCCATATGCCAATAATGAAAAAACCCTGTATATTATATGAAGACAATTTTGAAAATTACTGGGGCAAACATGGAGTACAAGCATCTGAAATGTCTCTGAAAATTTTGCAAGATAATATTGAATATTCTCTCACTTGTATGATTAAGTTCTGTCTACTTAGCCAACAATAACAGGTGACAGGAGCATGGGCGTCTGCAGAAGAAAATTCAGGGGGGCAAAATTTTTTAGGGGTGCCAAAACTGGAGCTGTTTCCCCTCTCAAACCTTGATATTGGAGCTTCAGGCCCATTAATCTGCCCCTAGATCAAACTCTGGATATTAAGCAACTGTTAAGTAAAAGAAGCTAGCATTTCAGTGGTGGTGTAAGAAGTAGGAATATTCAGGGTTACTTATAGCAAAATTAATTGTTTCACTGAAAACTGCTTACTTTTGCAATGACAATTTAGGAGCATTTCCCACCATGTCAGAAGAATGCCCAGATTACAAGTGTCCACTTCCATTTGAAGGAGTCGAATTTGGCTGCAAGATGTTCCCTTCAGCCCATCTATAAAATATAAATATAGTCCTTGCACAACAAAACAAGGGTCATCCTCATCTCTGAAGTTTCTGCAAGACATGCATTGCATAGACCAGTACATGGTAGGTCTGCATTCAGGCAGGCACCAACATCAACCTTTCAAACATCTGCCAGCTGCACCCAGCTAACACATTCAAATAGAACATCTGGTGCAGGCCACTTTGTCCCCCAAGTTACAGTCAGATCATCTTCAAGCCTCCACTCATGTCCATCAGGAGATGGAGCATTCATTTTCTGCAACAAAGCTCGTCCATGGATAGTTGCCTGATAGTTACAGTGCTTAGAATGCAGAGTCGGCACATCTCTTGTGGGTGGTAAACTCTGCTTAGAGCCTTAGAAGATGGCCATGAACAGAAGACTCTGTATCTGACATCATCAACACACTCTGCTGTTAGAACAAGCAAATAAATTTCTCAAGTGAAGACAGTGTTTCCTGCTGTAACTGGAAATCACTCCCTAATTTGGAGAATGTTTTCTCAAACTCTGGGTGTTCTTCTAGCATCTTCAGACTGCTTTCTCTTGCCATAGAAGGCACTAGTTGAGTCACAGCCAGTGATAGTCCATATTTTTTCTGGATAGCAGCTTCATGTAGCATTCCTAAAAAAATGAAAAATACAAAATGAGCCTGCATTGAATAACACGTGCTATTTTGCAAGAACATTATACTGATTACTCCACAGGTTGGGTTGGTAACTTGGGCTACAATACAGGCTCACATCATGGATGGTCCTGGCTTGACATATTAAGTGATCTTTTAACAATAAGTACAATTTTTTTAAACTGGCACTATAAAGACTTATGTATGAAGAGCTTCATGATGTGATACAGGGAATAATTTTGTGTTCAAAATTTGCTTAGCAATTTTGAGGTTTCTGGGTTTCTCTGTCACAAAGCTATTAAAAACCCTCCTGTTGTATACATGTACAAAATCTGCTACACAGTTTTGCATTTGTGTAGCAGTTTGTCCATCTTGTGAAGCAAAAATGTGATGCGATACCGGATAAATTATTCCTGTCATATATGTCCATCTCTGTCACTGGAGATCTCTTTGTATGGGTGCAGTAAGACCATATTCAAAAGAAACATCAGATTAGACTCTCTGGATACCCATGCAAATTTTGGTGCCTTCAGGCTGCACTGTCAAACATTCTTCCAGCTTCAAGATAGCAACACATGTGTACTGTTATCAGCTTAAACAGATTAGCTGCTGGACTTTTGCAGACTCTGGCTACAGTAAGTACTCCTACCCATGAACATTGCAAGCTATACTTTTCAAAGCCCATGAAGGCATAGGCGTAGGTTTTTGTGAAAGTTTTTGTGAAAATTCGGGCAAAATGCTGAGAATTTTTCGAGCACCTACTGAAAGAAAAACAATGCAATGATGTACAGTAGCTAAAGGGTATTAACTTCCTTGGTAATTAATATAAAGTTCTGATTTGAATTGCACCGGCACCTATATATTCCATACTAATTCATCGGTGTGTTTCTAATTGGTTAAACTTGTATTATGATTACCAGTGGTGTACTGTATTTGAGGGGCCATATCGCCATGCCCCCTCCTCACTGATACTGATTTTTTTTTTCTACCTAAAATATGTAAATACTTTAACACAAAATTTTACTTCAAAGGTAGCATATGTGGCACCAGATTGCATGTCCTAATTTTTCAAAAATTTTCAAAGGGGATGTCCCCTTAGACCCCTCCCCCAGGCCGGCGATCAACGACTTCTGCTAAAATTAAAACCAGTAAAGAAGGTAGAAACAAGGCAAATTATTGTACGTAATTGGCATGCAGTGTGATAAATGATGAATGCCCATATATGTACGTTAACTTGTCGAAGGTGCGTGGAGTGCACTGAAATTTTGGGTTATACTTTTCCGGTAAGTCGTTCCAGCCCCCCCCCCCCCCCCCAAACAACTTGGGCTCCTACGTCTATGCATGAAGGTAATTGGTTCATGGCCTTTCTAGTATCACCCAAGAAAAACCATTAAACCTAAAATGTTTACATGCAGTTTGCCAAAAGGAAAGTTCTGCCTGTTCACCCCAAGTGCCAATTACAAAATCACGGCCTCATAATTTCCTAACCCCAAATCTTTATATAGAGCACCAAGTCATAAATTTGAGGGTGTGTGATTAAGAAATTGTAATATTGATCAGCAAAATGACACCTGTAATAAAATATGTGGCATAGTACCACAGTAGATAACATAGGCTAGATTCCAACTGAGTTGCTGCTGTCACTTTAAAATGCATGGTTTATCAGTGAGGTATGCTCCATGCTGTGCCAAATATCCTTGCAAAGGTTTATATTTTGTCAAAATGTGTGATGATTGTTGCAAGTTCTTTTTAGTTTTGCAACTAATTTTTGGCAATGGTACTTTAAACGTTCAGGGTATAGGCCTAGGCTAGTAGGCCTAGCCAAGGCTAATCATTTTCTTCTTTTAATTTGCAGGTTACGCCTAAACCCACATTTAAAAACACAACACAGAATTAAGGCCAGGCCATATAGGCTACAAAGAAATGTACGCCCATAGGAAATCTTGCATTTACTGGCAGTGACATTTGACAACTCAGTCAACTTTGTCCTTTAATTTGCACTAATTAAGTTGCAAAAACTCATCAAATGCTCCTTTCATTGTCAAAATAACTTGCATATAATTACTACTCTGGCAGACCTAACTTTCAATTATGCTACACCTACCTCCATCGATTTGTTCAGCTTGAAGCAGCTTGTACTTTACTCTTCCAGTTATGCTCAGGTCCACTTTTCCGCATACGATGCACTTGGGCTGGCAATATTGGTATAGCCAAACGTTAGGCCTAACAAGTAGGCCCTAAGTAACGTCACTTGAAGTTGAACTAGGGCCTAGGCCTAAAGTTAGTGCATGATAGTCTCGCTCTGGCTCTGCGCCTCTTCGGCGAAGGAACATCCCATTGATTGTCATGATCGTTTTGCAATTTTCACTTTTGGGCATTTATTCTTTTGTGTTATGTATAAAACGACGGTAACACGTTTCGTGAAACCCCAGCCTGTTGCTGAACTTTCGCACAAGCCTCTCACACAGTCATACGGTAAACCTAACGTTAGGCCTGCTTGGGATTTATTACTGTGTTAGTGTTACTGCTATCGTCTATTACAAAAGCGTTCGATGTTTTCTGCGATCTCACGGTCTCATCCGCTCAGTTGGAGTCATTCTTAGCACATGATGTGACTTTAGTCCATCGCATCTTCGTGATGGCCTTTGCTTTCTCGAAGTTGACCGATTCCATGTGCAAAAATCATGCAAAACGTTCTTTGCTCGTTCCTGGCGACGTTATACTGGACGTCACCTTTAGGCCATAAAATCTTTTATTACGTCATTGATCTGGTGTTGGATTGGGCAATTTATACCACGTGACATAAGTCTTACTTTGCGAATAGATATTTTCAAGGCACGACGTTGTTTTAACAATCATACGCGAAGAAAATTAGATCGGTATTTCGATAGATATTTTGGAAAAACTGCACAATTTTATGTGGAGAACTTTTTTGACAGTATTCTTTGTAA
This sequence comes from Holothuria leucospilota, assembly GCA_029531755.1. Taxonomy (NCBI): domain Eukaryota; kingdom Metazoa; phylum Echinodermata; class Holothuroidea; order Aspidochirotida; family Holothuriidae; genus Holothuria; species Holothuria leucospilota. Next base: position 35,444,563 of record CM055978.1, read on the forward strand.
ATTCGCGTAAAAAGTGGTGTGAAGAATATCTATTCCCAGTGTTGCTGGAACGGGACCCTATTTTACTGCCTATTATTGAATCACAGCTGACGGCCTAACTTCTTGATGGCTGCTATCAAGCCTGGCAAGTGCCATATCCGGCGACCTGGAATGTATTAAAATCTCAAATTTTCTTGGTACGCTCCGCACCAACTCATGGTGGCTCTCCGCTTTGATAGTAAACGGGAGCCCCCACAAAAATCTCCAGCCCCCAGAGCCCCCAAAACAAGAAATACTAACTACGCCACTGCAAAAGAGAATTACGATGGAAAATCATGCGAATTACAAGGCCTTAGAAGTGTCTTTTCCGGCTATCTGGGATGTGCTTTTACCCAAATTTTCTGGTATGGTACGCATAGGCGGCGAAAACGGGGAAACGGGGAAAGAAGGACACGATTGGCCCAGGGAGCTGGAAGACATGTCTTCGAGCTCCCTGATTGGCCTACAGTGCAGTTTTGATACTATGTAAGGCCTACAATAATACCATGATTAGACTGCCTGGACGTACCCCCAAGACAATGACTGGGCTGCCAAGTCTCGTGCATTTGGGGTCATTCTCACTTTCTCACTTAGTCCACGCAGAACAAGAAATTAGGCAGAGGGGAACATGCACGTGATAAAACGTACATTTACGTCCACATGTCAATGCAAGGTCACCTGGGTTCTGGCATCAAGTCGAACTAAGATATGGGTCACAAATTTCTCAAGGAAGTCCGTCAATATTCACCAAATTAGAACATGACTACTGTACTAAAGATCTGATTAGACGCCTTGAACAGGATGCATTGTAGTAAGGCACTGTACCTATGATAACTGTCTGTTAATAACTTGTGGAAAAATTAGTGTGTTGAGAGTTGAGACATGAAATTATATGAAGCAGAAAATGCAAAAATAAGACATGGGAAGTGCTATTTCCGGCGATCTAGGAGGTCTATTTTGTCATAAAGTTTCTTGTACGCTCCGCGCCAACTGATGGTGGCGCTCCGCTTAGATGGTATCTAAGAGTATTTATTGACAATAAATACTCTTAGGATGGTATCAAAGATATTATAAGCATAGATTCCAAACCCTATAACTACACTGTTACGCTCAGTGACTCCTCATGGAGACGTATTTATCGTGGCGGAAGTGTAAATTTGACATGCGCGCCATTCTATTCCGCGATCTGCGTACAAAAATAAGAACGCGTCACAGAAAATTTCATTGTTGAAAGAGGTTAGCGTGTGTGCACTTTTACAACGCGTTCTATACGCGCAGAATACATTTCTCTGTGTATTATCCGGAATACTTGACGCACAGTTCCGAGCGCTCTGGAAACAAATGCGCTAGTTGCTTTTCCGTTGTGAGCGCGTAAGTAATTGAACGCGCATATAAAAGTGCGTCACTTGAAGATACCACAGAAACTGACCAATGAATGTCCATGAACTTGCAAAACCAGTCATTGTGCGTTCATGTTCAAGTGTAAATACGTGGAATGCCGCGTTGAAGAAATAAGTTATTCTTGTTTAAGTGGAATTTATTGAGGCGTCGTACTTCTTCAGTCAACAACATTCCGAAATAGCAAGTACTAATACTTTTGTAAGACATTCATTTGCCTGTTTGTTTTCAAAACGACTGAACAGTGATCAGCACTTCCACCCCGATATATTGGCCTCCATGGGGAGTCAGCGCGCCATTTTAAGTTTGGAATCTATGCTTGTAATATCTTTGGATGGTATAGTGACATCGATCACAGGTCGAACAGCTTCGCCCCCCCCCCCTTTTCAGAAATCCTGGATCCGCCCCTGCTTTGCTTTCTCTGAAACCAACTTTGTAGCAACTCTCCTTTCTATTCAAAAGCCAAAGCGTTGTAAACGTTGAAAGGATTACCGACTTGCAAGTAATTTCCTTTCACTGCTGCAATGGATTAAGCTGCCAGGACATGGCCTTGAGCAATAAAACAGGTTTATTCCTGCACAAGGAGGAAATTCATACAGTTATGGGAGGAGCTAGAAGTTGCATAGTTGGGAGAATTGGAACTGTCTGGGATGATGATAAATCCCCTTTAAAGTAGGACGCCACTAATCCAAGAGATCCCCACCCAAAAAATCTCGACTAGCTAATATAGCCTTTACAAACTTCCCGGTCTAGTGCAGACCATGCCCCAGAACTGAGAATATCTTCAGTATTGGATGGGGACTTCGTAAGGCGGCGAATGAATGAAATACTTATTGTGCAAAAGTAAAAGGCATTTAGTAGCTCAAGGAGCATTTTCTCCACTTGTACGGATTTCTCACGTCAGCATTTCAAGCCACATAAATGCTGCAGGTAATATAACATGTTTAAAGTATGCCCATCGGCCCATCAGTAAAGTTCCGCTGTAATTAATCTTCACTACTAACAATCCAATGTATGATTAGTCTTACCCACTCAATGACGCCGTACGTCACCTAGATTGCATGTGGTACGTGGCCTTTGGCTGGGCAATATGGGGGCAGGAAATGACACTATCTAATCGCAGCGCCTATAATGTACCTAGGAAAGTTGGCACCGGTGCTAAAAGATTGCCGGGCCCGGCGTTCTTTTTGTATTCCCGGTCCCCGATGCCGTCCTGTATGGAAGCCGAGAACATCGCGGTGGTGTGAAATATGACATGCCAGTTTTCCCTCCCCTTTCTTCGGTAAATATGGGAAGGAGAAATCAAGATACGATTTCTCCTTACCATTATCCACCGATAATGTGGAGTAGAGAAAACCAAAGTTAGTGAGGGGGTACTTCAAGAAAGGACCATTATACAAAGTGTCTTCCGTCGGACGGGGACGGAGACATGTAAGGTGGCAAAATTGCAAAACGGTGCTTTCTTTAGCAAAGCTTTAGACTGATTGTATGACAAAAATTCTCATTATTTAGTGAATTATTCATATTTGGGGCTGAGTGTAAGGAAAAGAGTGTCATCTAAGAGGAGAGAAATAACCCTCCCCTTTAAGATGTAAGGGGAAGGGTATCGTCTAGGTTAAGGGTTACACCCTTCCTTTTTTTGTTTATGTACTTGACTACTTGAATGCCAACATGGTGCTATCTTTGGTAAAGCTTTGAAATGATCGTATTAAGAAATTCCTGTTGTTTCGTTTACTTAAGTTCTTGGCTGTGTCATGGCACCCATGTAAGGTTGGTACCCGGTGCAAACTGCCCAATTTTTAGTACGCCACCGGGGCACCACCATCGTTTGGCGCATAGTGTGGCCATTTGAGTCAAAAGTGTCCCGGATTGGCGGAAACGACACATACTGCTTGCATCTAATCAGGCTATTTTGAGATTCCATGCTTTAAAAATGAACAGTTCAATAAAAGCCGTTAAATATAAAAGATAAAATATTCAATGAAATCACTTTGTATGGTAAAACAGAACTAAGTTACTGCACAAGCTCATTGAATTTAGCACGTAATTAAAGGTAATCATAGGCCTACGCAATTTTATAAAATGAGCAGTTGCGTGGCTTGAGGAACAGTAGGCTATTAAAGAGCTTTTGCTCTGTGTATCATGTAGTCTACTTACAGGGCAACAACATTCGTAAAATGTCATGAGGGATCCAGTGTTTAAAGGGGTTTTTTTTTGAGTGTTTGAAGGGAGTTCATTCGTCAGGGCGAGTTAACGAGCGGGGTTCAGAGACCTTCTCAGGAAAGTTTGGGAAAAGGGACCCTTTGTGCGACATTGCCAGACTCTGAGAATCGTAGTCAAAATAAAATTTTCAGCATTTTCGGAATATTTGTCAAGTAGGCCAACTTTCATTCAAGGACAGGGTAATTCTGCAGGCTAGGACCCTGTGTTCAAACCATATTCACATGGGCAGGAATGTAGACGATGCTACCAGGATCCGGTATAATATGTCTGTCGTATCAGGGAGGTGTAACAGCTCCCTGGTCATATCATGTGAAGCTACAACAGTGTCATGCTACGGTGCGCGGTAGATTAAATGCTACGGCACCGGTAGCCTATGCGGAACGCTACTCCGGCGTATAATGTTTCGTATAAGTTCACGCCACATTCATTGCACCAATTTACTTGCTTCTGTGACGTAAACAACCCAACTTTCGGGGTGATTTTAGTCTGGACATTTTATGAAATATTATAAATCCACTCGGACATCAATATTAAGTATTATTAGTATATATTAAGAGAAACCCTACCCACCAATGCGTGCATCATACATCTCGCCTACATCACCGAGGATATTGCAGAGCGCAGACACCAAGTACCCGCTCTGCCCGTCAATTGCTTAACATCATAGAAATTTCTTACTTAAATCTCTATGCCTAACACCCAGCAGGGAGGTGTTAACACCTCCCTGCACCCAGCTAGAGAGCGGACTGACCGTAAATAGTGTAGAATGGTAGCCGACAAAACACCGTTACTAAATTTGGTGATGGACTTTGTCTTCACGATCCTTTGCATAACATACCCTCTAATCAGTTGTAATATCACTTAATGAACGAGTAAATCAGATAAAGTTAGTCGGAAAACAACACATGCCAAGTGACGTCATCTGCCCTCTTACACATACAATTACAGAGAGATCACATTTCCTCTGAGCTTATATTTGGAAAGGACGTGGCAAACAGCATTGCACATGACATAGGTCTATGTTCTGTCCCGAGTTATTATGGGTGCCTATATACATGTCAATGAAGCAGACATATACCTTTGAGGGAGTCTACATTTTAACATCAAATATTGAGATGGGGTCCTGTTCTTAAACCTTTCCCTATAAGCCATACCTAACCCAACAGTGGCGCCGTCACGGGGGGGGGGGGGCATGGGGGCATGTGCTGCCTTAATCGATTTCTGGAAATTCCGTTTTTTAAAGTAGCCCGCCCCGAAAGGCGTTTAAACTATAGATTGGTTTACAGGTTTAGGGGATAGGATAAGGTGTGTTTTCGACTGAGTGATGGATCTTTGTTAAAATCTTCCTATCACATGTCATTGTGACGCTCTCAAATTTTCGTAAATCCTGTCGCAAACTATCAAAATTTTCGCACGCCTCGCTCGCTTCAAAGCACTCTCTCTCATCGTTCTGTGTTGGGGGGGCTATCGATGTGCTCATTTTCGAATACAGTCGGCAACGTATTTAGCTATCATTTCATCCCGGTGATGGGTTTTTTAGACCGATTGTAGTTCGTGTCCATAGGAGTAATTGTAGAGGAGCACGGTATTGCGAGATTGCAAAACAGGGGAATGCGGGGGAAGACATATTCCATGAAAACTGAATGCTTTAAATGAATAACTAGGTAGAAGACTTGCCCTCTAATTGGCTGAACCCAGCTCATCCTAGTCTAACCTTAATCAGTGACGCAATCAGTTTACGGGGAGCTAGCACCTAGAAAAGGCTAACGTCCTAACGGTAAGGAGGAGGGAATACACAAATGACGCATCACAAAACAAAATGTTGTCAAAGTTCCCATCACTCTGTTAACAGTATGGAAGGCACGGAACGGAAGCTACCACTGCACCGGATTCCACTAGCTACGCAACCGAGCCGAGCCGAACCCGTACCTAACCTAACCTAACCTATGTCCAGCTGTAGTAAGATAGAGGGTTATAGCATAGGCCAACAAGGTGTCAACTCATAAACCAGAACGTCCATTCTATGATTTCTTGACGAATAAAAGAAATCCTTGTCAAGTTTTTTCATTCTGTGTGGTGCGGGCGGTACAGGGTGGTACCGGGTAGTGTTGGGCAGTGCCGGGCTTTTCCAGGCAGGACGAGGTGTCCATCATCCTTGTCGTGAAATATCGTGGACACAGGGTTTTCATTTTTTGACCTCTGGTGACCTCAAATGTCCTCTGATCCCCACCAAAAACAATTAGAAACTTTCTATCAATATGACATTTATATCCTAAGTATGGTAAGTGGCAGAAGACAAAAACTGAAAAATGAAGTATCTTGAAATTCGAACCCAAGCCGTCAGAATGAGAAACCGAGCGGTCGAGAGCACTTTCCACTACATTATCAATTTTATCTCCTTCCAAATAACAGCTTCCTTGTTCAAGTACAGTTCAACCCTAAGTTGTTTACGGTCTTGAGCAAGATGAGCGAAATGAAGGCATAAACGCCAACTATGTGCAAAAACCAATCCGTTGTCGCATAGGTACATCAGGACTAATTCAAGGGGATTCCCGGTGGAGGATATTACCCTAAGAATTTAACACGCAGAAAAAGTTCTGGTGGCACATTATAGACCATGTTGGTGAAGTAGTGAAGTGTTCAGTTTGTGACGTGTATATGGTAGTAAAGGAATTCAAGTACTCATCATGCAAAAATAAAGAAAATTGAAGGTATTTCAGGCACTTGTTTCCAATACAACCTTCCGCGTTGCAAAATGGCATTTTGAATGAAGTACGGTAGTAAAGCAGCAATTATACAAGCTCTCCAATCGCAAAATCTCAACCGTCATGGTACACAAATTTGAAATCATTGTGAAAGGTATACTCGTGAGCTTTCATATGAGGGGTATCTTGTGCCCGTTGAAAACTTCTACAAAGGTCCAGAAGCCATGAAATGGACCACAAGTGTGTAAGTCAATATCTGCTAAAGAGTTCTATACTCCCTCCGAAGTAGCGTAGCCTTTATGAAGTGGTGGCCCCAGATGGGGGCAGGGGGGCCATGGCCCTCCGTTGGGGAATTTTTACAGCTTCGTCGTGGAGTCTTAGTCGATACGATAATGTATGCAGTCCCCGACGGCGACTAGTCGCCACGACAGTTTACCTCTTTTTTGCTTTTAAGAGCACAATTACTCTATTAAAAACCCAAAATGTAGAGTCACTCGAGTTTCTTCAATAGTTCCTTCCACATAGCTGGATAGCACAAGTCCTGTCCACCTTACCAAATAACATGTAGGCATAGTACACAGTTTATTTAGAGGTCATTAATTTCATCCCATATGCAAAAGCCTAGTTGCTGCTCTCTTGTGTGTGTCATGCGGTACGGTCAGTTGGTGAGCGACTTACGGAACAAAGTTTGACTACATTTCATTGGGTAGTCCAGGTGGTTTCGATAGAGTGTATGCTATCCCTGATAGGGGATACATCCCCCACATTTTTTCTTTTTTATTTTTGTTCTTCATGACTACATAATGTTTTTTGTGTAAGCCTGCCAAAAATTTTCGCTCGCTTCACCCGCTTTGCAATTCCACTATTCAGATTCAAAAGAACACTATCAGTGCGCAACTCGGCTCTTCAAGTATTAGGCGATATTATGCAAATATGCCCTGCAACGGCATGGAATAGTTAGGCTCTTTCATATCCCCTTCTCACCACCCCCTCGACATAGAGGCTGTCGGAACTTGGGGTCGCTGGCATGGCCCGGCTTCCCGAAAGGAAAATTCTGTCGCCACCCTTGGTCGGTTTACTTATTTTGGCTTTCAAAAGGGTCATTTATGCAATAAAACCCAAAATTTTTGGTGCGCTTTGCCCGCTCTTCCTCAGTTCGGTTATTCATAGCTAAATATAGTACAAGCCCTTTCCACCTTTCAAGTTACTAAATAAGTAGAATTACATGGATTTATGTAAATGTCGAGAATTTCATCTCATTTCGTTAAGCCTAGTTAAATGTTCTCTTGTGCCTGTGGTACGGTAAGGCTAGTGACTGGCAGGAGAGAAGTACAATGTAAGTAATGCCCGGACAATTGACATTTATTAAGCCCCTTTTTAGTGTAGGCTTACCCCCCCCCCAAAAAAAAATCGCGCACTTTGCATTTTCACAGTTTAGATTCCTGGAAAAACATTATATCAGCGTGGAACGACATTCCTCTAGTATATACAAATTTCGTGCAATATATGTCCCGCAATGGCATGGTATAGTACATAGGTTTTCTTTAAATCCCCGTCACCAACCCTTCGACGGAATCGGGGCTGTCGGGGCTTCTGATCGCTGGTTTCCCGTCGGGGAGTCTGCCCCCCCCCCCGTCGGGCAAATCCTGGTGCCACCCCTGTCTTTGTGGTCTTTCATACATCCGAAGTCTTTCTTGCAGTATGGTACCCTTTGTGGCAGAGATAATATGCTAAGAAATGCATGGCTCCACAAACCATCAGGGGTTGCATCAGTACTTGCCCCCTACGCAGCAACCCGAAGTCCCGACAAAGGTGGCGGGTTGCAGGAAGGATCTTGAAAGCAAAATTTCTCGGGGTTCCCGCGCCAAAAAATTAGGGTTTCTACTGAAGGAAATTTGAAAATTTGGAGTTTGTTGAGGAAAATATGAAAGGTATTGGAGTTTTGTTGAGCGACGGTTTAAAAATTTGTGATTTTATTGCAGAATCTCCCTTCCTTGAGAACAAAATCATGTAAACTGTCTGGTCGACTGTTCGCCGTAGGGGATTTTATTCTTTAGGATAAGCATCAAGGCTCCCCGACGACAAGGGGCAGGGTGATGTCCCCCTGTCCCCACTTAGCTCTACCCTTGCGTGCCAGTTTTCTGTGACTTATTGATTCTTACTAGTTTAAGAGACTGCACGTCGTGCACGACCAGCCATGAACACAGTAGAAGCCTCATGGAAAGTTGTGCAGATACCGCTCTGCAAACTGAGAGATAATACTTCCCTCCGAAATGTAGCGTTCATCTTGTTGTAGTGATAAACCCCCAGATCCCCACTAGACAGGTATCGTATTTACGATCGTGACTACAACACCACTGTAGCGCGCGCATAGCAAGTATTATAGGCATAGAGATACACTACTTCGTATTATTCCATAGTGTCTATTTCGTGATATCCACCGCTCTCAACATAGAAGGCAGTGAAAGGGGATGAGGGGGTTGCATTAATGTAGATGCTGGCTAAGTATAAATAGAATGTTTGGGCAACAAGAAAATAAGACATGACAGCAATCAAGATTTCGACAAAATTATTTGCTGTGCGTTAACGGAAAATATCACTGGGTCACTTTGAAGGCAAAGCGTGCCATGAACAGCCTGCACAGATAATATTTGCCTCTGAAACCGCCAGCCCTCGAATTATTTTATACTTTTTTCGGAACCTCCATATTAAAAAAAACCTCATTTCTTATTTTCCTCTTTGCTACCCCTTAAATTCGTGATACGTGTCATCAATTGTCACTCGAGGCGACTTGTCTTCATTGCCCATCTGCAAATCGTTGGTTCTTAAATTTCGAGATAAAGTTGAGAGTCCTTCCTGAAAGTGAGGCTCTTTTAATCACCAGGAAACATTTGCACCCGAGAGAGGAGGGACTACTGTCCTGGCTGCAAGGGGAGAATAATCTTACCTGAGAAGCTGTCTCAACAAGCTGTCGACAGTTTTGCATGTCTCAGCAACGAAGACTTGCCTGCACTACTAATTATTCAGTGTACTTAGTTTTCCTCGTCACTGTGGCTCCCGACAATTGGAACCTCTGCCGCACACTGTAATTTGGCCTTCCCTCGTTCCTCAAGCCTTCGCTGGGTGTAGACAGAAGGCCTTGGTTACGACTAAAAGTATGGCCCCTGCATTGTAAACCATGTGTTCAACATCTTCAGAAAAATAAATCAACGAAGTCCCTTCAATGCTTCATTCGGTCAACTATACATACGATATCACGAAGTTTAATTCAACGCCTGGTTCTACGAGTCTACTTGATCATTTCATTTTGCCGAGAGCAAGATTGTCATAGTCATTGCACACCTGAAATAAAAAGAAATTAGAATAGCTAAACGTGACGTAAATAGTTCAAATTTCGGCAAGATATCCTACGTGCATAACACATCACTAAAATTCTAAACGAACTGCCCCAAACAGCGTTTAGTGTCTGCTTTGTTGAGGTATCGCAATTTTTACATCTTTCGTGGGTGATGTGATTCTTTTTCATAAATTATCCAAAGTGACTTGTGACAAGTCTGTTACAATGTCGCCGACTCCGGCTCAGTTTACCAGCTCTAAGTTAATGTTTAAAATCTATTTTCGGTTTCGGTTGCACCCAAAAAAAATGATTTAATTTTTCTTTATATGTTTACAGGATTACAGAACAACATTTCTGGAATCTCTCACGGATACGTATATGGTATCTTTGTGTAGAGAGAAAAGGTGACATTATATAAAGAAAAGCTAGAACTTAGCTATAAAGTGAGCTGTAACTGGCAGAATTTGCCTCTTGGAGTTGTCTCAAGAGTTTCGATGGAACAATATTCAAATGAATACGGTACACTGCATCTTGAATAAACGATCATGTTGAGGTATTAAGCTTTTGCTGTTCGTTCAGTGTTGACAGCTGATGAATTTTTGTCCTTAAAGAGCAATAGGGAGACGCCCTAAATTACTTTGAAAAATCAGCAGTCCTTACAAATCTTTTCTTATTTGCAATGTCGAACAAGTACCTTTGAAGATGTTTTTAACATAACTATTACAAACAAAAGGTAAAGAAAGGAGTTATTCTCCATGAATTTAAGAATTCAGTAACAAAACTATTGTCACATGATCAAAACAAGCCATTCATGAGTTAGGATGACTGGGTATACTAATTCTGATTGGGATGACTGCATTTTCCCTTTAACTTACAGTTTTTTTTCGGAATTGCGCCCTGTCGGAGCAGTTTCCGTTTTTGCCTGATTGTGAAAGCTGTCTTCATTTAAAATAAGATGAAAAAGAAAAAAGCTCCCAGTGAAAACAAGTGAGATAGAAACGAAATCTAGATGGCTTATTTGGATAATGAAATGCACTCAAGAAGATTGCTTTAAAATCGACTTTTCTAATTTAAATCTTCTCGACTCTTCGTTCCCCATTCACCAGTTATCAAATTGAGATGACGAGACATGAATTCATCAGACGAGTTGCAGGGTTATACCGTTAACAGCATGCATACTTGTCATAGCTCAAGTACCTAACCGCAACGTACGGGCTACTTCGGGGAAGGAAACTTTGGAATGAATAAATCAACCATGCTCATCTTCAACATTTAGTCAAATGAATTCAATGGCTTAGCTGAGGTGTAATGGACAATCCAACTTGGGAAAATTAATGGTTTTGCATGAAATCACAACTTGACACATTGAAAGGCCTTCACATCCCTGAACTGTTTTCATTCTTCTTGATGAGCGTCGTTATTCATTCGATTTCGAAAGTTTTCCGTGAAAACAAGTCCAAAGCATCCTATTGTCATTCTCCGACTTTTTCATTTTGCTTCTTTCTTCACCATGAGCTTAAGTCATAGGCATCACCACAAAGGGAGGGGTCTGGGTGTGATTGACCCCCTTTCCTCCTCCAAACTTGTGGTTTGTAGAATATCCCTTTATTTCATTTTACTTCAGAAAGGCTATTGATTACTTTTTGTGGAAACGTTTCCTTTAATCCTTTTTAGCTACATCTTCGAAAGCTATTACTGGATGATGACATTTTTAATGACAGTAATAACAATTACCTGTAAAAGCTTCTACGTATGTCCTGGAATCATCTGCTCGACGTGCCTACGTTTACACCATAGATGAATTGTGGAGGCGTCACATTTGCCAAGATACCGCGATTAATCTGCGTTACCGTACACCCGTCACACGCTTCAATGCCAAATGCGATGGATTCACGACACTTTCGCAGCATATATTTCTAAGTATGTACACTTGTTCTCAGTTCAACAAGGAAATGTCATCGTTCCGCCTAGAGGCCAGTAAAGCCGATAATAGCCAATAAATGGGATTTGACGCTTGTACTTGAAGCAGAACATCTATCTTAAGTGCGCTGTGGTAGAGATGAGAGAATTTATTAAAAAATTTTTGAGGTGATTTTATGTAGAGTGTGTGCAGGTATGATTTGCTCTATGTACATCTGGGATTCAATTAGTGACATAACATTAAAACTCTTGCGGGAAATTTTTCACATAAGCTGCTTACATCACATTCCGTATGATAGCATATACCTGCATCTTATGTATCATACTGTAGGCCTAAGTACGAGCTATAGGGCTGCTATCTTTTGGGCAGATTATCGGAAAAACACGGACAATTTTCTTGGGTAACTTTTTACGGGCAAAGACTGGTAGGCCAGCATAAAAAAATATCCTGAGTGACATCATTAGCCTCTACTTGTTGTGTGAGTCAACACTCAAAACACAAGACAAAAACCACATTAAATAATCTTAGAATACAATCATGTCTATATTGAGTCAACAAGATGTATCAATTATCATATGATGTATTATGATGTATCAAGACGATGTATTGCATAGGCCTAATGTACGGTACGGTAACTATATAATAACATTGTATTGACTTATTTTTTATTTTGTAAAGCAACGTTAGCATACGTTAAAGTGTTTAGCAACGTTACTATACGTATGGACGTTTTTCTGCAATTTTGCTGCACTCTCCAACGTTGCAAAATAACAAGACGCTATTAGGAAAAAAACGTATAGACCTTATGCATTGACGTCCAGAGGTCTATGAAAATAAAATGTTAACAGCTTTTATCGGACACGCGTAGTCCGATAAAAGCTGTCTGTCGATGTGACCTCACGAAATAATTCGTATAAGTTTAATTTTCGTAGTCCTGAGATAAAAATCATATAATTACACAGGTTGGCAAATTTTGGGTTCTTTCCGGCCCGAAATGGAGAAGATTTTGATAAAAACTCACAAAAATCGGATCGGAATCCGATCCGAATTCGTTGTAGTGTGACCGCGGCTTAGACTTTCGCTCGTATCCCCTTGTGCACAAATCAGCTATCTGCATTTGTTGGTGTAAGTTGAAATGGTACGCGCTCGCCTCCATTGAAGGTCGTACTGGTTGTTCAGTGACGTCATGTGCATAAGGTCTATAATCAAGAAATACTCATCCTTGTTTTCTAAACTGTTTGGGCAGTTTTAATCTGTATATCATGCCAATCGTAATTCGTAAATTTGCGTAAATCATTGCTTTACATGCATAAGAAGAAATCTTGCACGGATTTAAAAGTTGAAGCGAAAGTGAGTAAATTCCGTGTAAGTCGGATGAATTGGAGTTTGTGTCGGCGCTTTTCCATAACTACGTCTGTTAAAATTTAGTTCTATAAGGAACGCCGGGTCCACTAGGTCAAAAGATCTAAGGTTCACTAGACCGAATTCACTGAAAACCTAAACTAGTCAGGATGGTGTCTCTCCCGACTAATTTGACTGACTAGCGTAAAATTAGTCGGTGGATTAGTCAGTCATCACAAACTAGTCAGTTGATTAGTCGGTGTCACACGGACTAATCCACTGACTAGTTTGTGATCACTGACTAATCCACCGACTAATTTTACGCTAGTCAGTCAAATAAGTCGGGAGAGACACCATCCTGACTAGTTTAGGTTTTCAGTGAATATTTAAATTTACCCTAATCTTAACCCTATCTGTATTAATCCTTCCCTAAGCTATGATTTCCTAATCCCATCCCTTATTGTATGTCTGACTTTATTCCTTACCCTAGCTTTAATTCTATGTTGATATGTCGTTTTGGCGGATCATCGGTTCAGTGAACTTTTCGATCTAGTGAACCTTCGATCTAATGCCCCCCCCCCCCCCATGGGAACTTCAATATAATTTGAATCGCATAGGAAAGTTAAAATTACCAAAAACAGTTCTTCATTTACAACTTTTTTAATCTTGAAAGTTTATAGTGTGTTATGTATAGTTAGAACTATACTACAGAGTAAATGAAAGTTTCACTTAACACGCTGTAAACTGACAGCTGGTCAAACCTTCAGGGTTGAACTGTTTATTGGGATTTTTTAAGACGAATATGAACTCAGCAGATGAAATGCGACGTCTTCCCGGCGCGTGTATACCGTACGCTAAAATCTTCAAGTGCTATTTACGATGTGATAGTTTCAAAGGTTGCTAAATTTTTTTTCTCGCCTCATTGCTAATCCTCGCAGTCTCGTATTTTCAACTGCTCTTTATTAGCGCTAAAATTTCCACCCTATCTCGATTTGCCAACATTACTCTTGTTTTAAAACCGCGGGGAGCTTCATTACTAACTAAAGGCCAACAGTATTATTGTTCCATATTTTTTTCAAGATTTTTAAAGGTATGGAATCCAGCTTGACGATCCGCTCTACACTATTTTTTTTCTACAAACATACAGTAGTATCTTATAGCTAGGTACCACGTTGGCTTTCTTCCAATGCAATATTCATCTGATGAACGGTATCATTAATTCTGTAGAGAATAATTAATTTTACAGCGCCGTATGTTTCTAGATCTATGGAAGCCTGTTGCTTCTTTCTCAATCGTTATAAATGTAAATCGTATCTTGGAATCATAAAGACTGGTGTACCACAAGGGTCAATCCTAGGTCCACCTCCCTTTGCATTCTTAATCATAGACCTACTAGCTAGGGGGCTGTTGTGCAGCCCCATCCCCCTCACGAGTTTAGGAAAACCTATTCATTGAGTACATCTGTGAAACAAGAATCGGCAATTTGTTCTTCTGTCGGGCAATACGGATTTTCTCGTTCACGTGGAGCCCTGTGTTTATACCCTATGACCCGCCAAACAATGTGTTTTAGTCTTTCCCTACCCTCTTTGTATGTGACGCAAGCATATGTTTATAAGGCTATAGAGATTTCAACCTATAAGTTCATTTTGTTGCTTGGATTTCAGTACCAGTTCATATTAAAAAATTCATGTGCTATTTCTTCGGTGTAGCGTTATAATTTAGGATCATGGAGCTACTACTTGGACAGGAGAAGAAATTTTCCAAATCCCTTTGCAGACGACGAGCGTGCCGCCAAGGTCAAACTAAAAAAGTAGTTAGCACTAAAATCCCTCTCCCTTTGTACTTCATTGAAGATTCAGCAAGCTTAAAAGGTGTTAAGAACTGATCACAATAGAGACATTTCGTCTGCTACATCTTGAAGAAGACATGCCTATCACTTCAGCGTTGCCAGTCGCGTGAAATGAAAATTAAATTGCTCGTTTCGTCGCGTAGTGTCGCTTATACACAAGTGATGCTTTGATTCCTTGTTAAACGGTAAATATGTATAAACCCTTTTCAGTATGCGCAATAATGGAGAAATTGATTAAAATTCAACAGCAAAGTATAGACTCGTCACTAGTCTACTCATTTGCGTATGACATTAACATTACTCCTAGCACCAGCATTTATTCTTACGAAGCAATAATCAGTCGTTTTGAATTTTTACTCTACATTTCTCATTTAGGTGTCGGCAACTTAGCCAGCATCAAAGCATTGTACTATTTAATCCATTTGTTAGGCTATAAGTAGAAAGGAATGAGGTTGTCAGGGATACAAAGTGTAAATTGCAAGTGCAAGACAAAAGAAATGAAAAGCAGTAAGTCTCATCATCGGTCATTTACACGATAATCTTCTCACGCATGTCTGGGCCTAATTGGATAAGCATAAATTAAAGTAGAACTTTCTTCTCCTGTCCAAGTAGTAGCTCCATGTTAGGATATACATGTTATGTGATTGTATTTAGTTTCTGTTATTACACTTTTCTCCTCTATTGTTCTAAATTTCTGTTCGTCGTGGTAATGTGTTTTGCTAATATGTATGTACACAAAAGTTTTTTTTCTTTCTTTGGCACTATATTGTTACGTTTACAAAACATAGGTACATAATGTCTTGTGATTTTTTTCAAGGGGAATGCTTTTCTCTAGCTTTCAGTGACTTTCTTTTGTTTCCCCTCAACTATTATTCCATTAATTTGTTCTTATTATATAGTATAACTCTGTATTCCTATTCATACGGTGCATCTCTATTACATTTCATTAAAGCTAGTTAAACAAAAGTTGATAGAAACGAAATGAAAATTAAGCTTTCGATTAACGTGTAAAAAAATTCAATCTAAATTCGAAAAAGTCTGTCGCTGTTCTCTTTTACCATCCTTAAAAATCGGATACATAAAACGACTCCCTCGTCAGCCTCATTCAGGAGTGCTTCATTTTATAAACTTCCCATACCAAAGTCATAGGTTTTTTTTATTAAGGTAAGTGCCTCTCCTAAATTCCTCACATTATTTCCAAACATATGCATAAGAGTCGGAGGGGGGGGGGGCAAAGCCCATCTCTCGGGTAGATATTTCCCTTTATCCGTCAAAAACGGCTCAGCCCCTCCTTGGAAAAAAAGTATTCCACATGTCCATGGTTTCAAAGCTTTCGTAAGGAATATATACATTCTCAATAAACATAAAGGAATGTGTACCTGGTACAGTCCTAAAGCTCCATGTCTTACAAATATGATACCGGAATCTTCCTATCTGTGACCAGGGAGCTGAAGCACTGCTTTCAGCTACCCTGCTGTGACGACCTTTATCTGCACTGCTGCCATGAGATCCGTTTGCTATTCTGTTTCTGTCTTTCACTACCCTCAAAATCAGGTTTCATCAAATGACTTTCTCGAGTCTTCATTCATAAGTGCTTCATCTCTTTTAGCCATACGTCTCAAACTCCATTGTTATAATGTAGATTAGAACCTCTACTTTATCTCTCTGGTGGATTACGTCTGTTCCAAATCTGCCACAATTCAAATTCAGATTCAAATTTATTTCACGAAGGAGTCAAATAATTCATTTTATTTTGGAAATGTTCAATGATTTGAATAGTTTTGTGACAGACGGTAGGTCTCGCCGCAATCGATAACAATTAGTCAATAGCAATTTACCAAGGAGTGTGTTGTGATGTGAGAGTGAAGATATCCCTGTTAAAAGTAGGCCCTCTTACAGTTATAGGCGCATTGTAATCATACCGTAGTTTCCTCGTAATTAAATAACACTGGAAATTGTAGAAGGCAGCATATTTTGGCAATATTTATATGTCATTTACACATTCAGTAAAAGTGGATGTCTGTTTACGTTAAAAGCTTGATATAGCTGTATGGTAGTTGATGTCTTGAATAAACCGTTAATAATTTAAGTGGCTTATTTTGAAGAACTTGAACAGTTGAAGGGACTAACAAGTGGACTCTTTTGCGGAAGCATAGAATTTCAACAGCGTAATGGAGTTAAGAATAAACAAATGTAGTGTGTATCTGAAGAGCATTTTTCATGGCCGGGGGGAGGCGGGCAGTTTCATTTGGGTTATTAAAAATATTAGTAAAGCATGTAGCCTACTAAACAAGTGAGCTGCAAAGCTCTTTTGTGTGTTCCACCCAAGAGAGCGCACGTACATGACGCTATAGAAGACTTATCATTGGAACTACAGTACATTGACCTGTCTCAACGTGAGAGAGCTTTACTTGCTTAGAAACGGACACGGGAGAGACCAAAATTGGAACAAAACCAAAACTGGACAACGAATACAACGAAACCTATGTACGTATCACGCATTAATTAACGAAAGAGACTTTTCCCGAAATTAACAGAATAAGCACAATATTTACGTTACAATATTCATACAATATTTGCATATTTCCAATTAAGGTGTTTCCCTGACCTCACAGCGTTGGGGGTCTTTCTGACTGTTGAGCATTTTGCCTGTCAGTACAGTAGATGTTATTCACTGACGTCACGCGACGTCATGTTGGATGGTAAACAATGAAGCACATCACGCACGTGTAGTAGACTTAGGCTTGTATCCGACCCGCACTCTTATCAGTTGCCTGCTTTTGTTGGTGTATTGTTGCAAGGATTCACACTTGCCTCCATCGATTGGGGCGCCCTTTCTGTTCTGTGACGTCATATGTATATAGGTCTTCTGTACATTGTGTCACAATGGGGGTGTACAGACTACAGTTAACAATCTCACTGCGCATGTGCTGCGCCCTGCAGTAATGAAATCGGAAACGCGCTGACGTCACACGAATCATCTGTAGAATGATATGAAGAGTAAGTTGTTTTATTATTTTATCTCGATGCAAAGTGAGTTTATTAGAGTCAAACTAACCATGGAGTTCAATTACAGTAAAAGTATGAAAACTTTTTTTGATTAAATCAACACAAGCCAACACAAACGCAGATTTTCGTATCATCAGCAAAAAGACGGGTAGAAATACCATGCAGGAAAACATTAGATCATTTACGTAAATAACAAATAGTAGAGGTTCTTCAACGAAACCTTGGGAAATTCCAGTGGAAACCTCTGAATAACTGGATTAAGAAACGTAAACCGAGTACACTCTTACCACTATAGAGTTGTGAACGAATAATAGAGTTCGCTATATTTCCGGTAGTGCACGTGAGACGATTCTGATTGAACGTGAAGTGCTTAGTAAACTTTCATGGTTTATGATATGTGTTCATACTGGAAGGAACCTTCAAATGGCTCTTGGGCTTGAACAATGCTAGCAGATAACTCAGACTACCGACAGTACCATTTGGTGACCTGGCTTGAGGTCATATCCTGTAAAAAACTATAAATGTTGATTTTACAGACTGAGCTGGCGGGGGGGGGGGGGGACAGTTGGACAGATAAGTGGAATAATTCAAGCAATTTTCTCAGATAAAACAGATTTTTCTTAGGCTCTTAAAGGTTTGCCTTTCTCCTCCTTCCCCACACCTCACCCCCCTTTTCAAAAATATCTCAAAAATATCATGTAAGCCTATTCTTTTCAGTGAAACTCATCAATCATTATCAATATTAGTCATCAAAATTGTCAATAATTTCCAGTTAAAAGATTTTGTTTTGAAACGTCCAAAATTACATGCGAAAGTGTCAAACTTTGGGAATGTAATGGTTCAGCCCCCCCCCCTCCTTTCCCCTTAATCTTGGGAACCAGTGCAGCACTGTGAAAGCAATGTTACTCTTGTAATTATACGAAGTTAATCTTTTAATGCTTTACCCTATTGCTTGTCTCATTGTTTTATAACCTACAACCTTTACAATCTACTCTTGGTGGGTATTGCTGCCAGTCGCGTAGCCAGCTTTCCCAGTCAAGGGGGGATTTTCTTCCTGATTTTGACATGTCTTCCCGGACTTCCCAGAGCCCCAGTTTCTGGATCACAGAGAGTTGGCGTATTCGGGAGAGGCCTGCTGCCGGGACTGGCGGCCTTAAGTGTATTTATTTTTCTTTCCCTTTTATTTTCCTACTTCTTTTTTCCTTTTCTTCTCCCTCATTTTCCTCCTTCCTTCCTCCTTCTTTTCCCGTCTCCTTCCCCTTTCCGATTTTTTTCGGGGGGGGGGGGGCACTGGCTACGCCACTGATTGCTGCTGAATAGGCCAAGGAAATCATGGCAAAGGCAGCGAAATGTACTCAGACATAGATTTCATCACTTTTTCAACATTTTATGTAATAATGTTGTAATCAAGAGGAACACTTCAAGGAGGTACAGGAAGAAGGCAGTAATGTCTATTGCTTCCAATCACTGCAGACGTGTCGTCTCGGATCAATATTCATACAACATTTAGGCCCTCGTAATTTCTGTTGTAGGCATGAAGCACACGATACCAAATTCCATTATAAAATTGAGGGAATGCTAAGCTTTAACGCGCTGTGCTCTTCGGAACTGGACGTTCTTGTTTTCGTCCTGTCGGGGTTGGCCGCCCGGACTTTTTGGAAGAGTTTTATGTACCACATGACAAGACAGCGTACCCTAACCAGGGAGCTGCCACTCTAACTTAGAGTGGCAGCTCCCTGCCCTAACGACCGTTATGAGCATATAGTTAAGTATTGCTACGTCTAGGGTTTCTAAACTGTCACTCTAGATCCAGTACTAATTATTAAAATTACCCAAAGACCAGCATCTACAGTATCATGCATTGACCTTTTTCCAAATAAAAGGGTTTTGGATGGAGTTTTGGCACGCGTCGTTCTTTGTCAATGAAATTTTACTGTGGCAAAACACAACGTGCACCAAAACTCATAATTCTTTGTAATTGCTTTTCGGAGAAGGGTCTATTAACGAGCAAATGAAGGAAAGTTTCGCTTATGTAACTGTAGCCACATACGAGACAAGTTTCAACACTATAGGTAACCGACACTACTGACATCCATCTGTATCGAATGAGGTAAACTTTATTATGCAACTCGTGATAGATACACAGACTTACCCATTTTTAGCTCACACACAGTACTTAGCTCACACACAGTACTTAGCTCACACACACATTGTACACAGTACAATGTGAGAGGTTATAAAATGGGACAGATGTCAACTTTTCAACAAAAGTTTTCAGCCTTTTGATGTGTGGAGATTTTGAGCTGAAATTTTGGTACATGATTGTTTTTCCATAGAGCAATAAAACTTGCCTATTTGCATTTTGATATACAAAAGTTAAATTTGGTTTTTAAGCAATTTTTGTAGGGCTGAGTCCACTGTGCCTGCTGAACAGGTAGCTGTTTTATTCATTGCACTTATAGCAGTGTACTTGGTTGTGTGTTCAGTTGCTGTCTCGCAACTGCCTGTGCAGGTTTGTTTTGAAATTTGATCCGTTCACACACATCAGTCTTTGTTCATCAAGTGGCCTGTGCAATCACAGTGCTTTGGGATAACTAATTGTATTATCAAGGTTCATTAAGCAAGGAGTTCCATGGGAACTCCCTGCATTGAGCAGATACTTGATTCATGATAACAAAATTTGAAGCAACTCTGTGGTCAGTTTGGCTTACAAGAGAGGAAAATGGTTTAACCTGTTGTGGGGATATGTCCCATTTTGTTCCTGGATCAATTGAGATGGTCAAGTCAAGTAATTGCAATACTGTAACTGTTTTGAGTTCAACCCCAGCAGCAGCTTTTTGAGTCCGTGGTTTGTTTTGATTGAGTGCAAACCTATGCCTTGTTTGCTTGCAGAGTTGTAGGTGCAACTAAATTTACTTTGCAAACTTGAACAGTTTAATAACATCAGTTAAATTTCAGTGTTGCTGCTAATTAAAGTATGTAACCTTTACAGGCCTTCTTGATTTTAGAAAATATGCAGTGATATTTGTAGATCTGTCATCAAACGGTGTCAGTTGCAGTGTTTACATGCCTAAATATCCTTGTGATTTTTCAGTTGGGTTTTGAGTTTCATTTACTATTATGCTCTTCTCTTGCCTTTTGCCTTTGCAAGGTATGGAGTATTTGTGGAAGTTGATGAATAAATGATAAAATTTGGTTCTTTGACTTCCTATTTTTAACAGACAAGAGAAATTGTGTGAGCTACACAACAGCATTGCTGTTCGAGTTTATACTTTTCGGCCGACTTTGTGGCCCACCAGACGGCGCTCCGCCGCCCACCAGTGGACCGTCCATGGCCCACCGGTTGAGAAACGAACAGTGCACATACCTGCACGTTCTGACGAACGAACTGAAATACACCTCAACCTACACTCGAAAAACAGATGGGTAAACTTTTAACCAAGTTGGGTCCGTATGCCACCTTCTCAAATGTTGGGTAAAGAACTGCCCAAGGATAGCAAGAAAGTACCCATTCACCGAGTAAAAGTAATTTGTAGTTCCTTACCCAACAGTTCAGGAGGTGGCATACGGACCCAACTTGGGTAAAAGTTAACCCAACTGTTTTAGAGTATACCATTGAAAGAGTTTAGTAAAGTAATGTCTCTGTATGAGTTCAGATTTCGGTAGACATCTGCCTAGGTGGACCTTTATTCACAACAAAGTTGGGGTTTCACCTACTTAAAAGTCAATCCACATGGTCATATCAAAGTGATAAGAAGATTAATTCTTTTGGAACTGTAGCACACATTCGGTCTTAGACGCACGGTTTTTTATTGGGGGAATGAGGCTCTAGCGAAGTTTGCCAGAGAAAAAACTGTTCTTCCTGAGAAAATTGTCTGATTTTTTTCCAAAATCTGCCCGAGATAAATGTCTTTTCTTGGACTGAATTCGGGAGCTGAGTTCGTCTAGTCTCCCTAGCTTTCGACAGATGAATACTGTAGGCTGAAATACTGGATAAGTAACTTGTAGACTAACCACCCTCAGTTTTTTTTTTACGTCTTTGATAAAAAATCCATTTCATCTCTTCATCAATATGTACCTCGGTACCTTTGTCGGGATCCAGTTCTCAAAGAAAGCTTTTAGAGAGATGTGTAGGCTTAGGTAGTTGTAGATAGATCATGTGATGATATTGAAATCCATTACATACACTCGGAGGAAAAATCACGCATGACGAACAATTTCACTTGGATACAATTTGAAAGACTCGAAGCATAAAACAGTCGATGAATTTTTAAAACGAAATTTCTGATACCTCCGGGAATCACCTCTGACATTAAAGGTTGTTTTTTTTTCTGGATAAAACCATAAGGGAATAAAAACATATCCTCCTACATCGTGATATCAACAAGTGAACGATATGCTAACAATATGCTAATGTATACCGTTCTTAAAAATAAATTACAGCTTGATATAGTTACTTTGCCGGTGGCGGCTTCAGAGTTTTGAAAGTGGGGGAGGGGTGGGGTGGGGTGGGCTGAGAGGAAACTACGGCAGATGAATTATTGTGGACAGTGAAACGGAATGACCCGACGGGAGCGCGAAAAGCTCCCCGATTGAGTCCTGGTGGTCCTTGGGCCCTGCTCGATCCCAGGGTAACGCCCTAATGTGGAACCAGGGACGACAACCTGGAAGCCATAGGGTATTTGAAAAATGTGGACATCAAAACGAAGCAACGAAAAAATATGTATTTGCACCTGTTGCATAGGAAGCTTTTCTCAGCTGGGGTGGCTGAGCGTTGGTTCCGACCGCTGTCCTGAAGGAGGGTGTATCCTCCTTTCCTATTAGATATTTGTAATATTTAAGGGTCCATATATACAATTTGGAGCAACGTATGATCATTTTTAAGAAAAATTACTGCAATTTTTTTACATTTTTTACAGTGAAAGCAAATAAGGGTTTTTCGTCCTTAAATTGATGGGGAGGGTGGAAGCATACTTCCGCCCCACCACATCTCCCCCAGCTTCCTGCTGCTTTGTTGCTCTGCACTAAACAGCCCAATGAAGTCGCAATTTGAACTTTCTTGCAGTAGCTTGACTTTGACTTTGGCTTATAGCCGGTCCATTTGATGATGATGATGATGATGATGATGATGATGATGATGATGATGATGATGATGATGATGATGATGATGATGATGGTGGTGGTGGTGGTGGTGGTGGTGGTGGTGGTGGTGGTGGTGATGGTGATGGTGATGGTGATGGTGATGGTGATGGTGATGATGATGATGATGATAAGGGGTTGTATGGGCCCTTTGAACTGTAACGTCACTCAAGGTGCTTAACAGAACATGGGCTTCATGATGGTTCAAGTACGTGCCACGCGTTCAACAAAGTTGTTAGTTTTTGGAAGTTTCGGTTGTAATCCAGCACCTTATGCATTCCATTGGGGGTTAGATAAGTACCACATTTCGATGGGGTCAAGAAAGAGGAGCAAAAGCAAAAAGGGGTTATGATCCTTCCCATTTCCACCGTAGTAAAGTCACTCCATCATGTACAGTTTTCCTTCTTGTTTTTGAAGATTGTCCTGGAGAGTATCAAAAGCATTTTATAAATATCATTACATCAGGGGGTTCCACAAAATGTGTACATTGTGAGAGAGTGGACTTGTGCATTTAAACTGAAGATTGTCCACCCTGGACAATAAATGTTTAAACTTTCTTCTTTCAAGACAGTAGAGAGACAACTGTGTGAGCTCATTTAGCCTGAATGTGTGATCTATATTAAAAGAAAAGTGCGCGAAAAAAATAGATTTACTACTGTATGTAAATAACAGTATACGTCACCATGTATGCCCCGCCGTTGAAAAGTGCAATTGAACACCTGTTTAAAGGTCTGTGGATAGGTATGTGTCGAACCTGCCTATTGGATGTAAAAATCATTAAAAGCGTTAAAAATAGAAGCTATTTCCATCAAAATCCATTAAATATTGACCATTTTACTGTATTTGCACTTACCTCATGAGTAAACATGACTTACGTATGGAAATTTGTACCGTGAAAAGAATTAGGGCTAATGAGATGTGTCTTAAGTTATCTTTTGTTTGCTTAACCTACATTCCAGTGACAGTTGTAATGTTGGCATGCCCTCAGGAGTTAATTTTGGAAGTAGCTAATTAAACCAGTGGCTTAGTTAGAGGGGGGCAGGGGAGCGGTCGCCCCCACAAAGCCTCCGAAGGCCTCTGTCGGAAATTTCTAGTCTCTGTCGAAAATAAATAAAAACACTTCATTTGAAACACTTACAACACTTCTTATGTTTTTAAGCAGAATTACACATCGATATGTCAACGTGAAAATCGAAAGTCGGCCTCAAAACTCAAAATTGCCCGGAAAGCAAAAAAAAAAAAAAAAAAAGTCCCCTAAATTTCGAATCGTACAACTATCAAGATCAAGATAATAATCTGTCGGATTTTTTTGCTTTTGACCCCCCACAAATAATATCTAGCTACGCCACTGAATTAAACACCAAACAAACTAGAAATTAGCTGGTAAGTAATTAACAGATACTGTAATTTATAAATGATTAACTAAAGAAATGCAGACTCTGTGCAACGCTCCACGTCACAATTTTTCGTATAGCAAAGGAGAACTGTCAAAATGGTCAAACTTTGTAGCGGTCTATCTGGAGAACGGTAAAAGATATTCAAATAATTTCAACATACTTTTCATCTGGGGATCTTAATCTATTAGTGTTGGATAAAACAGCTGATTTGTTTAGATGTCCACAGAATTTTAAACACTTATGTTACCCACCCTCTGTGAATAATTTAGTGTTCACATGTTTAGCAATTTAACGTGTTTGAGACAGAACAATGAGGAGTTTAACGCCTGTGTTTAACACGTTTATATACAAATGCCCACCAACCCCCAATAAAGTTCTTTTTTAGAGTGTGACATACGAACGGACAGTTACCCTAGGATATGTGTATGTTTGTATATATATATATATATATATATATATATATATATATATATATATATATATATATATGGCGAGGTTGGTAGATCGAAGTTAGAATGTGTAGGTCGACCTACGACCTATATATATATATATATATATATATTAATTCAAAAAATATAAACAAATATTAGTTATATAAAGTATCTTCCAGAGTCGATTAACGACATTCATCCAGTGAGTCACAATTGGAAAAAAGGCCGTGACCGGCCCCAACTTAAACCAATTAGTTAGATACTGGGCCTTGAAACCTCATCTAACTAACTACATGCATCCTTAATCTACATAGAATTACCCTATTAAAGGTCAACGTTGTGTTGCCAACTATTATATACTGTTTCCAAAGCTACAATGAAGTGTACAAGATGACGTCTTTGGTATCCATGTTATTACTGAAATTGTCCGGTGATTTTTTTTCTCACAAATTACAAACACGAAATACTTAACCCGAAATATCTTCCGTCTTGGCAACGAAAACTGACGTTTGCTTTTAGGGTATTAAAAAGTTATTACTAATCGTCGGCATTATTTATCTAGGCAGGTTTATAGTAAATGTTTGATGTGGAAAAAGGTTTTAAGTCCATATGAAGCCCTTCGGGGACAACTTTATGTAACACAACCATCGCTTATACTTGCCAAATACTCTTTTCAAACCTTATAAGTTGCCATAATGATGATTATCAATCTATAAGGTGAAAAATAAACGGAGTACTTTGGAGAATAATTTTAGTAACTTCTCTTTTATTTTATCACATAAATATTTCACTTAAATGGGGAAAAGAAAACATCTAAAGAATATCTTTTTTGTTTCAAATGTACAGCGTAATTCATGTCTGTCGGTTGCAATGTTAAGTCGAGATTTAAGTATTTCAATGATCGATTTTATGGCAAGTAAGTAACACACAACGGCAGTGTTGAAGGTGCTGCAATGGGCGTGTTTATTGTTGAGGGAAAAGACACGAAATCCGCACAAGCTAACACGTTACGTAAATTATATTTTCAGAAATTTTTTCATGAGTACCACTACTGGCTTCTGAGGAATTTATGTATAAAAACCACTAGGGTCACTGAGAAACGGGCCCAAAAGCTATAGTGTTCTCTTCTGCAAAATCTGTAAATACATTCCAGCCCTGAGCATGCCGAAGGAACAGTGAAGGACGGAGAAAGCCTTCACTGTAACCAAGTTCTATTCTCGATCCAGAATCTTGTCAAATGTGTCTCGAGGTTTGGCTCAAAAATAAACCGAATTGCTTTATTAATTGACCAACTCTGGTCAATTAGGAACCAAGTCCAGTCAATTATTGACAAGATGCTGGTTTGTGCCCTAATTGACTAGAATGTGATGATTGGTCGCCACGTCGTGTTATAGACCCTGTGTCTGCTAGTTCATGAGGATAAGCATGGTGAAAAATAATTCCCACTTATCACCGAGTAGGCAAAAATATTTGACGAACCCGGTCCTTTAGTTGACCTTCTCTTCACATTTGGAGGTGCAAGTTCATACGCGTACGGGATATTTTTCCGGGACTGGGCCGTTTTGGCCGTGAAACATCTTTATCGCCAGAGAAGATGGCCCATATTTTTCAAAAATGTGCACGAGCAATAGAATTTTTTTCCGAACTCCGGAGGTTTCCCCCAGCTCCCAGACTGGTAAGCTTATCAGCAAATTTTTATATGGGGGGGGGGGGGAAGGGGCACTCACGTGGATGCACCAGTAACATGCGTATAATCAATAACAAAGTTGTGAATGAAAACCTGGGGGTCTCATCTTTTACCCTACACCCCCCCACTCTGGCCACCAGGCCCGCGTGGGCAAAAATAGCTGTGGATTTCTACATATTGGCTAGCTTACAGCTTATACCAGGACACTGTCTCAGCTCTCCTGCTTATACGATATTTGACCACCGTATAAGCAGTTGCTCGTGAGGAATAATATCACAAGTCTATTCTACCTTTAAAAACGCTTATACTTTTGACGTTGCATAGTAAAACATTCTCTTTCACTCTCTTATGTTGCAGCGACACGTTGCCACACTTTTGAAAGGTGCAATAACATTCGCAAATAGTCACGTCCTAAAGCAATTACTATTGGACTGTATTTTATAACGCAGTTTTGATTTGTGTGGACACCAAAACAACAATACATTGACACGAACTAAAGAATGTGTGATATTTGCCAGGAAACGCAGGACTATGTCCTTCAAGTAAGGTTTCATAATGAAATTAGGTCAGTTAATAGACATATTAAAAAGGGTAGCACATACAGGTGCACATTTAAGATTTATGATCTATGGTAGCCACCACTATGTAATTAGTTCAATTAGAATGACATAGGCTATTTGTTATGCACGGCAATTATCACCAACTGCACGCCACAAATCTCTTTCTGAAAACATTGCGAAAACTTATCTTTCTTTCTTTCTTTCTTTCTTTCTTTCTTTCTTTCTTTCTTTCTTTCTTTCTTTCTTTCTTTCTTTCTTTCTTTCTTTCTTTCTTTCTTTCTTTCTTTCTTTCTTTCTTTCTTTCTTTCTTTCTTTCTTTCTTTTCTTTCTTCTTTCTTTCTTTCTTTCTTTCTTTCTTTCTTTCTTTCTTTCTTTCTTTCTTTCTTTCTTTCTTTCTTTCTTTCTTTCTTTCTTTCTTTCTTTCTTTCTTTCTTTCTTTCTTTCTTTCTTTCTTTCTTTCTTTCTTTCTTTCTTTCTTTCTTTCTTTCTTTCTTTCTTTCTTTCTTTCTTTCTTTCTTTCTTTCTTTCTTTCTTTCTTCCCTCCCTCCCTCCCTCACTCCCTCACTCACTCACTCACTCACTCACTCACTCACTCACTCACTCACTCACTCACTCACTCACTCACTCACTCACTCACTCACTCACTCACTCACTTAGGCTTTACAATGCAGAAAGCAAATGAAATAGTACAGACCTGTTGTAAACTTGTATGTGACGTCATGTTATTATTTCCATGGTGGAGAAACACAAGGAGAATTTGTAACTTCATATGCGCTGTGCATGTTTGACTATTTAGCAAGCGTAGTAGTACGCATACACGGTGTATTGACTCTAGTTGATTGGTCACTTGGTGTGCTTGCATAAGTGCACCTTGCGCATTATGTCGCAGTTACAACCTCTTTGTGTTGCTTATAGAAGCGTAATGAAGGTTTGGAAAATGAGCATGTTCTGTGACGGCCTTTAAAGTGACGTCACGGATAGCTTTGAAGTCACTTTGAACGGGGAACATCACGGAAGGGGGGAGGGGAGATAGGCGTCAAGGCGCCATTGGGACTTTTCAAAATGTAAGAAATGACGATGATTTCTGCCGAAAAATCATTTGCCAGCACTTTTTTGTGTACTCTGTGAGTGGAGTCCGAAGAAATTGTAGGTTTTTCCCTCTTGTCGGAATAACGATAAAAAAATGGTCGACACCTAAGGCAATTCTTTGCAACATACTTTGTTTTGGATGTGCTTCTCACTTTCAGCGTAGGATACCGTCCTCATGTATGCAAATAATATGATGTAGTAGGCCTATTCTACAGCATCACAGAGTTAAAAGTGAAACTGCGTGTGCATTAAATGTAAGCGTTTTATTCAGAGATGACAATGAAAATTGGGACAGAAAGGGTAAGCTAGGGTGTAATCCTTAGCCCTAAGTATATTAAAATAACTGTTTTGTGTTGCAGCTTTTGGGAAGGTCTATTTACATCAGTATATTGTAAAAGTGAAGGAAAGAGAAGCCTTTGTCCCGCCAACCTAATGTCCTAAATTTGACGAAATCAAGTCGTGGATAATGCACCGTCCATCTGCATATCAAACTTGCACCAGTCAGAGAAGGTTTAGTCTATAGTTTGGTCATGACGGAGGTGCATGGTTGCTATAGACAACACCTTGCAACCCTTTAGTAGATGTTATTGAGATTGCTAACTATGACGTCACTTCCTGTGAACTCGTTGAAGTTGGAATGAAAAACCGTTGTCTGCGCTCATTACTTAATACTATACTGTGCGTAGTATTGGACTGTATCTATAAACATCGAACGTTGTGAAAGCGGTGTAGGCGGCGGTAGGTAGATACTGGTTGTCATTCTAATTTCGATTAGTTTACTAGAAATGACGTCCCCTTCTCAATTATGTAACATGCTGACCCAAGGAGGTAATCTTTGATTGCTTTACAAGTACGCTTACTGGAAATGATACAAATCAGCAGCTACCTGTTATTCTAATCAAGGCCTACGCTAATCGTGGAATGGGGTAATAAGTTGTCGCTTGAATAATCGTAATCCCATGAGGGTCTAAAGACATTGAAATAGAATGTTTAGTTCCAAACAGGGAAAGCCTTGATGTACATGTAAGCTGTGTTAATAATCTTGACCTACAAAATGCCACGAAATACGTAATGTACCTCATACCTATACAACACAATGTTCTGTACTTGTGATTAAAACATTTTGTAAAACGGGAGGCCCATTTCGTTGCACTTGATGGTATAGGCTAGGGCCCAAAGTTTCCCGCGAAGCGCACGGAATTTCCGCGGAAATCGCGAAATTGGCATTAGAAAACGGAAAACGAAGTTTTGAAAAAAGTTGCAAAAATAAATCAGGAAATTGGTTTCAAAATAATTGTTGTAAGTTATCTGAGTGGTTCTTATAAATACAAGAATATATTTTTTGAAAAAAACATCGTGAAAAAGCATAATCACCCTCTCTATTAGGCTATGTAAGAGTAAATCACGGCCTGAATCGCGTCATGACGAAACAGTGACGCAAAAACACCCTATAACCGCAGTCGACCGAGCGAGTATTTTTTGTATACCACCGTAAGTATTGTGCAGTGCAGCATAATATTTCGGCATATCAAAAATGGAAGTTTGAGTTTTATACAACTTTTAAGGAACAATATGAACTTTTGAAGATGCCTAAATTAAGAAAACGGAAGAAAACGGATTTTGTCACTTATAAAGCAGAAGAAAGCGGAATTCAGCATTTAAAAAGCGGAAAACTTTGGGCCCTAGTGTAGGTACATTCCCTGCCATAAACAGATAAAAAGTGCTTAAGACTGCAAATGGCACAAAATTCACACATTCATACTTTACCCAAAGTAGGTTTCCCTTTCGGGCAACCAGATTCACAACTGGTGTCTGCACTTCGATTGATATAAATAAGTCAAATACAAATTATACACCTCAAATGTAACAGCTGTGATTGGTGAATTGATTGGTGCAAATTATACACAGCAGTGTACGCAGCAGACTTTGACCTCGAACAATTCCACAGCAGATTCCTTTGTCTGTGAGGTGAGGGGAGGCAGTTATTCTTCAAACTGGAGGAGAGGCTATAAATAAACTTGGTCAGGAGAATTTTTTACTGTCCATGAGGAGGAAATCCGGCCTTAAATAACTAGACAATTTTGTAGCTACAAATGGCCGATTTTGCGTTGTTCCCGGGCAACCCCCTCCCCGTGACATTCTTCCTCTGGACAATTCGCCCCCGGAAATTCCCCATCCCGGATAACTCCTCCCGGAAACAACGCACAGGCAATTTCCACCCAGATCAATTCCAAATTTTTTGGTGTGGGATGAGAATTTTCCGGGGGAAGTCGTTAAAGAAAAAATTGACCGGGTGGAAATTGTTAGGGGGAGGGGAAGTATTCTGCTCACGATTCTATTTAGCTTGGCATTTTCCTAAATGTACCTTGGATCTTTGGGAACGATTCTTCCCCGGGTCCTTAAAGGGGAAATGCAGTCACCCCAACTTGAAGTAGTGTAGTAGACTGTCCTGTTTCATGATTGGCACTTTAGAGTCATGTGACAACATTTTTTCTCCTCAAATGTGAAATTTACTAGAAGTAACAGATTGGTTTACCTTGAATATGAAATATTGAAGTCCTAAAATATTATGAAAGATACTTTGAAGAGAAATAAGAAGAAAATTGTGAGATTTAGCTGTTGCTTCAAAATAAGTTTGGGACGACTGCTCTTGCCCTTTAAGGTGGTTTGTGCACTCCAGAGGGAAACGTTGCTCTTCCAAGAGTAGCTACGTAGTACGGCTATAGAGGTGTTGAGACCGATAAACACCCCATTGTTCCTTAGATGTGAGCTATGGAGTTTTTAATAGGGGCGCAAATGAATGGTCGGCCAAGGTCAGAGGTATTAAAAAAGTAACGAACGCACGGGAAAATATGGATGCCTTTAAAACATCGATTTAGTGGCTACTCCGCCCACATATATTCGCCGTTGTATTCCACTGTTAAATTCAACTGCACTGCATAATCTGGATTTAAGCCTTGGCACCATCTACCAGAGATAAGTCCTTTCATCAGGCTTTTCTGACAATGCTGTAAGGCCAATCATTTTCCTTTGACAGTAAGCATTTGAAATTATGTGAAATCGATATCTTAGATGTGTCTTACACGTGGACCATTCGGCTCAAATTACGTTGAGAAAAGCTACTGGACGATTCGAGGACAAATATCGTACAAAATGCAAGTTGCAATATATATGTTGAGAAGCATGTGCTAAGTTTCCCTGTTATGTCGACAGTGACGTCACGAGACATCTCTCACTGGAAAATGGGAGCTGAAAGAAAAATAAAATATTAAAAGAAAGTGCATATGTAAACGAGAATATTATTATCTATATAAACTGAATATAATCTGTATCACCCCCCCCCCCCACCGTCTCGTGAGTTGGTATTTACAACTTCGTCATTCAGCCAAATTTTGTATTCACATGGGTCATTCACAAATCAAACAAAATAAAAATACACCTGAAACCAGCTTTCTCCATCATTTTATGTATAATAACATACGTAGTAGCTTTAAACACAATCCTGACGTAGACTGGTAGAGGAACTCGTTATGTTTGTCAGCTCCATGATATTGTAGTACTGTATGGTAAATGTTAAAATATTCTAGCCCATCAAGTTTTTCTCAACAAAAAAAAATCTTTTATATGATTGAATGAAAAAGAAATTTGGGTTAGGGAAGTCCTCAAAAACTACATGCTTTAAGACTCATGTGAAATTCCTGGCTGACCATACTTCATTAGTACTCACGCCTTGGGAACTAAATCGAATTGAAAGTTCTTCGGCCCTCGACGTGCTCTTAACCTAACCTAACATGAATACAATCAAGCACCAGAGATGGGATGGCATGCGGCACATGTGATTCCTCGGGGGATTTGATATCTGAAGTTTGACGTCATTTGCAAAAGCGTCCACGTGTTTGAGATCGCCATTCACTATGTATGTAATTACGGTAGGACTAATCTGTTCTGTCAGAAAATAATGAGACGGCTATCGTATTAGTCTACATCCCGAAACAGTGTGGACTAGCAAGGAGTTATGATGTCAAAATATAATTTAGGGGAATATAAAATTCTCTCTTCGAAAAATAATACACTGTAAAAACAGTGTTTAGGAATTAAACATTTTTCTAAACACTTTTTTGCCCCCACTTTGGAAACACGTTTACACTCTAAACACGTTTAGGAATTAAACACATAATGCTTAGGAATTAAACACGTAATGTTTAGGAATTAAACATGTTTGTTTAGGAATTAAACATGTTTCCAAAGTGGGGGCAAAAATTGTGTTTAATTCCTAAACACGTTTTTTAGAGTGTAATTACGATTAACTTATTATGAGGTCCTTGCATTCCTCCGTTGTCATCTACTGTAGTTAATTCCCCCTTCAGAGCGAATTGTACAATGGTCCACGGCCATGTCTTTACACTTATTGAGGGGTTTCACAACGTCATGTGATCGCCCGTCTCTTTGGTCAGTTGGTTTTTGCTGGGCAAGATTGCGCGTCTCTTTGGCTTTGATGGGCACGCGTCCATTGTGTCACAGTAGTATCTATGTTTATGCCGTGAGCGTGAGCTGTAAATACGCTTACTGCGTGTGTGTTTTGACCTTCAGTACCTGGGAATCCCACTCGTGTGACGTCACATGAAATCCCTCTATACACTCGTTGATTTTGAAAATAGTACAACTCTTAGTATGATGATAGACCCGATGCACTGACGTCAGGCAACGTCATTTTAGATGACCAACAATGAAGGTCGCTTAATAGGTACGACTGTGGTGTATTGAGGGTTTCACCGCGTCACGTGATCGCCCGTCTTTTTGGATTTGAAGGGCAAGATCACCGGTTTTGAAGGGCACGCGTTCATTTTGTCACAGCAGTATCTATGGTTATGCCGTGCTTGTGTATTGTAAATACGCTTACTGCGTGTGTGTTTTGCCCCTCAGTGCCTGGGAATCCCACTCGCGAGACGTCACATGAAATCCCTATATATATATATATATATATATATATATATATATATATATATATATATATATATATATATATATATATATATATATATATATATATATATATATATATATATATATATATATATATATATATATATATATATATACTTCATTACTCAAGCTAAAAAAAAACACACACACATTAAGTTCACGAGTGAGGAGTCTCAAGTTGAAATAAATTTTCTGGATGTCAAGGTCAGCCTCGCTAATGGCCAGAAAATTGTCACTGATTTGTATACAAAACCAACTGACTCCCACATGTATCTGCATCCTAGGAGCTGCCATCCTAA
Organism: Holothuria leucospilota; assembly: GCA_029531755.1. Lineage (NCBI taxonomy): Eukaryota > Metazoa > Echinodermata > Holothuroidea > Aspidochirotida > Holothuriidae > Holothuria > Holothuria leucospilota. The sequence goes on from CM055978.1 coordinate 35,477,949, forward strand.
ACATTTTACCAGAAATATCCCATATAGCCAGGCCCTCCGACTCCGTAGGATTTGCTCTGAGGATGAGTCGTTTAAACGGAGATGTGACCAGCTGGCCAATCATTTTGCCAAGAGGGGCTATAACCCTAGGGTGGTAGGGGATGGTATACGGAAAGCCCGTGGTGTTGCTAGAATTGACGCCATCAGATATACTAAGAGGGTTAATTCTGATAGGGTTCCTCTTGTGACCACTTATCACCCTCACCTGCCACCTCTTAATCATATTCTTCGTAAACACTGGCCTATTATTCAGTCCCATGGTAGGCTGAAGAAGATTTTCCCAAGACCTCCTGTTATTTCCTTCAGGCGCCCTCCTAGTTTGAGGGATATCCTAGTTCGCGCTGCGGTCCCGCGTATCTGTGATGACGTCGGTACTGTTATTCCTGGGGAGATAGGTTGCACTAAGTGTAGTAATGTTTCGTGCAAAACGTGTAAGCATGTTATTGCTACTACAACATTTACCAGTCATGTTACGGGTGTTATACTTTTGACATCCGCCGTCCTACTAGCTGTAGGTCGGTGAATGCTATTTATCTCATACAATGTGGTAAATGTGGTATCCAATATGTGGGTGAGACTGGTAACGAGATTAGGCAGAGGATGAACAACCACCGTTCTAATATCAAGCACTCGGTGAGACATGGGGATAAACCTGTGGCGGTTCACTTCTCCACCAATGACCACACGGTTGACGACCTCAGACTTATTGTCATTGATCATCTGGGTTCTGGGTCCAAGTTTCGCCGCCTGTATAAGGAGCGTTTCTGGATAGAAACCCTGTGTACTGACCGCCCCTCTGGTCTCAATATTCCGACTAGGTGATTTTGTTCGTCCTCTGCTGCCCTCTCTCTATTTGTCGTCATTTTTGTTTTGTACAGCCTTGATGAAGGACCCGTGGAGGGCCCGAAAGCTTGGCAGGGTAGCTTGTGTTATTAATGCTTCTTTCTATATATATATATATATATATATATATATATATATATATATATATATATATATATATATATATATATATATATATATGATATAATAAATGAGCGAAAAGTTTGATGTCCTTTCTCAATCAACTATTTTTGATCTTTTATTCACAAAATTTTCTGTGCTCCCAGCACCTTCTTCAGTATGACAGCACCGAAGATTTTGTGAATAAAAGATCATAAGTACATTTGATTGACAAAGGACATCAAACTTTCATTTATTCTGCTATCATTCTTCGATGAACAAACGGTATCTCTAAAATAATATATATATATATATATATATATATATATATATATATATATATATACATATACATATACATATACATATACATATACATATATAAATACATACATATATACTTTAGATAAAGAGACGGAACAACTAATACGAATTAGTTGAATCAACGCTACATTAAGTAGTCGCATAGAGACCTTAGGCCATTTAACCTCTAACATATGCACTTGCCTGATACTGAAAGATTTTTAATATTTGAATGGAAAACTTAGCCTCATGCAGGATTCGAACGACTTTCCCAGACCTTGTTACGTCCTCGGAGGAAACGAAACGCACTCCTACCCTTGCTAGAAACTATAATAGCAAAAACGCTATTTGAGACAATGTTAATTTTTTACTGACAGCCCTTTTGGTGGATTTGAGCTCCATGTCTCCCGTAGCGTATGCCATCTGCATGTTTAGACGAATCTTGTCCTCAATCGAATTTCAAAACAAGGAATAGCTGTGACCTCACTTATAATTTAACACACGATATTGTTGTATCACGGAGAGACAACGACAAGTTCTCTTCACCCTCATTCAAGCAAGATGAATTTTACAGTCGTCTGCTTTTCTTGTCGACCGACAGAGAAAGTGTAAACCACATCTTACAATTTACGCCGAACAAGTTAAACTGTCAAGCGTTTCCCTGTAATAAAAATGCATTACATGTTGCAATATCCAGCACCCTGTCAATTTTCTTGGGAGGGAAAACTTTGTCAGAATGACGGCCAAGCTGCATAGAAGAAGTACTAGCTTTACGCCAGCGAAATCAAACAACTGCGGCAGATTAAATTACTTCATTTGAGAAAGGACTCTCGCGTCTGTCCTTTACAGCTTTCTGTGCCAAAGTGTGAAAAGTTAATGGTATTATTCTACCGCGTTAGTTTTGCTAGGGAGTCTCCACTCGTTGTGGCAACTCTCTGGTTTTTCACCCGCATTACAACGCCTCGTAGTTTATGAAAGTCGCAAATGATCGTTCGCTTATTGGAAGTCTTTGCATATATATATATATATATATATATATATATATATATATATATATATATATGCGCAAAGACATATATATATATATATATATAGTGTTGAATCGGTAAAGCTGAAAAATCTGGGCGAGGTAAAAAAGCAATGTTGACTCCACCGGGATTCGAACTCGGGGCCTTATATATATATATATATATATATATATATATATATATATATATATATATATATATATATTTTTTATATATATATATATATACCTAATTCTGGAATAGGGGGAAATTTTTGCTGAAAAAATCAACGTTAGGGGGAAATTGCCGTTAGGGGGAAAATTTGCTTTCCCCCTAACGTTTTCACACACTATTTCTATGGGAATACGTAACTGTATGGTAAATTCCATATAGCAACACGTAATATACGCAATTACTTCAATGTTGACCAAATAACGGACACCTATGTGTTAACATGTATGGCTGAGGGGCCATTGAATTTACGTACATGTATACTATTTTACTTAAAGGCGAAATATATGCTTATGTATTTTATTGTTTTTCTTTCCCCTTAACGTTGTTGTGATATACAAATTTCCCCCTAATGTTCGATCCAGGGGAATATATATATATATATATATATATTATATCTACACATCTATATAAGACCTTAGGTAGACAATTTACTTTGTTATTTTAATGAAGATGTTATTAGGGAGACATTCGATGTCTTCTTAATGTTTTAGGTACTCTTTCTAGACATTTTTTGTCGGAAATAGTTTTAGAATGTTCTTTGGACTCTAAATATCACATTTTGATAGTTTCAGGGTTAGGGCTTAGAAATTACTGTGTAAGTCAATGGAAATGTCTCCCAAATATGTAATTTAGGGTTTATATATATATATATATATATATATATATATATATATATATATATATATATATAGTACATATATATATATGAAAGCGGCAGATTTCGTTGAAACCTTCAGTATCTCAGGGGCTGTACTTTTATACTGTTGTTGGACAGCGAGCGTGATGCTGCAAAGGTCATTCAAGTTAGACGACACAGGCTTCAACCGAGTGCACTTCTTGCCTGTTTTGGTGCAAATCAAAAACATCGGCGCATCTTTCCAAAACAGACAAATTGCCCTACTTTTTTCTTAACTAACCTCTTCATCTTGAACACACTTGTCGGAATTTTCACGGAAAAAACATGATTTAATTTGCTTTAAACGTATGAGCATTTGCTTTACAGACCACACCCTAAAATTAAGCGACGGTGAAATAATAAGAAGAGCACTTATATACATAACTGAAAATTTCTTTTTAAATGTCTGTTCGTGGGAATTACATACAGGAAGGCCTCGATAATCATAGTGATGCTACTCTCCAAAAAGACCTTAACTTAATTTTAACCAGGACTGTAGCCACGGATTAAACAACCACTTTCTGGTTAAAAATAACTAGGGCATCCTCGTCAAAAGTAGCCCTTTTCCCATAAATTGAACAACTAGTGAGGAATTTTGGTCAAACGTTTAAATGAAGCAGGGTTTCTCACTTATATTAACCAGAATATAATTGGATAATCTGTGTGTGATAATCCGTGACCACGGTCTTGGTGAACTTAACCAGCGTGTGGGTGTTTTTTTAAGGTTGTGTCTAGAAGGAGGCAGTGTTTTTTTTTCTTTTTTTTTAAGTTTTTTTAAGGGTGTGTCTGGAAGGAGGAACGTCATCAAGCCGTTTGCTTTGTCTTCAACTTAACTTTTGCTACCATTGCACTCTTCTTTTTATTTTGCATTTCAAGATTCTGTTGTGATAAAGGTCGTTACTGCGTTTTTGGTAACATTGTTATATATCTGGAGAGTCATTAGTTTACAGAATGGAGGGAATTGGGTAGCTTTGCTATGTTATTTCTGATTAATTCTTCTCACAGATTGAAGGGGACTGCTTCGTGGCTTATAAATAATTTGTTCACTTAACTGTCACATTTTCTAATGGTGTAGTAGACATAAACTAATGCTGTGTGTACTTTTTTTATGGGAAGTAAAGATTTTGCCAGAGTTTTAGGTCAAATGCGAATGGCCTAATTAAACTAGATCTGCTTTATGTCTGTGCCAGTAAACACACCACAGCTATACCCTCCAACGGGACCGAGGAATTAAATACGAAAGATATTATGTCGCCTTATAGTCCTGCATCATGAAGACTGCTTCGGAAACTTGTGTTCATCGTGTAAATATTGCCCTTCGTCGTTGTGGCCGTTACATAGGGCAGGTTAGCTGGGGAAGATACCTCCCACCCGAAATTTTGAAAGAAAACTTTTACTTCATCTATCTTTAAATGTTTGTTATTGACGGGTTTCACCTCGTCACGTGATCTCGCGTCTCTTTGGTTTTGAAGGGTACGATCGCGCGTCTCTAGTGGCTTTGAAGGGCACGCGTCCATTGTGTCACTGTAGTATCTATGGTTATGCCGTGCGCGTGTGCTGTACATACGCTTACGGCGTGTGTTCTGCCCTTCAGGGCCTGGGAATCCCAGTGGCGTGACGTCACATGAAATCCCTTTATTAAAATGCCGTAAGATTGTTAGATGGAACTTGTAATGCTCGGAGAATGCCATATCTGGCAATATGGGAGTTTTGGGCTACTTTTTCTTGTTGTACTAAACGCCAAGATGGTGGCGCTATACTTCTGTTGCTCCCTTCCAAAAAATTGCTGTGTACGGCCATTGACGCATTTGTAGCAAACTACTTTCTTATTTTCAATTCTTCCAAATGCGTATACATAACATCAGAATGATTCCATAACAAGCGCACAAGGACATTCTTAATTCTTCTACACTTGCTAGAAACTGAGAGAATGTAAGTTTACAGAAAGTTGTAATAAAAAATCAAGAAAATTACGGTCTTCGACCTCTGTTACTCATTCACGTGTGACATCAGTTCTTACGTCATAAATTATTCTCTCTGTATAGCTTCCTTGAACACGAACAGTTGTTCGGTATTTCAAACAATAATTTGGTAACCAGTTAAGGACCAAAGCATTGTTTTTGTCAGAATTGAAAACGCTGAAGTTCATGAGCCTACCGGATACTTCTTTTCGGGCCTAAGGCGTTTTGTCCGAGAAAAACACAGTGTTACCGGAGAAATTTGACCCGATACTTTCCTTCTAAAATGCAACAGAAGTTTCTTAGTCCCATCTCCGAGGGGCTGCATCCCCCATCCTCCAACTCTCTTTTAAGTTTAACAGCATTTTCCCAGGTAACACCCACTCATTAAGTAGGCCCGAAACCCACTGTTAATAAGAACAAAAACAGGCTGTTTTTGCTGCAAATCATTATCTCATTGTTATCAATCATGCAGAAGGTTGCCATGGCAACTGCTTATTAAAGACTGATAATAATACTGATTATTACGAGCTGTTTAGATCAACTTTAATGCATTACTAAACTTACAATGCTAATTCTCCGCTTGAAGAGTGGTTTGATTGGGTAAATTGCAAATATTCTTGAAATTGTTTTATAAGTAAAATTGTGTTTTCAAACACAACGAATGTATGCTATGCAGGCGCCGCTGCAACCTTTAAAGAGACTTAAATTTCGAAACGTTTTAGTTGTCGAACCATCAAATCATCTCTATGACTGTATGTAACAGCAGTTTTTAGCAAAGTGCAGTGTAAAAGATCAGGATGGTAAAATTTTCCGAAGGCGAAGTTGTGACAAGTCAAGTTCATAAATTAACTGACATAGAATAAGGATCAAATACCAAAATAGATTACAAATCCCACTACAAGACTCTTTCCTCCTGTGATTGATTTCCATATTTCCGTCGCTTAATTCTGTTTGCTCTTCTGTAGTCTTTAAGATTTAATCCAGTAATCATGATCATCCTGCAGGGAGGGGACGCGTTTACTCTTGGTCTTTTCACTTAACCCCCCCCCCCGACGTCATGGGGCTTATTGCACTTATTCTGACTGGCAGTGAAGGCGGAGTTCCGCTGCTTAACATACATAATATAGTAGTTGCACTGGTGTTACTGTACTGGTCACTAGAATAATTCAACTGACAAAATTAACATCGCGCAAGGTAGGTGTAGAAGTGAACAGTGACGTCATACTTCGACAGTAGCGTACTTTTCCGAAATACTGTGCTTACCCATGACGATGTTGATTTTAAGCTGTCAGTAAGGTATCAAGCAAATTTTATCTGCCATTCAATTACTTGACATCTTTATGGGGACAAATTCAATGAAAATGTTGTTTTCGTTCAACAGAAGCCTTGTTTCGAGCTTTACCTTGCCACTTAAATTTCTGCGAGCTAAAGTGCGATTCGATCTTTCACTAAATGCCTAAACTCTCCGTCTTTCGCTATGGATGAATTATTTTGTAAGAAGTAGGCCTATGCCAAGGAAATCGGCAATTGTCGGTGGGAAAAACGATGACTCTAGGCCTACTTCAGAAACACCGCAATGCTCTATGTCATTATTGATTTCTGTCTCCTTCCTGGGAGAGTAACCTTTTCTGCTTACTTGATGAGCGATTAAGTCAAGTACGCGCTGTCTGCTCAAACGGTATTTATGGGCGTATGTGTAGTGTTTTGGATGGTTAAAACGTTATCAGTGACATTTTCTTTTATTAATTGCAAAAAACAGAGTGCTAAGAATACCAAGAAAGGAGAAAATGAAAAAAATCCGGATTACGAATAACCTTCGAAAAGGCATGTTACACATATATAAGAAGTGAATACGTGGGGTAAATCTTTTGCAATTCATCTTCCTTGACTTGCAACGAATCGTAGGATTTCTCTTGTGTATCCTCTACTATATCGTAAATGTCGGTAGCAAGAATATGCATTAACCACAAAGCAACTAATAATAAACATGTAGGAAGCCCTTGGGCATTATAAACTGTGTCCATTTGGTTGTTTAGTAAAAGCGTATTTCCGTTGTTTCTATGTGACGTCATGGCTTAAAATTAGGTCAAGTAAACAGTCAACAACGAACGTTGAACAGCTCTTGCAGGTGCTGGTGTACGTAGTTTTCCCAGGGTGGAGTTGAATGAAAAACTCTGCTCATAGGGTTAGGTATTAGTTCAACAGGGTTTCAACTCTGGAGAAAGGTTAACGCAGAAATTTCTTATGAAAAGAGTTTGAGGAGTCCGAGAGCCTCATCATACATTTCACCGAGCGGCCTTGGAGTGATTGTCTAGTTTCGCGGAACAGACACGAAGAAAGAACGGGAGAATTGCAAATGAGTGCGCTGTTTGACGGTTGTCAATTATAAAATATTGGGTACTTGAAACAACTGAGTTTCTCCGAAAGCCGGAGGTTTGAATAAGCTTGCGAAGATCTTAAAGCTGTGTCTACACGATCGTACATTTCTTCGAAAACATCTTCATAAATATGTATGATGCTTATGGAATAACATTTGATTGTGTGAACTGCTTTTACCAACATATAATTGAACAACGTCCAACATGAATGAAGGTGTTCAAACGTTTATTTTAAATATATTAAAAGTTTGTGATTTGTATTGCTCTTTCTTTCTTTCTTTCTTTCTTTCTTTCTTTCTTTCTTTCTTTCTTTCTTTCTTTCTTTCTTTCTTTCTTTCTTTCTTTCTTTCTTTCTTTCTTTCTTTCTTTCTTTCTTTCTTTCTTTCTTTCTTTCTTTCTTTCTTTCTTTCTTTCTTTCTTTCTTTCTTTCTTTCTTTCTTTCTTTCTTTCTTTCTTTCTTTCTTTCTTTCTTTCTTTCTTTCTTTCTTTCTTTCTTTCTTTCTTTCTTTCTTTCTTTCTTTCTTTCTTTCTTTCTTTCTTTCTTTCTTTCTTTCTTTCTTTCTTTCTTTCTTTCTTTCTTTCTTTCTTTCTTTCTTTCTTTCTTTCTTTCTTTCTTTCTTTCTTTCTTTCTTTCTTTCTTTCTTTCTTTCTTTCTTTCTTTCTTTCTTTCTTTCTTTCTTTCTTCTCGTCGTTTTACGATAATATCAAGTTTCGTAGGCTTGACAATGTAGAGCCAAAACTAGTCAAATAGTTGATCCTTTTTCGGTTAAATGCCCATTACATCCGTTTTTGGTTCATTTTGAACCGGACGTTTTTAGAGTGTTTACATCCATCCCGAGTGTCCTTGTCGTTGGGGGAGGGGTAAGGGTGAAAATTGAAAGGAGTGGAATTCTTCGAGCAGGCACTGCAAAGCTTAGCTTGTCAGAGCGTTCGATGCGCCGCTCTTTAGTCCATACGTACTGGACAATACAAACACCACGTATAGTAGGCCTGGTACATTAAATCGAACTGTTATTTCAGTGCCTTGTGAAGCTATTGCGTTCCGGAAGCGCAAACTGCTTAGTGTTATTTCTATACCTTACTATCCTATAGTTTCTCAGAGGTCTAACGAATTTGGCTACAGGAGGTATAGTCCCCCAGAAGTTTTCAGGTACAAAAATGGTTACTGTGTACAAGGGGAGCGCCATGATCTGCCCAGGTGGGAGGCCAATCTGCTGTATCTCGTTATAGGCTATTGGTTAATGGTTTGCTTTTTGTTGTACCGTAACGGCATAACCACTAAATCAGTAGTAACGAATTCATTTCTCTGTTTTCGTCCCCGCCGTGACGGCGATAATTACCACAATTTGCGCATAATAACGAGTTTGAGCCCGCCGTTAGATTCATATCCGCCTCAGAGATTTTGAGGAGAACCCTCTATAAGAGGAATTTCCAGGGAAAATCGGCAAGTACAGACGGTGTAAAAGATGAAGTAAAATCTCCTTTCGTGAGTTTTCTCCAGAGTATGCTGAGTTGAGACGAAGTCGGAGGTTCCGATACCAAGGTCTTCCCTCTGTCTCCCTCAAAGCAATAGCAATGATGACGAAATATACGGGTTATACTGGTTGATTCGTTCGAAACAGGAACCTGAGTGCATGGCTTGAAGATATAACTGTGCGGTGCCACTCTCAGCTTGCAGGCACAGTTAAGCTGTATGTGCCTGCCTGTGGTCATTTCTATAAGAGCTTTCCCTATAAAAAATTTTATTCTAGTCATGCCACTGAATAAACGTACAGACTAACAGGAAATGTCGCAGGGACACCTCATCCAACTACTGATCCAAATCATTGCGGAAATTGAACGATTGCATACAGTAAGCAAAAATGAACTGTTTGGTTAGGTGGTAACGTTTGACCTTACATCCGCGGGGTTCTACCTATTCTGTCATGCTTCCCACCTTCCGGTGATTATATTTGAATGATTTTGACTTCCGGGATATGATTTGTTGGTATAAATACTTTTTCCAAAATCCCCTCGACTCTGGCGAAGAACCGAAGGGCAAAAACCAAACGTTACTCCCGAAAGAGTTTTGCTCCCCAAAGGAGCTACTGTACGTCCCAAAGGGACACTACAACTTAACATGATCCACCTTTTAACCTTCAGACCTCAGCATCATGGGTCTATCAAACGTGACCCCGTTCTAGACTTGCTGAATAGAACGCATACTGCAAATGCTCTAAGCCAGAAAAGGGGGAGGAAGCGATTATTCACCTTCACCCCATGTCATCCCGAATGATATTCCACCGTGTTTTTATGCTTTGCCACCCCCTGTAGGCTGGGGGTTGTAGACTATGCCCACGGTATTTCCCGCCTGTCGTAAGAGGCGACTAAAGGGAAGGACTTGCACCGTATTTAACCTTTGCTTGACACTATATAACACATTTGTGTTGGTGTGTCGTTAAATTTCATCTAACTAACTAACCAAAATTTATGCTTTGCTTTTATTGCATATGTTTAGTGAAACATATTAATATATATGTAGATAATTCTCTAACGTATTTTCTGCTATTTGACTCGGCTATTACAATGCGGAACCTGGGAACCATACTCCATCATGTGGAAGAAAAAACAGACAAAACTAAATACAACACAGAATCGTTCAACCTTCTCACATTAACACGACACTTTTATTTCCGATAACTTAATGCAAGGAGTTGTCATTTGGGTGGTGATATATCGAAACGTTAACTTATGCTAATACTTTAAGACCCATTTAATCGAGGGGAGATTATCAACGAAAAGCAGTTTATTTGGCGCAAAGGCATTTCTTTCCTTTGTTTGGTGGCTCCAATTTGATGGCATCACCTAGCAACATCATTCAAGTCACGTAATCCTTTAACAAGTGGCCTGCGCAGAACAATACTTTGATGTGTAGGTTTGCGCCGCCAACACGTTTAGAGCAGGTTATAATAAACTTGAAACGACTGTTCAATTGAGCTTAAAAGAATACAGTTAGCCCCTTCCTTTACAAGATACCACATGCAAATAAGTTTACGAGGTATAAGTCAAACTTTTTGTTACAAGAATATGAGTTTCCGGAAATTTCCTGAAATTACCAGTTATAGATTCTTGTTCATATTTCAACATAAAACGTAACTGATATACTGTCATGCGCGTCACCGAGCGTTGTATAAGATGCAACAAGGGCGGATCCAGGGGGGGGGGGGGGCAACTAGGGACAACTGCCCCCCCTATGACCAGTCTAGCGCCCCTCAATACAAGAAAAATGCGCCCCCTGCGTCCTAAAAGTTAAGTAAAAACTGTCCGAAAAGTAAAAAAAAAAAAAAAAAAAAAAAAAAAAAAAAAAAAATATATAACTATGGCAATGGGAGTTGGTCTCCGAAATGTAGTCGGTCAAATTCAAGAGTATGCGGCCCCAGCATGATGTTGGCGCCCCCCTTTTCAAACTGCCCCCCCTTCAGCTAAGGGCTGGATCCGCCCTTGAGATGCAATCATTTTTTATTCCCCTGACGACTGGCAATGTTGTGGCAGTGGAGGAAACCCCCCTCCCCCGTCTTACTATAGATGTAGCAGATAAATCCCTTTGTGTTAACTTCCTAATCCAGTGTAAGTCTCATAGAAATGTCAAGAAAGATAAAAGCGATGGATTACCGAGTGAGCGACCTTGGCGGTATACAAACCTCACTTCAAAGTGGTATATCTACAAATAACAACTCCCAACCTAATGTTTATTCATGATTTCACAATGACTTTCGTACTCGGTGTATGGTTTTTAATCATTTTTCACATTATAAAAAGTCTGTAATATAAAAGTACGATCATCAGGAATTGCCCGTATATAAACGTGTCTTCCTAGAAAAGCCTGTCGGGAATTCCACCACAGTTGCAATCTCCTGTTCGGATATCCGCAATGAATGAATGATCAGTATAGGCGATGTGTATAGGGCTTCAGAAAGTAAAACATTGTAACATTGTCTAAACTTCGAAATATATATCAATAAGTCAGGACTAAATCAACATTACAAAGTTAACAAGTTACTGAAACGCAGAAGCACTTGCAGTTTTTTCTTGGTCAGCTTTTCTTTCCAGGGATTTTTGTATTAGTAGTACCGACGAGAAAGATTTCAAACCTGACTGCTAGGGTAAACTGGTAAAGAGGGTCCATGTTTTTATAGGCGTGTTAAAGTGCAACCTTTACTTCAAAATGAATGGGAAATGTTACGTACTTGGTACTCTCTAAATGTAAAAGAGTGAAAGTCTACCAAAAAGATTGACTACAATGACCATTCTCTCTTTCGAGTGACATTCCACTCTCCATCGAGTGGCAGTTTCACTCATGCATTCAGAGCCAATTAATTTTACCACTCCGAGCAGAGCGGAATTTCAGTTGATATCCACTCGAAAAATGAGTGGTCACTGTAGGCAGTTTCATAACTTTGAAACCATGATTTAAAAATTCAAAAATAAATAAAATGCAAGTGAAATTTATGTAGTTGGGTGACTTAACTTTTAAATAAATATTTAGTTCGCATAACTGGCGTAGAAGGAGGGGGGCTGGTGCTGCAGGCTGGGAATGACAGTGCTAATATGTTGCCAATTACTGTACTAATAGGGAACAGAGCCCATGAGAATTATCTTTGACAGTATGAAGTCCGATTATACGTCAAATAGCGCTGTAAAGCTATGAAAGTTGATCGAACTGTTCACCTCTAAGCCATGTCCGTGATTGGACCGGAAGACCAGGGGTGACCATGTATAGGGTTCTTCGTGAAAATTTGGAAGTATGTGCCTGCCTTTATTCAATACGTTTGTTCGTGTATTTAAGCAAGAGTAGTTTGAGCAGGCTATGATGGCTTCCAATGAACTGTGATGTATGACAAGAATGGAGAGGGAGGAATTATCCAGAGCTATAGGCTACGTAATTAAGCATGTAGAAAGCGGTGATAACACTAAGGCAACTTTGATTTCTGTTTTCCCGTATAGTTTAGCCTATAGCCTAAAGAAAAATGAAGTTAAAAGAGGGCGCCAAATAATGACAAATCCAAAGATATTACAAGCATAGATTCCAAACTCCTACAGGCCTACCTCACAGACTTCTTATATACATGAACAGAGCATACTGCACTACCGTCCTATGCGTAAATTGTCGCCACCGTACGTACACGAGTAGGCTTACCAATATGGCTGCCTGCTATAGCCTTTGTGTGTAAAAGTTTGGTCTTGCTCAAGTGGCTCAACATCGACAGATTGTGTGGGAAACTTGTAATATTTTCGGAGGGTTGCAAGCTCAGGTCAAATTCAACAAATAGAATGAAGGACTGTGATATTATTCTTCCATTCATGTTTATATTTTGTCTAAAATGTTGCAGATTCATCGTCAAATTGGGCAAATGGAAGCATCCCGGCGGCCATCTTGGTAAGCCTAAATTTGTTCGAACGATGGCGACCGTATTGAGCACGTTATCCTCTGCCCCTGTATATGAGAAGTCCGTCGAAAAGGCCAAGTGCAAACCATAGAAATAAAAGTAAGGTTTCTATGGTGCAAACACGTTACTTCGCGGCAGGTTTACCCTTACTAATGTGGAGCTTTCACCACCAAAGGTCAAATTCAGTGGACGCGCTAGTTCTGGAGGACACAGCGTTACGCACCACAATACTTCAGTACATGAACTGGTGTCCGCGTGTGTTTGCACGCAACCACGTTCTGGAGGACAAATAAATACACGCGGACACAAGGTCATGTACTAAAGGATTGTGGTGCGTGGCGCAGTGTCCTCCAGGCCGGACAACTGGCGCGTCCACTGAATTTGAACTTTTGACCTTTGGTGCAACTCACAGGTAGGTAGGTACGGATAAGACGCACGATCAGCGCTAGCTAGCTAGCGCGCGCTAATCTCATTGACACATGTGAATGATGATGATGAGGTGTGCAGGTGATGGCAGGTGATGTACGCGCGTGCAGATCAATAATTCGCTTCTGACGTGTGATGGCGAAACCTAATAACGCCACCCTAACAGCCTAACTAGTTTTCATTTTTCTAAATCAAGCGAAAGGAAGAAGAATCTATTTTTACCTGCAAATCTTTCGGCGGACCTGATCTTATTTGCGAGTTATAAATCTTTACCGCAGAATTTTTCTACCGAGAGATAGTTGTTCAGCAAAATTCAGTGCATAAGCTAAGGATCCTCCAACTTGTTACTACGTTAATGTTAGTTGTTCAAATAAAAATAGCCACGTTAGGCTAGGCTGAGTTAGAATTTTAAGTAACGCTAGCCTAAAGCCACTCTGATTGTCAATGATTTGTGCAGATTCATTTAGGCTAAATGTGAGAACTGAGTCTACTGAGATTGCCAAACGTTCAAGTAGGGCCCAGGGCATAAGACGTAAATACGAATTTCTTACAGCATAAAACTAAAGGACCTCTTTGAGCATGGGCGTCCGGAGGGGGGGGGGGGGCAAGGGGGGCACTTGCCCCCCCCTGGAAAATCAAAACCTTGAAAAAACGAAGAAAAAATAAAGAAAAAAACGAAGAAAATATAACATTAACATGTCTTAACAGTTCAATCAGTGTGAATTTCTACTCTCAAAACAGGACTTGAATAAAAATATCAACACTCAGGCCCCAGCAACCCCCCGAGCATATTTTTGGTATTTTAAAGTTTATATTTACGATATTGCTTATGTTTCCCCTTTTTTATATGCTGTAAATAGGCCTTGGAAGTGCCATTTCCAGCGATCTGGGAAGCATTTTGGGCCAAAATTTTCTTGCGCTCCGCGCCAACCCATGGTGGCGCAGAGCACCGAGAGTCTGTATATGGGCTTCGCCCCCCCCCCCTTGACAAATTCCTGGCTACGCCTTTGTCAACACTGTGTGAAAATACCATCCAAACTCTTCCATGGGAGTAAAATATTTCCTATGAAAAAAGTTGGGCCGCCTAAAAAATTTTGCCCCCCCTTGAATTTTTTTCTGCGGACGCCCATGTCTTTGAGTCGAGTAGGCCTAAGGCCCAAATTTAGGTCCCCCTCCAGAGTCCAAGCTTTACAATACATAGTAACATAGGCTAGGCCTAGCCTACCACGTTTTATGTACAGTAACGTTAGGGCCTAAGTCCTAGGTCAAGACTAAATTAGGCTAAAAGTCCTCAGTCTTCTGACCTAGTATTTGGATCGCTTTGGCTGGGGCATCCCATACTAAGTCAGCAATATAGGCCTAGCCATTGTCAAAATTGGGCTAGGCTACTGCACATTCAAAAATTTTTGAATGGTCTAGCCTAGGCCTAGGCCTAGCCTAGATCAGCTCTTCTCAACTGGTGGGCCGCGAAGCTCTCACAGGTGGGCTGCGAGATCCGCCATAAAAAATAAAAAATTAAGAAAAAAGATAGCCTAAACTTTTTGAAAGGTGGGCCTCAGAAAAATTCTGAGAGTGAAAGTGGTCCAGTTAAAAAAGGTTGAGAAGCACTGGTCTAGATCATTCGCAAATTCATATAGGCCTTGGCCAAGGCACAGGCAGTCCTAGCGTTAGCCTATATAGTAGGCTGAATACTGTATAGGGCCTATATATGATTATTATGTATAGTATTTACTATATAACGCTAGGACTGTCTGTGCATTTCAGCCTACAGGTATATGTTTAAGACCCATCATTCTAAAAATATGCTCACTTGCACTTAGCCTAGCATCCAAAAAGAGACCAAAAATTTTGATTTACACAAACATAACATAACATAACAGGTTAAAGGGCAAAGGAGGGCTAAGGCCCCATAAGATGCCCTGAAGTCCATACAAATTTAACTGAAAACAAACAACCAACCAACACCAAACGAGCCCAGCACAATTAGATCCTACCACAGTTATGGAAGAACTTGTCAATATTAACCTTAAAGCAGTGCACAGATGTAGAGTTAACTACCCACTCAGGCAGACTATTCCACTCATTAACAACTCTATGAGAGAAGCTGAACTTCCTAATGTGGAGCCTTGCAAAACCCTTAACAAGCTTTTTACAATGGCCTCGAACCCGAGAATTACTTTGAACCCTTAAATAATTGCAAGATGATAAAGGATTCCTTTCAGAGAGAAATTTGTACACCTGAAGCATGTCCCCTCTAATCCTTCTCAACGTTCTCCAGGGTGGTAAGCCCGAGATGCTTAAGTCTAACAAGATAAGGTAGGTGTTTTACCTCGGGTATAAGGCGAATGGCTCTCCTCTGAACCTGCTCTAAAATAAACTTGTCCTTTTCGTAGAAGGGACTCCAAGCCTGGGCTGCATAGTCGAGGTGGGGTCTTACCAACTGCTTATACAGATTTAGTACAATTTCTTTACTAAAACTACTGAAATTCCTCTTTATCAATCCAAGCACTCTGTTAGCCCTAGCAGCAGCAACTGCACACTGTCTAGATGGCTTTAAATCACCTGTAATAACTACACCCAGATCCTTCTCAAAAGTCACATCACTCAGAATACTACCATTCATGTTATAATCATAGCTGAAATTTTTAAGGACCAAAGTGAAGGACTTTGGACTTACCTGCATTAAAATACATTTGCCAAGTCTGAGACTAAGAATATAACCTATCCAAGTCTTTTTGCAGTAAGGAGGCATCATTCTCATCACTAACCTTCCTTTAGAGCTTTGTATCATGAACTTACTAATACTAGATGTGAGAGAGCTGTCAATATCATTGATGAAAATCAAGAAAAGAAGCGGGCAAAGAACAGAACCCTGTGGAACTCCACTTGTAACTTCTTTCCAAGAAGAGAAATTACCATTAACAACAACTCTCTGACATCTACCATTGAGCCATGAATTTATCCAGTCAGCACAACTGCCCTTGGTGCCTAACCTATGCAGTTTAACCATAAGTCTACCTAATGGAACTTTATCAAAAGCTTTTTGAAAATCAAGGTAAATGACATCAACACTGTGACCAGAATCAAGAGATAAAGACACATCCTCAAGAAAGCTTAGTAAATTAGTAACACAAGATCTACTAGGTAAGAAACCATGCAGTGACAGATTGAATAACCCATTATCTAAAAGATATTTAAGCAAGCAATCGTTGATTACAGATTCCATAACTTTCCACACAACACTGGTTAAACTGACCAGCCTATAATTGCAAGGCAAGCTACGATCCCCCTTTTTGAAAACTGGAGTAACATTGGTAATCTGCTAGTCAGCAGGTACAAAGTTTGAATCCAGAAACTTCTGAAAAATAATGCAAAGAAGAACTGACAAAATCTCGGAGCATTCATGGAGAATGGCAGGATGGATCCCATCAGGCCCGGGGGCCTTACCCAATTTTTAAACTCTCCGACTTATTACTAACCAACTCTTCAGAGAAGACAACATCACTAACTAAAGAAGAATTATCAGAACCCCTACAAGTCCCCAAAATAGATGATTCCTTGGTAAAAACAGATACGAAATAATCATTTAACAAATTAGCCATATCCTGATGATCACTAACTAGTGTGCCTTGATTACCTTGGAGAGGCCCAACACCCTCCTTAACCTTCTGCTTAGACCTAACATAGGCATGAAAAGAATTTGGATTTACCTTAACCTCCTTGGCCAACTGCTTTTCAAACTTAGCTTTGGTGTCAATAACCAAATTTTTAACTAAAAGTTCCTGATTCTTGTAGACTGCAAAGTCATCAGAATTCTCACTGACCCTATATCGACGCCAACATTTACGCTTCTTCCTGGCTGCTCTAAGTACCTCTCTAGAAATCCAAATTGGTCTATTTCTAACCACAGCTTTCTTGAGTGAGATACACAACTTTGTAGTGTCAGTAACTATATTACAAAAAACACTTCATGCTTCAGCAGGGCGTAAGTGTGACAAACGTGCAACCCAATCTATGGTAAGAAGCTCTTTAGCATGAGTAAAGTAAGCCTTGCTGAAATCTAAAACAGTTTTGTCACTACCTTGAAGTTTGCTGAAACAAAGTAACTCAAAGCTAATGAGGTCATGGTCACTAGATCCTATCTTACCACCACTAGCTACATTTCTAACCATGTTTTCATCAGTACTAAGCACTAAATCCAGACAATTATCCCCATGAGTGGGAAACAGAACATGCTGGGTAAAGAAACCATCAGACACTGCCTCAAGAAAATCCCCCCCATGTGACCCATTAGTACAAGAATGCCAATCAATATCAGGAAAGTTGAAATCCCCAAACACAACTGCCCTTTTCGAAGAGACTTTCCTAAAACTTTCGAACAAACTCTCCTGTTTTGAAACGATCCTGTTTTGTTTTTTAAACATTCTATAAAGCTGCTAGCCTAAATCTTGTTACTAGGACGTTCACATGATGCTAAATAGCATGCATTGCCGTTCAATTGTGACATTGTCCATAGCTAGGATTACGTTCATGTATGCTACGCACATACACCTATGTAGCAACAATCATTGCAGAAACGCACGCAGATGATGTACTCTCACAGTAACCATGCGGGAAAAACTTTGTACAGCACAAAGATATTATAAGCATAGATTCCAAACTCCTATACCTACAGTTACGCTCAGTGACTCCTCATGGAGACGCATATATAGGGGGGGGGGGGAGTGTATATGATAGCACAACCTAACAAGGCCATTCTAAGAAAGTTTTCATTTTTCTGAAACAAGAAAGAAGAATCTGAATCTGTTTGTACAGGTCTGCAAATCTTTTGGTGGTCTTGACCATACTTGTGAGCTCAGTTTAAATCTTTACCTCAGAATTTTCCTACCTAGAGATACATGTACAACAATTTCAGAGTTTCCAGTCTAAGTCGAAGATCGAAACGAACCTGATAAGGCCAACAGGCGCTGTTTGCAGTTTGTGTACAGAGCTGTCTGTGTATGGCTCTGTGCAGGCCTTGCACGTTAAATTTAGGGCTGCATGTCTTTGCATGTGCATGCTTGAAATAGGACGGTTTACGTGCATTTGCCAGGGAACTTGTGGTATGCGTGCTGCTTCGGAGATTGACGCACTGATTGTGACAGCAGTTATTGATGGGCATTGTTGGTTTGATAGGTGCAAGAAATTTGAAAGTGGCCTTATTAGGTTACTTCACTATATCATACAGGGGCCTACTGGGCTGGGATATTGTGGGTCAACAAAAATATGATATAGGCTAGGCCTAGGCCATATGCTATAGGCTACTAACCAAAGTCCTTAGTAACATAATTAAATATATATGATGGCACAACCTAACAAGGCCACTCTAAGAAAGTTTTCATATGTTTTAAAACAAAAAAGTTTTGTAAAGGAATGTTGAGTCAGTCGCGACTGAGAAAGAGCAAATAAAGTACTATTAAGTAAGTCAATAAACAAAGAGAATGTCTTTTCTATCAAAATGTTTTCTGCAAACTTCATGATAGACATATTGGCCACCTTTCTTGGTAATGTTTGCACATTTGTAGTTCATTCTTATGCTGAAACTTGAAAATTGAGCTAAATTTTACTGTGACAATGGAAAATGATGAGGCTAATACTTTTGATGTTGTTTGAAGCCGTCGAATTTGTCCTGGTTAGCCTTCTAATTGTCCTGGTATGGAAAAAAAAAGTAGGTTGCTAAGCAAATATAATTAATAGGGACAGTGGGGGTAATTAGGAGAGTATAGATATATACTCTTTCATATAGAATGTGACATGTTGACAAGGGGTTGGTTTGATCCTGAATGTGAACTTCCAGCTGATGTTGGTATCAGCATGGGAAAATAATATGCCAATAAGCAGGGTCCGCATAAAGCATAGCAAAACTGCTACGAATTTTTTATGTTGTATAGCAATTAACAGTTATTTTTTCAATGTTTGTATCATTGCTGTGCTCATTTGCATTGCAAAACTGCGATGCAATACGGTTATTGCGGACCCTGCCAATAAGTAATTGTGTTGATAGTTCCAAATTGTTTCTTATTCTTAGTTGAGCACTAAGCAAGAGCTTCACATTGTCCCACATGGAATTGTAGTGCGTTATACATTGTTTTTACTGTACATGAACCCGTTATCACAGGTAGCATCAGGTGTGGACAGAGGGACCATGACCTCCCCGTCAGGGAAATTTTCCACTTGTCAGGGAGCTTTGATGGGTAGGCCCACGATAAAGCATGTATGTCAGGGGTAACCAGTTGCCCCAACGATTTACCAGAATTTGTTGTGAAGGAAGGCAGGGTCCTTCAATAAAAATCACAATTATCAATTTGTCCCAATAAAAACCCCAATTTTCAAAATTTTGTTCATAAAAGCCAACTGAAATTTTCAAAATTTTGTGAGTAAAAATCAAAATTTTTTCAGTTTTCTCCAATAAAATTTGGAAAATATTTCTGCCATGCTTCGTGTGCCAATATTTTTCATCCAGCCTTATAAGATGCTTTGGGTTGCTGCCCCTCCTTGGTCGAGGAGCTTAGCTCCCCCTCCCCCTTTCAATTTATGGACAGTTAAGTGAAATTA
Source organism: Holothuria leucospilota (assembly GCA_029531755.1). Classification (NCBI taxonomy): domain Eukaryota; kingdom Metazoa; phylum Echinodermata; class Holothuroidea; order Aspidochirotida; family Holothuriidae; genus Holothuria; species Holothuria leucospilota. The sequence continues at coordinate 35,497,935 of CM055978.1, forward strand.
GTGCAAACCCCATGTAATGTGCATTTCATGTAATATGTATGTTTGTTTTGAATCCTCTTTTGTGTACATAAATATTTCCAGGCCAAGTGTTACCCAATCTACCTGCTAGATTGTGGGATACATGGAATTCCTGGGTTGATTTTAGGGTCCATGTTTGGAATTGTCCCGGTTTGAAGAGTCCAAGGGTTGGAATGTCTGCTACACACTGCACTAGCATTTAGATGCAGTGATCCACTCATGACACTGATCGACTCATGATTAACTACTGTTTACATATCTGATGTAGGCCTACATACACTATACTAACCTAAGCAGGGCCAATGATTTTCCGATTCACAAATCACAAAATTCCGTTTTAACTTTCCAATTCCGTAAAATTCCATTTCAAGCATAACTGCATTCCGTGATTTTCGGATTTTAGAGTAATTATATTAAAAACAAGTTCTACACTTGTCTGTTTAGGATCCTGAAAGCAGCAAACACTTGTAACACACAAGTGACTTAGCCTAACACTCTATAGCATAGGCAAACTGGAGCTAATAGCAAAATTTTGAAGATTTTCTTAAATGTTTTCTGATCGTAACTTCATGGGGGTTTGATGATTTTAAGGTGAATTTGCCACCATCTCAGATGATAAAATGTCTGTGTATGTCTTGGGTATATGCGGACATTCATTTTGACATGATTTTGAAGAAAAAGTAACTCAGTTTTTTTGTCAAAAATTTACATGTATTTTAAGCCTGATAATTTGTGGTAAATTCTGTGAAATTCCTTGCAGAAAAGTAAATTTCGTTTTTTTCTGTTTTTTTTTTCTGCGATCACGGAATATCCTTGGCCCTGCCTAAGTCCTCAGTAAAGGCACCTTTATAGCTGGTCGCTGATAGCTCCTATGGGCCTACACTGCCCTAGCAATGACCCATTGAAAATCTGTGGTGGTCAAAATTGATTTTCTTCTCCTAGCCAAGCTAGGACCTTAGGTCATAATTTACTACCATAACTTCACCTTTCCAAATCTTACACTATTATTGCAGTAGTTTTTTATCACTTTAAAGCTCCAAAAAAGCCTGGCTGAAAATTTGAAGTAAAATCCTTAATTTTGCCAATACTGACACATGAAGACATTACATGGCTATCCCAGGAGCAGGATTGAGAGCTGTTAGTGCATGCCTGTCTCATTACCCTCTGAGCACTAGTCATAAAAGAGAACACACATTAGGCCAGTGTTCATGGGCGTCAATCTTTACTCGAGTGGAGGGGGGGGGGGGGCATGGCCACTTCTGTCAAAAATTTACTATGTAAAAATGTTAAGTCAATGGGTGTATTTCCAAAATGTGGGGGGGATGTGTCCCCCTGTCCCTCCCCCCCCCCCAGGATTGATGTCCATGCTGGTGTTCATCTACGATCAATCTGGCATAGGATCCTTGATAAGCCTAGTGGTTTCCTGACCCTCCAAGCATTAAACTAATTTTGAACTTTGGCCATGTCTTTGCTCACATACTGTAAACTTTAAACAGTTCACTGCATAAATGAAACAAGGGTTACAAAGATTAAAGCATCTTTATAATGCGAGCACAGCATTTCTTTTTCTTTGCTTATCGTCCAGTCTAGCAATAAATTTTGACAGAAGGTTCACTGATAATATGCTCAGGCAATGACTTCCAAGAGTCAATAGTACATTAAGTAAATACTAACTTTGGCATAGCAATGTTGCAACTCTTGGTTTGACAAGTTAAGGGAGTGACCTCTTAGTTTTAGACCCTACACTTCAATTAAACAGGCAATACCATTGTCTTCAATTGTCCTTTTAGATAGTTACTTGGACAAATATCATGTAACCACTTAAAAGTATGGTCTGGTGACCAAATTTGATGCTTTCAAAAAAAGCAGAAAAATTTTCTGCGTTAGGCAGTGAAAACCCCATCTCAATAGCATCTTGCATTCGGAAGATACAAATTTTTGAAGAAATACTACATTTTCAGTTTCCCCAGTGCATGATGGGAAATCTGTGATGCCATCTGGGCAAATGGATTTGATGTAGCTTTTGTATTTCTTTATAATGTTGATATCACTATACTGAATATTCCATAACTTTGTTTGCTGTACCATAAGTATGGAACAGTTTTTCACTATATCTACACAGAAAAACATTTAAACATTCCAACGGTATCAAATTTCAAGGACAAACAAGGTAGCCAATTATAAAGAATAACAAAAGGAATCTGAGGCAATTTGCCCACTTTGGATCACGTTTTGTGACCTTGAGGAAACTTGGAGGTATTTCTTAGTAAAGTAACCAATCTTTAGGAAGAGATATCTTGAGTTAGGAATGGAGGTTTAATACGGGGGTTGGATGACATGTAATGAAAATTTTTTATCTTTCATATAAGACCCCTACCAAATGCCACCAGACAATGCCTTTAATTGCCTTTGTACCAGTGTGAAAAGTTTAAGATGATACAACCTGTCTGTATGAGATAATTTTTCAATCCAGGTACATATGTTTGGTGGCTCCTCACTGAACTGCCTCCATTAAATTGTCTTCCCCTTTGTTTATGGGTGACCATGCTGAAAGGCCATTGTCAAGCATCACCATTGCTTTATAGAGTACAAAAAGATTTCCAGAATCCAGATATCTGAAAGTTCTCCTAATTATTCCTACGATATTATTGGCTTTGTTGACCACTGTCAAAACTTGTGCCTTACTTGTATAGTCCTAATTATTAAAAAAAACTTTAACTCCTGAATCTTTTTCCTGAGTTGCTAAATTGCAATACTTGTTGCTGCCCTATACATGGTACTGAAAGTCAGGATGAGAATTGCCAATTCTTAAAACTCTGGCACGTGTCATGGTGAAAAGGCAGTTGTCACTCTTCATTCCAGTTATACAAAGAGTTAAATTTGTGTTGTGTTGAAGGATTTCGTGATCATGTAATGACTATTTCCTTATCCTGTAAAGCTCACATTATGCGAGTGTCTGCCATGAGAATCTTAGTTTTCTCACCTGCAAGATTGCCTTCTATTGTGGGTATTGTACTGCTCCGTGTGCTTAAAAGTTGGATTATTTGTCTCACTTGTCTGTCGGTATTTGCATATCACTCATCATTGGTTTATCTCCTTTTGTACAGTTGCAATGACCAGAGCATGCTGTCTCCAAAGGATTGTTTGTGTTGCTTGGATATACACTTAACAGTTTCGTAATTTGTGCTGCATTAGTTACAGTCGCACCTATCTTGTGTGATGACATATTAGCTTGGGCAATGTTTTTAAATCAAGCAGGTAGCTAATCAAGCAGGCAGCTACAGATCTATAAGAGACTGGATAATATCTCTGTTGGAAAAATTTTCTTAATTTTGTATTATTACGCCCATGAATATTTACATGCAACACTCCGATGTGGAGTCAAGTAAGTCATTAATAAAGATCAAAAACAGCATAGGACCCAACATACTTCCTTGAGGGATGCCACTAGTAATGCTGACTCAGTCAGAAACATGGCCCTCCACACTTGTGCATTAAGCATGATTTGCTAAAAAGACTTTTATCCAAAGTACTTTATTATACCATAAGACTCCAGTTTCAAATTTATTCACTGGCGAGGGACTTTATCAAACCCTTTCATGAAGTCTGTATATATACAAAGTCAACATTGCCTTCATATTCTAGAATTTGTGCCTGGTCTTGGAAATATGATTTTCCTACACACACACACAAAAAAAATATTGATAAGGAGTAAAATATTTCCTGCTACCATACACTAGTTTTTTGGAAGATGACAGGTTTTTATTTCCAATGTACAGTACTTCATTCGGTTCCCCTATTTACATGCACCCGTAAGTGTTGTGTGTTCCTTGTCTACATATGTACATTAGTGGGTGTTTATAATGCCTACAGGCTACATCTACTCTTTTAAATGCACCAAATACAACCATCATTGGAAGATGGTAAAATCTCATGTGACAATTACTGTCGATGTGATTTGATTATGTGTTGGAGCCTGCTATTAACATTGCTCAGTACTCTTTCAGTGTTGTGATTCAATTATTTGGAATATAGGTTATGTGATTGATGGTTTCCAAGGTTCCATTCATGTGTACATAATTGGTATTTGTATGTGTGTTGTTAAAACACCTAAACGAGCTGACAGAGTGACATTGAAAAACTGACTTGCAGATATTCATTAACTTAAATGTGGTCTTTGAAAAAAGGGTCTAAGCTTAAATCAAGTTTTGATATGTGAGAGGGGTACTTATTCTAAGCGTTCTGGTGACATTTGCATTGAAATCAGATGTGTGGTGATTAAGATATTAGCAGGTAAAGTTGTCTTATTTTCAACACGAAGTGAACTTTAAGGAAGCACATATGACATCATAGCCTCACATTAATGAGCAGTCTCCTGTTTGTCTTTGACTTTGCAACCAATTTTCTCTTCCATAATCACATGTTGTCAGAATGTGATTGCATGAGAGGCATAAGAGTAATTTTACAAAATTCACATTCCACATGGGGAGATCCTATCCCTATTGATATTAACTTCAAGGTCATCACAATAGACTGAAAAAACAAAGGAAACAAAGTATTTCTCATCAATGTGAGGAAGTACAGTATATAACCCCTGCTTGCCTCAAGCTTGCTTTGGGTCACAAATGTAGTAACACCATTTGCTGATATCATGAGTATTACTTGTCTGAAATGGAAATTACTATGTTTTTTTTTTTTTTGCTTAAACCCTTCCTTTAAATTAATATAGGACTATTTGGCAAATTGATTGTACATCATATGTATAAAGGATCAAATTTTGAATTTTATGCATTTTCTTCCTCTTTCTCATTTCAGAATTTTCGCTAGCAACAGTCCCTCCAGAGAATTCCCACAGGGTAGATGAAGGGGATCCAATTGAACTTTTGTGCAATGTAAATGAAAATAACATGTACTCATCACTAACATGGTCTCACAATGGGAAAGTCCTGTTTGAAAGACAAGGTAAGTTGTTCTTCCCTTCATGAATGCAAGTTTGAAATTATTTGAGATATACAAATGTATTATGGGAAAGGATGGACTTTTGCCACACCATTATCAATATAGTAAGTCATTTGTGGTAACATATTCTATTAGCATACACAGTCTTTGGGTGATACTCATAGTTTTGACATCAAGTGTAAGGATAAAGTGATTGGTATTGAATAAAGTAGGATGTTTAAAGCAAATTTCTCAAACTTGGATCACAAAATTTTAACAGTTGTTTTGCTTGATACAGTAAGAAAAGAAATTGGTCGCTAGACACTTGATGGAGTGTGTACACGAATGCACAGAAAGTGTCTCTGAAGCCTTAGGCTGTACCAACGAAACTGCAGTTACTTGACAAATGACACAATGTGAAGTTTTAAAGGACGTTTTCAATGGTAGATGTAAAGTCAGTGTCCTTTACCTGTAGCAAAGTCACAGAAGAAGGCAAGGCCACTTTTGAACAGTTGAGAAGAGTTGGATTTGCTTTTGGAAAATACATTTGTAAAGCACATCACATCTTAGAAAAAAAGAAGAAAAGGGGTCTTGGAAATGTGGTCATCTAATGAAGATGAATCCAAAATTAACAGCATATATTTACAGTGTGGTTCAAGGGTACTTATTTAAGTTGGCAGTAGTTTTTACACTGTACTGCACCACATATAGGTTAAAGTAGTATTGTAAGCAAGGGTGTAGCTAGGTATTCATTCATGGTTTACTGTACAATGAAGTGTAATGATAACAAAGGTGAAAACAAATTTATATAAAAGGCTGTTCCATAAAGTCTATCTGGAACTTAGTCACTACTTCAGACCCTTCTTCACTTGTCAAGTATAGAATCTATCCTGCCATTTCCCTGTGATGATATACATGTAGCAAATCCAGTAAAGTCAACTTTTCATGAACATCAAGCTTAGGAGACCATAATTTACAACTGCTATAAAACTGTTTGCACCTTTTAATGAATAATGCAGAAGAGTGCTGTAATTTGAAAATTTTACCTAAATATGACTTATGCATTTTACCTAGATGTTTATTAGTGATCACAAAATTGATTGACATACATCTGCCTACCATTGACCTCAAATAATATCAAATGTACTTCCATGTCTTATGTACATTTTAGTGACGATACCTTGTTCATTATCAAGTCATAGGCCTAATTATTACAGAAACCTACATTAAGGCTTTTGGTAAGGTACAGCAATACAAATTTAACTGTTTGATGACAGTCCTTTAAGTGCAAGTCTTCAATTTTTAATCACATTAGCCAAACTTATTTGTCCTGTAGATACACCCTTGGTACTCAAAGTTTTTTACAATGATAACCCCAATTTTTACTTCATCTCAAAGTTGTGTGCACTAAAATGTGAAACTATGTACAGTAAGCTCTGGTCAGGCATCAGTTGGCTCATAGTTTACTACCAGACTGCCATCAGAATGCCTCCCAGATTGCTGAAAGTGGCACTTGTACAGTACCAGGCCTCCTTGTAAGCTGCATGTGAACATTCTTTTGTCTTCCCACTATTTGGTGACCCTTTGAAAAAGTTAAGGGTTTCAAGTGTCATCAACATTCATTTCAGTCATTTTTTCTACAGTTTTTAGTATACACAATAACAGACTGAGGGTTATCCACAGGAAGCTTAGCAAAGCTTATGAACATGGATAACCGCTTAAACAAAGAAAGTACAACTTCGTATGTTAAAGAAAACATCAAAAGGAACAACAAAAGACATTGAACACTGCCTTTAAAAGGCAAAGAATCTTCTTCTTTCATGATTTCAGTTCAGTCCTTTTTTCATGATCCACAGTGTGAATAAAATCACTTTATTTGACATATACTGTAGAGCCTACCTGTGGAGAACATCCGTAAGTGGCAAGTTGAATCCTCAGTGCTAGGAATATTTTAATCCACAGAAAGTTGTCAGTATGTATCTATTGTTTCAGCATGCTCTCTTGAGGATATACAGTATAGATATTTCTTTTCATGTTGAGTCTTTGTTAGTGACATAGAATTAGTTTCCCATGAATGGATCGTACAGATTTTGTTTTGTCAGCCTAATTCAGGGCTCCATATCTGCAGTTTGGCTTCACTGTAAAATTCATTGTTGGGCAATATTGACTTTTGACTCTCTGGATTAATAACTCAAGAATTGTTGCCATATTCTGTGACATTTTCACAATTTGATAATTTTCCTAAAATGTATCCTCCATGTACTATAATATCCTTGCGAGGAATTAAGACTGCATTTCTGCAAAAATAATTTAACAAATTATTTTGCATACTTTTGCAATTTGATGATTTGTTTTTTGTGATCCATTCCAGATCAGTTTAAGAGAAAAGCAGAGTGCCATTAAAGAGAGATATAAAACTAAATCACCAAAATAACAAAATTTTCATATTATACCTGTATGTTTTCTCAAGAATTTTGATCATTTGGAAATTAAATACCATACAGTATCATCTAGTGGGAAGATATTGCGATGATAATGATTTGAGATGTTACCCAACATTACAAATCCTGTACAGAAGCAGTGAGATGTGACAATTGAGAGATACCTATGCTGGCTAAACTTTACCAGTTGGTTCTGTGATTGGATTGAAATGATGAAGTTGATCAAATTAATAGCAGTTAAACTAACAGCAACCATTGGCAGGTCAAGGTTTCAGACCTGAGCCTCATCAAAGTGAGGTGAACAGTTTGTCAATGTTTTGCAAGTAAACTGACCTTTTATTGAATTTATTTTAGACACAGCTCTTCAAATTGTAGTTAATGAAACTGTCGAGTAAATGGGTGATCACATCACCTAGGAAGTTGTAAAAACAGATAACAAAGTTCTACAAAAGATAATAGCACAATACACAAATAAAATAGAAAATTTAGTGCCTTGTATTTTGGGGATTTAAAGATTGAGAAGCATATATGATGGCACAAGTAGCATCGGATCATTTTAGTGTTTTTAGTGGTTGATGTTTGCAGTCACTTTGAAAGAAAACATAAATTTAGAATGTTCTCCAATACAGGGCTTGGGTGAAGCCAAGATTTTTGTAGCTTGTTAGGGTCTACAGGCACTCACAACCTTAGGAGGTAAATTATTCTGAAGGAAGTCACAACTCTCAACTTCCATCCTTTACAATGACATCTTAAATGTTTCTGTGAGTTAGAGTGGCTTATTTGATGGGGAATTAGTGATTGAGTAAAAAGTAAACAGAGTCCTGTTTTTCCAAAACTTAGAAAAGACCCCATGTAAGCTTTTCAGAACACACAAGTATTATATTTGTGCATGTTGTTTGAGTGTTCAAAAAATTTCACAGCTCCAAGTTATATGAATAGTTAGCATATCAGTAGTTAATTCCACCTTCCCCCTTCCTCTTGAATGAGCAAGTTGAACATACACGTCTCATATACTGTGTCATTTAAATGCTACAAACTTGTTAAAAACTTCCTGCTTAAAATTACTGAAATATGTATATCTTTCACACGAAAATTGAAAAAAGCTTCAAAACTGACCTGCGTACAGTATTAATACTCAAACTGCTGTGCTCCCATGTAATATAACTCTGATGATCAGAATCCACATGAATGTCATTCTCATTTATGTCAACAACAGTCAGGAACTTTGCTGATGTACCATAGGAAACTTTCTATTATTAGATGTATGTACACATCAAATTACCCTGGGGTGTTACAGTATTATTGATTTAGACAATAAAATGCCACTTTCAATCTGGTAAATGTGTTTCAAATGTTCTGATTAAAATATTAATACTCGGCTATAAATAACACAGGGATGTGGCATATCAGAGCTAGAACTTGAAATACTGGAATAATCAGTTCCAATGAATATATAGAGAGAATATATTGCAACTAAAAGCTCTTAGAAGATTTTAAATAATGTAAGAGGTCACAAGTGGTTTTAAAAGGCATGGCTTACAGTAATTTTCAGTCTGCTATTATTTCAGTGACTGATGTAACGCCACAGACTGTTATCTAGATCACATTCCCAAGGGTATTAAAAAATTGATTTGGAGAATGAAATTGGGACCATTGAAATGTCAGGTAATCTGTTACATCTGCTATTTTAAAATACATTTATTAGGTTATTAATACACCTGCAGGTTTAATTATAAATTACTGGTATTTCATCACAAAATATGGCATACTGTATGAAAGAACTTTATGGAATACTTAAATAGCTTATTGTCTCTGATTTACACAGGATTGCAGATAACAGCTAGATGTAAGATTTAAAACAAGTACCGATAATGCAAGAAGTCACAATCAATTTATTCCATGACTTGCAAGTGTATACTTATCTCAGTAATTAACATAAAGCCATGGAATGTGCTCTAGGTAGAATTTGGTAAAAAGGATTTAATTTTCAGCAAATCAACTGTGAAATGAAAGATTCTGTCAATATATTTATGATACATTTTTTTGGCGATCATCCCTTGGCATCTGCAGTAGCAATCTTGCAAAATATAATTTCACATTTGAGGCCAGTCTTGCCAGTGTGTGGATGGGGGTGGCTGCAGCCCATGAGAGAGATTGCACTTAGGGAGAACTCTTGCATTAGGTTGGTGTTCACAAGTGTATTTACATTGTAAAAGATGACTAACTCCTCAAGTAAAACCAAGTTTCAAGAAGAAGCTGTAAAGTGGGCTCATGGCGGTTGATGTAGTAATAAAACCCGACAGAAGAGAAAAATATCATTGTTATGTTTTAAAGCAGACAGACTGTAGCTGGTACTGTAAGAATTAGAGTGCAAAATTTCAATGCCATCTTATAGTTGAAAATTTAACATAAAAAAATTAAAGGTCCTGTTAGACCCATTTCTGGGAAGGCACCTCGGCACCAGGTAACAAAAGAAGGGTCCATCCTGGTTGCATAGTATTGTAGATATGCATTTACACACTTACACCAACTTTCTGTAGCACCACATCTTCTTCTGTGGTGTCCCCCAATCATCACATCTTGGTGGCACCACTTGGGCTACACTATAACCAGTCCAGGAGAATCTCCATTTTCGGAGATACTAATTGTCTCCAAAAATGGAGACAATGTACGCAAAGTGTTTGATAAATATTCAAAGCCTTATTCTCCTAACAGTCGTTGTTGCCGCACACACAAGTGTCTTAGTAACAGTGTGGTTAACAAAGCGAATAAACAGTTGTTTCGTAGAACACCGTCTCACTGCACACTGAGGTGCGAATAGATTACAGTACATGTACTTACACTGGTAAGAACTTACCCTCTGTGTGATTTTGATTGCCGTCAGTTAATTTGTGTTCTCTTTTCATAACAATTCAGCCACACTGCTTCAGTTAAGAGTTACGTGGAATATGTATAGTCTGTGTAGTGTTTAACGTTAGCACTGTTACACACATAGCAGCTTTGTATAGGGTTGAGCTTCTCGCGGGCAGGATTTATATTTGTGTCTTTTTCTGGGAGTATCTACATTTGAGATTGTGAGTAATTATAATGGTTTAAGCCGGCCATGGTATCTTTTTTAATGCAATATACAGGGCCTTCAAACTAGGACTTACGGTTTACACTCGCTTTCATTGCGAACACCAATTACCGATCACACATAATTATGGTGTGTGAGGCGGCTGTACTATGTCTATTAATGAGGGTCATTGAGAGATGTCAATGCTTTAATCGATATTTTCTCAAAATTCTCACAGTGGACTCCCAATAAGTGCACGGATAAATTGTAGATAAGATACTAAGGACCACGAATTATCAAGTTTTTGACTGTCCTAGGCACGTACTAATTTTCCAGGAGGGTTTCAAATGTAAAGCCTTTTGTTTTTTATTATCCAAACCATATAGCATTGTGGGTAAATTTAAAATGGCGGTAAAATTGTCTCCGTTTTCGGAGACAATTGACTATCTCCGAAAACTGAGAATCTCCCGGACTGATAACTGAAAAGTTGCTGATTCTGTTTCTGAATAAGACATAATTGCAGTCATTTTAATGATCGTGATATACAGTGGAAGAGTTACCAAGTTGCACAGTTTCATGTGAAATTTCAAAAAGTCCCCTTGTCCCCTCCTGAACCCTCTCCCCGTCACTGCTTTGAAGCTCACACATACCTTCGGCACATGTGGAACCCCCTTTTTTAGAATCCTGCGTCTGCCACTGATCTAATTTATGAATTCAGCTTGGTAACTTGCAAAATAGTGAGGATAGTAAGAAAGTTATTTAACGACAATTTTAGTGGCATTTTGAAAGTCCATTCTAGGCTATAAAATGAACAAGACCAAGTTTTCTTCACATTAGTCATATCTACAATACTATGCAACCAGGATGGATCCTTCTTTTGTCACAGTGCTGAGGTGCCTTCTCAGTCAAACATCAGATTGCAGTTATAAATTTTTACAGTAAGTTTGAAGATGGTGTATTCTTGACAAAAGTAGACGTCTAGTTTCTTCAAGGTTCAAAATTTATTGCCAGCCGATTGCTTCCGTAAATCGTTTAAAATTAGTATTTTATTTCACACTTGACCCTAGTGAAGCATTAAATAGCATTTATTATGGAGACTTCAACTTGAAATTGGAGGAAATACTCTAAAAGAGTGTCTGTGTTTCATTCACATGTGTCAAAATTAAAAAGCTCTTTTTAAATAGATTGCTTGTCTGACAAGTATTGATTTCCCAGCATTCAGTGCACTTCTTGTAGATAAAATGTGTTATTACATCACTCAGACTGGAATATTCAGACTTCAAATTCAAAGGCACAGTTTCCTTTATTCCACATAGTTGAAATTTTTCCAAAGTGGTTTTGCTCCCATCTGATCATTCAATTTAAAAAAGTATTTTTTTCATGCATTAAGTAGAACAGGACAGGTGTTCCACTGGCAGTATATTTGAACTTTTTCTGTGGTACCCATTGTACAGTACTTAGATGGGTAGAACTTGCCATAGAAGTATGCATGAAGCTGGATTCTCGTCAGTTGTTAAATTGTAGTTCAACAAAACATAAGGTCACTAAATGATGAGCATAATGTTCAGTACACTTTGTCCAAAGCAAGGCCTGACTTTGACCTGCAAGAGGGCATAAAGCAGATTCAACATTCTCGGTCTCTAATAATGACTGGAAGTTCACTTTTGTTTGTTTTTCTATAGTGCAATTTTAAGGTGTACAGTACGTCATTGTGTTGTCAGATCAGATTGCCAAATATGTTTGTGAATTTCAAGTATTGCTTAGCTCATATTGCCCTATCTGTATTTGAAGTACCGTAGACTTTGGTTGTAGTTGAATGTTGCTAAGTACTGTACAGTGCTACTGGGACCTTTTTTTTACTTTTAATATGCCCCCCCCCCTCCTCCTTTCCAGGCCCCTGCATTGGTTGTACTGTACACACTGTAGGCTTATTTGTGCCCCAGTAAGTCCATTTAATTTTTGTGTGTGTGTTTAAACAGTGATTACAAAACTTAACAATCCATGCCTGGAAATGATACATTTCTAAAATATTGTTTGTCAAAATAAAGAATTATTTTTAGGCAAGTTCTTAGGAAGTGTGATGGCATTTCTTGGGGAAGAAATTTCGACAAATATTTTCTGCATATTGCACATCAAGCCATCAACCATTGGCAGATAGATAGTGCTCCCCGCCGGAAGTAGGAAAATGCAAAAACATTTGGAACCCCTGTAGCAGGAGGATTACTTCCTTCCATAAACAGTCTTTACCAGTTGGAATTGACTACCAAGTGGGTTTGATGTAATCAGGAAAATCACTATGGTTATGAATACATTTAAATAAAACTTTGACCAGCTTATGTAACATGATGAGATATGATCAGTACTTGATAAATTATTCCCTGCAATATTTGGTATAAAGTCATAAGGAAAAGATGAATAGCCAGTTTACAAATTGCTTCACAATAAGTGCAAGGCTGGAAGTCCAGAGTGGCTGATACTGTAATGCACTTTTAATACTTAATTCATGCAACTTTCAGTGATGTCATGCAGTGAAGATAATGTCACCCTATGGATATTAGGTTCAAGTCATAACATTATGAACTTGACCAGTTTAGAAAAAATCCTAAGCGGAAATGAAAGTTATTGAGTGATATGATTTCTTGAAAGCTCTGTCAAGAGGAAGAGTTTTATATGGAGTTATATTAATTACTTTTTATGCTAGCATAAGGGCAGTACATATGAAGATTTCACAATGGGAGGAGATTTTATAATGGCTGTGTACTCAGTTTGGATGACTGCAATATTCTTGGAGTCTGGTACCTCTGGTCCTAAGGACCATAACCCCTGAAGTGGTGTCACAACATGATGCAGGAACATATAACAACAGTTATACATAGAGCCAGTAGCTATCTATCTTAAATGAATATTGGTACACCAGTAAAGCTTATTGGTGAGAATATTAGTGCTTGTAAGCTGTCCAACAACTGAGGTACTTTAAAAAGAGAAAATGCATTCATCCCAATCAGAATTAGTATACCCCATCATCCTAATTCATGAGTAGCTCTTTTTAATAATATGACAATATTTTTGTTACTAAATTGTTAAATTCATGGAGAATAACTCCTTTACCTTTTGTTTGTAATATTTATGTTCAAAGACATCTTTAGAGGACTTTTAAGGCAGATAAGAGGAGATTTGCAAGAGTTATTTTATTTTTCAAAGCAATTTTGGGGCAACTGTTTATTGCCTTTTAAGTGTGAGTGCTGGGAAATCTGAGCAGTCAACTGAAGAAGAACAACTAGTGATTAAATAAAGATCAAAAGAGCCAGTTTTGTTTACTTCATTAACATATTGAAATTTGGAAAACAAATTTATACAAAGCCCAAAATATGATTTTTATACATCATTTTGACAATTTATCTATTTTGAAAACTCCCCTGGGTGTTGTGATTCCAAAGAAGTGGGGTCACTACCTGTATGACTTTGGGCATCCCACTCTGAAGTAGATTGAGTCAAGGAGCACACACAAGCCTGTCACACAATGAACAATATTGTGAAATGTTCCCTGATGTATGGCATGTGAAGTCATGCCACGCAGCATAAACTTTTAAAGTACCATTCCACACAAACATTAAATTTATGATGTAGGTGCTTGCAATTCTCCATTAAAGTTTTGTAAACAACTAATTTGTAGTATGTAAATTATGCAACATACTGTGTGCAGTTTAGGTCATGGCATTGTCAGTGAATAGAAATTTTACTGTACGTAACTACAGTTACATAACTTACATTTCATTTTATGCCCTCATGTGGCAGATAATGGGACAGCTCCCCACCCCACCCCTTCATAGAACTGTCAGAACCACAATTTTTGTCAGTTCCTTTTTCAATATACACCTCTTCAAACTTTGACCATTTCAGAGATACAAATTCTTGTTTGTTTTGTTTTGTTTGACTTCTAAAGGCATAAGTTAATACCCACAGGGAATGAGAAGTTATATATTCCTAAGTTCTATGGCTCTTATGCATTCATGTTAAGGAACCATTCATGAAGAAAATTGGTGGAAAAGTTTTGACAGTGTGGATGAATGAGAGGCTGCAGTGTGTGGTAGGTAAAATCTGCTTGCTCAAGCTTATTTTGGGTTGAAAATCTAATAACTTCATTTAGCTAATATCTCCAGAACCACACATGGGAGTTAAATGCAAATTTTACAAGAAAACTTGTACATTATTCAACCTTAAAGGCAATAGACAGTTGCCCCAAAATTTTCTTTGCAAAATCAGCCAACTCTTGCAAATCTCCCCTTATTGCATTATAAGCACCTCTGAAGACATTTTGAACATAGCCTATTAAAAACAATAGGTAAAGCAAGGAGAAATTCTCCTTGAATTTCACAATTCAGTAACAAATATATTGTTACATGATCAAAATTGGCCAGTCACAAACTAGAGTAACAGGGCCCACTCACTCTGATTGGGGTGACTGCCTACTCCCTTTAACATAGGCCTACTAAAAATAAATTTCAGTAATCCTTTAAATGGCACATGTGCACAGCATACAACAGGGCTTGAAATAAGCTTGAAAAAGGGCACAGCCAAATTGAGCAAATTGGCTGTTGGTCTATGTTATTTTGTAGGACATTGACTGAGGGACACCACGGCCATCAGGAAGGGCTCGACAGCCATGGCTGTTGGTTCTGCTGGTTATTTTGAGCCCTGATACTGTATAATAAATATGTGCTGGTTTTTATAATATACAACAAAAAGAGATGTTTGATACAGAATGTGGTTGAAAAACTAGTAAAGTGTCCAAACAATTGATTTAAAGAACACTTGGAGACCACTGCTTGAAATGTACTTTGCATGCTAAGAGAATTGTATTGTTTTCAAGGACCAATTGTATGGTAAAAGTAATCTGATTTTACATCATACCTGCATTGACTTAATATGTGGTATACCTTCAACATTCATCTCTGACAGTAAGAATTTAAAGTCCTTACCAGAATGGCTGGTTTAAGTGCATACTGAGTACTGTACTGTACTACACCCAGGATTTGTAGCGCTTAAATTTAGTACCTACAGTAGTACACAGGTTTTCTACCCACTACCTTGTCACAGTTGGGCTTAATCAGGCAGGGATTTGCTGGTTGGCAATTTCTGGACCAGGGACCACATTTGCTCATCTTGGTATCTCATTACAATTAATTACTGTTCTAAGTGGTGTTGACTGTAGGGCATATCTTTCACCTGACGTAATCATTGTGAGAGCTGTTTAAAATATCTACAAAGGTAGAAAAGTACATATGAGCAACACCCTCATCATGGTCTGGATACCCAAGGAGCGCAACGTTCCAATTTTATAGCAAGTTCACAGTTGATATGATTCATGATGGATACTACTGTATGACCAAGTGCTTTACAGTACAGTACTTGCATTCACTTAAAATCAACATCAAGACATCTAGACAGTAATGTCTAGATCATACCATCTGTTTCTCATGTACAGGACACTTCTAATCTGAAAAGTTACTTCAGTTCACATGCATGTTGCCTTAATGACTGAAGGATGTGAACTTCTTTAGCTTACTGTTAATATGCAAGTGGTAGTTTGGTATTATGTGGAAATTTGCTGCACTCTAAATGATTATTGAAACTATTAAATCATGTTCAACAAGATTTCACTGTATTGATTTAATATAGTGTGCTGTATACTATAGATATCAGGTCTAATAAGTTTTGTTCAGCAGATGCATCTCTCCATTTATATAGTATATGTGTCATTTTTGGACTTTTTTCATGTATTGACATTTTCTAATATGCATTCTTTTTTAATTGATATCATTTGAAAGAAATTCTGCTCGGTTGAAAAAAGTCATGGTTTGGAGATAAATTGAAGCATAATGGGCGAAAGTTAAAGTGCTACAGTTGGGTAGTGTAGCTTCCTTGCAGGTTCATGATGATAATTATGTAAAGATGGGTACTTGAGTTTAGTAGCCCTTTATCAGAGGCAGAGGCAATGTCATGGGAGATCCAGTGTACATTGCATATTTTGCTATGCGTGTTAGGTATAGATACCACCAATGTATGCAAAAATTAAGTGGGTCTGATCAGAGGGGGGACTGATTTAATGTTGATATTGAGGGGCATTATTTTGGGGTTCATATAATACAGGTTTTTGAGTCATTATTATGCACTTCCAATTATGATATTACAAAAGAAAATTAGCGAAATGTGACCTTGAAAAAGGTCACAACCACAAGAAGGAAGTACATGGGCATATCTGACAGCTGTGTGAACTGCTCTTACAGTAAATGCTCAACTATAAATATCTGCAAGTGAATTCAGTTTGAAATCAGAGCGTGGTGCCAGGAAATTCCTGAAGGGAAGGGGGGGGGGGGGGTGTCAAGCTCACCAACAGGGAACCAGCAACCTGAAGCTACAACAGGTTGTGTAAAATTTGGCAAATCCAGCATGTTCTTATTAAAATAATCTGCTCTCCTTTAATCAAGGCAGACACACTGGTAACAGCTGGTAGGACAACTTATCACTGATACATACTAGCCATCCCTGGTAGGGGAGAAAGGGGGCATCATGGGCCTCCCTCCCCCTCCACTTGGTGTTTCACATCCTGTACTGAATGTATGGATTTCTGGCTAGAAACTGTACTTGAAGTTTGTGCCAAACTTGATGCCACACAAACTATTGGAATTTCCTAAGATGTACATGAAGTTTTCCATAGGAAAATTGATGAAAAAGATAAAGTGGCACAGAAAAAGTCAAGGGTATAATCATAAAATTTTAATGTAAACTTGACACTGCAGCAAAAAAAAAAAAAAAAAAAATGGCAAATCCTTGTCCTAAAGTGCAATAATTTAATTTGAGAAAAACAGAAGCCATCGATCCATTGCCATAAATTGAAATAAAATATGGCGTAAACGTAATAAATTATTAAAAGTGGTTGGAATTAACTGAGGCCTGCAAGAGTTGGAGTTGGTTATACTGTGCATGCCAAGTAAAGCCTGATGCACATGGGAGTTGCTTTTTGAAAATATAGCAACTCCCTGGATACGTACCCAGCAGGGCATAATCAGGGAGTTGCTATTTGACTGGAGATTTGTCTTCAGAATCTCTTTGAAGTCACCAAGTTACCGACATGTAACATAACACTTATGAAAACAGCTAGGTGCAATTAAACTCTGTGTGCGGTAGCTAATTTGCATATGCTGCACACACTGTACTAGAGCGCTGGCTTCGGCTCTCCGTGTAAACAGCAACTAGCCTAGTAAGAGTAATCTCGATGTGAGAACATGTATACATAATGGTCTACTCACCTCATACAGTGGAATGTTAACTACAGTCTGGGTTACCCTGATTAGGTTTCGCCATAGCTGCGTAATACAAGCTGCATGCTTTGACTGCACACACTAATAGAACAAACACTTGCCGTAAAGACAACGAGAACTAAAAATAAGAGCAGAAAAGACCACAAAATCAACATAAATCACTTAACTTATTGCCCATTCACATTTCTACCTAAAATAATAACGGTGCTGAACTGAAAAAGGTTATTTTTCTGTCCCGATAAAGACTTTGCAGAATTGGTATATGGCATTATGGACTAAAAGTAACGTTAAAATTTCTGTTAGTGCCGCTCAGCAAAAACACGCCAAAATTCTTCAACTTCAGTAACCATGGAAACAAATGGAAATTTTGCTAAATCTAGGCCCCGAAAAATGCTCTTTTCGGTAAATTGGCACTTGGTGCCACGTTTTTTCTCTTTGTGAAATGTACGTATGAAAACATAGCTATAGCAATGAATCGCATTTTCTGAACGTACCGTGTAGGTATACCTACACAGTACATTCAGAAAATGCGATTCATTGCGGAAAAGCATGAAAATACTCAAATCTGAGGGCTTGAAATTGCAGTTTGACCACCACTTTTTGTCACAATATGATTTTTAGGGTTCAACAAAAAGGGAGGAAAACTTATAAACTTAGAAGAAACTCTGAAAGAAAAGGCACTTACCCATCGATAGATTTATGTCCAAGCTTGAACTGCACATACAGTATATTACAACTGCAACACCTCACTTATTTTCTACTGCGCATGGTATAAAAATAGGGAGAGTCCCATTAGATCATCGGTTTCTGTACAGAGCAATGGTTTCAATACCAGCTCAACCGATAGAGGGCGGTTCGAGCTGTCGGTAACATCCTTGTCTTCAAAGGATATTTTACAGGTCCCCTGGGGAGCCTGTCCTTGGTTAAAATTCAAAGAGTTTGCAAAGGCAGGATTGTGTGTCCTGAGGTAGATTTAAGGACAAGGTTCATAAAATTTTTGAAGACAAAATAATCTCCAGTCAAATAGCAACTCCCTGGCATAATGTAGGTACCTGTGTAGTGTGTTTTCAGGCTTCACAAGTTTTCACTGCAAGGGAGATAATTATTGCAGGCATGCAGCTACTGCGTGCAGGCCAACAGTTGGATTGCATTTTATACTACATTCCGTATGGCACAAAACTCTTGCAGTTGTTGAATCACTGACTTTCCCGCCAAGACACTTTATATTCAAGTATTTCCCATAAATGCTTGAAAACTCATAACAAACTGCAGGCTTCCATAAAAATTATCAGCTGTGACTTTCCTACTTTTGCCTATGGGAGCACAGTTCAGAGGCAGGATTCACAAAGAGTACCTATGCACAAAAACTTGCATATGTCAGACTTACAAAGGTATCTTGCTTAGTCAGTATTCACGAAAGGAAAAATTCTTATTTTGTGTAACTTTACACAAGCTTCAGAGTTGCTGTAAGTAGAAAAAGCCATGTAACACACACAGAGACACGTTGTACAGAGTAGTTGTGTATGGCGTAGGTGTAAACAACAGAAGACCATGCGCATAGTTTTAACAATAACAGTCTATATAATCAGCTCGAAAGTGTGACAAAACAAGATGCAACCGCACACTTGATTGGCTCATATGCATTTCTTGCAGTTACGCAGCATATGTTTACGAACTGCATTTAAGCTATTTATGAGAATTAACTTAAAGTTTCTATGCAGTGCATATTAGTATTGTGACTTACACAAGAACAAACACAAATGTTAATGAATCCCACCCCAGGTGGAGTAGTGAGCACAATTGATTGACACAAACATCTTCCACAAAATTGCTTTTCAGAGCTTGGACAATATGGGTAGTAACATGATAGACCCCAATTAGACTAATGGAATGGTGGGGCTTAAGAAAGAGCTAGTAGCACAGCATGTAGGCTAGATCATCTTTTCACATATGCACAGATAGAAAGAAATGGAGCTTTGCTCAAACATGAATAAAAAGTATTTTTGTGAAAGGGAAAAGGGTTTTTGGGAGGACAGCATGTTGATTTTACACTTTCTAATAGAAATATTGATGATACTATAATACAGTATCACATTTGATATAATTTCACATTCGGTTCTTTGTACATGATATCTGTATATATGGTCTGTATGTTGTTATGAATGCATACATCTTATATCTAACATTTTGCCATGATTCATTATTCATGAATGTTTTCTTTACTGTTAAATAATGTTTGCATTTTTCCCTTCTTTCATCATTCAGCATTTCTAGCATCCAATGGGCCATGGCCCATTAAACGTCCAGCTAACTCTAGTGGTAAATGCCTGTTCACCACTCTGCATCATGCAGTTTTTCAGTGTATTAATGCACTTCTTGTAGTTTGTGTTCTCGTCAGGGACAGATCCAGAAATATCCACCAGAAAAGGGGTGAGAGGGGGGGGGGGGAGAGCTTGAGATGGGCAGTTAGAGATTATGGTAAATGGTGACTTTCTCTTGGAAGTGACTATTTGCTTCAAAGTTTCATACTATACTTCATGCAAAATAAGCCATTTGCCCACCCTTTCCCCCACAAAAAGGGCATAGAGTGGCTGTGGTACTACTCCAATGAGGAACATTAATCAGGAGGACATTCTGGCAATCAACTTTTCCATCCATAAGTCCTTTACATGAGTTATAAAAAACAGCAAAATTTGATCACAAATTTTCTGTGAATCAAAAATTTGGGGAAAGTTTTCTCGTTGAAGGAGGTTTTCCAAGTCTTTCCTTTCCTGGATCAGCTCAGGACTGTTTTTCTGCATGCTCAGTGTTTAACCCCTTCGTTTCATATATTTTTGTACCAGAGTTCAATTGTATTTGTAGTCTATGGATAGAATGCATGTTTCCAAGTTGTGCATGAAGCTGTGTAAGAGACAAAACTTGGTTTTCCAGTGATAACCCAGGCTTCGACAAATTCTTTTTTCATTACTTGTCCATCGGGCTAGCTGTTCTCTTAGTCTACTTGTCCGCATGAATATCTACTCGTCCACTTTTAATAGGCCTTTAAACTCCTTTGTGGAGGAGACTTCGCAAGGGTACTTGCCTGGCGGGCTATGATATTGAACATGCACTAGCCCGAGTAAGTTTTTACTTGTCTCGGACTGTCGGGCGGGGGATTTGTCGAAGCCTGGATAACCTATTTATGGAGTCAAATGACCTTTGCAATGGAAATAATGGGAACCAGTGTTAGAGCCCAGATGTGCGACTGTGTTATTCCCACACCTGAGTTGGAATGCCCATCACGAAAATAAATGACTGGGGGTAATTCTCTCACCTTTTAGTTGCCTAAATGAGCCAGCTGTATGACAGAAAAACCTGTAAATGTATTACAAGCCTACAGAACTTAAAACAAGTCTCAAAAAAAAAAAAAAAAAAACATTTAAAAGGCAGGAGAACCCCATGGAAATCATGGGAACCAGTGTTCGAGCTCAGATGTGTGATTGCATTATTCCCACACCTGAGTCTGAATGCCCATCACAAAAATAAATGCCTGGGGGTAATTCTCTCACCTTTTAGTGGCCTAAATGAGCCAGATATATATATGACAGAGACACCTGTAAATGTATTACTGTACAAGCCTATAGAATTTAAAACTCAAAAAAAAAAAAAAAAAACATTTAAAGCAGGGTTCGCAAAATTTTGCCAGTATAGGCTCAACTTTGCCTATGCTATAGTGTGTTAGGCTAAGTGGCTTGTGTGAAACAAGCATTTGCTGCCTTCAGGATCGTAACTAAAGAAATGCAGCACTTGTTTTCAGCATAATTACTGCAGAATAAAATGAAACTGACAGAGGAAGGGTTTTTCACCTCAAAATATTGATGAAATCTGAAGAGGGTGACTATCAGCTCCTACTGTAGGCCAGCTATGCTGATGCCAGGGCCCAGTGGTTAGAGCATCCGACTTGTAGCCGGATGGTCTAGGGTTCAACTCCTGGCCGGGTCATACCAAAGACTTTAAAAATGGAACCTACTGCCTTCGTGCTTGGTGCTCAGCATAAACAATGGAGTAGGGAACATAAGCCAGTGAGCCACAACTGGAAAAAAGGCCATGGTCGTCTCGACTTGAACCAGTTGGTTGGAAACTGGGACATTAAACCTCATCTAACCTAACCTAACCCAGATATACCTTTCCTTAAATCTTAGCCTACCCTGTACCTAAAGTTAGGCCTTCAGTACTTGACCAGCTAGATAGAACATGCCTTTGGCAGATGGGCAATATTTATATCATATACTGTCTCTAAATGTTACCAATGCATAACTATCAGTACTATTGCACTAGGTTCTAAGATCACATGCATTTGTACCGCATAGATTTAATTAAGGCTATCCTGAATAAGAGCCTAAGCTTAGCCTAGCCCTGCCTAAAATGAAAAGATAAGAGTGTTCGCATAATATGGAAGTTCATATTGGTTACTACTATTAGTGCTACCATTAGCATTCAAAAGATCTGTTTTCTGCCAACCTCAGATGTGCCTAAGTATTTCATGCTAGAAAAAAATTTTGCAGTGTTTTAAAAGCGGTTAGATGTCCTTGAAAAACCAAGTTATACCTTGAAAAGTCTTTGAAAAGTGCTTGAATTTTACCTTGAGAAAAGTGTACGAACCCTGTAAAAGGCAGGAGACCCCTTCCTTACCCCACTTCCATTTCATTTTCTAACAAGAAAATGGGTGGTACTGTATATATACATAAATAACAAACAAAAACTTTAACTTGTTTTCTGCCTCCATATGACCTGAAAAATAGCTCCAACATAATTTTTTTTATTTTTATTTATATTGAATGGAGTTAAGTTTGAAGTAAAAAAGTTATCAATTTGTGCAAAAAGCATTATAATAAATACATTAGCTAGACTTCAATTTTTAAAAATAAATTCGGAACAAATTTTCCAGTTTCAGTTGAGAGCACAACTCTACAACATAAGAAAAAGAAGGAAAGACCTCAGCCCATTTTAGTTCCATTTTCATGCATATTAGTTCTGTTGAAAAAAAACCTGTCTCTGTCTCTGACAAAATAAAAAATTTCCACCTTGGAGAAACATGTCTATTTATTTTACATGGTCCTCAGATGTCATGGGAATTAGTGCAAACGTGAGAGTTTCCTTTTTCCTTGTCAGAAGAAGTCAGGGAATGTGATGGCCCAAATTATGAAGAAGTCGTTGTGTTTAATGTTCTGTTGCATGTCTAAACAGCATATCCCCTAGATAGTTGGCTTCAAGGTAAGGTGGCCACATGGAAACACATTAGGTTGCACTCAGTTGTACTGGAATGTTTAAAATGTCTCTGGGATAGTCAGGGAAAAATCAGAGTACTTTGCTCGCATGAATTGCATGCTGGGATTTCTGGAATAGTAAATGAGGAGTTGAGCACACTTCACTGGCAGAAGGTCACTCTTAAACTAACACAGGGTTTGCAAGGTCTTTGCAACTTTATAGCACATGCCAAACTGCAGTTGAATATGGCCATTCAGGTTAATATTTTCTAAAACTCCTGCAATTGATGACATCACCAGTTTCATGCATAAGCTGGATGAGTGTCATACTGTCCATCAACTGTCACTATTCAAAGGTTCTGTTTTTACATCTATGTGCTTTATAGCCTGTCTTTGCCTGTTATGAACTAAACTGAGTGTTACCACTTGGGACAAATGGCCTATGAAACTTGGCTTCACAGAAGTGTAATCAAGTGTCACCTCCCTTTCAGAATTGGATTCAGTCAGAAAAAGTAAGTAGACCCTGGCTGCATTGGTGGTAAGGTGATGTACATGCTCTGAAGGTGTTGTTTCCTTTTGGTGTTATTTCAGGAACCCTGTATGAAATGCATGATATTTATGTAATGGGTGTCTCTAGTCACTTGTCAGTGGAGAAATATATCAAAGCACATTAGCTTGAAGGGAATAAGCAGACATGCACCCATACCTTATTTTCCAACTTCCGCTAAATTCTGCATGCATACCTCCTCTAAATGCTCCCTTACAAGAATCTGAGTCATACATCATTTGAGATTCCAGGTTATGGAAATTGAAAGGTGGGATGACTGCATTTTCCCCTTAAGATTATTTGCTTTTTGGAATATGCAGTTGGAATGTGAAAATGACATTGTCAGTATGGTATGTGATCCATTTGGTTGTATGGTATTTGTTTCACTTTAAAAAGGAAAGTAGGGTAGTAGGCATTCAATGTATTTGATGATTTATCGTGAATATTTATAAACTGATAATCTCTGTACCCTTAGTAGTGTATTACGTCTAAACTGAATACGAAAATGAAGGCAATAAAAATTCTAGTTGGATTATGCATATATATGTAGACTACATGTTGGCCAGGTATACATGTATCTTTGTACACACCTCTGCAAGCATCCAGTGACAGCTCTCTGCATAGGCAGTTGTAACAAATTTGTTTTTCACTTTCCCAAAGGAGGAAAAGTATCTGCCAGTAGGAGTACCAGGCAGATTATATCCTGCACTGCACATATTAGTTTGCTCACTGATCTGCCTTTTATAATTTAAAACAATCTCACTGCATAGTAGGGACAATGAGTACAGCATCTATAGCCATAGGCACTGTGCAGGATAATCCTCTCAGCCTCAAGGGGTTTTGTCAGGATTTGCCTGACAGGGGGTCAGCAACCTGAAGCCCCAGCAAAGGTGGCCAGTAGCCAAAATGATGTCAAATGTAAAATTTTCAATGCGCAAAGAGTGCTCAGAAATTTGTTGGCTTCTTTTAGAAAAAAGTTGAAAACTTGGAGTTTATACTGAAGAAATTTGAAAATTTATTTATTTTTATTGAAAAATGAAAGATTTAGGTTTTTGTTGGAGCAGATTTGGAAAATGTGGATTTTTAATTGAGAAAAGATAAAAAACTTGGGTTTTTATTGACGAAAATTGGAAAATATTGGGTTTTCAAAATCAAGCAGATCATTGCGGCGATTGACTGTCGATGGGCCTGATAACATGTAGGCTATATAACATAGTTTGGGGAAGAAAAAGAGAAGGGCTCAAAGAAGGAGCAGAAATTATGAATATAGGCAGGCATGCAGGAAGTTTGAGAGAAAGAAGAGAGGGAGCTATGGGCTGAAGTTTTTATCACTACTTTTTTGCAAGGCTCATAATAACTGGCAGCACATACAACCATGGCCATCAGACCTTACTTATGGCTGCGGTGCCCCTCAGTGAATGTCCTATGAAGTAACATAGACTGACAGCCAATTTGCTCATTTTGGCTGTGACTGTTTTCAGGGCTTATTTCGAGCCCTGTTTTTGGGATACTTTAAAAATGACTGCCCTTGACTTTTTGGATTTTTTTTGAAGTCGCACAATTTGTTCTAAAGAGCCAGTAGGGTGGCCAATGAATGGGGTTTGGGATTCTCACTTTGTGTCTTTGATGCTCGAGGTGAAAGGCCTCATTGGCCACACCTTACTAGAATGCAGCTATCCTAACTTTCCTTAAAACTCGTTTTCATACAACCAGCCATTTTTTTTTCATTCTGAGGATGTTCATACATGGTCCTGTTCATGTATGAAGAATCCATAATTATAGTATTGCATTTAGGTAGCAAAGTGTGATTGCCTTGATTGTCCTTCAGAAATTACACTGTACCTTATATAGTTGAAACTACATTATTACTTTCACAATAGCAAAAAGTTGTTTTGAAAAAATAATGGTGCTCTAACATATTGAAAAATACAGCACCATTTTGCATCTGATTGCTAGAATTTTCATTAAATTTTCCAGAGGTTTCTCTCCCCTTCAGAGCCCTCCCCTAGGACAGCACTTACATTTCAAGCCAAACCCTGTACACTTTCAAAATAATATAGACCCCCATGTTACAACAAAATTAGTGCCACTCTTGTTATTTCAACACTAGAAATATGCAAGAAAATTTTGATCTTTGCCCCTTCCAAAAAAGTCCACCTAAGACACTGGGTGTACTGCACAGGTGCCTGGGTTTGAATTGTTGGAGGGACTAGAAGTGAAACTAGTGGGGAAAATTTTTACGGTCCTGGGCAGTGTTTGCCCTAAGCTGCTATGATGCGATTTTGACGCAATGATTTGTCAATTTGACGCATTGATACTAGTGGGAAAAGTGAAAAGAAAGAGGATTTCAGATGCAGTGTGAACAACACTGCATGCCATACCCTTGTGCAGTTCCACTAAATTGACATTTCTCATGAGCCAAATTTTCTTATATTGAGTATATTGACCCAATGGATTATTTCTTAGAGGAAACACTGGTCCTGGGCAAGATTTGTTGCACTTGAGTTCAGAGTTAGACAAAAAATACATGATGAACACTGTTACCTGTTTATATCAGGCCAATTGAAGAACTGAATGCTTCATTTTATGCCTATACTTTTATTCCAGAGCTCCTGGACCTTCACCCAGCCCCATGAGACACTGCTCTGAACCCCATGCCCTTGGGGTGTGGGGCAGCAGCACATCCACAATCTATAATTTGAAAACCATGAAATCAGGAGGATCATCATGTGAATCCAGTGCCTCCCCCCCCCCCTTTCCTGGACTGACTGGGCTGGCTACATACTTGGCACTTGGATGAGATGTCACTATTTTTTCATTGTTTGTATAAAATTTAGTATTCACGTCGCAGACATATACTTACCCCTTGCTACATCTAATTTGTATTATTCTCGCGCGCTGCGCGCTGCTCGGGACAGTTCTGACACCGCGCCCTCTATGTCCGCCATCTTGGCCGATGGCTCGTCCTCATTCTCCTTCCGCTGCAAAGCTGTTGCCTCGGAGGTTTCTGAGTCTTCAAAGTCCCTCTTTCCTTGCAGTATATACCTGGCTGCCATTTAATTATACCTTGACCATCACCCTGGTACATTCCATCACCAGGAAAAGATTGCACCAGGTGCACCAATTAAGTACCCTCTGTGGTCCTCATGAGCTTGAATGTCTTCTTTGGAATTTGTTCCTCATTGCATCATTCTGCTGGGAGAGGTTACAACCATCCTCTAGCTCTCAAGTTGATCATAATAATCTATTTTTGTAAGGGAACTCCCAGAGTGAAACTCATTTCAGAAACTGAACCTTCAAAAAGTTGGAACTATCTGTTGTGAACAATTGTGTCCCAGAATAACCTAGTGTATCATGTGGTCATGTCATGTGACACCTAAAGAAAACCTCTTAGTTCAGGGAGGATCATGTTAGGTTGATAACTTGGAATATTAACACTTGAAATGAAGTTTTTATGTCTTATCCTCAGGCTTACAGCAGAATTGATTCAGTAAAGTTTCAGGGTACGATATGTAAGGCTATTAAAATTTATATACATGAAGCATCATCGTATCTGCATAGTGTTTGAGTATACACACTGCATACCCGTTAGGAAAATAAAATTAAATTGGGGCCTACTTGTTAATAATTTATGGTTCCAAAATGTGATAGACAGGTTGTGCAAGAAGTACTCTCTCCGAGGTGTATAAAGGGTATAAAAATATTACCATTAAGACCTAGCTGTTGAAAATTTATGTTCAGGGGCATAGTACTAATATTTGATGAAATTTATGTTGGACTTGAAGAATTATGTTGTTGCGACTTGCAAACTTTATTACTTCAGTATAATGTGTATTAATTCCCTTTCTGTATTTAAGTGATGTAAATTTGCTACAAACATGTCTAGTCTATAAATTCCCCAGATACTTCATCCAGGGTAGGCTGGTTTTTTTTCTTTTTTTCTTTTTGGTAAGAAAAAAATCAGTCACCCTAAAGTAGACTGTTTTTTTTTTTTTTTTTTGTACTTTAAGAAAAATTCAGTTACTCCAAACTTAACAAGTATCCTGCATGCTTTACTGTATCCTTATGCAGAAATGGCTCTTTTAAAAAGCATATACAATATATGTACACTTTAAAAGTACCAGTTCTATAATTTATGGAGGCTACCTCTTGGTTTACCTGTAAATGTGCAATATTTATGTTGTGTAATAACTAAAGACTTGTACAGCTGTATGTGAAATATGGAGAGATGTAGCAGATCCCGTTTGTGTCTAAATAAGTAAAGGGTAGCATTCCGGTTAAGTATACTATAAATAGGTTACCAGGACAGCTGGTTGTCTCATGCTCATGGGTGAGTGCACACAGTGCATGTAGAATTTCATGTTATTTTGGATGTATATTTTAAATGGATGCTGTGCATATTAATATGATAGATTAAGAGGCTGGGATGCATCATCTAGAAAAGACCTAAGAACATGGAAGACTTGACTACATCACTGAGGACATGTTCAGGTAAGTGATGCAGTGTCTTAGCCAGGTCAATTCTCCAATGCAGCGTTCTGACTGATTGGCCCAGGGGAAGGTCAAAGGGGAGGGTATGTATCCCCCTCCCCTAGATGGCAAGTGGTGCAGTATTTGACCCATGTTAATCTTGCAAAATGAGGTGGGAAGTACAGTTTGTAATGAATGATGTTTTTGCAAGACTTAAGGTGATATCTTTGAAAAACCACATTGACAGAAATTAGTCTTCAGATACTTTTTGTGTGATATTCTTTTGGGTTATGTGGCATTTATCAGACAAATACAGGCTGGTTAAATCACTGGAGTGATACCATTAGAAAATGAAATCAAAGAGGATCTTTTTCCATTTTGAAAATTTTTGGAGAATTACAGGATTGGTATTCCATACTTGGGAGTTATTTTCAAGTTGTTCACTTGCTTTCAGAATAAAGACTTACAAACTGATTTTTAGACTTAATATAGTGTTGCTCGTTCATGTTAGTGGCAGTTCCATGGACTAACTAAAATGAAAAGAAGAATCATTACCTTGAGAAAACTAACATTTTTGTGAGATTCTCACAGATTTTGCATAATTTCTACCATCAGATGTCCTCATTACAAATACCGTATAGCAGATTGCCTGTTTCAAAGTGAGTTGGGGATGCTATAGAATTGCTGTCCCCCTATAAAACTTTTTACCCCCAGAACATTTTGGGGGGATAGAATTACTATTGCATTGACATATCTTAACACAGCTTGTCCCATAAAAGTAGCTTTCCCCCAATCCCCAAAAGCCATTTGGCCCCTCAACACTTTATCTGGCTGTGAGACTGTCAATCTGTAATACAGAGTTTCTTGTACAACAACACGGTGGTTTTCTTACAATTACATTAAAAAATAATAAAATTGCTGAGTATCTCTAATGGTGCTTTTAATCAGTGACCTGGAATCTTTTTAGATATATACCAGAAGTGCATGACCCCAGCACTTAGTATTGACCATACCTTAAGCCTCGCCGGGAAGGGCCTCCCCTCATCCTTGCATATTCATGCAAGGCCTCTCTCAATCCACCAAAGTTAAAGTGATACACAGTTTCCAGAAGGTTACTTTACAATACACCCATTTACATGTCACATGTAAACAAGGCCTATATGTGCAGCTAAATGTTTATATAAATAAATTATTAACTTCAACATTGATAAATGTTTACACAAAACCCATAGGAAAGGGAGGGCTGGGGAGGGTAAAAAAATTGATTTAGGATATCCAGATACGTGCACAAAAGTTCAACTTGAGAATTAAGACTTTTATTTCCCCATTGGTGGTCAGAATGACATACAAGTGCCTGTGAAGTTTTTATAAACTTTACCTTGTTATGTGATATTATTTTGACATTGAATACTCAGAAGAGTAATATTTCTAGTGATGAATTTCCAAGAAATATGATATGATCTCAACTTAAAGCGGGTATTATAAAACTTGAACCCTCACCTAATTTTCCAGTGACCACGCAAGGAATTTATTGATGCAGTAAATAGGCCTACAGTAACTACATCTAAGAATGTCTGTATAACCTGTATACTATTGCATGGGCAGTATGAGGCAAAGTTTTTATGATTTGACTCAATATTTCACTTTCCAGGCATCCACATGCATACTCCAAGATTCCATCCATAAGTACAATTTACCTGAGTGCTCAGAGCAAAGCAGTCTATATGCAGGTATTAATTAGTAGCCTACCATTCCCCCATTTTGGGATACCATCAGGTAAAACAGGGGAGGTCGGTTTGGTGTAGGGCGTACCCTTTTTGGCAGAGCGCCTGAGCTGTGGGTGTAAATTATTTGGGCATAAAGTGTTACATTTAATGGTCATTTAGGCCTGATTGCCTAATTGTGTGTGAAAAAGATCAGCATGAAATGCAGGGGGCAAGTAGATTTAGGGAATGACAAAAAACAGTTGAGAGAGGTATGTAAGATGGACAAAAATTGATGGAATTCTTACATGTTTAGGCAGATAACAAACAGAAAGAGCAAAAAAAAAAAAAACAAACAAACAAACAAACAAACAAAAAAACAAAGTTTTGCAAATAATCCATAGTAGCCTTTTACTTTAAAAGTTTTATTCCACATATGATGGTTTTGCAGTTAATTGCGTATGTACACCCAGTCCTAGTATGGCTGAGCCATCAGCATAAGGGGCTTGGTGCTAGATTAATTCTTGAATGCCTCACTCACTTTAGGAACAATGCATGATAAATGAGGGGTAACTATAGCCACTTGTGACAAGACTAGAGATAAAAGGAGTAATGTATATCATTATACAGTATACAATGAGAATTCTACTTGTGGTAAACTACTTAATACCAGGCACACAGCCAATAGCCATTGGGGAGGAACCTCCCTCCCCCCTTCCCCCCCCCCCCCCCCAATTTTTCAATAAAAGGTCTTGCAGTCTGAAGGAGGAAAAATTTATTATGAGACCAGCATTTTTGGTATACAAACATAAGAAGGAAAAATGGAAAATCTCACACCATTTTGCATCCAGAGTCCTTGAAATAGGCAAAAATTTTCAAAGGGGAAGGGGCCCCTCCTTAGACCCCTCCCCCAGGCTGGTGAAATTCCAACATTGGTGTGACCCAAGTTGGTTATTCTGGCTACGGGCCTGCATAATACCCAATGATTTGTTTTGATAAATAAGTAAAATTCTAATAAGAGGGACACTATTGTACAGGATACTGTGTACTGTATCATACCATACTGTCCTCAGATAGTATCTACTCCTTCATGGCACTGTGACCATAACATTCATACATAAGCAAAAGTAAAGCCTTAAAAAGATCATGTGACACTTTAAAGGGAAAATTGCCACCAGGAAAAGAATTTCCTAGCCCATACATATTCACCAGGGTTGACTGAATGATATTCATTCAGCCAATCTTATAAATACAATGGAAATAGATTGAAAACAAGAGCTCTAAAAACAAATACAATTAATCATCAGTACATTCTGTATGAAATAACTTATAAAAATAATACCGTATTAATTCATAAACCATGAATGTGAAAGCTGAGAGTAACAACTTCATGTAGGGTGCTGTCCAACTGGACATTTCAGCTCAAATTTGTAATCTTGTCAATATATGGTTATGTCAAAAAACTAGCTTGCTCTTAAAAGAAAACCCACCTTTTTGTGCCTTTAATAACCTGGGATGGGACCTTGAACCTCCTAGCCTCTGCCTCATTGCTTCAGATGTCACAAAATATGTATTAAATGTAAATTGAATATCATAAATTTAATCTACATCATCCACAAATTGGAGACAAGATGACAAAAAAAAATGCTAAAATATACAGATTCTCAAATTAAGTGGGAGGCAGCAATTGCATTCAGGCATATTGTGTTTTTCAGAACATGAGATCCTCATAAAAATGCTATGCATGATTTTGGATTGCTTAACCCTCAGTATAGGAATTGGATTTTGAAGTAGTTCCATACATTTTCCTTGGTTATGGTAGTATGGTTAGAATTAATATCATCTTGAACTCTGTTTGAACCTGTGCATGTTTCTACATTAGATCTGTAAACTGTATGTGGCCATCCTATAGAACTTAAATTGCCCGTGGGAGTTGTCTGATGGAACTCCTTGTTAGATTCAAAGTTTGGAAGAATATGAAGTTTAATTCATAAATTAGGCCCCTAGGGAAGCATTAAGTTACTTTAGAGAGCAATGTGATGTGAGTACTGAAGGTTTTGTATGCTGGTGAGGTTAGTTTATCAAAGTTTCTTTAAACGATGATCAAATCTACTTGGAAACATCATATGGGGAGAGAAAAAATTCGTGGAATTTGGATTCATGAACCTTTATGTACATGTAGGCTATTTCAAATCGATTTGAAACAGAAATGAACATCAAGTTACTTAATGAAATTCCAAAATTTAAATTGAAAATGCCTGTAATTGAAATGCGAATAAAATGCAATGCAGTGGGTGATGTTGTCTAAACAGAGAAAGCAAAAGTTAACAGAGTTATTATTTTATTTTTTTATTGGGGGGGGGGGGGGATTTTTATACTAAATGCAAATTATGTCATCGATTTTGAAACTCAGAATCTCATTTCTCGGGCCTGAAAGATCAATTTTGAGACATCAGTTCCAGGAAATTCCTCTTTGAAGTACAAGACATAGCTAGTATATGATCCTAGTACTGTACTTGTCAACACTAATTTTGGTCATGGATTTTAACAAACTTAGTACAAATTGAAATGAATCTCTTTTGATGTATGCTTTCCAGTACTTAAAAGTGATGTTTTTTTTTTTAATAGCAAGATGCCACAAACTTAACTATCTCAAGTACACACTTTTGTAAACTTTTTCCAGTTAGTCCCTTTGACTCTCTGGCGAAGAGCCAAGGGGTGAAACCAGACATTACTCCCAAAGGAGCTGTGTCCCTGGGGGACAACAGACTTAACTGACCAACCTCTTTTGTACCATACTTGTGAATCTATGATTTTTCCACCCTTAAACTGTTGTTTCTTCTTCTTTTACAATGTGGTGTGAATATGACTTACAATGTTGTTAAACCAGGGAGCTGATATTTGGATGGAGATAGATCGCTTTGAAGTGAGGTCTGTACCGCCAAGGTCACTCAGTAATCTATCTCTTGTATCTTTCTTGACATTTCTATAAGACTTACACTGGATTAGGAAGTTAAAGGGGAATTTTCATGATCCCAGACAGTTCCAATTCTCCCAACTATGCATCTTCTAGCTCCTCCCATAACTGTATGAGGCTCTTCCTTGTGCAAGAATAAACCTGTTTTATTACTTAAGGCCATGTCCTGGTGAGCATACAAGGCTATAAAATGTAATAAAAGTACTCTCTCTGCCTTGTGTGGAATGTGAGCTACTCTGCATCTTTCAAATTTTCAAACTTTGATGTCAATCAAAGAGCAGTCACCAACTGAGAATTTTGATATACATACACTAAAAATATACTTTGGGGTGATGACAGTCTGTCTTTAACACAAAAGGGATTTGTCGTCTGCTAAATCTACAGTAAGACTGAGGGTTTTCCTCCACTGCCATAGCATTGCCAGTCGTCAAGGAAAATAAAAAATATTGCATCTTTCGACGCTCGGCGACGCGCATGACAGTATATCAGTTAGGTTTTATGTTGAAATGTGAACAAGAAGCTATGTCTGGTTATTTCAGGAAACTTTTCATATTGTGGTAAAAAAGCTAGACTTATACCTAGTCAACTCATTTGCATACGGTATCTTGTATGGGAAGGGGCTAACTGTATTCTTTTAAGTTCAACTGAACAGCCATTTCGTGTTTATTAACACCTGCTCTAAACATGTTGGCGGCGCAAACCTACACATCAAAGTATTCTTCTGCGCAGGCCACTTGTTAAAGGATTACGTGAATTGAATGATATCACAAGGTGAAGACCATCAAATTGGAGCCACCAAAGAAAGGAAAAAATGCCTTTGCGCCAAATAAATGGCTTATCATTGGTAATCTCCCCTTGATTTAGTGGGTCTTAAAGTATTAGCATAAATTAAACTTTTCGTTATATCTCCATCCAAATAACAGCTCCCTGGTTAAACTGAATGCAATCTTTTTCAAATTTTCCTGTCAGGGTTTACTTGAAGCCCTTTCCATACAATCTAATGTACATTGTCACAATTTGAAACTGTTAGTTCGTTTTGCTCCTCCTTACCTCCTATTTGCATATGTATACCATTGTTACCTGCAGTAACCGTTTGGCAAAAACTATAGCACCTTGGGATACCCTACCAATATAGAGTGCCCTATAAACACGTAACTTGTCCAGTTTTGCCTTAGTACATGCCAATAGACAGACGAATTTTAGATGTGCTAACACGGTGAAGGCGTACCAATAGACAGATGAATGTAAGACATGGTAACACGTTAAAGGGGTACCAATAGACAGACAAATGTAAGACGTGCTAACACAGTAAAGGTGTAGCAGTAGACAGACAAATTTAAGATGTGCTAACACAGTAAAGGGGTACCAATAGACAGGCGAATTAAAATGTGCTGAAACAGTGAAGGAGTATTAATAGATAGACGAATGTAAGATGTGCTAACACGGTAAAGGGGTACCAGTAGACAGACAAATTGAAGACGTGCTAAGCAGGCACGGTGGAATGGAAAAAATATTGGGGGGGGGGCGGAGTGCCAGGAAGACTATCTAAGCGGAGCGCCACCATGAGTTGGTGCGGAGCATACAAGAAAATTTTTGACTTTACAAACCTTCTAGATGGCCGGAAACGGCACTTCCCGAGTGTTCTTAGCAGCATGTACCCAGCCTTTAAACATGGATCTCATGTCTGCAATCTCCCTGCGGTCCCCACTTCTTGGATCACTTTGCAAATATTGGGGGTCAGCTTAGCCCTCTCACACTATTATTGGGAGGCTGAGCCCCCTCAAGCCCCCCTCCTGGTTCCGCCACCACTGGTGCTGACATGGTGAAGGCGTACCAAAAGACAGATGAATTTAAGATGTGCTAACACAGTAAAGTGGTACCAATAGACGGATGAATTTAAGACATGCTTTAAACACGGTTAAGGGGTACCAATAGACAGACAAAGTTAAGACATGCTAACATGGTAAAGGGGGTACCAATCAATTTAAGACATGCTAACACAGTGAAGGTGTGTTAAGGCAAAAATGGAGAAGAGTTGGGTGTTAGGGTGCATGTTAAAGAATTTGAGTGTTATTTGTGTCCAAAATGCTCTGAAAATTTGGTTTCAGCTGCATCTAGAACTTCCTAATTTTCCACTGCCCACTCAAGGAGTCTGTGTGCTAGCCATTAGGAAATTTGCCAAAGGTGTGTTTGAGCGTAATTAAAAGAAATGCCTCGCACATTTTGCAAGAAAGTTTAAGCACTCATCACTAAGGTTCCAGATTGGCTCAAAGTATTTTGGAGGGCTCTCTGGAGGGTATGCATATCTTCTTAAGCTAACCCTAGATATTTTTGGACAATCCTGTAATTTCTTGAACAACTGACATTCTGCTCCTATACTATGTATTTGTTTTCAAAATTGTCTTATTTTATTCAAGTGTGTTCTTGTGTAACGGAATTCAGTCACGTACTTTGCTTCACAGCAGGATGTTAAATTGTATGGTTATTGAGAGGGTTGACAGTAATTACAGTATATTTATGTTCACTTACAGTAAGTTTACACCTGATTATTCTAATATTCTAGGTATTAAAATTTCATGCCAATTCTCTACATCGGCCGAAACCAATCGTATACTGATATTTGGGAAATAAGCATTTGGCAACTAACCTTAGGCTATAGGACACCTCATTGAAGTGTCATTTTTATCTTGATAAGGTAAAAATATGGGAACTTGCATTCAGAAATACTCAAATAGTGTCCCATTTTAATGACATGTGAGACAGTTAATAGGTACCGTAATTTCGGCATTTAATTTTGCTGATACCAATATAAGATAAAAATGGGGAATATCAGCCGATACTGATGGTGAATACCCATAATTGTTCCATCACTAGCATGCAATAGCCTTTGGATCCCCTTAGAGCTATGAAAGTGTAGCAAAACTATACTTAGTTTGCAAAATTTTGCAATCGTTTTAAAAGGCGATTAATTGCAGTTATTGCCTGTGTAGTGTGCAGAAGCTATGGGTCTATGGACAAGAAGGCATAATTGTGTTTGGGTAAGTTTGACTTAAAAACACAGAGATTCATAGTAGGCAAGAATGAGACAAAAACGATTGGAGTAAAGGTAAAATGGACAAAAATGGGGAAATTGACAAATTTTGAATTGGATAGTGATAAGATAGAAAACATCTTTTGTTATTAATAGCAAGTACTTAGTTTTTTAATGAATGTTTATTCCACATGTCATCATATTGCGATTTAATGCCGATTTATTCTTCAGTAAAGGGTTATTAAGCTATAAAAGTTGAACATTGTTCAACTCTGAGTTATGTCTGGCCAGGAAGAGCAAGGGTCATGACAATTGTACAGTATGGTTCTTATAGCTTTATAGCCTGTGAAAATTTTGAAGTACAAACCGGCATCAATCCTATTGAAATCATCTTCAAACAGTACAAGAGTTACTTCCTGGTCAAACCTCATGCACCCAACTGCAGCCCCTTACCCTTGTTAGTTAGGGCACACCATAACTCATGAGAATTTCTATGCTTAACATGTTGACTGACAAGTAGGAGCTTTCCTATATTGAGGGGAAAGGGGGGAAGGGGAGGAGATGTGCATATTGGGGCAAAATGAATGGAAAAAGTTAAAAACAAACAACCCTGAAAATATTTCAGCAATTTTCATGTAACTTTTTGCTTCACAAGATTTCAGTGTGAGTGGAATGTTAAAGGGGGAACTTTCAGCCTGTTAGAAGCTCTGAAAGTTCACCTTCGAAATTTCAAATAGCTATGAATATTACTCCAATATGAGGCAGTCTGAAAGGCTTTCTCGAGAGCTCTCATGTGAGGTGCAGCCTATACCTGGTGAGATCTTCCTACAAGGTTCCAGAGGCCAAGAAATGGATCACACTTTTTGTGTAGTCATTGAAGGATAATTGGTGGTAATTAAACTACCTCGGGGATATTTTTAGACTTATCCACAGTCGTTTGTTATGATACTGTCCAAGTTTTGTGATTTTTATTTCTGTGTGTACAAGGTAAATTGTATGGTATCTTGTGCTGGGTATGTCAAATATGGCTAACATCAACCTTTCCAGTAGAAACTGTACAATGTACTATGTCTTTCACTAACAGGTTTTGTATGTAACATACCTAAGTTGTGGGAGGTCTGTTAAAACAAATGTAATCAATCATCTTGCTTTTGATTCTTTAAAAAAACACACAGAGAACTGATCTTTAGAATCTTGTCTCTTTCAAGATTTTTTCAGGCAAGTCGTTCTATGACAAACTTGAGATGATGTAGAGAAAAGGGATCCATTTCAAGTGTCTGCATGAACCTCTTTCATTTTGCCAAAACTGTTTAGAATGATTATTTTCAATAAATAACTCTGGTCTATCTCCTTGAATAAAAGATTTGTTTTCCCGAGTAGACTGTTATTTCATCCAGGTACTTATACTATATCAATGTGGACATGATTCTAATCATACTTCAGGGTTTTCCCTGGATTTCAGAGAGTGAGAGGTGGTATTACAGTAGTTCATGGGGGTAATATGATCCCAGTTTTGGCACCATCAGTGAGTGAGAACTATCAATACTTCCATAGCTAGTACAGTACAGGTGGCAAGTATATACCAAATTTCTGTGAAGTTGTGGCCAAATACTGTGAGGTGGCCGCCACACAAAAACAATGCCAGGGGAAACCCTGATACTTTATAATTTAAAGTATAACTTATTTTTGTGTTGATGGATAAACTGTAGGCTAGCAGGAAGCTATGAGGGATTTTTTATGCTTGCTATTTTGTTGTGTCTGTTAAGGAAATATTTGCGTTATACCAGCTCAAAGAGATGTTTGAGCTATTGTGATCTGCCACCATTACTCTATGGTCATAACATTCCTCAAGAAGTGCAACTTTTGGGGTGTACACATAATTTGGATTAAAGGTCATTTAAGGTCGTTAGAGATCAAAAGGTGGAAAATCTTTGATTTAGTACAACTTTGTAATCAAAAGTTTGTAATAAAAATTTTGGTATCAGAAAATGTGAAGCCTATTTGGAGATCTTCATTGGTCATTTAAGGTCAAAATCATTGATTTCTAATAACTTTGTAACATAAGGATTGCACCTAAAACTTGATAGATGTAATCATGATTTGGTTCCAAAAAATCTGAAGGTCATTTTGAGATCAGTTTTTCAAAGATTGTATATACATAAAGCAGTAAATGTAGTCAATATTTCATTCCCAAACTTTTGGAAGAACTACAGAGGTCATCAGGGGTAGTTCAAAGTCAGATTCCAAAGATTCATAGAATTTTAACATTGGGTGTCAAAAATTTTGATGATTAATGACTATTTGAAGTTTCTAAACTTTCAAAAGTCACTCAGGGTCCATTCAGCAATAGGAACCTTAGTGCCCTTGTTTATGATTAGATTGTTTTAGAGCATGCTGGCTTTAAAAAGGACCGAAAGTCTAAAATTTTAAAACTGTATTTTGCAAAGCGTGAAAAATAAACCCCATTGGCCCAAGTGCCATGTATCTTCACAGGATATTCCTGAGCTGAGATATAAACTGTTGGAAGCTTAGTCACTCATTATAAAATGGTAGATTGGATGGTTTAATTTTTGATGTCATTCTCGTACAACTCAAATTACTGTCTTTGTTTTTCTTTGTTTTTTCGAAAGCCACTATACTGTACCTTGTGCCAAAATGTGATCACTGTCTTACTGTTACAAGGTTTTCTTGACTATACAAGACTTCTCTGTAGAGCATGCTGTGCAACAAAGCAGTCAGTTTTCAAGGTCATACATATAAACATTCTTATTTCAAAAAGAAACAAAAGCAAGTAATGTGTGTTGTACAAGAAGGCCATCACAAATTATTGCGCAATCGACTCTTTCAATTTACGTGAATAAATTTCAACATTTTATACCTCAGCAACAGGGTACGCTATGAAAATGGGAGTTAGATGAATGGGATTCATTTTGCAACTTCTAAAATATATTTTCATGTAATTATATAGTTTAGGTACACTTTAAGCAAGCTTCAGAATGGGATGCCCTACTACTGTATTACAGGGCTGCTCCATATTTGCATGGGGATCATGGAGTAAATAGCACATAACAGAGTGCCATGTACTTAAAAGATATTACTTTCCTAAAACAAATATTGGCTTTGATTGAAGATGGATAGGTTTGAGCCTTTGCGCCATCTGTGCTCTAGTTCTGAGAATTGATTACAAAGGAATTGAGGTAAGAACTGATTGTGAAAGACATTTAAATCAACCTGAAGGATGTGCTCATAATCAACATTGTATAGCTGCTATATGGTACATGTTACAGCATCAGTTATGTGTTTGTAGGATTTGCGACTCTATTTACGCTCAGAACATATTGGATTTGCCCAAACTTATTGGCAATTTTACAAGTCAAAGATGATTTTAACAGTCATCAATGCTGGAGGTAGGAAAGGGGAATTTTGTTATGTTATCAGGCTGAAATTTGACTAAAATTTAAGGACGTTATTGCTTTCTTTTCTTTATTGACTCAGTAAGGGTGACTGAGCTAACCTGCTGTGCATTGCTTCCCAATCCATCCTATGGTACTAAATATTTAAAAAGTGTATGTGTAGGCATACATGTGCTCAGTATAGTGCAGGGAATAATTTATCCAGTATTGCATCGCAATTTGCTAACAAGCTGGCCAAACTGCTACACAAATTCAGAAATGTATAGCACTTTCTTGTGTGTAAACCAATAGAGTTTTTAGTGATTTGCTCAAAGTAAAAAATCATTGAAGCTGCGATGCAAAATCGAAATACTAATTTACTACCTGTAGTGGGACAGAGATCAGGCGTAGTGCCTTGGTGTAGGATTGTGGGATTGATGCACCTGAGCTGTTTTATCCCATAGTCAGCTAGGCAATGATTCTGCACAGGAAACTCTTGCACATTTTATAGTTGCCTAGAAGAAGCCGGGAATGCATACAGCAGATAAACCTAAACATGAAATATCCAGCTTGAAAAATTTCAAGATTGAGATTCTGTCTTTCTGTATTTTCTAACCGGAACTCTGGAAAAGATGGTGAAGCCTTCCATAAAACAATGCGGCATAATTAGCAATCAGAAGGATTGCAGGTGTTCGATTGCAGCTCATTGTCATGATAACTTATGGTTGGGATAATTAATCCAAAAGCAATCTACAGTTTTCCAATCTGAAATGACCTGTATGATTTCAAATTTGCATTTTGATATTGAGCTGGAAGCAACAAAGTGTAAGAAAGGTAATATACTTATTAAAAATAAAAAATGTTCTAAAGTTTGACGGTAAAATTGATATTCTGACAAGAAGTAGAGGTCTGATCTTTGCAAGAAGTGTCCCTGTACTTGCAATGTGTTTGCAATACCCTACAGTAAGATCATCAAGGTATAACTATTGAGGAAACATTATGGAAGGAACAGTGAAACATAATGACCAAATGGATATTGTTTGAAAAATGACAACTTTATAATTTTATAGTACCTTTAAGTTGCTTTAAAAAAAGTTTTTCCCTTTGATGGTTCTTAGTAGTTAGCATGTATACATGCAAGCTGAACTATTAAAGTGTCAATTTTGACTTTTAAAAAGTGTGATTTCTGACAGAAAAATGGCACAAAAACTCATATTTATGTGGTAATTTTTTATTGTCTTTCAATTTTTTTTCCCAATGTATACAGCCTCATACACACAAGTGAATTGGCCAAAGGATAAAGGACAACTTACCCTGGATGATTCCTTGGAAATATTCTCTGTGCAGGTAGAAGACTCAGGTGACTACACATGTATGGTGATTGAGGGCGCCAGGACAAGAAATACCACACACAAGCTGATTGTCGAAGGTGAGTTCATTTTGAATTTGTCCTGTTTTTGAGCAGTCAGGTGTCAAGTTCACAGTGTTTTCATTTTTGTAGTTGAAATTTATTAAGTGGTATTCACCTGGATACCAGTCTGTATTATAACTTGTATAACTTCTTAAGTTGCAAAGTTCTCTTGAAAAATCTGGAGAAAAAAGGATCCTGGCTGGCCAGGACGCACTCCGGATGGATCACTCTCAGAGTGCAAACAATTGCATAGAACATTTGGTTGATCTAACATTCTAGATAGGATTATTGGGACAATTCTTTTGCATGCAAGAGATTTTTAGCATGTTATCCCCTCCAAATCTTCTTCAATGTTGAGAAAACTCTAGGTTCCTTTTTTTTTTTTTTTTTAGTGCTATGTAGTCATGCCAGCATTAACCTTCCATTACGTGATATCTCCCTTAGTCAAATCACCTTTCACTGAACAGTGCAAAACCCGACCTTCTGGGGGGAAAGTCTGGATTTTACTTGATGTTCGCACCTACAGAGTATAGCCTTTGGCAGGCGTATCAGGTTTTATAATATTTTTGTTGAGTTTTCCAAGTTTTAGGCTATAATCCATTGGTACAAATATCAAGTAAAATCCCGACTTTTCCCCCAAAAAGTCGGGTTTTGCACTGTTCAGTTGTGGGCGATTTGGGTAAGGGTGATATCACGTAATGTCAAAACAACTTGCTCAGTTGGGTTGTGTTGGTTCAAGAGTTGGCTTGCCCTAAAATTTGAAGATTACATTAAAGGTGCTAAACAAAGTGAGACTCACACTGTGAAATGCCCTCTTACAGAATCACACACTTCTAATTTCCCGAGCTATGAACCCTCGATCGGGAATTCAGTAAATTTATGTTTATACTCGGATTCGCAACTCCAGTGATAGAGCAAAGATGTTTTTCAAGCATGTGTACACATGCTGAACAGCCATGCAAGACCACTGTTAATTATGCTTTGAGCAGCAAATGCCAGTGCTGCTTTTCTGTGTATGGCTGTTCTTGGAAAAGATAATCTGCAATAAAGAGATAAGATCAGCCCTCCGGAAATGAGAGTAACTGATTGAAGAATCTGAGGATAAACATTATTTGTGAGGCTACACAGTTTCTGTCAAATTATACAGTAAGGGCCATTCTTCTCATGTGATGACTTTTGAGACTTTAAAATTACAGATGATTTCAGTTTTCATAATATTTTATAAAAATATAAAAGAGACATGTTATCATGAATACTTTTAATGGCAATGATATTGGTTCTACCTCTTAGTGACAGAAGTGGAATTTTTGCATTAGAAAATTCTGCTCAGAATTAGCCAATCATGGCATGGTAGTCATGCATACAAAGTGATCATATATGATGATGTGAAATGGTGGAACCATTGGCAAAGTGATCAGGTGACATTGCAGTCACCCATTCAAGTGATCATGTGATATGTTAGTCATGCATACTGGAAGAGTTTTCATTGATAATGAAGTCCCTGTAAGCAGCATTCAGATATAAGTGCACTTTTTCGGGGTTGTGAAAAGTGGCCCGTGCTCAAATATGATTCAGTATTGCAAGTTTTCATTTTGATGTAAAATTTTTGGCTCATTGTGTGGTTACATTTCTTTATAAACTGTGAATTTCAATACATGTTGAAACGACATAGCACATGTGTGCAAGAAAGTATGTAGCAATGTGGGATGTGGTAGTGGCTATTTTGAATGCTGCCCATAAGCAATATTCACTGTACAAAGTGTAATATCAATATATTCTTACCACACTGTGCACAGCATATTGCAGAATTAGCATTCAAGTTTGTCAGATAAAGTTGATGTATTGGTGTAACATCCTAGCAGATTCAAATTTCCATAGCTTTGCTACATACTGTACTTCCTTTTTTGACTCCTTTATCAATCAGGCATAAGTAACGATGTAATAACAGTTTGGAAACTTAACACTGGAACGTTCATGTAAGACAGGAATTTACTTACAGTGCATGGGTTCTACAGTATGATTGGCCAAAAAAGCACATAGCATGCAAAGATACAGTGGAAGATGTATCATTGCATTAACAAGGGGAATCCCACTAGACTGGAGGTTCACTAGATCAAAACTTCACTAAACCAAAGATCGGTTAGACTGAAAATCTACTTAGGATTGGAGATAGGGTTAGGAATAGGTTAATACAGTTAAGGTTAGGTTTAGGGGATTAGTCTAACTTAGGATTAAGGTAAGGGGTAGTTTGGTTAGGGTTAGGATGGTTTGGGTTACAGTTGGGATCTTGCATCAAGTTGTCCTTCAATCTACAGTGAACCTTCAAGCTAGCGGACCCTGTTTGTGTAGACGTTTCGTGCATTACCCAGGCATCAAAGTGATCCCATGTTTTCTTTTTAATTTCCTGTATATTTCAAAATATCCTGTATTTTCTGTATCCATATGATTTTGGGCCTCGATCTTTTCTGCACGTTAAGAACTTAATTTTGCTGGGGTATGGTCCGAACATGATAGTGCTTGCACCGGGTCCAAAATTCGGAACCGGGTACCCAAAGTTGATGGTCGGTCGGGTACCTGGGTACCCGAAAATATAACTTCTGTTAGGCTGCAAGTTTGTTGTAAAGTCACAATCGAAAATTTTGCTTTGCACGTTGATATCATATAACATCAAAATATCTTACGTATGGGCATGACAGGTGTTCTTAGGTGTGTGCATGATAAATTTTGCCAGGAAAAAGTAACATGTTAGGTGTTCCGTCACACCTGCAATCTATGTTAGTGAAACTTTGGACCCGGGTAGCAATTTCAGAACCGGGTCCTGACATCGTCGGTCGGGTACCCGGTGCAAACACTAGAACGTGATGAAATTATTTGACAGGATCCAGCTGGTTCTTTTTCCAATTTGCAGTGGCTTTGTGAGAAAGGTAGCAGCTAACATTAGCCAGCATTAACCAGCACATGCTGCATCATAATTTGATGGAAGCACAAAATGGAAATTATTCAGTCATAGAATTCTGAAAATTTTTTAATATGAAACTGTATATTACATTAGTTAGCTTTAAGGGAGAAAGCAGTTGTCCAAGTTTATTTTCAAAAATGTGCTGAATATTTCAGATCCTTGCTTATTTT
This sequence comes from Holothuria leucospilota, assembly GCA_029531755.1. Lineage (NCBI taxonomy): Eukaryota > Metazoa > Echinodermata > Holothuroidea > Aspidochirotida > Holothuriidae > Holothuria > Holothuria leucospilota. Next base: position 35,541,615 of record CM055978.1, read on the forward strand.
ACTCACAAGTATTCTTCATTTTGTTTATATGTGTACATAATAAAATTGAATACTGAAGATAAATCAAGGAGTTATTCTGCATAAATTACTTTACAAAAATAGTGTCACATGATTGAAACGAGCCATTCCTGAATTAGAATCATGGGGTACACTAATTCAGATTAGGGGGGACTGCATTATCCCTTTAATATGTCATTTCCTGTTAATATACCATACCTTTACCATGGATGCTAATCATGCCATGCTTTTGTCTTCCTATCAGACTTGAGACAATTATAGTGGTGGTGTCAAGGGTGGATGCACCTCAGAACCTCAATGAATATGCATCCTCTGTTTGCAACACCCTAATTCTTTCTTATGCCTGCACAGGCTGCACAGGTAGTTGGTTTATGACATGATTAATTCTTATCTCAAAGTATTGTCTTATATAGTGGTAACTTTAATAGCCCAGTTCCTTGCTATCGACCTCCCTCCCTTTCTCAGACTGACAAGCCATATTAGTTTAATGTTCATTTTCATGTTGAAGTGTTTTAGAAGGGCAGTTTTACCCTGAAGACTAGGGATTTAGTGCAAAGGGACAGTAAAGTGTGTAACTCGATGGTTGTAAGTTCAAAACACATGCAAACTCTGAGGGAGTTCCCCTGAACCCCACTTGAAGGCTGAATCATTATACAAGCCCCTTGATGCCACATCAATTTATCAAACAGAATGAAGCAGAAAACAGAATCTAACCACGTACAGGTCTGGTATTGCAATGCCAAATATATAGTGATATCACAGAGAGGCATTTGCCAGTCCCTTCATTTTGTCATGCCATCTGTGTTTCTTCAAGTGAGATTTTAGACGTAAGGTCAAGATGTACGTACAGCTAAGATACTTCATTGTAAGCACAATATAAGCATCTCGATGTAAGGACCATACAGACCTGCCATGTTTTGGGGTCTGAGGAAGTTCAAAGCAACCGTATCTTTCTCTCCCTGTGTCTCACAGTATCAAGATAGACAAGCAGCACACTGTAAATTTTGTTTTATTTTGTGTCCAAGAGTTCATTTCCTGCTACAGTATCTGAAGAAATTTCAAGGTTTTAATCACCTCATGCAGCCCCACCATTGTGAAGGTTTAGATAAGTTAATTGTGTCTATTTGTTCAGGGACATAAAGTAATGATTCATTAAAATACTGTTCCATTCGGAAAAAACCGTCTAGTCACATTTGATGTTCATTCAAATCTTAAAAAATAGTAAGTCTTGCTGCCATCTTGATGTGCATACAATTGTGACATTTAATGGACACTTTGATTATAGGGTGAAAAATCACATATACACAAAATACCAAAGATGGAGTCCCTTTGACCCCATTCTTGTATTGGTGCCATACTCCCTTTAAAATGTTGAACCACATGGTCCTCACTCATGCAGATACTGTTGCAGTAGTTACATTTCTAAGGATTAAACTAGTGAACCACAGAAGTAAGATGGCCCATTCACAGAATTCAAAGTTAGACTTTGAAAATTAGGATAGCTGCAGTGGTCTATGAAATTCCTATAGACGAATCCGATCAGCGCTTGTGTTTAGTGACTGTAGGAAGCCATTAATGGGGTCCACCAGCCTGAAATCGTCTTCATTTATTTTCTACATGAATTTCAAACCCACATATTCAGTGAAATTGAACGAATCATGATACAATTTAATGTCCAACCATCCATCATATAGGTAAGCAAGGAAATTGAAAGATTAAAGGTGATAGACCCCAGGTATGGCCGACTGAAATCAGACCATCACTTGCTCTCCGGATTCGTCTATAGATGTTTAATTTATATTTCCCTGGAAAATCATATACTTATATATATATACAGTGTTCTCCACTAGCTGTTTTGTCCGGGGGCTCCGCCCGTACAAAATCTGCCACACAACTTTAGCGCCCGGACAAACCTTTGCCGCCCGCACAGAAAATTGACCCGCTCGGTCAAGATGTTGGCTGTACACTCCTTCGCAAACACCACAACTTAGTCATTTGGCTGCCTTTTATATTTGATTTCAAATACTCATGACAAGAAGTGTATAATAAAGATTTCCCGATTTTCACCCGAAATTTCCATTAAAGAGGACTACTTCATTATTGAATACGTCCAAGTGGAAACTGGAGCTTCAGATCTACAAGTAAAGTCAAAGATATTTAGAAAATGCACTTTGCAAAAAAAAAAAAAAAAAAAAAAAAAACACATAATGCCCAGATTTGAACACATAGGGAAGGCTAAGAACACCGGGCATTAAGATTGCTCCATTTGGGATCTAAGCCCTCCTAAATTGTCAAAATTTTCCAAAGGGGACAGGGACACCCTCTCCCCATAGACCCCTCCCCCCTAGACAGCGATTTCAAGCCCCCGGACAGAAAACAGACCAGTGGAGATCCCTGATATATATATATATATATATATATATATATATATATATATATATATATATATATATATATATATATATATATATATATATATATATATATATATATATATATATATATATATATATATATATATATGTATATATATATATATATGTGTATATATGTATATATATATATATGTATATATATGTATATATATATATATGTATATATATATATATATATATATATATATATATATATATATATATATATATATATATGTATATATATATATATATATATATATATATATATATATATATATATATATATATATATATATATATATATATATATATATATATATATATATATATGTATGCCAAACTCAAACTGTGCACCCTCTGAATCATCCATTTAAAAAAGGTGACACATATTCACACTCACACAAAATCTTACATATCCTGTGTATACACAGATTTTGAGTATGATTTGCATACTGGTAGCTACGCTTTTAAAAGTAACCTTGACAAGACCTCAAAGACTAATTCATTTTTTCCACCCACCAATCATCCCTCAGAGTTTGCTTGTAAGTAAACCACAGGGTTGGTGATTAAAGTGGCACTTCATATTGCACATCTTCGCTCGTAAATCTGCATTGCCCCTAAATAAATGCAATAGGTACATGTGTAAGTATTGGGGACTGCAGATGCACAAGCCAGTAAAGTTTTGGGGAATACACTTTTCAGATTTTTAAAATCCTTTCCCAGCTGGCTATCACTCTTTATGCTAAAAGCATAATCATTTACATAAATTGAAGATAAAAGGATTTAAATCAGAGCAACCCTGAAGTGTTTTTGTATCTTCCCCTTCATAAAAGGAAATTCTGCATTTTGCTTTTATCATTTAGGCATTTGAAATAAGGTAAGTGGATATCCTTGATTTGCAAGTAGTCAAGTTCTCACTGACAGGAATTCTCTACTTTGATGCTCATGGTTGACTTTTTCACTGGAATGTTCAATGCTATGTTTATGCTATCAAGTCACCACAATTAAGGAAAGCTTTCATGTTCATGACATACATTCTCCACTATGCACAAGTGTGGATTGGCCAAAATCCACCAAAAGGTGGACTGGGTTAGACAGGATTTGTTAGACTTACCATTTACAGTGCTATAGAGTGTTGTGGTCCTACATTTCAGAACACTGTCTTTTCAAGATTGGTTCCTTGACTGCCAGCATACCTTGCACTTGGGCAGAGAAAAAGAAAAAAAAAAAAACAGAAATTATGGTAAATGGTCCAAAATGTGAGGAAAAACATTCTCTTTCTCTCTTTTTTTTTTAGGCCCCTTCTTAGATACAAATAAAGTGATGTAGGACATTACTAGCAGAGAACTAAAAATTTGGGGGAAAACTTATGCAAGACATTGTATAGGCTTGCCAGCCTATTACAAAAACAAGGTTATAAGCAAGAATGAAAACCACTCAAAAACTCAAAAACGGCGTGGTGAACCATCGATTAGGACATGCCGGCTTTTCTGTAGCTATGACAATAAACCTTCCAAATATACATTTAATCCCATTACATTAGACTGACAATTTTTGCAAGGGGGTTCCAAAACCCATTTGCCATTGGCAGTGCAGCTCAGTGAGATCAAGCAAGAAACTGGTGGCCTATTTGGTTTACTCACAGTTGCTCTCAGATATATATATGTACAGTTGGCCTTCCCAAGCATAAAATTGGTGCTTTGAGCAACTACTGAAGTTTGAGATGTTTGTAATTACCCCTCGATCGAATCCTCATGCATTACTCAGGTTGTAGTTCGTTGTAAAGCTGCAAGGGAGATGTACAAATACACTATGTGGTTATTTTTTTTAAATTGTGGGCTCAGTCAGATCTTTTGAGGGCCTTTTTACAGTACCGCCGCAAAATCTGTCACACTCCGCCTTGACTTTCAACTCAACGTTCGTTGATCAACTAGTTGAAACTTTTCAATTTCAACTCGTTGTCAACGGCCCCTCCTCCTCTCTGAGCTTTCCTTTGAAGTTGCGCCCTTTGTTAGTCAACGTGGCTCCCTTTTCATGCACAACAAGAGGGCACAAAGGACTGGGAAATATCAATGGGGTGGTTTGCCGATCGATATCCAAGGGATTATATCCTTCACAGAAAGAAGTTTCTGGATGTGTGTTACTGCATGCTTAGACAACAATCAGCACACAGTGACTAACTGTATGTTAGCGCTAACATGTTTCCGTTTTCCTAAATTTGGGATTCCGTTTTGTTAATTTTTCATTTTCCGTGATCATTCCGTTTTCTCGTCGTTTTGCGTGTTTCGTCCGTTTTTCAATAGTTAAAGAATTTGCACCATGAATTGTACGGTTTACAGTGGTCACGGGTCTTGGTAGTCTCGCGTATGTGTGTACGTTTTTCACGCCACTAAACTGTAGTATAGTAGTAGTAGTAGAGTGAGTAGACATTGATAAACAGTAAAAGTATCCATTGTTCTCCACTTAAAGGTGATCGGTCGTCTTGAAATATTGTTTGTGACGTCAGCCTTTTCTTGACATGTTCTGTAGTCGTAACTGTTGAACGGATACACCATACAAGTAGCTATGATGACATCGGTATACCTAGTAGGTATGCAGCTACATGCCGTCTCGTCTTGCTTACCGATTAGCTATACCACGCTTGTACGGTGTATCTGTTGAACAGTGACGCCTCAGAAACATGTCAAGAAAAGGCTGACGTCACAAACAATATTTCAAGACGACCGATCACCTTTAAGTGTTTTAAAACTGAAAGTTTACAACTTCTGCTCACATTTGTAATGTTTTTTTGTCACTGCCAGTCAAAATTGCCAGAATTTTGTGCATTTTCCATAACGTGGAAAAATGTTGGCTTTAGACTATCGGTACTGTATGTGCAGGACACCTTGCGGTATATCATCTCCGGTGATGTTCGTTCGTTGTCATGCGTTTTTAAATTATTGGAAATGGAGCATATACCGTACGGCAAACGTCACTTCTGAATTGCCGCAATTTTAGACCAAAAGCCATTAGGCCTACAACTGATTTGTAAAGCTTCTTCAAGAAGATTTGCAGACCTAGTGACGCCCATTTTTTGGCACCCGGGTTTTTTGTTTTTCTTTTGAAAATCATGATGGTACTATAGGTTGATGACGGCAACTTTATTATAGGCCTAACATTGATTTTCCGCCACACTTTAAACCGCATGCATGAAAAGTTATTGAAGACAATATTTACCGACAAATTACAGTTTTATGATAACCTTATGATCAACTCCGACTCGCTAAGACTTAAAGAGAGGTACATTCAAATAGCTCAAGTCAAAAGTTTCCAAAAAATATCAAAATCCAGGTTCCCAGAGGTCACAGCCTTAATTACAGAATATCCCACCGGCCCCAACAACGACCAGCCGTGGCCAGTTGCGAATGCGTGCTGGGCGACGTTACCTGAATACGCGCTAAACCCAAGCCCGTCCACTCCGTTTGGAAACACTCCCTTCTGCCGATTGCAAGTTGGAACAATAAATACGATAATGAAATTTTTTTTCGATTGCATCACTCCTTATTTCATTATTTTCTTGGGGCTTTTCTTTAATTCATTCATTTCCGTCATTTTATTTGTGAAATGATGTTTTTAAAGAACGATGTACCCATGTAAGAAAGTAAATATTGTATGGTCGAGTGAATTTGACTGAACTCAAGCCTAGAGATATTTAAAAAGAAAATGCATTATAACTTCCCGTTTTCGCAAGAATCAAGCCGACCGTTGTCGTGTCAATTTCATAATTCTGATTTCCGAGCAGGCGGGTCCCGCTTGTTTCTCTCCTGGATTTCTGCATAGCGGGAAATTTACGTTTTCTCTTAAAACTCTCTCAAGTATTTTTCCTCGGTAGTATCGCTTAATGGTTACCTTGGTTAAAAAAGTTTATAAACAAATAATTTTACTCTTAATACTTCGAAGATACATTTGGCATCATTTGCTAAGCATGAACTAATGAAGCAACTTGCTGTTACATCTGAAATAATTAGAGCTTTACGATAAAGTACTTTGGAAAGGGAAAAAGGAATTCGTTCGATAGCAGATTTCCAGTAGAGCAAGGTCAAACATGGGCTCTTTATCGCACTTAGCCTGAGTCACACTGCCGCAAATCTGCGGTCTAAGTTTATGAACATGGAAGGCCACGTATTTACTTGCAAGTACAGTAAGCACTGGAAATATACCAGTTCCATTTCAACTCTCTGCTTTCTGTATGGTTTAAAACTGGGTTTCACCCCCATAAATTCGAGTGCGTATATACAGACTGAAGGAAAATCGTCGAACACGGCTTTAACCGTCAGAGTAGGACTCGAACTCAATCACGGGATCAGGTGTCCGGTTTTATTGGAATAGGAATTGACATGGAATGCTATCCTGGAATGGACATCAACTTACACTCTGCTTTGTCGAGGATTACAGCTGAGTCCTCAAAAAATGATTTTTTTTTACTGTAGCGGTCTACAATAAATACTGACATCGGTAATGACGTAATTTCACTAAGCATATGGCACCTTGCCTTCCAAATAATCGGGGCATAAATAAAATCAAAACACACAGCATTGTTCAAAAAAAAAAAAAAAACACTGTTCAATGCACTGAACAACGGCTAGACCAAGCCCACATCCGGCCCCTAGCTATCCTTAAATACAGGCACGTTGACTTGTTTGTAAGGTTCTACAGCGATCACGCTAAGCTGCCTAAAAGATGGAGTGGGGAGGGGGTTCGTCAATTTATTTTTACTAAGTCTATATATATGATTGGAGTTTCTTTTGAGTTTTATCCTTAAAAAATTCAGACTAGCTTGAAGACTTGTTCTAACAGGGAACGTGCAGGATCTATGTGGTCTGTCAGATTAATCAGGAGGTTTCAATTTACGGCAGAAAATATCTTACCGTTGGTAAAGGTCAGTATATTCCACACAAACATGGCTTGTAAAATCCAATTTAATTCCGATTAAATCCCTCTAGTCTCGTTTACAGGGGCGGATATGGCGTTATGACAAAGCAAACTTCTACACAGTGGTCTACACTAAATAAAATCGTACGTTAACAAGCGCTGTAGCCTACATACTCTGGCACCAACTGCCTATACAACGCGACACAATTTATGTAACACTTGTCTGGTGCAAATGTTGTCATCTATTGTTTTCCAAACGTAAAAGCAGGCCCCGATCTCCCAGGGTTCAAGTTTGAGCTACCGTATCTGTCAATCATACGTGAACACTTCGCGCAGCTGGGTCAATGACCGTGTTTTTCTCACGGCGGTATCTTTGATCGTCTTCCACGCGTAGACTGGCGTAGGTTGGCGCGATGTGTAGATTTCAGAGAATCTTTCCGTCATTGTGGCACCGTATGACAGGATTCGACCTTGTCCTGTATTTTCAAGCTTTATACGTAATGCATGCTCACTAAAACGATGATCATTATTAATTAAACATTGTTGGGCGTGGCTGTGGCCAAGTTATCGACAAAACCGCTCGCCGAATCCCCATCAGCGGGTAACATTTTCATCATGCCAACACCGTTCACTTAAAATTTATTAAATTGGAATTTTTCATGCTGCTCGCCAAATGACGGAGTTACATTTGTCTAGTTTGAATTTCTTGAAGCCCCGACAGTAAAATGAGTGATCATGGTGATCAGGGTCTGCCTCCCAATGGGGAGCTTTATTCAAGAAAACTACTTTTTAAAATTTCGGGTGAAGAACGACTCGGGCGCTTCGTATTTTCGCAGGCTATATAGTGCAAGTTACGGCCCGCAAAATGGCCCGCTGGCCGCCTCTTAAGAACATATCGATCACAGCAACCTATTTTGTGCAAGTTCTCCCAATCCCCTCTCCCTTCCATCACCCACACAGAGTAACACATCTGCACGTTTTGAAGGACAACCTCCGAAAAGAAACGTAAGGAAAGCTATTGCACTGGAAGGACATGAAGTTCATGTCCTTCCAGTGCAATAGCTTTCCTTATATCCTGTGCGATGTAAGGATCGCATAAAGGAATTCAGTGAATGAAAATTGCACCAGATGCTTACACTAGCTAATACTTCATCTCAAAGACAGACTGTCATCACCCCAAAGTATATTTTTAGTGTATGTATATCAAAATTCTCAGTTGGTGACTGCTGTTTGATTGACATCAAAGTTTGAAAATTTGAAAGATGCAGAGTAGCTCACATTCCACACAAGGCAGAGAGAGTACTTTTATTACATTTTATAGCCTTGTGTGCTCACCAGGACATGGCCTTAAGCAATAAAACAGGTTTATTCTTGCACAAGGAAGAGCCTCATACAGTTATGGGAGGAGCTAGAAGATGCATAGTTGGGAGAATTGGAACTGTCTGGGATCATGAAAATTCCCCTTTAACGTTTATAGCCTGTGCAGGGCTATTACCGTACGCCCCCCCCCCCCCGGCCTCATAGCTGACCGTGTTAAACAGAGGTCAGGCAGTTGTCTACAAAATTTAGGTATTTGGGCATTTGCCACCCGCCCAAACCAGCCGTGATTTTAAAGCACATTAGTGAAAACACCTGCACCGGGAAGGGGGGAGTAGGCACACTTCTCAGCCCACGGTCTCAACTTAGCAGTCGCTGCCGACGTAATTCTCCCGTCCACTAGCCTATGTACAAATGAGTCCAAGGACACTCTTTCCCCGTGCTACAGTGCATATAGCGTTCTTACGGAAATTGTTCTGGGCGGTGTTTTGGTGCACCTGCTCTTTTGTAAGGTCCCTTCGGAACATTATTTCCATTCAAAATTAAACTGAGCGGTCTTTAGATGCTGTATTTGTAACCCAAAAATGAGATCTCATAAACGTTTCATTGCAGCATTTTTGTCGATTTATTTTCACCGCGCTCTCAGCGACAGTGTATAGACGGGACATCTTAGCTTTATCGCAAAAAGTACATGTACAGTACCGTACTTCCACATAATTTACACAATGTATTATCGGCACCATGCATGCAATGTATGCATTCTTCCCCGTACGCCATAACAATTTTTCGCTTGCTCGCATGCATCGGGCCGAAAACTGCACTCGACAGCTGAACAAGTGATGATGTCATTGGAAATTCCCGCCTACGTCCTCAAATCTAGAATTTTGATTGGCTGTAGGCATGAGTCACCACCTTGAAACCGCTTGCACGTGACATTTGACCACGGTCATTGGAGGGTTAAAGGTGAAGGGATGTTCTACAAACGAAGGAATGTTCAACAACACGAGCTTCACTGCGCGAGTCTGTGTATTAGGTATGGCCCGGCCCAAAACATGTTGGAACATGTGTTTCAGTGCAAATTACTGTAAGCTAGCTAGACTAGCGCTGCGCCAAACGTGTTGAATGCGAAGTCTCTGATCCACAGGGACCGTCTCAGTTCCGATTTGGGACGTTCAATTGTGGCAGTTCGTAGACTAAAATTGAGATAGGGCCTTTTACGGCTGCAATAAATGGCGTGTCTCAATTCTAATCATTGCTGGCTATCCCGGCCAAGGCAAGATAGTTTGCACTTTCCAAAAACGTATATTACCGCCAAAAATTGGGTCGGCAAAAATTGGGTTTAGGATACTTTGCAAATGTTAACTGTTTTATAAACAGGCTAGGCCAAAGTTTTAGCAAAGGGTAATCCATGACTTAAAGAATTCCTGACGGCCGTTGCCACGAAGGTTTAGATTATAAACCAGGTGGGTATCAGGCTGGGATACCAAGGGGCAGACAAAGTGAGGGTGGTGAAATGTAGGGAAGGAAAGGGATTGTTTTAAATTTCTTTTTGTTGGGATCGGAAAACTCGAATATTTGGTTCGTAAACAGGTTCACGTACCGCGTTCCTTTCTCCTTGTGCCGTTTCTACTCTCTCCATGTGGAATTTAATTGGATTATTATTTCCTTTGGACTCTGGACATCCTGTTTCATACCACGGGTAAGATTAAATTTTTTTACGGTACCCCATTTGTACTTAAATAGATTTTATCATCCATCGGGGAATTGGGTATGTCTTCTTACAATACTGGCGGACTTAAAACTAAGAAAAATCTGCCCAGCACTGTTAAGGAAAAAAGTCGCTAGTCCACAGTAACTGGAGAGAGGGCAATTGTGAAACGGTATTAACTTCATGTAAGCCAACCTCAAACTGAAGTGAATAAACACCTACTAATCCTATTCACCGTTCACTTCAGGCCATTTAGCCTATTCATCTCCCTTCAGTTGTCCATTCACCTCAGTTTGAGGTAGCCTTACATCTAGTATCTCCCCATGAAGGTAATTCTTTCCCAGGTGACATTAAGTAGGAACTGTTCCCTCAGGCACGATCAAGCGGGGTGGGTAGATGAAACATGGGAAGGCGCATGTTTGAAATCTCACTCTAGTGAGCAATCTTAGTGCATAGACACAAAGGGAGAGAATGCAGGGGGTGCCGAAAGGTGAAAGGTTTGTCATTTTCGTGTATCCCCCTACTCCAAAGGAACTTTCGCCCCTTGTAAAGCTATATTGCCGCCCTTCAGTTTTCTGACAGTGGCTTAGGTTGACGTTTACCATGTTAGTGAACTAGTGTAACATATTCTCTATTGGTCAACACCCAAGGCTTGTCAATAGAACAAACGCAAAAGAAAAAAAAAAATGCACAGAACCAAAAATCCATGGACTGCAGGGAACCTTGAATCTGAGCCTGTCATGAGATTCACAAGACGTTTCCAATGGTAAAGTGTAAGAAACAAAGGATGGCTAATTGGTTAAAACGTCCCCTTTGCCCAAAACGTTCCCTTTTCGCGGTTAGTCAGAAAAGTCCCCGCACGCAACCGTCTAACTTGATACAAACTTTTGTGATACGTACTTGGCAAGGGGCTGACATTAAAGTAAATTTACGAATATTTTCCAAACTTCAATGAAAACTGGTCCTTACAAAAAGTGGTAAAAGTGTATGTACAAACCAGAACGCAAATTTTAAGCAACTGTTATACCTTAGTCTACGAGCGCTGCACTACAGTGCAGGCACAGCTGTTCTTGGCAGAACAGTTGTGTACAATTCCACATCACATTATCTTATAAACCTTCGGTGCCTTATCCTTTCGTACATTTACAAAGTGTCCCAAGAACATTTTACGTTAAAATTCATCTCTGCTTTGCAAATAGTATTTTAAAATTTATGGGATGGTGTAAATTTGAAAAAGTCAGTTATGTGCATATGTTTACTGCAGGGACGTTCTGAAAGATAGAACGTCTTTGGTGCCTACTGCTACAGCTATAGCTCGCCGGCCAGCGCCGTTGTGCTCACTCCTAAATTTGATTGAAATTTTATCATCGAGCTTATCAACTTTTGAAACAGGACCAGGTCCTGTACTCTGTATTTATCGCTCACTTCAGTACAACTTCATGAAATGTGTTTCGCCGATGATACCCGTATTCCGCACCTCATTCCAAATGAACGTTTCAATTAAACATGCAGCACGCTTTGTTAAAAGCATTATTTTGTAAGTTGCATAATTGTTTGGCATATTCATTTTTTTCATGTTCAGTGATGAAACGTCATTGAAATGAAGTTATACGGTACGTTAACAGATTCCCGTCGTGACTTTGCCCGTCTTTGGTCTGACTTTCTATTGGTCCGTGTCAATCCCGTAGCACGTAAAAAGCATTTTTCTTGAAAGACTTTCACAAAAATCCATGGCTGTTTTACTGCGATACGGAAAAAGGAGCAAGTCTAAAAATCACTGAATCCGTTAAATCACAAACTAGGTAACTTTGGTCACCCAACATGCGACTTCGGTCACCCAAGTTGTATCACGAACTTTACAACTTGAAACAATTCTGATTGTCATTGCAGGGAGTTGTTATATATCCAGTTCGTGTATAGCATCAGAACAGGTAAACTTAACTGCTGAACATCGATCTTTAATACGACAAACTGTACAGCTCAAGAGTTTCTTGACTCATCCCTTTCTTCATTGTTCAAATAAACTTGACCATTGATGAAATAATCCGCTTACCGATACAAAAGAAGTTCTTCTGGAAGACACAATAAGGGATAGGGACACGATGAATGGGTCAACTAGTTGAGGATTAGGGGCAACCTGGACTGACATGACTGACTTGTTGCTATGGTTCTATTGAAAATTCACAATGATAAACTAGTTGATCAACGACCGTTGCTCAACTAACGTCCAACGCACGTTGGTGCGTTGAAAACGTGACAGACTATGCGGCGGTACTGTAGTATGTAGAGGACTGCCACATGAGAAACTTATTGAGAATATTAGAAGTGCTGTATTATTTGAGTATTATTTGCTACATGAGGTTTAGTCAAGTTTACTTCAAGCATTATATCATACATAATAAAAAATTACTTCCAGGTGGATTACTTGTTTCTTTTCACTTGTAATATGTCATGTAATAAGTTTACTCAGTGTTAATTGGCACAAGGGTCCACAGTTGCAGTACTCCTGGATTGGGGTTGGTATTCTTGCATAGAAAATAGCAATAATTGCAGGGAATAATTTATCTGGTATCACATCGCAATTTGCTGTACAAGTTGGCCTAATTGCTATACAAATGCAAAAATGTGTATCACTTTTTGTGTATATAACCATAGGGTTTTCACTGATACAAATTTAAGAACTCAAAAAATCCTCGAAACTAGTATGCAAAATTGGAATACTAAATTATTCCCTGAATTGTCTGTTGGAAATTCCCATGTTTTTGGCTGCCTATGTCACTATGTGCATGACAGAAACACAATGTTAAAATGTCACAAAACATAAAAAAAAATGCTACCCAGAAGTATTTTAGATGCGGTTGACTTTATTTCCTTATTCGAACACTTTAGTTCACTGATCTTTGTCACAGTGGCAACTACCCTTTTGCACACCATGTAATAATAGTAATACACTGGACTTATATAGTGCCAAATCAGGAACAAAAGTGTAGCTGCTCAAGGCAGCTCTAGGCACTTAACAAAAATGCAGACAACTTAGTAATTACATACAAAGGAACAAGTAAAGAAATGAGTTTTGAGTTAACGATTAAATGCAAATAGTTCAGTGCAGAACTGAATGTGATCTGGTAACTAGTTCCACAAATAGGGATTATGCAAAACACATCCATAAGCTTTTAACTATAGATTAAGAAGAGACAGGTAGGCCTTGCCAGAGGAATGAAGACCACGAGGAGGAGCATAGCGAGACAGTAGCTGAGAGATATGAACAGGTTGTAAAGGAGAAACAAAAGTGACTGTTTCTAAGAAATAGAAACAGTTGCTTGGGCTGAGACGGCAGTGCTAGCTACTGTAGTGACAAATTTTGTAATGGGTGATATCTGATCAATGCTGTATGACTTGTACTATTTCATGAACCATTGGCACTGGCATGATCAGTGTTACAACTTCCTGTAATCAAGCAATCATACAGGAACTATTGATTCCTTTAGAAATACTGTGGATGGACCTGGCAGCTTTTTTTCTGGAATTAAGGATCAAACAGCTGTTTTGATGTAAGACCAAAGGGAAGCCTTGTGCTTCATTTCCGTCTGTTCCAATGTGTATTTTTGTACAGTTGGACCACTGGTATATACTCAGTGAACATCTAGGTGTGAATGTTGCCAGGATATATTGTCTCAAGTAGGCCATATCATGTATGATTTAAATATACAGTTAGGATCACCTTTGTAAATGTTCAACTAAGCTTAGATGATCGAATATTGCTGACATCATCTGAGAAATAGTTTAGATCTATACATGATTAAATGTGTGCATCGGGAAGTCATAACTAGCATGCATGGGCATTGCATAGCAGGCGGGGAGTATTCAAAGAAATGAACAAGCACACATAGTAGAATACTGGTTGTTAGTTTTTTAGTAAAGGCACATTGGGGTGGGGGGAGGGGGGGGGGGGGGAGCAGTAGAGCAAAATGGAACATGTTCCTTTAAAAGAATACCTGGAAAATTGGGGCTTCCATCTTTTAAAACAGATGGATCATCATGGCCAAGGGACATTAAAAATCCTGTTTATGTGGAGTGACAACTTGTATGTATCTTCTCAAAAATGCCTTGAAAGAAATGAAGTGTGCTGTGCCTCCACCGCTACAGCTTGGTCTGCCACACTTCACCAGGAGGAATTTGTGTGACTATTAACCGATACTAACAAGATGAATCTCTCACATGATGTCTGAGTGGAAATGTCAAGTCTCTCTTTGGGTAACATGACCAGGAAAACATGTGAATGTGAAAATTAGTAGTACATAAGTACATGTCTGCTGTCAGTAAATTAGAACATCAGGGCTCATGAGACCAAGGAATAAAAGCATTTCCTTCATAAAAATGGAATGGTTGCAAAATTAGGGCTCTTGGTTGAATCATTTACACACCAACTGGAATTCTGCAAGGAAAATTATTCATGTGCTCCTTTTGGCTAGCCTCATTTATTTTGCAGTCTTTAAACAGATTAAACAGTGTCCCAAAATTTGAAAATGCTCCTCGCTTTTCATTTTTGGAATAGAGCAAGATCCCATTTTGCATTCCATTTTGTAATTGGAACATATACTTAAATGTCTTTGCAAATTTAATTGGGCACAGCATAAACTACACTAGCTTGAAGAAAGTAAAAAAATAAAAGATAAAAACAGAATTAGCTAAGAAAATTACAAAAAAACATGAAATAGTCACGAGGTGAAATTATAATGTATATCAGCTGTTAATCCAGTCCATGACCAGAAAATGTTTAATACAAAACAGGTGATACACTGACAGTGACATCTTCATCAGTTTATTGAGGGAACTCATCCAGGGGTATGAAATGAGTTCAAAACAAGGGAAACATAAAAACATGTCATTGTTTATATTGATTGTCTGTTTTATAAAATATACAGCTTTATCAAATCTGGAACAAAATTTATGTTAAGTAGGCTCTGACTGCTTGGTGCAAGCAGCTAGTAGCTCTTAGTATTCCTTGTGCATTCATGTTCAAGGGTAAATACGCAGATGCTGCATTGAAGAAATAAGTTATAATTCTTGTTTAAGTGGAATTTATTGAGGCGTAGTACTTCTCCAGTCAACAAAATTCTGAAACAAAAGTATTAATAGTTTTGTAACACATTCATTGACCTGTTTGATTTCAAAAGGACTGAGCAGTGATCAGCACTTCCACCCCGATGTTTTGGCCTCCATGAGGAGTCAACATACCACTTTAAGTTTGGAATCTATGCTTGTAATATCTTTAGATGGTATAGTTAAAGCTAGAGTAGTGCCATTGCCTAAATCTCTGCAGTATAATGTGTGCTTGCATATATACACATTCATATGTCATGCTTTAATGATTATCTTGCTTTCCTGCACCTTTGATGTGACTTGTCCTTCTTTTCAAGCCATTGAGTATAGTTGGGTATAGTGCAGCTTCTATTTAAACAACTCTGAAGGTACTGTAACAACCTTTGAAGGTAACTTTCCAGTAAATTTCCAAAATATATTGTTGGAAAAACAACCCAAAAGATAACTGTATGAATCATTAATCATGGACAGAAGGGGAAGGGTATGAGAAAGAGACATGCATCCCTTTTCAACCCTGGCCATCAGCATTTTAGAAGGAGGCAAATGAATGGTTCCACAGATCAGTGTGGGTCTGAAAAGGCAGCAATAACCTCATTACCAGGTATTTCTTTTGAGTACAAGAGGCTGTTACCTGAACAACACCGGAGGACTTAAACCCTCCACTGGAAGACTGTGGGAAGTGGTTTCAGCAGCCATAGGTGGCAACACCATGCTGCTAAGGCCACTAAGGCAAAAGTCAGGAGTCTTAGGCCAGTCGAACCAGGGAGTTGCTATTTGACTGGAGATTTGTCTTCACAATCTCTTTGAAGTCACCAAGTTACCGACATGTAACATATCACTCTTATCAAAACAGCTAGGTGCAATAAACCTCCGTGTGCGGTAGCTAATTTGCATACGCCGCACACACTGTACTACAGCGCTAGCTTCGGCTCTCCGTGTAAACAGCAACTAGCCTAGTAAGAGTAATCTCGATGTGAGAACATGTATACATAATGGTCTAATCACCTCATACAGTCGAATGTTAACTACAGTCTGGGTTACCCTGATCAGGTTTCGCCATAGCTGCGTAATACAAGCTGCATGCTTTGACTGCACACACTAATGTATATAGAACAAACACTTGCCGTAAAGACAACGAGAACTAAAAATAAAAGCAGCAAAGACCACAAAATCGACATAAATCACTTAACTTATTGCTGATTCACATTTCTACCTAAAATAATAACGTGCTGAACTGAAAAAAGGTTATTTTTCTATCCCGATAAAGATTTCGCAGAATTGGTTATGTAGCATTATGGACTGAAAGTAACGTTAAAATTTCTGTTAGTTCCACTCAGCAAAAACGCGCCAAAATTCGTCAACTTCAGTAACCATAGAAACAAATGGAAATTTTGCAAAATCTAGGCCCCGAAAAATGCTCTTTTCGGTAAATTGGCGCTTGGTGCCACGTTTTTTCTCTTCGTGAAATGTACGTATACAAACATAGCTACCTACACAGTACGTTCAGAAAATGCGATTCATTGCGGAAAAGCACGAAAATACTCAAATCTGAGGCCCTGAAATTGCAGTTTGACCACCAAGTTTTGTCACAATACGATTTTTAGGGTTCAACAAAAACGGAGGAAAACTTAACTTAGAAAAAACTCTGAAAGAAAAGGAACTTACCCATCGATAGATTTATGTCCAAGCTTGAACTGCACATATACTACAACTGTAACACCTCACTTATTTTCTACTGCGCATGGTATAAAAATAGGGAGAGTCCCATTAGATCATCGATTTCTGTACAGAGCAATGGTTTCAAAACCAGCTCAACTGATAGAGGGCGTTTGGAGCTGTCGGTAACATCCTTGTCTTCAAAGGATATTTTACAGGTCCCCTGGGGAGCCTGTCCTTGGTTAAAATTCAAAGAGTTTGCAAAGGCAGGATTGTGTGTCCTGAGGTCAGTAGATTTAAGGACAAGGTTCATAAAATTTTTAAAGACAAATCTCCAGTCAAATAGCAACTCCCTGGTCGAACTATGGTGAGAATGGGCACCCACATTTTCCAGAGGAGGTGTAGGGTTACTGGCTAGTTCATCCTGAGACTGTTGCTCAAGAACTGCAAGTGCCTGTGAAAGCCCACAAGAATGAGAGCAATGACTGTGATGGGCTCCTTATACCCCTGTCTGAGTATGAGGTCAAGAGAGGGACTGAGGTGGAGAAAGTGTTTGGTCATAGAAAATGCAACTTTAAGAGCCAACAAAGGCCACTTTTTCAAGTTATCCAAAATCGCAAACCGGGACTTAATTCTTGTGAAAGTAACATTCCTCTAAAATTAGCATGCCACAAAAAACACATTACCAACAACAGAGGCCAGGAGATTTTGGTGTTGCATGGCCTTGCCAGAACCTTTAGCCAGTGGCATGCAGAAGGCTAAGCAAACCCATTTGGCCCCAAAATGGACCTCAAGATTAAGGGAGACATGGCAAACAGGAGGCCACTGATAATTGGAGAAATTTAAGTCAAGCCATGCAGAGATGGATGGCCAGTACAATAAAGCCCTGTATTGCTGGAGGAAGAAAAAACCTTTTGCTCCCGCTACACAGACCAGGGATGTTGTGGCAGAAATGATGGAGGATGGCCTTGTAATTGTGCATTACCACACCAATGAAGTCTGCTCTGCTGGGCAACTTAGGAGAAGCAGAGGGCAACTGAGGAGTAGCTGAGGAGTAGCAGAGGGGAGGTAATTCAGTGTCCCGGCCAGCCAGACTGCACAGCAAATGGTGGGGAAGGCTTCAACGTCGGTGATGAAGAGAGTGGAGGCAAGACTTGTTTAGCCAAGCTTCTGTTGGGGGGTTATCCCATAAGAGTAAAGTATCTTACCACTGATGCAGACAGCAAGGCATGCCATGGGTTGAGCATGTAATGAGCCCAACCACAGTTCAAAAACCAAAAATCTACTCGATTAGACCAGCCACTTTGTTCTCTCTGCAGGGCAGTCGCACAGGCCAACTTCACCTCAGACATGTATATTTTCAGCTCGGGGCACAAAATCCCATCGACTTCTGTAGAAGTGATTTGCTGAAGATAAACTATTGAGTGCAGGCTGAGATCAATGCCTGCAGGAAAAAGAACAAGTTTATAAACATTGCATTTGCATTTGATTTTGCAGAGGTGTTACAAGCTGCATTGCATTTGCATTTGATTTTGCAGAGGTGTTACAAGCTGCATCCATAGGCATAGGAGCCCAAGTTGATTGGGGGGGGGGGGGCTGGAACAACTTGCCCGAAAAATATAACCAAAAATTTTGCGCTCTCCACACACGTTCGACACGTTAATGTACGTATCATATGGGCATTCATCGTTTATCACACCGCATGCCAATAACATATAATAATTTGCCTTGTTTCTCCCTTCTTCATTGGTTTTAATGTTGGCGGAAGTCGTTGATTGTTGGCCTGGATAGGGGTCTAAGGTGAGGGGTTTCCCCTTCCCCTTTGAAAATTTTTGAAAAGTTAGGTGTCCTTACATGCAATCTGGTGCCACATATGCTACCTTTGAAGTAAAATTTGTGTTAAAACATTTGTGTATTTTAGGTACTAAAAAAATATCGGCATTACCCTTTCCTCTTTGAAAATTTTTGAAAAATTAAGTGTCCTTACATGCAATCTGGTGCCACATATTGGTACCTTTGAAGTAAAATTTGTGTTAAAAAATTGATGTATTTTTATTTTTTTACGTATTTTAGGTAGAAAAACACCAGCATCAGTGGGGGTGGGGCATGGCGATATGGTCCCTCAAATACACCACTGATAATCATAATATTAGTTTAACCATTAAAAAACACACCAGTTGATGAATTAATACGGAATATAAAGGTGCTGGTGCAATTCAAATCAGAACTTTATATTAATTACCAAGAAAGTTTTAAAATTATTAATAACCTTTAGCTACATCATTGCATTATTTTTCTTTCAGTAGGTGCCCGAAAAATTCTCAGCATTTTGCCAGAATTTTCTCAAGTATTTTTTCATAGGCCTCCTGTGCCTGTGGCTTCATCGATAACATGGTGAAGTGCTACAGTGGCGCTCACTGGGAATGTTCAGAAATGTCATTTGAATGTCAGACAGAAAAGCATTCCCTTTTATGCCTAATGGTATCATAGGGCTCCTACAAATTGAGGATGCTATAAATAAAATGGAGCTGCAGGAGGTTTTGCAGATTTAAGAGAATGAGCAAATTGCATCTTGTATGCCACTCATTTGGAAGTTTGGCCAAAAATATGGGTTGGTCAATAGTGCTTTCAAAGCAACAAATCCTAAACTTGTCACCACTTTATCCAAAAAAGGGAGATTTGGAGACCACAGCACAGTCCATATGGTCAACAGAGGTCTGGGGAGTCCATCGCCATGAAAATGGTGTCTTGTGGTTGCATCTCCACTCAGTGGATGTTGCAGTGACTACACTGAGGCAGCTTCAGAGGGTGTTCCTTTTCAACAGAGCAAATAAGAGAAGCTGGCAGTACAAAAGAAGAAGGACTGAGAAAACATTGGTACAGGTTGTTGCACAATAACAAATTAATGTTATTGATTATTGATTATTCATCAAGTAAGTCAAAATGACCACACCTATGCCACCACCAGTGGAATTAATTAATGCTTAAAAATATGAAATAGGCCTTGCATACATGTAAGTATTATACTTTATAGTAAAAATTATACCTGTGTACACAATCAATTTCTGGCATTGACAGCTAGGTTGCAATTTGACATGTACCTGAGCTATTACTTTCTACTGTGCATACATATCTTACTGATAAATTATTGATACTGTATACTGATAAATTGAACAGTGACTGCAGTTTGGGGCATGTAAATGGTTTTTAATGCTAGAGGTTTACACTGTTTATTATACAAGGAATAAAATAGATATTGAGCTAGAATAATAAGTGGCAAGTGACCATTGTTGTCAAAATCAGACAAGGTCAGTGATTTTCAAATTACTCCGTATAACTGGAATCTGTTATTTTGTCCTAATAGATACTGGCCATTAATGGTTAAAAGTCCACTCAGATATCTTGATGTGTTTTGGCAGAGTTTGTTTGTGGCCTTTGCAGGGAAATTAAAAACGAGAGGGTGTTTCAAAGTATTTGTAAAAGTGAAAGTTGATACCATAGAAACAAGGGTATAAATA
Organism: Holothuria leucospilota; assembly: GCA_029531755.1. Lineage (NCBI taxonomy): Eukaryota > Metazoa > Echinodermata > Holothuroidea > Aspidochirotida > Holothuriidae > Holothuria > Holothuria leucospilota. Next base: position 35,562,263 of record CM055978.1, read on the forward strand.
ATTGATGAAATAATTGGTTGCAGGAAATTGAAAACCATGTTTATTTGTCAATGGAATTAACCCTGTCATCTGATTATAGTGAATTGTGGGCAGATAGTTTTTTCCCTGGAAAAGGAGTCAGTGAGATGTCAAATTATGATAGTGGGAATGAATTGTTTACAAAGTTGAACTTCACAATAAAATGGATTAAGTGTAGGGTAGTCCCATGAGTGTGTGAAGTAGTTGATCTCACAGTTTGCTGAAGAAATCATTGTGGTAGGCCACATAAAAGTCAATTCCTCATAACTTCAGTGACTGGAACACTAAAAACCAATCAACCGCTCACATGTGACATCACCATTTTCCCACATTTACCAGAATACTGGGGACGAAGGTGAGATGTATAATTCATACTGTACTTTATTTATGAGAGAACAGTATTATTTTGTCCTATTGTGTTTCTTTGAGCAAGAATTTCTCAGGGGAGTAAAATTGTTTCATAGTGACTTTGATAGCCTGTGCCACACATACAGGAGTGGTGCCAGTTGGGGGCAGGGGGCCATGGTGGTTTCATCAGGGAACCATAATGTGTATGATAAAATATGTAGCCCTGACTTACCGGTCCCGACAATGTACTTGATATTGCTCTAAATTAGGGCAATTGCTTAAAAAAATGCAAACATTTCCCATTTTATCTCACTATAGAAACCCTAATTTTCAATTTCTTAATAACTTAGTCCAAAGTTTCAATTTTTCTTGAAGAGAAAGCTAAAATTTTCTATATGACACCCTTTCTGCAACACGTCGGGGCTTCAAGTTGGTGTCTTCCATCAGGGAGCTTCTCCCCCCCCCACTCCCCCCCCCCCACTCCTCACCAAATCCCACCCTTACTTAACATATGAACAGCATCTGATGAGGTATGGCATATGTACCACCAGTGCTGACTGAATTGTGACTTCAAACAGCAGTAATATTACTCTCTTTCAGTGGCACCATACTAGTATTTACATAGACCAGGGGGTTCAACCATTTCTTATTGGTGTGGTGTATCCCTGGAGTGTATGCACAATTTTATTGTATGTGTGCAACATTATTATGCTGTCAACATGGCAGTGTTGATTGGATGAAATCTTGCAAAAGTCCTCCTTTGGTCTTTAAAATTCTTTTTTTCTCCTGTTTTGGGGGGAATTTGATCCTACTTTAATATCAACTGGGTCCATTTGAAAGTTTTTGCACTGACTGGCAGACAGTACAGTATGCCATTCTCAATTTATGTATTTACTTTTGACAAATCTCGAACTACAGTAATTCCTACAGTTTTTTGTTAGGTTTTAACACTAGCACTGAAAGTTGCAGAATCACATGGGCTTGACAGTAGGGTGGGGATCGATGTCAGGGAATAAAAGCATTGTAGCCACTACCCCATGAAGCAGCATCTGTTTGCTCAGCACCCCTTTAAAGGCAGTAGGCAGTCACCCCAAACAGAGTGAGTGTATCCTGTCACTCTAGTTCATGATTGGCCTATTTTGATCATGTGACAATATTTTTGTTAGTGAATTGTAGAATTCAAGGAGAATTTCACCTTGCTTTACCTATTGTTTGTAATAGTTATGTTCAAAAGATCTTCAGAGGTGCTTGTAGGCAATATGAGGAGATTTGCAAGAGTTTGCTGATTTTTCAAAGAAAATTTTGGGGCGACTGCCTATTGCCTTTAAGGCTTCACAATATGACGGAAGAAGGAAAATGCTACTGTACATGTACAGTCTGCTACACAGGCAAAGTAGCTATAGCTGCATAACTTTCTTACTTTGGGTGGAATAACTAGAGAGGCAACAGACTTCATTAAGAGAGTATAGAAATCATCCCTAATTCCCTATAAGGTTACTATGTAGTAACTTTATAGATAATTAAGGATGATGCCTAATTACAAATAAGGTCATACACTATATACTATACAGTAACCTAGGTAATTAGGGATGTCTACTCCCTAAATAACTCTTCTTTTCTGTTTCCACTGCACTTTTGAAGTCACCCTTTGTTTGGTTTAAAAGAAATTCAAAGTAAATACAAGTACGTGGCTGTATGTTAAGTACAAGTTATGTAGATTGATTTGAAACAAGGTCAGGGTGAAAGTCTGCCACACAGCTAGTGCTCTTGATTAATTGTTCTTCAATCTAAAATATTTTGTACAATTTATTGGATTTACATGAATTTCAGCTTCCACCTGCAATTTAATGAAAAACTGAAACTCGGTTATTACGGTTGTAGTTCACATTAACCATATGGTGCCACCAAAAGGTGCTGGTTCAGTCGTCACATTATCGTGTCATTCACATTTCACATTGAATTGTTTCTGCTCAAACTTACAAATTTGTTCCTTACAGTTTTTATAATCCAGGACCCATTTGAAAAGTTCTGTGTTGTCTGATGGACACTACCTCTTCATGTAAACTTTACAGAGAAACGAAATTTTTTTTCTGTTTTTGGCTTGATTTGGTATTTTTCTAAGAGGTACAGAATATGACCTTGAAAACTTTTGTAAACAGGAAGTAATAATCCTTAGTTCTTTCTTTTCATGTAAATATATGGCGATAAATTTTCCAAATTAGTTTTGAAAGGTGGGAACATGCATGTTTTGCTACATTTTACATTTTAATGATCGCCCACTGTTGTAGAAGTAACATGGTGAAGGGGTATTCAGCTGCCTGTGAATCTCTATAGTCATAATGTTGTCATGCTGACTCTTCCACCTTATTGATAAAATTAAAATACTTCAAAAAAAAAAAAAATATACACATCTTTCCAACAACTTCATTAGAAAGAAGTCAGTTTGAGGTAACATGTTAAAGAAGCAAAGCTGCAGCAGCTGCAGCCATCTTTTGTTGCTATAGATACACATGTCAGTAGCAGGATTACCAAGCTTAATATACCTACTGTTGTGATATATATATATATATATATATATATATATATATATACTTCATTTTTACCTACCTACTTCATAAGTGCTACGCAGTACTTTGACCTTATATATATATATATATATATATATATATATATATATATATATATATATATATATATATATATATATATATATATATATATATATGAGGCAGTTGCAGACTGAGGTTTTGACATGATACCTTAACTTACTCATCTTTATTTCCTTTTGAATTGTAGAACTAGAGTTAAAAGTTTGGATCCATAGTAATGTCGTATAACAATGTTTAGTTAAGATTTACACTTTGTCTTGCATGGCTATGATGATGACTGTGAGAGTCACTTAATGTAGTATAAAAAGTCTATTTTTCTCCTCCTTTAATACCTCCAATTTACATGTATACCACTATTGCATGCAACAACCATCTGGCAAATACTAATAGTACTGTTGGTTCCTTCACCTACAGAGGGCACCCTGGAGCCTTATCTCTTTCTTCTCCATTTTTGCCTTCTCCATGTTAACAGTTTTTTTATCCTCTTATAAAACTATCAAGGTATTTTTCCATAGTTGAGTTGAAATCCATCCTTTTTGGACTACCTTGGAAGTACAATTACTGTAACTGAACTCTTAAAAAATGGCTATAAAAAGTAGTGCAGTTTGAAACAAGGCAATAAAGTAATTCAATGAGATGGGACATTAGTAAGGGCTTTTTCATTTTCGTAAAGTTTTTACTTTTGTCTTTCAGAATGATTCTGCTGGTATGGTGGAAGTTCATACCATGCCAGTTATGTGTAGTCTGTTTCGCTTCTCATTACCTCCTGTTTACATATGTATACCTTTATTGCCTGCAATAACCGTCTGGCAAAAACCAGTGACACTGCGGGATCCCCTACCTAGAGAGGGCGCCCTATAACCTAACACTTCCTTCTCCATTTTTGCCTTCTCCGTGTTAGCACGTCTTAAAATTCGTCTGGTAAAAAAAGCACAGGCGAAGTAGCTACCAGGCGAGTTTTGGGAAAACTGTACTAGCAGTCATTATCCACATTATTAGTATTCTCACCAGTGGCAATTTCAAGGGATTGATATAGAGATGTGTGACCCCCCATCATTCCCCCAACCCTCCTTCCCCCCATAATTATTCACCCAAATCTTGTAATTCTGAAAATAAAATCTTATGCAGCTGACATGCTTTTCTACCCATCAAACTCTCCACTGTCCTTGCCACCTTTTCAAAACCCTGGTGCCACCACTACTTTTCAGTATACTTTTCTCACTTAGTGTGAGAATTTTACAAACAACTAGAGCAGAGTTCATGTGACAAAAATAATGAAAAAGCATCAACTTATTTCTCCTTGAGACAGATAGGAGGTGAAAGTCCTGGGATATGTATCTGAAGCAGAGCGGAAAGCTTATTAAAAGGAAGCACAGTAAAGGCATAATCTGTCAAGGCAAGATGACATTCAGTCTTAGGATTGAAGCTTTCAGGGAAAGATGAGATGAATTTTCTGTACATAAACGACTGTACATAGGAGCTGAGATATACAGGGTTAAGCAGACATGGAAGGTAATCTTGGTGCAGCAAGTCCAGTTGAAGTTACAGCACAGATTTCAATACACATTTGCACAACTAAACAGAAGTTTGATAGCAATTAAGATTTGCAGATACAAGCAATCAGGTGGTTGCGATGGGCATGCATCCAAAGGATTCCAAACTTTGCATTAAACTTACGGTGACATACCACCAGAAAGAGCTTTTTTGATTCCTTGCCGAAGGCAGGCAAGGAATCTATGCGATGGTGATGTCGTGTGTGTGTGTGTGTGTGTGTGTGTGTGTGCGTATGTGACGGCTTAGCTTGTTTACACGATATCTCAAGAAGGGAAAGTTGGACAGTTCTCAAACCTGGTACATAGATGGCCCATATTGAGAGGAAGAACCCTATTGTTTTTGGTGGAGGTCAAAGGTCATCTGGGGTCACTGGGGGTCAAAATCTGAAAACCTTGTTTACACAATATCTCAAGTTAGAAAGCTTGGATAGATTTCATGCTTGGTGTGTAGATGCGTTGTGGTGAGAGGAAGAACCCTGTCATTTTTGGTGGAGGTCAAAGGTCATCTGGGGTCACCGGGGGTCAGAATCTGAAAACCTTGTTTACACGATATCTCAAGTTAGAAAGCTTGGATAGATTTCATGCTTGGTATGTAGATACGTTGTGGTGAGAGAAAGAACCCTATTGTTTTTGGTGGAGGTCAAAGGTCATCTGGGGTCACCGGGGGTCAAACTCTGAAAACCTTGTTTACACGATATCTCAAGTTAGAAAGCTTGGATAGATTTCATGCTTGGTATGTAGATGCGTTGTGGTGAGCGGAAGAACCCTATTGTTTTTGGTGGAGGTCAAAGGTCATCTGGGGTCACCGGGGGTCAAAATCTGAAAACCTTGTTTACACGATATCTCAAGTTAGAAAGCTTGGATAGATTTCATGCTTGGTATGTAGATGCGTTGTGGTGAGAGGAAGAACCCTATTGTTTTTGGTGGAGGTCAAAGGTCATCTGGGGTCACCGGGGGTCAAAATCTGAAAACCTTGTTTACACGATATCTCAAGTTAGAAAGCTTGGATAGATTTTATGCTTGGTATGTAGATACGCTGTGGTGAGAGGAAGAACCCTATTGTTTTTGGTGGAGGTCAAAGGTCATCTGGGGTCACCGGGGGTCAAAATCTGAAAACCTTGTTTACACGATATCTCCAGTTAGAAAGCTTGGATAGATTTCATGCTTGGTATGTGGATGTGTTATGGTAAGAGGAAGAACCCTATTGTTTTTGGTGGAGGTCAAAGGTCATCTGGGGTCACCGGGGGGTCAAAGTCTGAAACCTTGTTTACATGATATTTCAAGGTAGGAAGCTTGGATAGATTTCATACCAAGTATGTGGATGTGGTATGGTAAGGGGAAGATTTCTGTTATTTTTGGTGGAGGTCAAAGGTCGTCTGAGGTCACCAGGGGTCAAACTCTGAAAACCTTTTTTATACCATATTGCAAGGTAGGAAGCTTGGATTGATTTCATAGTAAGTATGTGGATGCGTTATGGTGCGAGGAAGAAGCGTATAGTTTTTGGTGGAGGTCAAAGGTCATTTGGGGTCACCAGAGGTCAAAGTCTGAAAACCTTTTTTACACAGTATCTCAAGGTAGGAAGCTTGGATAGATTTCATACTAAGTATGTGGATGTGTTATGGTGCGAGGAAAAACCCTATTGTTTTTTGTGGAGGTCACAAGCCGTTTGAGGTCACCAGAGGTCAAAAACTGAAACTTTGTAAACATGTCATTACAAGGGAGGAAGCACAGATAAATCCCTTCTCATACGTTTTATTTATTTTTTTTTTTTCATTTTTTTGTGGTTATTCAAGTTTCGGTTTAAAGGTCATGTGACATGAGCTGATGTGAGCAGGGGTCAAATTGTGACCACATCATAAAAAATGATGTAGAAGAGAAACTTGATGGATGAACCTCAGTGTAACAAAGCACCCCCTTTTGGCAAGGAATCACTAAGCCTTTTGGCTTTCTGGTTTTACTTGGCAGTGTAGAAATAAAATCTCCCAATGAAAGATCCATTAGAATTATTTCAGTATCTTTTACTGTTCTCAGGATATACCTCTTCAAAGTTTGATGGTTTCTGAAGTTACTCACTGCCTATGCAAGAGTAATGATGTGAAGTGTTGCACAGTGATTTCTTTTGTTAACCCTGTATAAAGTATCTCTTAATAATACTCATCAGATAGTTAACAGTTTGGTATGTGGTATGAATATTTTCCAAGAAAACAATTTTAACTTCCATAGTAAATCCCTCAGGGGATACAAATGCTTCAAGTGCCCTTGAAATGAAGGTTGAAAAAACAAAGACTAACATTAGCCATATATGGTGAGTCCATCTTTCGATGTCACACATTTACATACATATAGCTCATGTTTATTCATAATACAAGTGTAAAGTAGAAATTATCCTGTAAAATAGTCTATATTTCATGGATTTTGATGGGAATTATGGCTATTATCTGGATTTTAAAGACAGACAGTCATCACCCCAAAGTATATTTTTAGTGTGGGGGTATCAAAATTCTCAGTTGGTGACTGCTCTTTGATTGACATCAAAGTTTGAAAATTTGAAAGATGCAGAGTAGCTCACATTCCAAACAAGGCAGAGAGTGCTTTTATTACATTTTATAACCTTGTATGATTACCAGGACATGGCCTTAAGCAATAAAACAGGTTTATTCCTGCACAAGGAAGAGCCTCATACAGTTATGGGAGGAGCTAGAAGTTGCATAGTTGGGAGAATTGAAACTGTCTGGGAGCATGAAAATTCCCCTTTAATGCTTTTTACATCAAATATCCAAACATGTCACCAGAGCTTAAAGAATTAAATGGAATGCTTGCACTATTCTCTTTACAAAAATGGAACCTACTGCCATTGTGCTTGGTGCTCAGCATAAGCAATGGAGTAGGGAAAACAAACCAGTGAGCCACAAATGGAAAAAAGGCAGTGATCAGCATGACTTAAACCAATTGGTTAGAAACTGGGCCGTAAAACCTCATCTGGTGCTAATGCACTATTCACAGGATTTCAGAGTTTGTGCTGAGCATACACTGCATGCTTTGTAAAAGCATTTAAAAGCATCCAATATTATTGAGGCCATGCATTCAAACCACAAGCATCATGCATCTTGGGTACCAGTGCTATAGGCCTATTAAACTGTCATTATTGTTACTATTAGTAGAAGTCGAAGTCATTTTGGCCATGCCTTTTTTCAAGCTTATTTCGAGCCCTGGTCATGTTATATACTTTAATTAATACTTTGTTGTGCTTGTCAAATGTACAGTAACTACATAGTAACATCTCAGCATATTCACATTGTGTTTATTGAGGACTTTTTTAAGGTAATATTGAGGTCTTTAGAAATAATCTTTTCATGCAGCACTCCTTAGTTCAGTTTGAAGGTTTCCCCTTCAAAAAAGGGGGGTTGTTAGAAGGAAGGGGGAAGGGGGATTTTTGCTGTTCCTTAGTTCCTAAAGGCATTATCTTATCTAGAAGAGTTATTTTGGTTGGAGCCTATTAATTTTTTTTTTTAAATTTAATCACATGGGAAAGCCAAGTACAGAAACTGAAGTACTCATAGCCATTTTGTGGTACATGTAGTATGTGGCACCTTCACTGCGTGAGTGTGTGCATAGACCCTTTTCCAAGTAACAATTACAAAGGATTGTGGGATAGAGTTTGGTATGCGTCGTTTTTGTCAGTGTATATTACTGTGACGAAAAACGACGCATACCAAACTCTATCGCACAATCCTTTGCAATTGTTATTTGAAAAAGGGTCTATGAATAAGGCATGATATAGGACTGAGGTGGGGGAAGGCAAGTCTGTTTCACTCCTCATTACCTCCTATTTACATGTACCACTATTACCTGCAATAACTGTCTGGCAAAAGAATTGTCAGGTCCCTATAGCTGGAGAGCAACTGCTTAGAAGATAAAATTGTCATATGTTTGGTACAGTGTAAATTATTATTGTTACGTTGACTTCGCTACATGTATGCTGATATCCATACCTAACAATATATCAAAATGCAAATTTGTGAGGAGAGTTTCAGTTGAATGATAAGGTCTGTTCGCAGATCGATAACTAGTAAAGGGTAGTACATTTCAATGAGATTCATTAATTGAGCTATGACAACTTTTTCGGCAATCTTAGAAAAGAAGCTTAAATTACTGACATGTGTGTAACTTTGTACCAACCTGTCAAGGTTGGATTTCTTAAGCAGCGGCATCATGATAGGAGCTTTTCATTAGCAGATATGCCAGTCTGAAGGGATGTATATCAGTGAGGCTCGTGATGGAAGGTACAGTAGAATGGAACTCAGGTCAAGTGCATTACGTGTACAACCCCGTTAGCTTAGTTGATAATCATCATCGAGTGAAACAGCTTTATTCGGGTATCACGTGACCACATTCAGTATTTCTGCATACAATGTCTGTGTGTAAAGAACCCTATAAATGGGAATGCACACATAATGATATGCAGGACTTGTAGTAAGTTAATTACCCTCAGTAAGTATTCTCCTTATTTCATAGTCTTCTTCAATTTTCAGGAATTCACTAAAAATGATTCTGTACAGGGTGACATAGCTGTATGCAAATTTATGTCAGCAGTATTTAGAAGTCTGCACCTGGTGTACAATTTCAATCACCATTTTTTAAACTTTTGTGTAATATTAATAATGACAAAATTAACCAATTTTGTGTCAGGCAAATGATCCACTACGAACCCTCATTACAAACAGGACCTGTGCATATAAACTTCTTTAAGATGTATGAACAAAAGTCACAAATTCTCATATGTAGGCCTAAAAGTTAAACCCTCTGTCATCAAGAATTTATGATTTTTTTTATAAATTATGAATGAATTGAAGCAATGTTTTACAAATGTATTTACCTCCAGAGTTTTTGCTGGTTGTTATCAGTACCACAGACTAGCACTGAAAACCATTGTCATCAGTTACATCCAGGACATGCACCTTAAGGTATTACTTAGAGGATGTGACATGATGACATCACCGTGACAGTACAAACAATTTCCCCTTGAGATGTCACCCCAAATGCAAATGTTTATTAAAGTCAAGGCCTTTGCAGTACCATCAAGAATTCATGACAAATATGAGAATTATCAATTCTGTTTTGCATTTGCATGTGCAAAGTTCTGCAGGTAGTATTAGCGACCAGTTGATTTTGAATAGAAGCTATTTTATGAAGGTTACTTTAACAGATGTAATGAGCAACATGGAAGCTATGTGACAGTTTCCTTCACTGCTCTCATAAAATTGCCCCAGTAAATTGATAATTTAAGGAAATGTCTCGATCCTGCCGCCAACATCTCAATTACCAAGCAAGAGTGCATTATAAATTCAGTTGTCATTTAATAAACAGCAAAAGTTGTCTAACAAACTGATACACTGACAGCAATTAAGTTTTTTCCCCTTGTGTCAAAAAGAATGAAAGTGTTCAAAGCCAATCTCATGAAATTGATTTATCATAGCACATGTTTTACATTATAAGGGTTTGTTGAGTGTATTGTTGATGTACAGTACCATAGTAACTGCGTGTGCAGTAACTGTTAAACATTTCGAAGTCCACACTAGAGCCATTGGCAGAAATATGAAGGCTATGATCTCTGTGCCCTGATTTGTTTAATTCTAGCTCTGTTAGTGCTGGACTTGCATTGATTCTTGACTGTCAAGATAATTGAAAAAGTTTCCACACTGTTTAGATAAATGTAAAGAAAATGCAACCGATTTCATCTTAGACCGTAAAAATTCTCTCTTCTATTAAGTCTACTTCCAGCCCCTCTTTATATTAAAAACAAATTGGCACCTGTCTAGTGCACCGCTAGGACAAAGTTACAATGGCGGAGCTACTGAGTTTAAATTGCTTAAAGCCATATCTATATACTTCTGTTTGTGAGCTGTCTGCCATACTGAGTTATCTACAAAGGTATCATTATTGACCAATCAAAGTGATGCTATTGTTTGAAATTGTGTCAATCAATTCTTAGTCTCCAATCCTATTTAGAGATATGGGGGTATTCCCAGTCATGTTTGGAGTGATGCAACATCTTTAAATGCCCATGGAGATTTCTCTACCAATAATATGCTGCTTCAAGTGGAATGTAGGGCCACCGATTTTCCGTGAAAAAAAGAGTCAAATTCCGTTACAGCAATTTCAAATTCCGTGAAAATCCGTGCAAGCAATTTGCCAAATCCGTGACTTTCTGTTTTGCATTGATTAGTGTGTTAGGCCAGTGCAGCCTAACCAGACTAAAATCCATTCACCAGCCTAACGTCTAGGCCCCTACACATGTACGTAATGGAGAAAAAAAACCCAAAAGGACTTACGATTGTTTGAGTGTGGGTCCCTTCTTCTTCTTACATAGTAAAAGATCCATATAAAATTATATCCAAATGATATGCAGGTACTAAATCCGATAATTATTCCACAATTGAAAGTGTAACTTGTCAGTTAGAACGTTATGATCGTTCGATCATGAACGTAACAACAGAGCAAAGCATGAAACTTGAGTAATGTGCGCAACAGTTTGTTATGACGCACTCATGCATAGTATACCATACATACAGTACATGATACAGTACAAGAATCAGCTACAGGCAACGGGATTGCGGGAAAACTTTGCAAGACTGAGCAACATTAGACCTACCGAAGGCTAGTAAATGCGCAACTCGCACCTGGTCCCACATACAGTAAGCATCGGAGGGGGTGAATTTCAACAGTTTTCTATCAGATTGTAGTCTGCTAGAGCCATCCAGTGTTTAATACATACAGAGTTTTAAACTTTTTTTTTTTCATTTTGCCCTCTTGATTGCAGACTTCTTTAGCATTCTGAGAGATTTTTGAAGTTCCGTGAAGAAAGTAAAATTCTGCGATTCCGTGACAATTTCCGTGATCGCGGAAAATCGGTGGCCCTAGGAATGATACACATTAGACGATGAGGAGAACACCTGTAAAGAATAGTACAGTAATTACTCTTCTACATGTGCCCTTCTCTAGCAGAAATAAACTACCAGGCCAATTAATAGAACTGCAGACCCGATCCTTCCCCTTGATCCATTGGTATGGATCTAGGAAGTCACATAGGGTTCCCCCATCACATCTGCAGAATTGTATAGCAGTTATCTAAGACCGTAAAAGGACCCCTGTTATTTTAGAACAAATTGCTTCAAACTTTCTCACAAATTGCAAGTTCAACGCAAAACTTTTTCTCTCCTCAGGCCATTTTCATGCCTCTCTACCCTCGAATCAATTCACAAACCTTTTTCCCTAGAATGCATACACACATTAGGCCTATACCTCAACTTCTTGCCATCCTAGGCCTGTGACTTTCATTCATTGTCTTTAATGTTGCTACATGTTGACTGAAGTTCAAAGGGCATATGCAGAGACCCACAAACAGATTTGTAGCTGTCTCAATTTTGCTGTGATCCTGCCAGTTTTTAGTCAAATTTCCCTCAGCTTGATCTTTGCTACACTCCCTATTTTCCCCTGATTCTCCCTGTTCTTGCCATGGACAGAATTAACAAATCTGGCAAAGCTTATTGGACATCCTACAAGTTTTCATGGCTGCAAAACTTGCAAAACTTTGCAGGCACACATACTGTGAAAACCAAAATTTCTAGCTCACCTGGTCTACCTAATTTGGGACTAAGATGAAAATTTCTAGCTGCAGCATGATTTTTGCGGATGCAATGCGTCTTTGCGTCCAGCTTTTTGCAGGCGTGCAAGTTTTGCTTTTCATTAAAATCGTTCCTATTTTTCTCAAAGCAACTCCTTGCTGTGCTGCATGATTATTAAAGATCAATCTGTTTCATCTATGAGGTAAGATTTATAGATTACCAAAAGATGGCCTGTAAGTTTTGGGGGATTTAAGTAGTTAGTGACCACTTTAAACATACTGACAATATTTCAGTGTAACTGTAGGGGAAGCTGCATTTGCTTGGCTGTAAATCTCTGCAGATGACATGCAAGATTCTATAGCAGATTTACTTGAAATACACATTATTTTGTACATTTTCTTTATGGTAAACACAAGCCACTTATTAAATAATAACAGTCACAGAATGCATCTTTGCAGACAATAAAGATTTGACCTTTACAGCTCAAATCAGTATCACTCTCTAGATCTAAATGTTTTTCATTTTAATTAATGCTTACTCTAGAATATTGTCAACATCTAAAAATATTCTGCTTAGAATGCATAAATAAAAGTTAGGTGAAGTATGTGGGTGGAGATTATTGTAATTTAATCTAGTAGTGGTGAAATTAGGGACTGAAATCATTTGTGGTCAAGTATTTATTATCAACTGGATGTCTATGTAAATAAAAACTTACTTTGGCAGCTGGGTATTGAGCAGTAGGCAATTAGGGGGATATGGGCAGTAATTATCGAATACTGTGAATTTTATTGCATGGGGTATTTCCACCTTTATAAATCAAATATCTTTTAAACTGATTACTAATATGGAATGACTTGCTGGCTTCAAGTTCATGGCTTATTCTCAAAACATTTTATGCATAAGGAGGCAGTTTATGTTGATAATGAAACAATTCACACAAGCACCTGTAATGCAATTGACTTGAACCTGATTCTTAGTTTTATTGAAGGAATTATGCTGGTTCAAGTGTACTGTTTATGATGATATAAGAAGTATTCTGGTGAAATGTGCAATCAGTTCAAATGTTTTGAGATAGTAGCAGTTAGAATATCACATTTCATACCCACAGTGAACATGAAGCAAGTAGGGGTGATGACATACAGCACTATAGATGAACAAATATTTTTTTTTTTTTTTTTAACTATGGTTTTGATCTTTGATCAGACAGTTTGGAAAGTTGATCCAAAGGGAATGGAATAGTTTGTAAATTCCAATCCAGATATGCTTTCTCATTCCAATGCATCAAGTTTCAAAGTAGCAAATTGAAGTAAATTTACAAGAAAAGGCATATCAATAGTACTTACAGTCAAATTCATGTTCATAGAGTCTGTTTTGCTCCTCCTTATTATGCCCTATTTACATATGTATACTAGGGCTGTCACGTTTAAATGTTTAAACGGTTAAACGATCGATCGGCCGTTTAAACGGCGCATAATTCAGCTAAACGTTTAAACGGTTTTCCTTTTAAAAATACAACAAAAGTTTTAGCAGTTTTCTTCCCCAATGTTTTCTTTGATATCTCTCATTTAACAACGATGTTTATTTGTAAATTCAATGACCAAATAAAGCTTCAAAAATAAACTGTCCGTGTCTCTCCATTCATAGTATATAATTCTGTGATTGAATTGACTTCCCCCTCCCTACTCAAAGTAAGCCTACTAATCCCCCTAACAATACGCAGCGCCCGCATCCCCAATCGAAGCAGTAGCCCAAAGCTGCTTATCAGGACGCGTACACAATATCGGCTTAACCACAATTCTCTCTCTCTCAGTTTACATCGTATTTGTAGCTCAAGGTGCTCACAGAACGAACGTTAAAACAGCCCGAAAATTGCCGCAGTATTTCAATGCAGCATTCACACCATCCTACCATGCTTTACCTATACGTAAACAGACAGTGTAGGCTCGCACACGTGTTTGTTTTGAGTGTTTCATATAGCAGTACATAATTCATGCACGCACTATATATCCATACGTAAATATCTGTTTGAGTCATGTTAGCGCCCCGCGGCCCGCTTGCTGTGTGCAAATCAATGGAGCTTTAGTACGTAGCATGGATGGGACAAATCTATCATAAACTTTCGTTCATTGGGGTAATGTTCTACAGTTCTAGACATCGTTTTTGTTTAAATCACAAAAGTAAAAGGCACACGTTTATTTCACACAAATTAACATGCATTATAAACATAAAAGTACCTATCCTAAACTACTGCAAAGGACGATGAAACAACCGGTAATTTAGCGGTACAAGCAGCGATCAAAAAATGTTATTTTCCATACCATGCCCAATGTTGTTGCGATGTACGCCAACTTTTGTACAGAGCAGGTGCGTAGCCTAATGTGTTACTGTTTGCATGTAATAACGGACCTATACACGTGCTTTAACTCTCGACTTTTTTCTTGCGTGTCACTTGAAATTCTGCATTTGCACACTGTACGGACATGGCCTAATATTATGTACGTCGGTGTTTGCGTACATTGCGGCCTGATATCAAACGTATGGCCCTGCATCAAACTTTAATATGATCATTGACTGCGAATTTAATGCTTGGTTTCGTTCACTGGCAAATTTGGGTGAATTAAAAAGAAATCGCTGAAATGATAGCTAGATTTTTACGTACAGATTTTAAAAGCTTGCGCGTACTGTGAATATCGTAAGTGAATGATCAATGAGGCCATTAATGCATTACACTGTTGGTTCAGAATAAAGATACCGTTTAAACGGTAAACGAACGTTTATTCCGACCGTTTAAACGTTTAGGAGATTAAACGGAAATTGACAGCCCTAATGTATACCTACTGTTGCCTGCAATAACCATCTGGCAAAAACTAGCAGCACTGTTGGAACCCCTAAATACAGAGAGCGCCATAGAGCCAAACTCTTCCTTCTCCATCTTTGCCTCATTACAGTGCAGGTAGTACTGTCATGTGTTTATACTATGTTTACATGTTGATATGCTGTAACTGTATTTTGCTTCACTGTAGCAATATTCCTCGATCTGCCCATTCCTTTTACCCCACTTTTTAGAACCAGACTCTAGGGTTTATACATTTTTTCCTCCAGCTGTATTCCCTGTGTTATTTTTATGTAAATTATGCACGCAAAGTTTAGTCTAATAATCTTCTTACACGACATTAGTATTTGAGCCATATCTGGGAATAGGAATCTTAATTTGTGTACATATATATTTGGAAATGAGTTAAAACACAAATTGTAATCATATGGACTTGTCTATACCTGTTTGATCTTATTCTATAGAATTTTACCCACTATGGGTGAAATTCATGCAATTTCACTCAAAATCAACAAGGTGATAGAATAGTATTTTAGTGAAAGCCAATTGTGAAGTTTCTCTGAAGGGTGCACGGTAAATGAGGATACAGACATTTCTTCTCCATACTGGCAACATTTGAGTCCTTAAGGTTTCTCCCCCACCCACCATGCTTCTTGGCTTCTGCATTTACTGCACCTCTATTGAAAAGATGAAAATGTACACAAAAGGCAGAACCACAGAGCATGGAGCTAATGCACAGAAGTAATTAAATGATGTCTAACATGATGAGCCAACAAAGCTTTTTCTTCAGTTATAATCACTGTGAAAGAACTATATTAGTGGCAGAAGCCCCCAAGAACCACTTCATGTGAAAGAAAGTGGGTAAAGTAGAAAAAAAAATGGTATCAGATGCAAGACCTATAACAGGGAATGGAAAGTTGCACTTTAGAATCACAGTACTTAGACACTGAATTGTGTGAATGAATAGTAATTTTGCCATTTTGCCAGTTTAGCACTAAGCAGTGACTACCAAGTATTCCCTTCCAGGAAACCAAGAGAAGTAACATATGCAAGCACAAGAGGTACCAAAATCACAAAATGTGGTGCCAAAAATATAAAATGTATGGTACCAGAAGGTACCAAGTGATAAAAATATAAATTATGTCCATGTTGGCATCTAGGTCACAAATAGGAAAAACCTGTGTTTAGCACATTGACAAATGTGGTATTGAAGAACAACACAGATTCGTCACTACCCCAAATACAGGTTTTGCCAGTTCATTGTTATCCCAAAGAAGGGCCCAAATTTTTGAGAGGACATCAGTTTATGGAGGAAATAAGCCAAACATCAGGCAACATACACTTTAAAGATTATAAATGCATTGCAAAAACATCAAAATTTTCACATGATCTACGAAGCTCTTCTTTTTTCAAAGAAACCTGTGTTTTTGTTACCGAGCAGCATGCAGTCATCAAAACATCCAGTGGATTATCTCAGATCATTGGTCACTTATTTGGCTTTGAACAAAAATGCATCCACATAAAATTTTGCCTCAAGTGAAAAACACGACACTAGAAAAAAATTTACTTGAAAGTTGTATTCTTTTACCGGGAGTAATACATCATGTTAAAACCACCATAAATTTTCACATGACATACAAATTGCTTAAAATTTTGATTTATTGATACAAAGCGTGAGCGTGTTATTTAAAATATTGATTTATTTGTTATGCATGGCATTTACATTTTTATGCATCAGTTTTCTGTGAAGCGAGTGGCGTGCTTGTTTGTTTGGCCATGTTTCTAATATAGTGCAAACTGCTTCTATTAAAAAACAGCCTTTACATTTTAAATTTCTATCAGTGATCATTATATTTTATGTTCAGTTTGTCAATTTAACTCAAAATAATGGTTTAATGTAAAAATGCATGTACAGTTTGTACAGTAGGGGAAAGTTGAGGATATTTCTGGAATGTAAAACTGGTTTGGAAAGTCATGAATTTTGTCAGTCTACAGGCAAGCAAAGAACTGAGAAACACCTGCTTGAGGGCTCTCTTCCACTAAGCTATCTTTCATTTGCCAGGTAGTACTGCAGGTAAGTGGGGGTTACATATAAATAGGAGGCAAGTATCACGGCTTGTAGATTCCTAAACAAGGGAGTTTTGTGGATTTTATGAGAGGTCATGAAAATTGATATGTCAGAAAAAAGTCACGGTAAAGACTTAGAACAGTGGCTCCCTGTGGGCAGGGAGTCTAGAGGCCCTCCTTTGCTGACCCTGATAGGGCAGTGTCCCAGTAGCTAGGGGACCAGGGGAGATAAGCCTCCTGAAGTTCTGAGTATTTACAAAATTGTCAGCATGAGAAGTAATTAATGAAGCATTTTAAAATCATGCACCCTTTGGCTATTTGTATTTGAGTCGTAACTAATGGATGGTATCTTTGATTTTGCAGTTAGCTTGTCTTGACGGTGGGAAGACGGATGATAATTGCTTAATGGGGCTTTGGAAGATGCATACTACTCAAAATGTCCTACACTGGCAATTAGTACAGATAGCCCACATTTGCCCTTCAAAAAACAGCATTTTGGAAGACACGTTAATACCCCGCTTATCATTGCAAATTGCTTTCTATTACTTTCAGTTATCTACAATTGTCAGTTATGTCAGTATGTGCTGCTGTGAACAGCAAGGCAAGAATGACATTTGAGATTAAAGTGGCAGAACAATTTGATCTATGGACCCCTTAGCCCCCCCCCCCACTTCACCACCACCACTGATGAAGGTATGGGGTCCTAATAAGGAAAAGTTTGAAATCCAACACTGCTTGATGCGATCCCCTGGCACCTAGCAGATGAAACAATACAACTTTGTAGTGAACCTGTAGGGAATGTGAGACCTGCCTGACTTGTTAACTACATTTATTGCCTACTTGAAACTAATTCAGCTAGAGAAAAATACTTGGTATCTATTTTAGCCTAGTTTCAAATTAGTCTGATCTCATATTTTTCAAATGCCCCCCAATGCTGCCCCTTTTCTCTTATCGCCCCCCCCCCCCTTAGTTGCAAAAAAGCTTTCAGGAGGTGATACCACCTCATTGGGAACCACTGATCTGTGTGTAGCGATACGAGCACAAATCCATTGACCCATACTTTAAGTGATTGTTTGCTAAATAATGTGAAGCTTTTACCATCCATTTATCAATGGTTGTGCAATTATGTCTTCATTATTCATATTAAATTGTGAAAAGTAACAGAACCAGGGAAGTATTTACCAAGCTGGGAATCATCAAATGTAAAAGTAACTTGAAAAACTATCACATACTATTTCCAGAATCTGTGGTGAGGTTAGGCCTTGAAGGGCAGTTGTTTTACGACGCTAAGCGACCACGAAAGTGGGAGAAGGTCATCAGTAACAAAAGCCGTGTTCCCATTTGAGTGAGCATGGTGGATCAAGATCTACCACGGTAGATCAAACTCTAATGGGAACACAGATCAACAACACTCACTCAGAATCAAGATCCGCCGATTTTGATGAACCGTTCGGGGTAGATCAGATCGACCGTGCTGGATCAAAGTTTGTAATGGGAACACATCGGTAGATCAAGTGACCCCGGATCTCCGGTTTATTCCTTCCCGGCATGCATTTGCTTTCCGGTGACAAGCGCGGGTAATATTCCTTTGTTCTAGGCCCGCGCTACGGGCGAGTGAGTGTATATAATATAGTGCAGTAGTGTAGCGTACATATGTACAGCGCACATTTACTGCCTGTATTTCGCTACCGATTGATCACCAGTTGCAGTTCTGAATTCTATCTCTGATAATTTACAAGAAATTTGGTCTATGCCAGTGGCTGCCAACGTTAATAAATGCAAGTATAGGCGCACCAGGCCTATGTTGAACCGATTTCTTCGCCTTGCTGCACGAAGAAGGTAACGTCTACGAATTAGCAATGCATTCGTCAACTGTCTACGATGTAATAGAACTCTTAACTGAGATAGAAGCACGAGCAAACTTGCCAAAACAGCAATGTTTACCTCCATATTAAAAAACAAACGATGATATCGAAATGTGTTAATACCTCACGGTCCTTCCGAAGAAATGTCGTGGAAGTAGGCCCAACGTTAGTACCAAGATGATGAACAATGCAATGCTGCTGCTGTTGTTGTGTGCATGCAGTTGAGTTAGCTAGCGAAAAGTCCGTATACTACACGCACACCCATGTGTGTTTTTGTGATACAGTGCTAGTGTGCGATACGAAATGGCAGGCCGACTTGTAAACATTGGTGACCTTTTCGCGCTTGCGCAATGTGTTCATATAACATGTTGATCTATCGCGCTCACTCAAATGGGAACGCGGCTCTGGATCAAGTTATTCGACACCGCTTGATGCAATAAAACCCTGATCCACCATGCTCACTCAAATGGGAACATGGTGAAAATCCCTGTCTTTCCTGCTTTGCTAATGAATGAATGAATGAATGAATGAATGAATGAATGAATGAATGAATGAATGAATGAATGAATGAATGAATGAATGAATGAATGAATGAATGAATGAATGAATGAATGAATGAATGAATGAATGAATGAATGAATGAATGAATGAATGAATGAATGAATGAATGAATGAATGAATGAATGAATGAATGAATGAATGAATGAATGAATGAATGAATGAATGAATGAATGAATGAATGAATGAATGAATGAATGAATGAATGAATGAATGAATGAATGAATGAATGAATGAATGAATGAATGAATGAATGAATGAATGAATGAATGAATGAATGAATGAATGAATGAATGAATGAATGAATGAATGAATGAATGAATGAATGAATGAATGAATGAATGAATGAATGAATGAATGAATGAATGAATGAATGAATGAATGAATGAATGAATGAATGACATAACAAAATTGTTATTTCAAAACATAATGAATTTTGCAGGTTTTTTTAAGGGATTCAGATAATCTCTGGTTACAAATTAGTTACACCCTTCAAGTCATTTCCTGCAAGCTAATGCACATGACTAATTTGACAGCTGTAATACCACAAATCCACGTCGCCTAAAATTTACTTAAAAGTCTTCAAGGAAAGGGGCAGAGCTTAACAGGGCAGACTTCCTCATAGACCCTTTTCCAAATAGCAGGTACAATGGATTGTGGGATAGAGTTTTGGTTCACATCATTTTTGGCCACAGTAAATTGCCATTGACAAAAATGGTGCACACTAAAACTCTGTCCCATAATCCTTTGTAATTGCTATTTGGAAAAAGGTCTATTCCAAAGGCTGAAACAGTAAAGCAACACTTTAACGTGTCCCCTCATTTCAATTTTTTAACCAGGAGCAATCTCCCATGAGCAACACTCCTTAGATGGGGAAGTCACTTGCAAAATGTTACCTGGTCTTTAGCTCAAGTACTCAGCCAAGCTATTGTTATATCATGCACTGCTGGGAAACAACTGCTACTTAGGCCATGTGTATGAAACTGTTTTAGTCCAAACCTAAATATACGAGACCGGGACTACCCCTTCTGAGACAGAGACACTGTTTCAGAGACCAGGAACTTTTCAATTGAAATCGACTTTTGGCACAATTAGTTGTCCCTTAGCACCTTATTCTGCATCTCGTGTCATCTGTCAATTCAAGTCTGAAAATGCTGACATTGCATAAAGTGTTGCCTTTGACTCTATTCATTGTGACATCGTTCATGGCGTGTGGTAGTGTAAATTACTTCATCATGGGTCCTCATTAGGAAAATTTTAAAATTCAGCACTGTTAAATGCAATTTCCTGGCATCTGTAGCGGATAACATATATTTCAACAACTTTGTTCTAAAACTATAAAGAGGGAAAGTTAGACCTGCTCAACTTGTTGACTCCATTTTATCGCCAATTTATTGCACACTAATTTGAAAGTACAGATAAAGGGAAACGCTATATTTTTAAGCCTCGATTAAATTTACTGCCTAATTTTTGCAAATGCCCCCCCTGCCCTCCCCCCTTGGCTCTTACCCTCCCCCAGAGTTGAGAAAATGCCTCCCAGTAGCGATACAGCCCCCGTTGGGAACCATTGACCTATAATATTGCACAGTCCTGATATAGTGATACATATTGTACTTTTGCTGAGTAGAAGTAAGGCATGTAATCACTTTGCCAGTGTTTGGTGACATAAGGTTGGTGTAAACCAGATTACTGTAAGCCTTGGGCCTTCATTGTTGATTGTAATACACATGAGTTTCAGTGTTAAGTGTGATGATTGGCAAGTTTCTTTTGATCCTCAAATTTGCTCTACACAGATTTGTAAAATGTAAATGACATTGAAATATTGGTCATGTAAAAGTGACATAAGGTTGGTGTAAACCAGATTACTGTAAGCCTTGGGCCTTCATTGTTGATTGTAATACACATGAGTTTCAGTGTTAAGTGTGATGATTGGCAAGTTTCTTTTGATCCTCAAATTTGCTCTACACAGATTTGTAAAATGTAAATGACATTGAAATATTGGTCATGTAAAAGTCTAAGTTTGTCTTTTAAAGCTATGAAAAATGCATTTTCAGATTTGGGTACAAACCCTGTTTATCTCTCCAAAGTTATCGACCAGTGGAAACTTAATCACATTTAGTTGTACTTACTGAGGTCTCTTGCAATGTTCCTAATTCTCAGGTGTCAGGAAGGGCAGACTAATACTAATAGCAATTTACCCTTTGTGGTCCCCACTCTTGAGTAATATGAGAAACAGGTTTAATCAAATTTTACTGAACACCCAAACCAGAGTCCAGTGTAGGGTTTGCATCATTTGCATATTTTAAGTGCCCATCGGGGAAGGAAATTAACTATATAGTTCCTGTCTGTACATTTAGGTTTCTCATCCAAAGAGGGCACATTCAGTCACAGTAATCGGATATTATAGGAACTGACCATTAATGAATCCCCTTGAAAACATGGCTCATGATTGTAGCAACCTTCTACATCAGATGGCTTGTTACATCACTTGCACTTGGTATAGGTCTTGAAAGAGCTTGGTTGGCTGATGTACCCTTAATAAATACATCTCATTACCTTGTATGTGACATATCAAAGCAAATGCTTGTGGTTGTCAATTTCACTGGAAGCAGAGGTTTGATAATTACAGTATGTGTACTGAAAGTAGAATCACAGTGTATTTGGTCAGTTTAGGGCAGAAGGTTGTATACATTCGAATTAATTAAGTTTGATTGGATGAATGATTGATGGGGTGAAACTGGAGGCACTGAGAAAATTTAACTAAAAACAAAAGTTGCAAGGAAAATGCAAAGTGAAAGTCCTTTGTACCTGTGTTCTCCAGTTTTTTGCCATTCAGTATTTAAGCAAATACATGCAAGAAGCTGCAGCTTGCTCAAGTGGCAAGTTCTTGATTGTTGTAGACCTTTCTGTGTTGATGCGGTTTGTCAAAAATGCAGAAGTAAGGGGGTATACAGGTTGAGAAGGAGGGAAAGCTTTGGGAGTAAAAGTTGCATCACTAGTATGGCTATGTAATTTGTGATAATGTTGTTTTAAAGGGTCTGTGGTATCCCTCAAACATGTTTAGGAATATCCCTATAGTTCTAAATACAATTGATGACTGCACTCTGATTGACATAAATTCAAACATTACCATCACTCTGAATGGTCTACCACCAGTGACTGGTACAAGATAGTGTACTCTCAGTACAGGCTGTCATTGCTTTGTCAGGGAGGTGCACGAAGCAGTTAGGTGTTTTTTTGAAATTGGAGGGGAGCTAGAAGTAAAATGAGTTGAGAAAATTTTTACTGCTTGGGGTAACATTTGTTGCCCTTTTAATGAATAACCAGTGGCTTAGCTAACAGGAGGCTTGGGGGTGTCAGTTGCCTACAAGTTTGTCCTGAGTCTCTTGCCCCCTTCCATACCCCCTGCTGGAAAATCCAAGAGTGAAAAAATATATGCAAGTGTATGATGATTCAATATTTTAAACCCCCTCTCCCGTGTAATGGGCGACCCCCAGAAGCCCCTCCCTTCCTTCCCCATACACATGCCCAAAATTTTGTGGCTGACTGCTACTGTGAATAACATCTTGATTAATGGACATAATCTATGGGATTATCAGTCTGGCTAACAGCAAATTTTATGGGTTAAAACTAGGATCCTCAGATGATGGCATGCATGCAATATTTGTGGTGTAATGGCACGGGTGCAAGTGGAACATGACATAAATGAACAAAATATCAATGGTTGGAAGGGAAGGGCCGAACAAAAGTGAATTTGTACTTCTCTACATTCTTTAAAACTTTGCAGTCAGCTTTCTCATGATGCAAGCTCTACAAGGTTACAGTACATTGTGTACAATGAATTAACTACTAAAGTTGTAGCAGGCTACTAGACAGCTCTTACATGGACACTAACATTTACATTGCAGTAATGTATTTACGAATTCATATTTCTTTGGAAATATTTCTCTGTTTCATTAAATTTTACTGGAAAAAAACACTAACACTGAAGCTAAGGAACTTTTCAAGATTTGTAGCCATAAAATGGTTTGTACAACTAATAATTTGTTCAGAAATTGCATGCCAGGAGCACTCTAGCATGCCACATTAAAAGCCTAATCACTTGAGCTTGCATCAGAGCACTGCCGCCTACAACCCATCAGCTCGAACTCCTAATTTGGACTTAAAGGAATTCATGCTGTTAGTTTCTCTGCTTGCTTTGCCTTCATGGTCAGTGACACACTAGTTCACAAGAATTTCATAGTTTGGCAGGTAATTTCAAAATTCTAATTAAGCAGAACCCTGTGCTAAACATTTGTCATCAATCTAGCGAACTTGGAGGGACAAGTGAAAATAAAAGCTGTAAGCTGATGACATACAATTTTTTTTTTCTTTTTGGTAAAATTACTCCCAGTGTCTTACTCCAAAATTTTATGCATTCATAAAATGAGTGCATCCTAAGCATAAGAATGTCTTTAATATTATAACCTTTTAGGCAAACTAGCAACCTTGATCAATTCAAGGTCATGAGAAAAAGTTGAAAAAAAGTAAAAACAAAAAGATCTGTTTTTGATGTGAAGCCTTGACATGATCAGCTGCTTGCTTTAATTTAAAATCAGATTCTCACCACCACAAAATAGGCCTACATTTACAATAGTGATCTTAAAATTAAATATTAGCCTCAGTGCTTTGATTGACCTACTCTAGAGCAGGCAGATTAATTCAAACTTTATCTGCAAAAGTTTTTTAGCAACTTTGATTGGTTAGTAACACAGGCAAATCAGTGAGAGACATATAGTACTGTACATTGTTTACAGCAGCAGGGTTTAGGCTAGTGCATCTAGATATGAGTTGCCTTGGATCAAATGAAACTTCCCTTTGGTAGCAGTTTGCT
This sequence comes from Holothuria leucospilota, assembly GCA_029531755.1. Lineage (NCBI taxonomy): Eukaryota > Metazoa > Echinodermata > Holothuroidea > Aspidochirotida > Holothuriidae > Holothuria > Holothuria leucospilota. The sequence goes on from CM055978.1 coordinate 35,586,612, forward strand.
GAGGTAGTGCCACAAAGAGAAACTTTGGAGGAAAAAATTGGATCTAAGTATAAAGTGGCTTTTCAGTTCACTAAAGTGTGATCACTTCAAACTTCAATCATTTTCATTCAAAGCCTATCTATGGAAGATTGGAAATATATAAGTGAAATTTTTACCAACATGCTAAAATTAAGGTCCTCTTTGGCACTTGAAAAATAAATTTGGATCAGCACAAACCTTTCATATGTTACTCCCCAGGTTTCTCTCTGATGTGCCCACTCGTAAGACACTTAAGTCGACGATTTTAGATGTTGGTGCATGAACTTACTTCAGGTCTTCAGGCAGTTATTTAGGTAGCAACTTCTGCAGTGCCCATGTCTCGTAAACAGATGAGAGACTGGGACTGAGGGTCTCTGCCCACGTGACTGACTGGTAGGCGTCTTTGCCCAGTGTTATGTTGAAAAAATGTACAGTAAAATTACTGCTTATAGACATCTCCCTTGATCCAGACAGGCCAAGTCATTTTAACCGTAAAACCTCATTTTGGATTTGTGACTCGACAATGCACTTTTGGATCGAAAACGTAAAGTGACTTGGCACGTTGGCAGTCAGTAATTTGGTACTTCTAGCCAAGCCTAGGCCTATCGTTGTGACAGTTTACTATTTCTGTTTTGCTTTTGGGAAGAAAGCTGTACAGTTGATGCAGTCTGCTTCGACCTTGTAGTCTGGAATTGCCCTGTGGGGCGGAAGAATTTTGACAGTTGTTGTTCCGAAAACTTTGTCCATTTCTCTGATTGTGCATTCCAAGGATATCACCAGAACAGCTTTTGTATTTAAATGAAATTGAAGTTTACATCCTTCTAGATATGATGGTTTCTCCAGGTGGGTTAGGCCTAATTCTTAACTTACAGAAATGAAATTTCACATAGCCACATAAGGTTCAGGGGGTAACACAGTATGAAAGATTTCAAACTGACAGTTTTAACACTGTCAAAAGAGGAGGTGAAGGTAGGAAAACAGTATTTCTTCTGAAAATTGGTTACTCATGATTAAAGTGACTAAAACTTGTCAAACATCCTGTATGATTTATGAGTTGTGGGCCAAAATGTCATGAGAATGCCTTGCACCCTACCCTTACAAAAAAACGTGTGTCAATTGGTTCCAAATCCTCAGGTTTTCTCACGTATCTGCCCTGGGTTTTCACAGGTTTTTGCACGGAAACCTGTGTTTTCCTGTAAAATTGACACAGGTTTGCCAGTTGTGACACTTTGCCACAGGTTAACCACAGGTTTGCCACAGGTTTGCCACAGGTTTGACATGCAAAATGCGTGGCAATTACAAATAGTATTGAAAAAGAATTCTGAGTCAAAACCTGTGGCTTAAAATTGAAAGCAAGAAAAGGTGTGTAAACCCGTGTCAAACCTGTGTCCAGAGGGTTCCAAAAACACAGGTTTGCCACCCAGGAAAACGCATGACTTCTTTTGTTTTTCATGTGTGATCACGCGTGGTAACTGACACAGGTTGACACACTGTTTTTTGTAAGGGTAATGTGTGGAATCACCCATGTAATGTAAGATTCTTTTCACTTTTGAAAGCAGCCATGATGCATAATCTTGTGTATTTATATAATCTGAGGGTAATAAGAAGTCAAGTGTAGCAGTTAGTCTGGTCACTTGCTGAGATTCTAATCTAGCTTTTAGAAAACTCACAAGCCAGTGAGCCACAACTGGAAAAAAGGCTGTGATCGTCTCGACTTGAACCAATTGGTTGGAAACTGGGATGTTAAACCTCATCTAACCTAACCTAACCTTTAGAAAACACACCACTGAAATCATTGAGTTGCATATGGTCATGCCTGTATTGTGACTGTTGATCACGAATTTGCCCTCCGTACACCCTGTAAAGTCTATACCAGGGGTCTCCAAATTTTTTTGCTTGGTAGCCCCAACTTTCTACTCTGGAATCTTGGTGGCCCTCATATTGACGGGTCAGTAAGAAGAGTTTGTTTTGACTTGGTCATGCAGAGTTAATAAAACAGGTCACTGGTTCTTAGATTAGAATTACTCCCATTGCTTATTTTTAATGAGAAATTTGGCCATTATTTTTCACTCTGAAATCCTTTTCATGACCCCTAGTTTGCTGATCCCTGGTCTATACTTCATATAACATCTATACTTGATAGAACTTGGGCAACTGACCAATCAGAAGCCAGTATTCTCAAAAAGTATGTGTGAAATTGTGATACTATTTACCATGGCACAGATATGGAGGAAGCCTAGATGGGCATAATGCATTAATACAACTTCTTGTCAGGTGGCTTCTAATGTAACATTTTTAATCCAACTTTTGGAACCTTTTTAAAATAGGAGAACTGTTCAGATGAGAACATAACACAGGCCTCAAAAATTGTTTTCTCACTCTAAGGCCAAACATGGCCTTCGTAACCAACATTTTTTGGGTTAAATGAAGGCCAAAATTCTCTCATCTAAGGCCAAAATGTAATACACACAGACAAGTCTGAACGGAAGCCTAACATTAGCACAGTACGGTATCCTGCTGTATGGTTCTACTATAAATTGGATATGTATACTGTGCGTACGTACGTACGTATATAAACAAGTCAGCGTCCAAATTTTACAGTCGTACGAGACGGCCAGAATTTCCGTCGGACGACTGACTTATCCCCAAACTGCTGATAAAGGCTGTCCTTCGGACGACTGAAGTAATCTTGTCAGCGTAATTCCCGTACAGTGTTAAAAGGAAGCTATAACATGCACAGCCAATGAATCTCTGTTCTTTTCCGATAAATTGCAAAACTATGTATAGTGGGGTGTATCTTGAGTCTGTCAGTACCTTGTGTTGGTCACTACGTACAAAATGCATGGCACGTGCACAGTCTACACAACACTTATTAATTGACCGACTCATAGTATCACAATGCTACTGTAGAATGCATGCTTTGCCTGTAGTCAGACTAAGTAGCCCGGGAAGCGAACGAAATGTTTTCGTTCAGCTGATCAATTCTACAAAGAAACCAATAGCAACAGCCACAGGGACCCACTGCGCAGGGTAACTGTTTAATTACAAGCAGAATCTATAGGCTATAACAAACATTGTGATTGGTTCAGGGTTCAGTGTTAACCAGCCAATCACAACTCGCGGCATCGTCAATGGACGTTTAGTGTGTGAAATCTCTCACATGCAGTTAAGTCAATGGGATTCACCCATTGACTTAAGCTGGCTTTCCATACCTGTTCACAGCATCGACATAAACGATTGGACATGAACGATTGATTTGCATAGCGTGCGAGTACGGTACGAAGGTGAAAAAAAGTATTGGTTCACATACGTGGCATCGTGAATGCAAGTGCAAAAAAGAAGTGAAGTGCACTCGGTCATAGTACAACAGGTAGGCTAGTACAGAGCAGCTTGACTGATACATCGTCGGCCAAAAGTGGCCTTCGATAAGTGTGTGAAAAATGCCTGTCGGAGGCCAAAATAAAATTTACATCGGCCATGGCCACGATGGCCGTCGTGAATTTTGAGGCCTGTAACAGTAAATTATATAAGTGTTTTATTATTATCATTTTTTGTGGTTGTTGTCATTGTTACTATATTGTTATTGTTGCTACTGTCATTGTCATTATTACTGGTATTATTGCTAGATAAATACCCACCTTACCTTTACCTGGACAGAGCTAAAACCCTAAACCTATGATGCTGTTATCTCTTCAATGCCCCACTATTTTTCCTCTTGACCATACTGATTAAGGAGCTAACTCTTGATGATGCTTGCCTGTTTTTCAATAGGTCCAGTCAATCTTAAGTTACACTTCCAGTAATTCCACGCACGTATTAATTTACAGTCTCACTTGGACTTTGTCAAAGCTCATCTGAAAATCAATCTAAGAGGAGCGCCTGAAGGGGCGTAAAGTACTTTACTAGGAATTACAGAGGCAGTCAGAGAAAATGAGGCCAGGCAGTACATGCTAATGTCGTCGTGTAATCTTATCTTGAGGGAAAGAGTATTAAGGTTGATATGAACTTATAATTGTCTGCCAATCTGCATTAAACTATAAACAAATAGGTGGGAAAGAAAGACTGTACACAGGATTCCCATGCAGCAGGGAATATAGAAATAGTCTAGCATTTTAATATTTTTTGAAAGGCCTCGAGTTTAACATGTTGGTAGAAAAACAGATAAACTATAAACAGTTTTGCAATTCACATCACAGACATTTACTTACCCCTTGCTATCTCTAACTTGCATTATTCTTGCACAAGAATTAATTCAAATTAGATGTAACAAGAGGTAGTCGAATATGCAGGCCTACTAGGAAGGTGGGTGTACTCTATATGTCATATGTTTCAATTGGCCTCATTACATTTATGTTCATATTAGTTAAAAGAGGCAAAAGTATGAAATTTTTGGTACATGAAAGAGTAGACTGAGCATAATCGTGCACTTTATGTACTTAAAGGGCTACTGTAAGAGTTCCATTGCTTAATATGCCCTTTAATAATGTAATAGTAGTGCATTATGGGATGTAGGCAGCATACATGGAACAGATGTGCAAAGTTTTTGTTTCCATCTGTTTATTCTTGGGTCTTGAAAAAAACAGCATGTGCATTGCCTTATTGCCAATGCATGAAGGGTCGACATTCCTTTTCTGAGAGCATTAGCCAGAGATGATTAATCTACTCATGGTCAATGGTCAATAACACAGATGCATCCAATTCTGCCAAGGAAATGACACTTTTAAAATAACAGCAAAGCAAAGCCAAATGAAACTAGCTGTGTATAACCTACTTAATATTCAGACTGCCAGGTAAGGGGCAAACACATGCTAAACACAGATGTAACATGATCGTTAAATATTTAGGATAAGGATAACACTTGGTCAGCACATGTGTTTGATTGGTAGTTTGTGTAGCACCAAGAGTACAAGAATTTCAAACTTGAACCTGTCCTATATTACTCACATTTGCCGTGTGTTGTAAAGTGGTAAGGACAGCATAAACACACTGAGCCAACTTGTGGTCAAAAACAGACAAAAAGTTTTGAATTCAGTTACCTTGAACATTTGGAAATGCTGGTAAAATCTTCTAGTTAATGAGAACTGCATTGTCTGTAAGACTGTTCTGCAAACAAACTGGTAGGCAATATTGACTGTATTGGTGCACTTCAAACCACATAGAAATGACTTCATTTACCCTGTGTCTGGTCTTTTTTGTGAGTGGGTGGGTTATCCTCCAGGAAGACTCAGGCACATCTTGTTGCTTGTAAGAATTTCCCAAGAGAAATGCAGTAGAAGCTCATTGTGTTTATGGTATTTCAAAAAGCTTTGGGCAGTTGTGCAGTATCACCAACTCTTTATTAATTAAACGTGCTGACCTTGTAGCATGATGCGAATTGTTGCATTTGATATGTAAATTTAAGAACCCTTGTAAATATTGCTGCATGGCCAGAATGTTATTTAGCAAGAGCAGACCCATATGGTGTGTGGGTGGACTGTCAGAAATTTTGGAGAGTATAGTAGCATCTCCAGAGAAGTTTCTCTGCTAGTTAATATTGTAGAGCAGTGGTGTGGATATAAAGGGGACATGACCCCTTTTTAGGGCCACTGGCAATTTTTAGGGACTCATGTGAAATGGTAGAAATGCAAGGGAGTTAGGGGGTGAGGGTTTGGGGGATTAAAGTGTGGTGGGTACTTATTGCTGGTGGTTACTGAAGTTTCAAGACCTTTGTCTTGTAGGATGTTCATCTAACTTGGATGGATTAGTAAGTGTTCTAGTCATCATATGAAATATGTACCTCTGTTTTAAGTATGTTTGGGTGTGGAAGATGGACATGTGCTTCATAGAAGGAAGTTCTCAGTGGTTATCATGTTTCCCCCTATTGTCCTCTTTGAAGGTTGAGGACAAAACACTATTTTTCATGTGTCATTATTGTCCCCCCTCCTCATTTTTCAGGAGGGATTGATGCTACTGATGCTTTTGAAAGTTTTAAGTAGACCTTTTAATTTTGAAGGTAGTCCATGGATGGGGGAAGGGGAGGGTTAGGCTTGGGACAAATGAGGTAGCAAGTAGTCCACTGATCTACCATTCTTTAATGTCTGAACTTACAAGAAAATACATACATGACAGTTTCGCTTAATCTCCATGATCCATCTCCCAATCTTCATAGCTTATTCAGTTGCAGAGGTGTACTTTGTGATGTTGGTCTTGTACAAGTCACATATATCCTTTCTTTGTTTCCTTTTAAAACGAAGGTTTACATGACCTTGATAATGTATTGTGAATAGAGGATCTGCATAGCCAAGTAGTTCTATATTTATAATGATAAGACAGTGCTATCATCTTGTTCAAGGTAAAGTGGCCAATTAGGAAAACAAAAATAAACTGACATTTAAATAGTAGAAGAGTGACATCAAAAATTATTTATTTTCAGTTGAGTGAGTTTACTTAATCATTTGATATCTCAGCAGAGCGGTGAAGGTGGTGAAGATGGTTGGTGGTTTGACAAATAAGATTCATTTGCCAACCCTTGCAACATACATCGTTATAGGAGCACTACAATACAATTCCTTGTTCAACTTATTAACACATACCATTTTCTAGAAGTAATAGTGCCCGAAGGCCACAGCCAGCGACCTGTCCAGCCATCATTTGGACGGCCTGTCTTTGGGCCACAAAAAAATTCAATAGACATAGCATTTTCTTCTACACGAGGTGATAAAGGAGAAAGACATACTCCCCATTGTCCTTTGGAGCTTTGAGTGTTAGAGTTAGATGAGGTTTAACGGCTCAGTTTCTAACCAATTGGTTAAAAGTCGGGCCGGCCACGGCCTTTTTTCCAGTTGTGGTTCACTGGCTTGTTTTCCCTACTCCATTGCTTATGCTGAACACTAAGCACAATGGCAGTAGGTTCCATTTTTAAAGTCTTTAGTACGACCTGGCCAGGAGTCGAACCCTGTAGACCTTCCGGCTGCAAGTCGGATGCTCTAGCCACTTGACCATATGGTCGGTTTGAGCTTTGAGCCTTGCAGACAAGCCAAACTAACTTTTCAAAACTATGGCCTTTGGCATGTTTCACAATAAAGGGGTCCAAATATGGATTAGAAAATAAGTACCTATAAAATGTGTTTGAAGGAAAGAGCTACATTGGCAAACATAGTTATGCTGATCAACACCATGCTTTCTGATAGAAAAAACAACTACTTTGTATTTCCATTCAAGATTTTGAAATTAGGGGGGTAAATGCAACCAGAATGTGACAAATGGGGATGGACTATTACTCCCAGTAACTTACATTAATGTTATAATAAAGGAATAACAAATAAATTGAAATAATTTGTTGAGCTTTTACATCATATTTATTATTTGGACATGCAATGAATACAATTAATACCATTCATTTATTAGTCTAATAATTTTATAGTCTGTACAGGCTATCCGAATTTAGGTGCTCAATTTTTGGCATTAATGTCCGTTCCCTGAATGGAAAAATTAAAAGTTGTGATAATTCCCAAATATTGTGATCTATAATGATTACTCATGTTTGGTTTTAAACTAGGAGTGAAATATTCAGTAACAACCAACAGATCTCAAATGCTGTGAACTTGTGCATTAAAATAAGCTAGACCAAATGTTGCTATTGTAACGTCCGTCCCCTTTGGGTGTTACAATAGCAACAAATTATGTTATCTATTATTCTTCAGATATAGTACTTCAGTTGAATATCTTTATATCATTGCACATCTTACCTAAAGTTCAGTAGCTTGGCAGAGAAAAACAGCTTTGCTCTACCTTATAGCTATAAAATTGAACTTAAGTGATGTCCGTCCCCAAGTAGTTACAATAGCAACAAGTTACAATAGCAACAAACCATTCTGAACTAGTTGCACTTGAAATATTTTAATCCTTTCTTATTGCTTTGGGAATAACATTTAGGTCATATATGTTGCCATATCAACAAAAAAGTAATTGCCATTCATGTCCAAATATTGTATATAAGACTATCAGTTTTGGACGGACAAGTTACAATAGCAACAACAGTGGTGTATTGTCCATCCCAGTTGAATTATCGGCAGGGTTGAGGCATACATCATACAATTTTATAATTTGTATAATGCTAATATGTTTTACCAATGATACTTATCTGATATAGAAATGAAATTTGAAAAATGTTTTTCCTTTTAGTGAATAGAGTAATAAAGGTAGACATAATGTTGCTATTGTAACTCCACATTATATCAATGCAACATGGTAAGTTGCAGTATTTTGGTACTTCAGTATATAGTAAAACGAGCAATGGGGAAAAATGAAGGTAAAGTACTATACAGCATGAGTGTAGTCCTGCTGAAACTATGCCTTTTCAACCCCTTATTTGTGCATGCAACAGCAAAATAACATTGTTCATGCAAACCTGTTCCATGATTTTTTGTCCGTCCAAGAGTTACAATTTAGCAACACCTATAAGTTTCACAAATATTAATCTGAAGATGGGTACTTTTGTTATTTTCATACTTTTTATGAGGTCTGTTTGCAAAGTGTTAAGGGATTATTGCAAATTTATTAACTGTTATGAAAAATAATCTGGAAATTTCAGACATTCATAGGATAATAATTATGGATTTTGTCCGTCCACAAGTTACCGTAGCAACACCTTGTTTGTCCAAAAGTTACAATAGAAACATTGTGTCTAAAAAGATAACAAAAGTCAAAGTTATCTTGGAGAATGTGAATTTTTCTAGTAGACATGTTAAAGATTATCATTAGCAAAAAAGTTCTGACAAAGCACATTTTCAAAATTTTGGTAACTTGTGAGAGTATTTGGACCCCTTTATTGTGAAACATGCCCTTTGTCTGTTCCTGTTTCTTTACAATACCTTTTACAGATTTCTTGAAGAGTGTCCCCTTAGACCCTTCCCCCATGCCATGTATCTTTGGACTCCCTGATCTGAAATCCTGGCTAAAGCCCTGTAGTGCCCCTTCTTGTGCTTCCCCTCTGCCTCTTGGGAGCTAAGAAGGCAACTACAATTTTTTCTCGGAAAGATAGTTGTGTAAGAGACAATTTCTCATATTTTTGCTGGAGACACTGTTCTTCTATGACTTTCATTATGTGCTTTAAACATTACTGCTAAATTGATGCTAATTTACAGTATAAAATGTATCTCAATGAGTAATACTTTTTGGTTAGTTTGGCTGTAGCCCATCATAAAGTTCTGGGGTCAGAAGTGTGGCCTGAATTTGAAAGGTGGAATTGCAGGCAACAATTTCTGACTTAAAAGAATCAGAAAGTCACTCTGTCCTCAGCTCCTAAGTTCTTACTTCCTACACACTGGTGGATAGAGGATTTTTCTACACACTGGTGGATAGAGGATTTTTCTACGGTAGCTTGTTTTAGTAGGAAACTTATTTGAAATTGAGGTGTACTGTACCCTCAAAAAACCAACTTTTTTGTCAGAAAGTGAGAGTAACTGGGAGCAAGTCTGAAGTTGAAACATTGCCATACAAATCACAATTGACACTTAAAAGATATTTCAAAGAATATCCACTTCCCAGCTGACTACTAGCTGACTACAATTCTAAGCAAGCCTGCTAGAATAGACATACAATTAGACTTGCTTTCAAAATTTCTGTTCTTAATTCCTATTCACTGAATCTGAGCAGCTTTCATTTATTGACCAAATATCATATTTCTTAGGATTCTCAGACATGCTTTTAAAAATTTCGATATCCACAAAATCATGTGCTCTCTTCAAAAGTTATGGTCTGTCTTTTTTGAAACAAAAACCTTTCTGAGAAATTGCCCATTAACAGAAAAAAAGAAGTTACTGAGTTGACCAGCTAAAGGGAATAAGTAGTTCACTTATTACTTTAATGCTGCTGCACCTATCATATTACCTCTTAAAACTTTTCTCAATATTACATGCCGAAATGTTTGCATTAAAACCATTTTTATTAGTAATATCTTGCTTCATTGCATCTGTCACCTCAACAAGGACACAACCTTTACACTTGATACAGGTAACTTTCACATTGGGGTAAGTGATTGACCTATGGGTTAAGGTCCAGGCGAGATTGGAAAGGGGGGTGGGCATGTGTGAAGTGTATAATCTTGCATAGCAGATATATCTACCCGTAGTCTTGATAGTGCTGAAAGAGTTAACAATAGTTGGGTATTCATATTCTGCGGTTGTCATCTGTTGTCCCCTTTTCTTAGTTTTAGTTAATCACAGTGTTGCTTTTCTGATTGTTTTAAGGTTTCGAAAGCAGAAACCAGATAAAGCAAAATAGTAGTTTTTCAATTTAATCTCCTTAGCCCTAAAGATCTGAGGTGTATATTCAATCGATAACTTGATTTGACAAAACATTTGTCTGATTGGCTCTTTCCGTCATTCCTTTGAAACCAAAATGCAAATGAAGTTGAGGATGATCGGAAAGTCTTATTCTGTGCAACTTGATATTGTGTATGACGTAAATCAAGTTGATGAGGTTGACGGCTTTTTGATCTTTTAATCTTGAAGCGAGCTGAACTTTAGTTCAACCAGGGTTATTATAAACATCACAAAGCCACAACTGACCACTACATTGGAAACTTAATTGGTTATTTAGAGATGACAAGGTTAACTTGTTTGTTCATGTAATGACAACTTCCTGTTTACTTTGAAAAAAAGGACAGAAGGTGTCAGCAGATCAGCCTTGCATACTCTAGGAAGGATAAAATCTCCTGACTATTGAATCTAATTGAACCTCGGCCTACCATACATCTGTACAAAAGCTTTTTTGTTTGCAGTAAACAGTGTTGTGGTTATCGGCTGATATAAAGAATAAGTTAGAATGTTGCAGAAATGGCGTACCTGCCATACCATATCAAAAGAAATCAAATTCCAGCAGAAAGGGTTTATGAAAATTGACATGACAGAATTATTTTAGAGTTAAAATTTCCTTTGAAGCAAACTGTATACCTTGATGTGTTTACTATTTCTATGAGGTGGCATAATGTACAGATTTCTTACATGGATTCACATTATTATGATAATTCTTATGGCATCAGATATTTTACGCTATAGTACACTGAGCTGAAAGTGATCCACATTGGAAAGAAGATGTGAAAGTGATTAGTATATATCTGTAAGAGGCAAAGGTATTCTCCCATGACAGATGTAAAAACCTTGAACTAGGCCAGCTTAATATGAGTGAAATATACATTCTTCAAGAGTCACAACCTGGTTCAGCACCAGGTTTGATGAATATTCAGTGATGCATTAGAGTTATATCTGAAAAGGTTCAAGTGAAGGGTTAAAGACACTGTCCGCTGAGTGATCTAAGGACCAAAGCCATGTAATATGGCTCTGAAAGATGAGAAAAATGCTAGTATGTAAAATGAGGATCAAACAGATAATTATTCTCGTAATTTCTGAAACTGTTTTCTATGTGTTTCATAATCTTCTTATTTATGTCTATCAGTGCAGTATGTTATACATCTATGTTGATGCCCCCTTACCTATTATTTCCCTATAATTACCTGCGGTTAATGTCTGGCAAAACAAGAGTAAAGTGAATGACTCTAAAACTGTAAGACCCCTTTGCTCTCATCCAGCATGGTAATGAGGACATTATACAGGTTGGTCAGTACTTAGTTGTTTAATTATTCTTGACAGCAGGTAAACATGCATTTCGATAGAAGCTATTCAGAGGTTCTTCATTAATGTTACTGTATTGCAGTTTTTTCAGCTGGACATTTTGGTCATTAAAGGGCAACAAATCTTACGGCTGATAGTAAAAATTACTTCTAGCCCTCTTCCAATTTAAAAGCAGAACACCTGTCTAGTGCACCTCCTGTACAAAGCTATCATTGCTTGTTATGACTTAAAATTGCTCAAGGCCATATCCATTCACTGAGTGTGAGCTCACTGCTTAGAGCATTGTTATTTGAATTTATGCCAGTCAAAGTTTAGACACCAATTGTTTGTAAAGGTATGAGGGCATTTTAAAATATGTTTGATGTGATGCAACAGTCCTTTTAAGGGTTCATGGTGTTAAGGTAAGGGTCCTCTCTTGATTGTGTGCTGTGCAAACACATGTCCATCTCAGAGCTCAATTTTAACAGCTGTGCAGTGGACCATTACAAACAAAATTTGTGACAGACAATTCTAAGTAAGAAGCAGTGTTGTGGTGAGTCACTCAATTTTGCAGTCGAGTCAAGTCATTTACTACTTTCAGTGCGACTCGAGTAGAGTCAGTGACTCAAGTCACTGTATTATTTTTATGGGGAAGATTATGATGCAATTGCTCAGGTCATTTCCCTTCTGAAAATTAGTGACTTGAGTCGTGACTTGTTACAACACTGTAAGAAGAGTTTGGTTGTCCAACGATCAACCATATGTTTCATGAAAGAAGAAAACTGGCAACACACACAGCAACTTTAATATATCCTTTTTGTACAACTAAATCTTTCTGACAACCAGAACCAGCAGAGGCCTACACCTCTTCCAAGATACAACCACATCTTCTTTTTAAAACTGTGGCCTGCTTCTGCTTTACAGTATACGGTATGAGTTGTGTCAGCCAGCATGACAACCCTACTGATGTACCATGGATGTACCGTGAAGGACTTTAAAACAAGTGTACTCATTTTGTGTCTGAAGTTCTTGATAGACCCACCAGGTGTTATGAAATGACTCTTTCATATTGTACCTGTTTGTACAGTCACTCTGATTTTAATTCTAACTCCATGTCGTAAAAGTGTTAAATATCAAAAACAAAAGTAGCATCATGAGGCTAGAATTCAATAGGAGGATTTAGCCATCAGGCGACTTAATACTTCTATATTTTTCACCCGGGAAAATGGCCTTTTCCCGGGGAATTTTGGCTAAACGAGCCTATTGAATCCAAGCAGCATGTATTTTGCAGGCTTCAAAGTGATCCTATATTTCCTATAATTTCCTATAAATTTCAAAAAATCCTATATTTCCTATATTTATATGATATGAGGCTTCTTTTCCTATATTCTCCTATATTTTTCTGATCTTGTCGAAAACATTTTTCTTCTATATGGTGTTTTGGGTTGAAAATTTCAGATGCATTCGTTTTCCAAGATAGTTTTGTAGACTCAGAGTGGCTTATTCAGACAGGTAACAGTATATAGATGCCAAGTATCTTAATTAGATGCAAGTACACAATGGCCAATTATAGGATTCAGAAATATGCAATTATGAAACAGCATTGGGCACTTATGAACACTTATTTCATCACCCATAAATGTTCCACTCCCACACCTGTGATTTTAAGTACTCTATGATTTCATCTCTTTGAGGGAATTTTAGTGGTATTGTAAGGGGATGGATTAGAGCGTTCTGCCTGGCATCCCCTGTAGTCATGCAGTCTCCCACATTTTAAAACCCTTACCTATGTTTTGTATGCGCAGATAGCTGGTCTGTGATATAACTGATTCTTTCATTTAAAATATTGTACAGTAGTACAACGGTTTGAAATACCAATATTTTCCCTGTCATCTTCTATCTTTCCTCAAACTTTGTTAACCATTAGATCAGTTGATTGTCCAAAGTGTTGTACAATTAAAATTTTCCCCTAAAGAATAAGAACTTAGTGCTTTGAGAAAATTAAGAATCTCACTGTAATGTTTACAAGTTTACAATGTGCCGATCTCTTAGGAGGTTTCCCTAAACTCCACAAGAAGCTCTGTGGTAGGTCTCTGGATGCCACATCAATTTGTCCAACAGACCAAAGTGGAAAATCTTATCCATGTATGGGTCTGGTGCTGCAGTGCCCATCGTTGGTGACAAGAAGGGGCACTTGCCAAGTTGCCCTTTCCCTAATTTTGTCAAGTAATTTCCTCAATTGAGATTTTAGATGTTTGTATGTTAATGCACAGACAGTTTTGCACACTGTGGGCATCTTGACATATGTGGACTACACTGTTCTGCCAAGTTGTACAGATTCAAAGTGAGCAGTGACATTTTTAGGTTGAGGGACCATTGGGCCATGCCCACTTTCCTTCCCTAATGCTGATTCTTTTTTTTTTTCTTTTAATTTAGTGACCTAAAATCTGATTTTGAAAATAAGTTTTACTTCAAAAAGATAACATATTTAGCACCAGATTGCATGTAAGTAGTAAGTACACCCAATCATTCAAAAAAATTTTCAAAGGGGAGAGGGAACGCCCTACCCTTAGACCCCTCCCCATGTTGGTAATCACAGAATAAACTGCATGGCCCCAATGAGAAAGTTCTGGCTATGCCACTGGGAAAGTGAGTTGCAAGGTATTCATAGCAACCATACAGTTGTCATAGGCCTGTGGTCTTGGTCTGACTATCATCACCCACGTGTCACACTTGATATCAAGATTGACGAGCAATACAGTGTACAGTTTGTAGCAAAATGTTGTATTAAGAAACCATTTCCTGTTATTTAAGCAGCAAAAAATTCAAAAATGTCCTCACCTCAAACCCATTATTTTTGGAGCCGAGGTGAATTCTGTCTGTGTACTTTAGGACATAAGCAACAGTTTATTGTCCACATTAACTACCCATCCATTCAAAGCACCATCATGGCCACATTCTGTGTTCTCACCCTCTGATATTGCAAATTTTGGTGCCTTTTTAGTATGCACAGATAATAAGATTTATGGATACTTTATTCCAAGGTCAAAATATGCAAATACACCACCTTCAGGGGATTTACTCTTTCCCTTCCACCAGAATATTTAGGTATTTTTCTTAATTCCATGTTGATGGTAGAACCACATTTTTCTGCCACATAGCCCACATTACTTGTGATAGTGTTAATCATATGTGCATCATTTAAACAGTATAGATCATTAGTTTCCTAAGGTGCCATGTTTTCCTCATCCACAACTTTGAGGAATTTTGAGGATAATTAGAACCGCTAGTGTATGATATTCCTATATTTACTCTATATTTTCCTGGAAAAATCCTATAAAACCCTATATATTTATCAGTATCCTTCCTATAAAACCTCCTATATTTCTGTGATGGACCACTTTGAAGCCTGATTTTGTACACTAATGGTGAAGTACAGCTGTACTGCTTGTAAATAAGCTTACCAAAATTTTATCGTAGATATCACATTTGCATATCATGACGTTTTTCACATCTCAAACAAAAGGACACTGTTTTGATAAAATACATGTCAAGCGTGTTTCTGTACCAGTCTTGACCTCCAAGTTCCACGTGCTGCAGCCTTTTGAAGTGCCCCATCTCAGCACACTTAGAGCCACTACAGAAAAGCAAACCGACATAAATGAAACTCAAGTGGACTGCAGTACTCTTGTTCATTATAGTTTTTCACACTGAGAATAATTCTGAAAAAAAAAACTTTACAATCTGAGAATCAATTTGTCACCACATAGTCATACATACTCTTTACACAAACTGTATCAGTTCTATGGAAAAATGACAAAGAAAAAAATTACAAAACTAATGACAGAAAGTTACAGATTAATGTTTAATTTCTAATGATGAAATTGTTCCCTAGGCAGGTATTGAAAAGGCATTATTCGTTATTCTTTGAAAGAGATAAATTATTTAAAGTAATACATAAGATTGGGCAAATACCATCTGAATAATTAAATGATTGATGGAATCTGGGTGAAATTTTTCAATGGATTCTTCAAGATATTACTTTATATTATGAACACCAGCAAGTTCCAGGTAATAAATGTTTTAAGTCTAGCATTTTAAGGAAGTGCATTTACTGCCTGTATACTATGCCAGCGGGAGTTTTAATTTTGACCAAATTTGTTTTATCTAAGAGAGGGCAGTATGTAACATTTTAAAAAATTGCAGCAAATATAAGTGCATGTTATTACCCACCTAGCATTTATAACATAAAATAGAAAAACTGAAGCTGCATCTAGTGACTGAGAGTATAATGTGACTTTGCTTGAAGTTCACTAATTTATTAACTGCCCTAAATATAAGAAACTTGGATTATGAGATTCCTGTAAGAATGACTGCACCATGTGAATGTTTCAAGCTATTAAGACACACAATGGGTAAGGTTGTGGTCATTGTTGGTCAGCTGATTTGGTAACAATATTTATTAAAAACTTGAAGGAGCTGTGGCATCCCACAAGCATATTTAGGAATAGCCCTGTAGTTCTAAATACATTTGGTGACTGCACTGATGTAATTGACATTCATTCAAACAATAGTTCCACTGTTGTTGGTCAATGATGACTTTTTCAGTCAGTTGTGTGCCCAGTTAAGACTTCCCGTTTATGTGTCAATATGGCATGGAGGAATTGAAACTCAGTGAAGGCTGCTGAGTCCCTGCCTTGGAGGTGAACCAGGCAAATGTCTTTTTTTAAATTGGAGGAGGGGCTAGAAGTAAACTGTTTAATTTAATTTGTTGTATAAAGTGCTTTGCACTAATGATAAGCTTCAAAGCGCTTTGCAAGTATTACCCCTGCTCAATGGTATATCATCCCAGAGACAATCTCTCCAGTGTGGCAACAACTCTAATGGTGCCCCCTTTTGACGATTCACCTCGCAGTTACCCCCATTTACACACTGGATGTAGAGAAGCAGTTCAGGTAAAGCATCTTGCCCAAGTATTCAACATAATGACCCAGGCAGGAGTCAAACTAGTAATGCTTTGATCACAAGTCCAACACCTTAACCAATAGCCACCATGCCTAGGGAGTGGTAGTAGGTAGTTAGTAGGGAGCATTTTTACTGTTTGGGGTGAGATTATAGAGTTCCTTTAAACTTCTTGACCAGCATACAAATCCTTAAGTGTAATGTTTTAGTTTGCATGTGCAGGCCTACAGCTAGAATAACCAATTTGGGGCACATCAATGGTGGAGTTTTGCCAGCTTGGGGGAGGGGTATAAAGGGAGGTGTCCCCCTCCCCTTTGAAAATTTTTGCCTATTTCACATCTATTTCTAGATGCAAACTGGTGAAAGAGTTTCCATTTTTTCGTATATTTGTATTCCCTAAAATGCTGGTCTCATAATTAATTTTTCCCCCTTCAGCGCAAGACCTTGTATTGAAAAATTTGGGGGGCACGTGCCCCCACATTCCCATGGCTATGTACCTGTGCATGTGTACAGTGTAAGACTGTACCTGTTTGTGTGTTAAATTTTCCAAGCCTTATTTCTATGTAACACTCTATTCATTCCGTCACACCTTGCAAGCATTTAATAGCTGCCTGTGTATCCCTACAGTATGTGTTCCTCATCTGCTGCCATTCCAAGCTCTTTTTAAAATCCCTGTTGACTTAATAATAATATTAAACTCAAGTCTGCTTTGAATTATAGGCTAGATACAAGGTTGACCCTTGGGGCACTGCTGGGGAAAATTTGCCCTTAATTTTATTTCCTTCTTCCTATTTTGTTTCATGTGAACATAAAGTTTTAGATCATGGTGGTATAAGTATACCAGCACATTTTGCTACAGAATGTTGACACAAAGTGAGTGCACATGCATCACTCAAATTGTCATTTTGATAAGTCTAAAAGCTTTAGTGCAACCAGCAGAGATATCTGCCAGTGTAATTAATTTAAAAGTGGAGAGCCTAGTCATACTGGGTGATGAAAGAACATACCTGTAACCTGATTTAGCTGTAAACTAATACCCTCCAATCATCTGATGGGTGTATCACCCAGGATTGGTACCTCTGCCCTGAAATAATGGGATGATTGAAATTGCATCACATATAGTGTTACAATGGTATGCTGGTATATCTTGAAGTCACTTCACCAGTTGTCTACTCAGTTGATATTTTCAGCTTTTCAAAAGGTGACCTATAGAGTACTAACCAATGACAGCTGCAGAATAGGCTGAGGCGACTCCAAAAATTTTGGAGTTGGGTACCCGCTGCAGGCATATTAGTCGCGACTCTGAATCTGAAGGCATAGTGACTCTTAACCATGTCATCATAAATAACTGGTGCAGAACCTAATAAAGTACCTTAGCAGCCAAGTGAGAGGGAACCATGTAACTGACTAGGAAAAAGATCAAAAGAGCCAGTTGTGTTTATAATACTTCATTGCAACCTGCAAAATAACACGTGTGAACAAAAAATAGGATAATCGTGCATGTTATTACCAATATTGAAAATTAAGCAAGAGTTGCGGTTCTAAGGAAAGCACAGCCACTACTCAACTCCCAGCCAGGAGTCGTGACTTTTGTAGGGTCAGGTAACTCACCAAAGTCTACTGCAGAATGTGGATGTAGCACCGTATCTTGACTGAAATGTACCTATCAATGGTATATCATGCACCCTATGATCTGGAAGGGTGTGTCAAATTTCATTATGTGTGGTTGACATTCACATGCACCCTGCAAGGTAAAATGGACACGCCTTTGCAGGACATTGGCCCACATACCTCAATATGATATTTTGCACATTTTTTGTTTTTTTAAACTGACAGTAATAGACTCTGTCACTTAAGGATCATGCTGTATTGATTCCACTAACAAAGCTGTTACTCAAACCTCACCTCTGTTTTGTTCCACTGGGGCATTATTCATGTTATGAATCCCATTGCCAAAGGCTGTTGTTATTGTCATACAAGGATTTTTTCCCTTTTCAGGTTAACAAACAATAACACCATGAGTACTCTTTACCTAGTGCTTACCTACTTGCATCCTACTTAATGGTTACATTAAAACACAGGTTGGAAGGAAAATTTCCTGTTGTATTTCTGTTTGCAATTGCAAGATACAGAGGGCTAACCCTTCTAAAAATTTAAGTATGATCTGAGTATCAAGTAAGCATGGAATTAGTTAGAATGAGCTTGATAAAGGCTGGGATAGGATTTCATGCTTATTTCTGACTCCTGCTATGCTTAATCCTGACCAAATTCTGATTCCAAACCGACTAGATAAGCTCAGAAAATTTCCTGACTAAATTTCATACTCAGTTCTGACTTAATTTTCTGGTTGAAGAGATATTTCCTGATTTAAATTTTCCTGACTTATTTCATGCTCAATTCTGACCTAATTTTGACTTTATTCCAACTTCAAAACCAGCCCACATTAAAGGTATAGGGAGTCTATTTCGCTCCTCATTACCTCCTATTTACATATGTATACCATTATTGCCTGCAATAACCGTCTGGCAAAAACCAATGACACCGCGGGATCCCCTACCTAGAGAGGGCGCCCTATAACCTAACACTTCCTTATGCATTTTTGCCTTCTCCGTGTTAGCACGTCTTAAAATTTGTCTGGTAAAACCACGTGAAATTATTCTCCAGTCTACTTGGAATTCGACCAGTTTTCCTGTCTATACCGTGGGACATCATCTCTCACCCGTATCCTGCAGGAATCATGAGTATCCTTCTTCTAATTGACGATTTTTTCGTCCAGATTGTTTTGGTATCATGTTTAGTCTTGAGGGTTTTTGCCTTTGCGCGATCCTCCTATACTTTTGTACAGGTACCAGTCTCGCGGCGCCATTTTGTTCTTCTGCGTCATCACCTTGGGACCTTCGTTTTTGGTCGGCGGTGGGACCTTCGTTTTTGGTCGGCGGTGGGACCTTCGTTTTTGGTCGGCGGTTCAACCTTCCCACCCCCATTTTCCCACCTTAGGACTTAAGTTCCCCCTCGTGGTTGTTCTCCGCGTGGGGGCCCCCTGCTCGCCCGTTTTTCTCACGCATTTTTAGTCATTTTGTATCTCTTTCAGGTGAGGTCGGTTGTTCACTTTGTATCTCTTACAGTTCTCCGACCTCTGTAGTTCTCGTATTACATTTTCTCATTCATTGTTATATGTCAACGCTTATGTACGTCCATTTTGAAGCTTACTCAGTATTTACTAGTTAGGACTTTATTCCGCCATTTTTAGAACTAGTGTTAGCTTCACTTCATGTCGTATTTTACATGTTAGCTCCCCGGCTCTATCTCCTATTTACCACCTAAGTTACCGGAGCCGGGGATTCTCTCACGTTGCTTTCTCCGGCTTTGTTCGGAGCCGGGAGTCCTTGGTATGTTAATCCGTTGGCTTATCCGGCTTTACTTACCGTCTTACCACCGGCTGGCCTCTCGGGGCCGGTCCCGCATTTTTATGTTTGCTTTTGTATAGCTTTCCTTATCCCTTTTGCCCAGATTCTGATTCCTCCAAGTGTAGCCAATGTAAAAAGTTCCGGCCTTTGTGAACTGGGATTTTCACAGCCTTTGTCCAGCATGCCGGCAGTGCTCCAGAGACTACCCTTGTCAAGTGTGCTTACCTTGGTCAGCAAATGAATGGGACCAGTTTAGACAACGTTCCGAGGAAAGAGGCAAATCCTTGCAGAAAAAGAAAAAGTCCTCTAAACAATCGCACTCTCCAACAAAGAGATCCAGAAGCCGTGGCTCTAACTCTTCACAAAATCCGAAAAGAAAATCTTCTGGCACAGGTCCTGCTCAGTCAGGCCTACCGGCAAATCAATCAAGTGAGTCCGGCATAGGCGTTGCTGCGGCAAGCCTCCCGGTACTTGGAACTCAACCGAACTTAACAGATGACTCAAGCCCCGGTTCCGCCCTTGCTGGCAATCAGAGACAAGAGTCCACGGAAGCCAGGGAACCCAGTGAGTCTGGAGGACCTAAGGAACGTTTTCTGGCCCGACTCCTACGTGTCAACAGGTTACCTTACAGGGCGACTCAACACAGCCCGCAGCTCTCCAGTCATTTCCAGAAACGAATTCATCTGCTCTCCCGATCCAGAACCAAACTCGAACCCCTTGATGTTCTCTTCGGATGCTAATTCTAACCTGACAAGAGACTTCGAGGGCTTTTCCGTCAGAAGCCGCTTCCGGCACAGGTCAAAGTCCAAAAAGAAAAGGAAACGTCACTCCTCCTCCTCTTCCTCGAGCTCTGATAGCGGCCGCCATTGCCGCAAGAAATGTCATCAATCAGATTCGGCTGCTTTTCCCACCGAAGCTCTCACTCGTCTGGTCTCTCTCCTGTCTCAGACCGTGGAACACCTGGCCCCACAAACCGCCCAGGGTTCTTCCTCTCCTCGTGAACCGGCTCTGCCCTCCTCGGGCCTTCCGACATCTCAGGTCGCTCAGGACCCGGAATTAGACTCTGTAGCTGATGAAGACAACCTTAACTTCCCAGACGACGCTCAATCTTTCGTCACTGAAGGGGATCTTCCCGTACTCACTGATCCTAAGGAAAACTCCGCGGATTCCGAAGATGACACCCCCCTTATGGGTACTTCTATCTCCAAAGATGCCTTCGATAGGGCTGTGGAGGTTATTAGAAGACAACTCGGTTTCGAGTCTTCCCCGTCGTCGGAACCTTCCACCTCTAGGAAGTCTCACCTCTCCCTGAACAAGCCAGTTGCTTCCCAGAAGTCTTCTATGCCGGTAGATGCTGAGTGCATCGATCGCTTCGAGCTCCAGGCCAAAGCTAAGAAGTGGCGCGCTTACCCCAAGCAACAAGCCGTCCAATTCTACATCGACGACAACGACTGGAAATCCTTTTTCTCATGCCCGTCGATTCCCAATGTATGCCTCGACAAACTCAAGTCCTCAGGCGCAGTTGACCAAAAAGGGAAGTTCCGGTCTTCTTCTTCTAAGAAATCGTTCATCTCACTGCAGGGCATCGATATGGTCGCCAGAACCGGGATGAAATTTACATCATCTCTCCTGCTCATTGCTGAGGTCTTGTCTAAGTCATTCAGACAGTCTAACACAGAAGAGGTTTCCAGAAAAGATACGGGAGCTTTAGTGAACATCCTGGGACCAGTAGCCCGTCTGGCTTACAATCAGTTCGCTAAGGTTGCCGTCAGAGCCTCCAGAGACAGACGCGAACTCGTTTTGGACAACATCCAGTGGCCTTCAGACGATATCAAACGCCACTTCATGGAGCTTCCCCTATCTGGCCCTGACCTCTTCGCCGGAAAATTCGAGGACCAATCTCTCTCAGAGATCAAACGCCAAAAGGATATCAACAAGGCAGACTTCAATCTCCCAAGGGCCTCCTCATCATCGAGACCCAGATCATCTCCAAGGCCTACATTCAGATGCCCCTCGAACCCACCAGCCTTCCCGCCAAGACAACCGTCCGGTTCTTCTAGGCCTCAACGT
Organism: Holothuria leucospilota; assembly: GCA_029531755.1. Taxonomy (NCBI): domain Eukaryota; kingdom Metazoa; phylum Echinodermata; class Holothuroidea; order Aspidochirotida; family Holothuriidae; genus Holothuria; species Holothuria leucospilota. Next base: position 35,608,660 of record CM055978.1, read on the forward strand.
GGCAGATCGAGAAACCAGGCACCTCCCAGGAGTCTCCCGACCTCGTCTTCTTCTTCATCCTCAAGCTTCAGACACCGTTCGTCCAGGGGTTCCTCTCGTGGCAGTTCCCGCGGTTCCGGACGCTTCTACTCCAAACCCTAAGGATGCCCACCCTTCGGCGAGGCTCCCAGCAGTAGGGGGGAGGCTCATGAAATATGCTACAAGATAGAGTTCACAAGAAGCCCTCCGACATCGGGGCTGTTCAAATCAACACCGGTTCCCCGATCCAAAGAGCAGCGATTGGCCTTAGAGAAAGAAATATCCGACCTACTCCTGAAAGAGGCTGTGTATATCGTAGACAAAAACTCTTCAGTCAAGCTACACCGCTCATCCTTTTTCCTAACACCAAAGAAACCAGATACCTGGCGTCCCATAATCAACCTGAAGCCTCTCAACAAATCGTACATCCTCCCGAAGAGGTTCAGAATGGAAACTCTCGCTGTCATCCTACTGTCTCTTCAACAACACTCTTGGGCAACTTCGATAGATCTAAGAGACGCATACCTGCACATTCCGATTCACCCCTCCCACCACAAGTTCCTCGCCTTCAGGTACAAAGGGGTAGATTACTGTTTCCGGGCCTTACCATTCGGTCTGTCGACGGCCCCAAGGGTCTTCACTCGGGTAACAAAAACAGTTCTGGCTTTCCTCCGAAGAAAAGGCGTCCACGTCTTCGCCTATGTGGACGATTGGCTCCTAACCGGACGTTCATACAAAGAGACTTTGATAGTAACCGACTACACCCTCTCCCTCCTGAGACGCCTGGGATGAATAGTCAATGAGCAAAAGTCCTCCCTCACTCCAAGACAGAGAGTAACATACCTAGGGGCAATTCTGGACTTCCAGTCAGGAACCGTCACTCCAACTCCAGAGAGAATCCAGTCACTCGTAGACCTGTCAACCCAGATGCTGTCCCGCTCCCGAGCTCCAGCCAGACTCTGGCTTCGGCTGCTAGGCCTGATGGCCAGCATGGTGGACGTCATTCCATACTGCAGACTTTTCATGAGACCGATTCAAATCCACCTTCTCACCCACTTCTCACCCTCGAGCAGCCCGTTATCCAAATCGGTTCCGATATCTCCGAACATCCTCAACCATCTCCGATGGTGGACGCTTCCATCCAATGTCGCCTTGGGGAGGCCATTCTCAGAGAATTGCCCGAGATCAACCATTATGACAGATGCTTCCCTGTCAGGCTGGGGGGCAGTCTGGAACTCGACAACCGCCTCGGGTCTATGGAACAACGACCAGTCGAACCTCCACATCAACCTTCTGGAGATGGAGGCCGTCTTCTTAGCAGTCGATCGCTGGACACACGCTGTCCTCTCGGGACACCAGTTAACAGCTCTCTGCGACAACTCAACCACGGTGTCTTACATCAACAGACAAGGGGGAACGAGGTCTCCGTCTCTCTGCTCCAAGACATGGCAGCTACTTCATCTTTGCAGACGCCACGACATCCATATCAGAGCAACTCACCTGGCGGGCCAACAGAACGTTATGGCAGACGCCCTATCCAGGGGAATCCTCCAAGAGACGGGGTGGTCTCTATCCCAAACCTGGGCCAACCACATCTTTCAGATCTTCCGCCGTCCACCAGTAGACCTTTTTGCGACTCAAACCAACGCCAAATTACCGACCTTTTGCACGAGATCGTTCAACCCCCAAGCATGGGCAACAGATGCACTGGCCATACCTTGGGACAACCTCTATGCTTACGCCTTTCCTCCGTGGTGCCTCATCCAACGAGTGCTTCTCAAACTCAGGGAGTCCAGAGCGACCCTTCTCTTAGTGGCACCGTATTGGCCCAACCAACCCTGGTTTCAGGTCCTTCTGGAGATGCTGATAGACCTCCCTTTCAATTTCCCCCTCAGAGACAGTCTACTCACTCAGAAAGGGGGAAAGATATGGCACCAACGTCTACACCATCTATATCTGACAGTGTGGAAACTTTCGTCAGACACTTCACTAATCAAGGACTTTCACAAGAGGCTGCAACTATCGCCTCCGAGTCCAGACGTCCTTCAACAATGTCAACTTATGATTCCCGCCTGGCCAAGTTCAAATCCTGGTCTTCACAGAGAAATATCGATCCCGTGGATGCTCCAGTAGAAGTCATCTCTGACTTCTTACTTTCACTGTTCAAAGACGGGAAACAAGTCAGCACCATCAGAAACTACCGTTCTGCTATCTCATCTATACACAAGGGTTTTTCTGATGGTTCTAATATTGGCTCCAACCAGACCATTGGCCACCTACTCAAGGGCATGTTTAATAAAAGACCGCCTCGAAAGCATTTGCCTCCTTCTTGGTCCGTCAATGACGTTCTCACAGTCCTGGCTAAACCACCGTACGAGCCTATCCACAACACCTCCCTCGAACTCCTGACTTACAAGACACTCTTCTTAATCACGGCTGCCTCAGCAAGACGCCGTAGCGAACTGCATGCCCTTACCACCCAGAGGGGTTTTATACGCTTTAGCCTCAATGGGGTCTTCCTGCTACCTGACCCCTCCTTCTTAACCAAGAACGAGACTTCCTCCTTCACACCCGGCGAGATCTACCTTCCGGACATTGCCTCCGCCTCCTCGATACAGGAAGATCGGAAAGTCTGCCCAGTCAGGGCCCTCAAATGGTACCTGGAAAGAACTAAAATCATCAGATCTTCAGAGAGGCTCTTCCTACTACCCAGGTCTCCGTACAATCCAGCCTCTAAGGATACACTCTCAAGGTGGATCGTCAACCTGATCTCCCCGCATGCTTCAGCAAACGAAACAATCCATGCTCATCACCTCGGGGCCCATGCGTCCTCCAAAGCCTGGTTCGACGGAGTTAGCCTATCCAACATTCTCAAAGCAGCGGCATGGAAAACTCCCTCTACATTTGTTTCATGTTATCTGACGGACGTAGTCTCCAATGAGGGCGCCTTCGCTAATTCTGTTCTGGGTACCTCGGATTCTCACCGTCGTCCGGGCCTGCTTCGCAGTGCTAGTCTGAATACATATGTAAATAGGAGGTAATGAGGAGCGAAATAGACTCCCCAAAACTCGCCTGGTTTGGGAGTCTATGAGCTCTGATACTTACCTCCTATTTACATCCCACCTCCCGCCCCGGGACTCCGTCGAGATTACAGACTCTCCCGCCGAAGCGGACTAGCCTTCTACCAGGATGCCTTATACCTCGCCTACCATACAATTTCTCGCCTACGATTGCCTCCAAATGCCAACCTTTCACCAACCAAGGCTGATGTCGTTCACTGATTCTGTCTCTGACACTTCACGACAGGCCTCAAGGACCAGCGGCGCCTTCCACCTTCGGTTGACGTCACCTGGGTAGTTCCTGACGACTCCTCCTCGACCCCCGACACTCTGGTCCACCTCATAATGATGACCTTCGCCGACTACGACATGCTCCTTCAACTTTCCAGATACGAGCTTCTCCGAACAGTCTTCTTCAGGTGAGATTGGGCGTCCTTGCCCTTTTTCCTTTCACTTAGGTTTTAAGGGGCTTTGCCTCCCGGGGTCGGGCTTTCGGGTCCTAGTTCCGAACTTGTTTCGGCAAAAATGCAGAAGGAAGTGTTAGGTTATAGGGCGCCCTCTCTAGGTAGGAGATCCCGTGGTGTCATTGGTTTTTGCCAGACGGTTATTGCAGGCAATAATGGTATACATATGTAAATAGGAGGTAAGTATCGGACTCATAGACTCCCAAACCAGGCGAGTTTTGGGGAATTTGCGGAAATTTAGGATCATATCTTGAGCAATTGCCATAATGGAGATGAGAACAGAAGAGCTGTCCATTTTAGCAAGAACAATTTGTCATGATAGAAAGTTTGTGCAGACATTGATGCACTGTGATGCATATCTGTGCTTGTGACCCACCAAAGCTGAACTTTGATGCCCCAAGCTGTGCCATATGTTCTAGTGAACCTACATCGCCCCTCCTTACCTCCTATTTACACATATAATCCCCACTTACTGTACCCACAACTAGACCCTGGTAAAACTAATAGCATAGTGGAGAGACTGGTGACTTATTTCACTCTAGATAAGAACCATGACTCCTTGTATATACTTGTACAGGTATTGCACAGTTGTTGAAATTGTGGTGGTTCACATTGCTCCTTTTTGTTTTTAATGTTCAGTAAGAATATTTTGATGTCACTTATCCTTAGCTAAAAAAGATACTTTATTGACAACAAACCTTTTCCACACAGGAGTGAATAAAAGATTGATAAAATTATAAACAATTCTGAGAAAAACTCTGTGCCTCCTCCCCCCCTCCTCCCCCCCCCCCCAAAAAAAAAACTCAGATGTGAAAATATTATGTTTTTTGGCAGTCTGACAGTGAACTAAATATTACCAAGTTGCATAGTAAAATCATAATAGGGAAAAGAATGTTTGCATCTTCCCTTCAAAGGGTATTTGCTCGGTTAAAGCATCCCGCTGCTCATCAGTAGTATAACCATGTAATTGTGTTGCATTCAACTTCAAAAATTTTGACCTTTAGTTTATTCCCCTCAAAATTACATTTGAATAAAGTAAGGAGAATACAAGGAATTGAAATGAAACAAAAACATCCCCTTTGGGCCTAACTGGGCCATGCTGTAGTTTTAATTGGAAGTTGTTTGCTGGCCGCCATTTTAAGAAATTTTGTGGCTCTCCATCAGACAACTTAGCTATTATTTTTGGTTGTCTTAAAAAAAATGTTACTGTCCAAATGGAATTTTTAAGTTGCCCTGGGTGGAATAAGCTTTCTTCTTTTATGAAATTTTGTCATCAGTCACAAACTCTGGTCATCACAGGTAACTACATAGGTTAAGCCCTGCTATCCTGCGAGGTTGCAGAAAGGCTCCTTTTGCAGAATGAATTCTAAATAGTACTGGAAGCCTAGTTAAAAACACTTGTGATTTTCCATGTTTTGCCATATGCAAACTCTGCTTTAAAATTCTGTTTGTCTGTCTTGGGGATCTACTTTTATAAACCTGGTAGTGACACTGTATTGGCTCACAGCATTACTACTTGTTTTCGAAATTAATTTTAAGAACATGTTATTTTCACTGGGGGATGTTAATCAGGGACTGTCCACTAGATCAAAGGTTCACTAGATCGAAGGTTCACTTGACCAAAGATCCTCTTGGAGGAAAATCTACTTCGGGTTTGAGTTAGGGTCAAGATTTGGGTTAGATACAGAATAAGGTTTAGAATTAGGTTTAGGATTACCCTCAGGTAGGATTAGGGTTTGGGTAAGGATCATGGCTAGGGTTAGGATTAAGTTAGAATTAGGATCTTCAGTCTAGTGAACCTTCAATGTAGCGAACCTTTGATCTAGTGAACCGTGCCCTCTTAATCTATGCTCAAATCTTTTTGTTTGGCACCTTGTCTGTCACTAGTTTAATCCATAAGTATTTTGGACCATTTTAATAGGCTAGGGCGGGTTACCCCACTCTACTTCAGAGTTGCGTTTCTTGGCAGGGAGTTATTACTCCACTTTCCTTGGAGTCACAACTGCCGTAGAATTTTTAAGTCTATTTCGCTCCTCCTTACCTCCTATTTACATATGTATACCATTATTGCCTGCAATAACCGTCTGGCAAACGAATAACACTGCGGGACTATCTATGACCTAAGACCTAGCTCTTCCTTCTCCATTTTGCCTTCTCCGTGTCAACACGTCTTTAACCTACGTCTGGTAAAACCATCCTCAAAAGTGTCTATTTCTCCAGTTTCTGAATCTGCATCGCCCCACTCTTACCTCCTATTTACACAAGTAGGGGGTAAGTATCGGGGTTCGTAGATTCCCAATCCAGGGAGTTTTGGGGAATCTACATCGCCCCTCTCTTACCTCCTATTTACATATGTAATCCATATTACCACCATGGAACAGGAGGGAGGTTCCTGGGGAAACTATAAAAAACCATTCGTTAAGATAGTTTTTTTTGTGCATAACAGTTGTAATTTTGAATCCTTTAAACAAATCTAGCACGACTTTTTTGTATTTCTTGTTTCTAAATTAGGCCAAGCCTATGTTGAACAACTTAGATTATTAGCGAGAAGCCCAATTCTAACCCACAAACACTATTTGGGGCCGTACATTGTCTGGATGGTAATTCCTGCTCAAAATATAACGTTATATATGTGTAGGTGGCAATTATGATGTGATTGAAACCAATACCAAGTAGGAGTCGATCGCGACTAGCTTTAGAGTCGTGACTATTCAGGCTGCAGGTACCCGGCTCCAAAAATATCGGAGCTGCCCAAGCCTACAATTTAATTTGGCAGGGCACAAGATTATTTGCCCAAATTTGTTACAGATTTTGCCTGGATTTTGGGTCCATCCAAAAAATTGGCCTCTGCTACCCTGCCTCATGTGCCAATGGTTAAATCCCCTACCTCAGTAAGTACTTCAAGTACAAGGAATGTCAGTTATAATTACTGTAAGTGTGTTATGTCCTGGTCATCGCGTTTTTAAGCTAGATCTTAGCAGGCGCGGTTCTAGATAGAGACTTTTGGGGGGGCTTGGGGGGGGGGCTTAGGGGGGGCTTGAAAGGGAAGAATCATAAAATTTTCTCTCAAATATGTAAATCGGCCACGCGCACGCTGAAACCAATGATAATAAAAACAGTACCATAACCAGGGACGGCGTAAGGTTATTTTGATAGGGGACATGGGTTGAGTGATCGCCGTCCTGGAGGAGGGGTCTAAGGGGAGGGGTGTCCCCTTTCTGTGAGAAATTTTTGCTAATTTAAGGTTGCTAAGATGCAAAATGGTGCGTTCTTTGGGTAATTTTTTGACTATATGACTGGAAAATGTTCATAACTTTGTGAATTCTAATTTTTGGTCGGGAGAAAGAGGGCCTTCTTAGGGGAGAGGTTTAAGGGGAAGGGTGTTCCCCTACCTTTGAGAAATTTTTGCTAATTTAAGGTTGCTAAGATGCAAATGGTGCGTTCTTTGGGTACTTTTTTAACTATATGACTGGAAAATGTTCATAACTTTGTGAATTCTAATTTTTGGTTGGGGGAAAGAGTGCCTTCTTAGGGGAGAGGTCTAAGGGGAAGGGTGGTCCCCTCCCTTTGAGAAATTTTTTGCTAATTTAAGGTTGCTAAGATGCAAAATGGTGCCGTCTTTGGGTTATTTTTTGACTGATGTATATGGCTGGAAAATGTTCATAATTTTGTGAATTCTAATTTTTGGTTGGGGGAAATAGGGCGGTCCTAGGAGAGAGGTCTAAAGGGAGGGGTGTTCCCCTCTCCTGTGAGAAATTTTGGTTACTTTAAGGTTGCTAAGATGCAAAATGGTGCGGTCTTCCGGACAGTTTTGACTGATATGTGGCTGGAAAATGTTCATAACTTCGTGAATTCTAATTTTTGGTTGGGTAAAAGAGGGCTGTTCTAGGGGATAGGTCTAAGGGGAGGGGTCCCCCTCCCCTTTTGAGAAATTTTGGTTACTTGAAGGTTGCTTAGATGGAAAAAATGGTGTTGTCTTTGGGATATTTTTGGACCCGATCATATGGCTTCAAAACATTCTTAATATTTTTGGTTAGGTGAAAGAGGAGCCTTTTCTATCTAAGGGTATGTATCAACAAACCTCCTGAAGTCCCCTTTTGGACACATTACTGCCTTCTAGTCGGGGGAAGTTTTACGCAAAAATACGTGCCTGGAGTCCACAGAAATATTCTCGAACTATTAAGAAAATTTGACTTGCTTCATTTGTGCATTATAAAATCGTATCTAAAGGCTGGTAGAAACCGGAATATGGCCTCTTGGAAGCTCTGGATTAACTATATGGATCAGATATAGGCCTACTCCGCCCTCCTCTTTTCTTCTCCTTTACGTCTTCTTTTCCTACTCTTTTTCTCTTTTCCTGCAAATTACAGGGGGGATAGGCCTCCCTTCCCCCTCAGTGGCACCGCCCCTGACCATGACATAGATGTAACGTATATACAGGCATATATTTTTTTTATTTGGAAGAATGTAGCAAACGTTACTGAGAGATACGAGCAACTGGACCTATTCACATTAATGGGAATAACGATTCGGCCTGTAGATTTGACTAAAAAGGACTGCTAGTATAGCTTGACGAGATCAGCGACGAAATGACTCGTTTTGAACTTCCAACAGATGATTAATCCGTTAACTTGATTTACATGCGTACATACTATCATAGATGTTACTTATGTTACTTATCTGACTCAACTTCCATTGTATGAAATCGTGAACCTAATATGTGATTTCGAGATGCAGACGACAGTTTCCCTTGACAAACTAAATCCACTGGACCAAGATATGTACAATTGTATTGGGCAATTTTGTTTTTCTCAGTACACGCAAATATAGCATAACACAACCTCTGAAAATTTTGGGGGGGCTTGAGCGAATTTTGGGGGGGCTTGAGCCCCCAAAGCCCCCCCGTAAAACCGCGCCTGGATCTTAGTTGATATCATTAAATGATAATGAAAGCTTGTAAACAACTGGTAAAGATTTAAGCTATTCAAGATCCAATACAGAGTATGCTTTCACTGGAACTGTAGATGTGACGGCAGGCTTCACAACATGCAGTAACTAGCCTATATAATATCCCAGTAAAGTAACAACTGGAGGTATCCTATTGATGACTGCTCTTTCAATCTGGGAGATTCTCCCATTTGCAGGGGCGGATTTAGGGGGGGCCCGGGCCCCGGGCCCCCCCTTCCAAAAAATTTCGAAAGTTTTTTCAACTTCGTAAAACAAAGGACAAGGCCCTATTTCAATGAAATAGGCCTATGAGATGTGTCAGAGTGAAACTCAAACTTGTTCATTATTTTCTACCTCAGAAAATAAGTGTTATGTTAATAACTCTGCTACTGACTTTCAGCTGATAACATTTTGGCTTATATTGGCCTCAGTAACTTTCTCTGGGCATTGCAAGGAGTTACTCATGAGCACTGTATTAATGGATTGCTAACTTCAGTCTTTTACCGGCCAGGCCCACAGCATTGGGAGCACTGCTTCTACTTTCAAGGGAATTTCAGAATTCTTTAATATTTAGACGAATATTTTCGACAACATCAGGCTTTTAATTATAACTTGCTGCAATATTACCCTGTAGTACGTGTCTTATTTAAGCCTTGTAATTTATTTTGATGAAATACACTGTGAATTTAGAGTAAAATTTAAAATTCATTAAATTATGAACATTTTCCAGCAATATATGATCAGTTCAAAAATATGCTAAAAACATCACCATTTTGCATCTAAGCAATCTTAAATTAACAAAAATTTCTCAAAGGGGAGGGGAAACCCCTCCCCTTACACCCCTCCCCAGAAAAGCATCTTTCACCCAACCAAAAAATAAAATTCACTGAATTATGAACACTTTCCAGCCATATAAGATCAGTTCAAAAAATGCACCACAGACATCACCATTTTGCATCTGAGCAGTCTTAAATTAACAAAAATTTCTCAAAGGGAAGGGGGACACCCCCCTCCCTCTAGACCCCTCCCCCAGGACAGCAATTACTCATCACATGCTTTGCCCCCTATCAAAATACCGTTGCACTGCCCCCTGGGACACTCCTTCTCCTTAGATCCCTCCCCCAGATCGGACTTTTATACAAACCACTGTGACCTGGGTCCCCCCTTTTGCCAAATCCTGGATCCGCCACTGATTTGGGAGAACTTTCCCAATTGGGAGAAAAGTTCTGTAGCACAGTATAAAGGCTTTCTAGCCTAATGTAGGTTAAGCAAGAAGGAAGACCATTCAAGAGCTTGTGTTTTTCTCAAAAATGGCTTTCTGAACCACTGATTAGGACATGGCTTTTCGGTAGTTGTATGAGAACACCTACTGAATATACCTGAATTCCATTACATTATTACACTATGTAGACTGATATAGTTTGCAAGTGTTTCTTAAAACCATTTGCCATTGAAGCTATGTACACAAAGAAAGCATGGAATTATGGGTAATATATGCAAAAAGGAGGCCCCCATGATCAGTTCTCCTGATTGGGGGAAAACAAGATTTTCCCAAATGGGGGAATCTCCTGAACTGTCAGTGTTCCAGCATCTCAGTCTTTGGGTGTCTAGAGCTGTGTTCTGACACCTGCCATTGTGCTTGGTGCTCAGCATAAGCAATGGAGTAGGGAAAACAAGCCAGTGAGCCGCAACTGGAAGAAAGGCCGTGGCCGGAAAACCTCATCTAACTCTAACTCTGACACCTTGACAGGGGTTTAAGGAGGTTAGGGTTAAGGTTTTGGTACATTGTAAGGGTTATGGTCAAGTATGTAGGGTTGAAACAGAAGCATTAATCTCACTGTCTCTGTAAAGTGAATGTGCAAATATGGATCCTTCACTCAAAGCGACATGCCTGCATTTACATGATGTCGTAACAATTGGAGGTGTGGGACCACAGCTGATGTCAGAACATAGAGGTGCCAGAACAGAGTCAGAACACAGGTGGTATCAGAACATACTGTCACAATGTCCTACCATAGCAGTGTATCCATACCATCTTGGAGAAGTTATAATTTATTTTCAAGTATAATATATGCATCTGCAACTTTTGGTAATTGAGCAGTTTTTTTTTGTGTTTTTTTGTGGATCTTCGCTTTCTTACGATCATTTGCTGCCATCAATTGAACAAAAAATATTAGCATTGAGATTTTACGTTTAGTAACACCAATGTCAGTATGCTGGAGTTTGTGACCTCTTTCCATTTTTTGTTTATATAATTCTGGACTTGGTTGATGAAAAAACAGTTACATAGCCTTATGTTACCAATGTTAGATCTACGTACCCTTATCAGCCCCACCTCCCACTCCTTTAAGATCATCTTACAGCTGCACAGAAGGTAGAAACTAGCATTGCTGACATCTGCTCAAGTTGTGAGGAGAACAGGCTGGTACTTAAAGGCAATAGGCAGTCGCCCCAAAATTTTCTTTGAAAAATCAGCAAACTCTTGCAAATCTCCTCATATTGCATTACAAGCACCTCTGAAGATGTTTTGAACATAACTATTACAAACAATAGGTAAAGCAAGGTGAAATTCTCCTTGAATTCCACAATTCACTAACAAAAATATTGTCACATGATCAAAATAGGCCAATCATGAACTAGAGTGACAGGATACACTCACTCTGTTTGGGGTGACTGCCTACTGCCTTTAAGGATAAAAAGACTGAACTGATGTACTTTATGTCCAAATTCAGTGAGACAGGTTGGACTCCTTAGATCAGATTTGGCAACACCATATTAACTGGTCCTTCATCACAATCAAGAAACTTGTGTGTGACAATGGATCCCTCCTTGAGTATGACATTGTAAATAATTTGTGGAAAATGTGTGTTGCTGTAGGGTATAAGGAAAATCAGCCAGATACACCAGTACCTGACACACTAGTCCACTGAAAGGCTCTTGCATGCCATTGTATCATCCAAATTAGATCCATGTACAGTAATTCTCTTTGGGACATGAATTGACAAAGGTTGCACTTGTGCAAAAATGTGGCAGCCCGACTTGTCTTTCAGTGTTTTCGCCACATGAACACATTACACCTATCCCTAGCCACATTAGGGGGTAGAGTTGGCTCGTTCGTTATAGACCTACATACGACGTCACATAATTTAAACAGTGTGCCCCCTCCCCATGGAGGCAATTGTGTATCATTACAACTTACCCCAACAATTGCAGACGGCTGATTTGTATATCGGTATGATACATACGTAGTCTTCTACGGACATGTGCAAAGTCTACGTTGTGCGTGCAGTGTGATTTACTGTTTCGCTGCCAAAATGGCATCGCATGCATTGAAATGAAGTCACATGACATCAACCCATAAGGTCTATTAGGGTGCCCACCTCATACTTGAGAGGGTCCTGGATCAAATCTAAGTGGAATCACCTGAAAATTTTTAGTGACCCAAAATTGCTTGTTTGGCAGGCACTGGTTGTTAAATGCCACAGTTGTCTATCCAGGGGGCACACCCCCATTAGCTTCTTCATTGACTTACACACTATTTTGTCTCGGTTACATGCCTCCTACAGCCTAGTCAAAGTTCACAGTCCAGTCAAGCCACCCCTCAAATGAAAGCCGACAAGTTGGCCTGTCATGGCATTACAAATTTACCATAGCATGACCGTTTAGATTTTGAGCTACAAGGGGATGAAGTTTAGAGGGTATACACCTACCCATATTAATCCGCAAGGTGACAGAAATCACCACTTTCTTCTGACAATTTTTAAAACATTCTAAATCACTTTCAATCAGTCTAAATTTTGCACCACCCACACATTAAAAATGCCCTCTTTCATATCCAGGAAGAATCAGCATCAACTGATCATCTTAACATAAGTTATTCACAAATAAAGAGGACCTAAAATTGACGGTGTACTTTGGAACTACTTTTCTCAAGTGGCCTGTCTCTCTAATGGGGGTGTGCCCCCTCCACGATCAGCATCGATAAGGCATGAATAGTGAAGGTTCCTGGCCCTGACCATCTTGAAACTAGAGCAAGCTGTGAAGCGATTCTGTCCTTGCAGTTACTTGTATACTTCCATCGGAAACCATGTAGTAGTGACTGTATTAAATGTATAGACTGGATCAAGAACATCAATTTAATACTTGAAAGCATTCTGCATAGAATTAGGGCAAACAATTGTTTAAATCAGAGTATTAAGTATTTATCAAAAATAGAAGGAAATACAAATCCTTTGACCAATCAGTTTGATAAAACGGAATGTCTTTCTTGCAAAGTGCTTCAGGGAAAGAGAATAATTCTTTGATAATTTTTTTCCACAGACAACATATTACTGTAGGAATGCAGTTTTCATCAGAGAAATTTTGCCTGACATTAATAACTTCATATATGTTGCCATGGATATAATCTCAAAGAGTTATTATATCAGTGACCTGATATTTTTCAGAAGCTTCACATTAAATATGAAACCTATTATTAAGTATGTACGTGCAAGTACCGAAGGCAAAACAGTCATTTAACAAAAGCTTTAATAGTCTATATATTCCTTGACAAAAGTAAATGACACAAACGTAGCATCACCTCTTCACATTGGATTGAAATTGCAGAAGTTGAGATAGGGGGCATAACATTTATAAAGGGAAAGGGGATTTAAAGGGAAAGGGGGTGTTTGAGGTGGTCTAGAGAGTGTGAAAATTTTTCATAGTTTTCGCAACTTTGCTTCATTTGTATTTCAACTCAACTACCATAACCTGTTTTCCTACGGTCTGCTAAAATTGCAGTGACATGATTTACGATGCACGTTTAATATTACTATGGCAGACACTGGTCTGGAAAGCTGACATAATTTGTTTTCCAACTGAAGGCAAAGGAACTCAAAACTCAATAAAACTGGTGTTAAAAATGTCAACTGCAGTTGTGGACCCACACAAGCTACTCACTTATTGGTGAAGTAATATTTACAAATTGGTGTGGTATGCAGCTAGCATAGCCACTGCGGAAAATTGCTTTTGTATACATGCTATAGGAGCACAGCTTCTTGAAAAGTATTAATCGCAAGCATTTAACCCCATCCCCATTTTGAAATATGAACTAAGTCTAATGAAACCGTTTCATGTTTCCATCAACCAGCATCTTTCATGTTTCATAACAGTAATGTTTAAAATTACAGGCAAAGCTAAATTACCTCTAAAGATAGCATTTCAAAGACAATGTAACATGATTAAAAAGAGCCATATGTAAAGCTGCATAGACATTTATTATTGAGTGACTATAATTACCTTTTGTAACAACTCCTTTGTATGAGTTTGTAAATTTCTTTAAAGATACAATATGTGATAAATTTGAAATTTGACCTTGGGGATGTATCAGTAATGGAATGAGCTCTATATTTAGTGCACAATTGTTTCAAATTGTAGTTATGTAACAGGTTCTGAGAAATAGCTGGGCTGAACTTACAATCATAAAACCATATGCATGGTTTAGGTAAACCTGTTGGATGCAATTGTGTGCAAAAAATAATTATGCAAGGCTGATGAACCCTGCATTGAAGGTCTGGTGACTTGAAAGTGATGTTGTGGGTAGTTTGCTGTAAAGAGCAATAAAAAGTAGAAAATATAGCCACAATTTCCATCAAAATCCATCAGATATTGACCTTTTACAGAGTACTTTCAACTTATAGAGGGCCCACCCTTGCTATTTAAACTTTTCAGCGATTTACTGAGGGTAATTGGGGATTACATGTGTAAAATGGGAGGTAAATATAGGGGCTCGTACTGTAGATTTCCAAACCAGGAATTTTGGGGAATCAATGGTCATCAATGCCTGTATGCTCATACTTGCCAACCATTCTGTTTTAAGCAGAACTGTTCCGTTTTATGAGCTTAAAAACCCATAAAAATCAGAATGTTCCATTTTTCTGAATTTTAGTATTAAAATGTAAATGAACAGAAAAATCGTGAAGCAACAGCTTGGCAAAAATATAGTCAATCCTTGCATACACCTAAGTGATTTCAAAATATATTGTGAACATTTAGAGAGGAAAAGAGGAGTTTCACCCCCTGGACCCCACCAATTGAGGTTAGCGCTTGTGTGATCGTGTGCACAGTGGATCATATGCTACATATGTTCCGGTTTCTGAGATGACAATGTTGGCAAGTATGGTATGCTCTGACTTTCCCTGTAATGCAGCAATGGGACTTGCAGTAAGTTAAAAGTTTGGGGGCTTAAACAGAAGCCAGGCTCACAGAGGCTGTCATATTTTCTACCAAAACTGTGCTCTCGTAGTAGGAGTTGTGTTTTTTTCAGTTAGAAACAGTTACATGTCCAATTAAATTGGACTGCATGTAACTGACATAATTTGATTCGTTTACCAATTTTAGTAATACAGAACCATCAGATTCCAATCTTGGCTTAAAAACTTTGAGTGGCCGCAACACTAGTAAGAAAGCCGTTTTGACTAAATATGCCACTGTTTTTACTCGCATATGGTAAGTGGGCCACTATTCATTTTGAACCCTAAAATGTTTCTTACTTTGTTTAGGCCTGTCTTTTTTTTTTTTTTCTTTTTTTTTTCTTTTTTTGTAGTACTGATAGGACTTCAGTTAATGTAGTAATTGAAATTCAAGTTTTACAAGTTTAAGTGATATAAATATTTATCATTAATCAACACTTTAAGATACTCTATCAACTACAGATTTGTGTAGTTTTCGGATTTGTTACAACATTTCTAGCTATAATGAAATCTAGCATTCAGTTTGATGCCGTACATGCACAACTTCTGTGCAACTATTACAGTATTATAGCATACATCTTCTGTATTTAAGTACCATTCATATCTGGACAAACTCAAAAAGTCAACAAGACTATTGTGATACTTCAAAAACAGATCATCTTGAAACTGTTAAGCCTTGCATTCTAAAAAGTGCTGTCTAATTTCCAAAAAAAAGAAGACAAAGATTGGTCTTAATTGGATGCATGTTTTCAGTCTTTTAGTGGAGCTGGCCTGGGATAAATCCAGGTCTTTTTTTTTGTACAGAGACTGTTTTCTATCATTGTGATAGGTTAATGATCATGAAGCTCGCTCAGAAAGATGAAATTAGTCATTTTCATCCATAATTTCTGTTAAGATAGATGCAGTATGGGCATTGTGATTTGGCAGTGATATATGTCCCCCTGTACAGTAATTGTACTTCTGTTTTGTTTCATTAACAATTCTTCAGATCTGCATTGAAAGAGGAGGGAATAAAAAGAAAACTTCAAAAAAGTGGTACTCTGAATAAAATGCTTCTGCCTTTGCTACTCTGAATGGCTGCATTTAGAATTGGATGGCAAGGAGAAGGGGTGGGGAAGGGGGCAGCATTCCATATTGCAGTACATGAAGATGAAAGCTTATTTTTGGGTGTTATAGTGTAAATTCACATTGTGAAAGGCTTGAGTGGAATAACATCGTGACCCTTTGAAACAAATATGTTGGAGATATCATAAGGGACTAGCTAAAAGGGAAAATGTAATCCCCCCCCCCCAGTTTGAATAAGTGTACCCCATCTTTCTAATTCAGGAATGGCCCCTTTCAATCATGTGACAATATTTTTGTTACTTATTTGTTAAATTTGTGGAGAATAAATCCCTGCTCTTTCTTTTCTTTGTAACAGTTATGTTCAAAAACATTTTCAGAGGTACTTGTAAGGCAAATGAGAGGAACTTTGCAAGAGTTTGCTGATTTTTCAAAGCAGTTTTGGTGTGACTCTCTCTTGCCTTTAAGGATTTCAACTTCACATCATTTGTCATCCAACTTACATTTCACCACCATTTGATTTAACAGGTTATCATCCTGCCCAGGACATTTCATCTGGCACAAGCAAATGAGATAAAAGGTTCTAAAATTCTACATGCAGAAGGCAGACACGTCCTTCCCTTAGGCAGTATCCCAACATGAAGATCAATGTGTCTGGTACTCAGACACTTCTTGGGTACTTTCCTGAATGTGTGCATATATAGTAGAGCATCAAAGTAGAATGTATACCCGTAATTAAAATCATTAAAACATTTTCAGTGTTTGAGTTTTTCTTGATAATTGTATTGTTCATGTAGGTTAAGTGTCAATTTCCGTTACGTCAATGCTTCAGCTGTGCCACATTTAGTGTTTTGTATTTCTGTGCCGACTTGGAGCATTAATTACCATATTTCCCTATTTTTCTCTCCTTTTTTTTTGTCTTAACAATAGTTGAAAAGCCATCTTTGGAGCATGCTGACACCAATTTGATCCTGACAGAGGGCAGTAGACTCGCTTTGACATGTAGTGGGTTGTTTCCATTGGAATGGGCCTATCCTACCATAGATGAGAATGGCAGCCCTGTCATTATTACCAGTCAGCTCAGTCCACCAGGTAATGTATGATCAGCAAGACTGGAGACCTTAGATGGGGTTATGAGATACTGTAATATAAACTGTCCACCTCCCTCCGTAAATAAAAGCCTAACCTTCCCTTCAAATGGTAAGATCAGTATAGCCCATTTTAAGTTCACCTTCATGGAATGGCAAACAAAAGTTGTTAAGCAAGTGATGGGGATTTTTAATTTTAGAGAGCTTTATTTCTCCCTGTAGTACAAGAAACCAGAAAATTCAAAACTCTGCAGCTAGCACATATAGTTAAAAGCAAGAAAAGACATTGCAACACAACTCTGCTCTTAAAAGGACTTTACTGGCTTCCTATCAGTGCACGAATCAAATGTAAAATACTCCTGCTAACTTTCCATGCTCAACATTTGAACAACCTGTATAAATCTCTCAGCTACTGGCTCCCTGTAATTCTCCTCGTGATCTTCATTCCTCTGACAAGGCCTACCTGTCTCTTCCCAGTCCACGGCTGAAAGCTTATGGATATAGATGTTTTGTTTACTCTGCTCCTTATTTGTGGAACCAGTTACGTGACCATATTCGTTTTCGCACAGAACTCTCTGCATTTAAGAGTTATTTAAAGACTCATATCTTTACTTGTTCCTTTGATTGTAATTGAGTCGTTCATATTTGCTAAGCGCCTAGAGCAGGTACACTTTGGTCCTGATTTGGCACTATATAACAGACATGTGAGACTTCCGCTATTTAGCGGAATTCCGCTTTTTATACTGCGGGAATCCGCTACTTTTCTCAGTTTCCGTTTTTTCCCGCTCCTAGTATCTGGACAAAGTGTCCCGGCATTTCCACATTCTTCCTTGCATACAACGTGAATTTATCCCAGACTCCCAGCCATTGGTATTCTATCCAATCAGATGCAAGTTTCCATTTCAGTAGAGCCGACTGTACGTAATAACTACAATAACCAAATGCTCCCGTAGCCTACAGAAGTTTCGTGTTTTTACCCGTACGTACGTACATCGTCCGACCGGTTAAGCTAGCCGTACACTACACGACTTTGCACACCGCAACTCAACTCGATCGTCGGATCTCCAACAGTCGTATAGTGTGCATGAGTTTATGACTGCGACTGGAAGTTTTAGGACCAGTTTTAAGTCGCGCCGACTTCAGTCGGGAAGAACGAACATGTTGGTTCTTCCCGACTGAAGTCGGCGCGATTTAAAACTGATCTTAAAACTGCCAATCGCAGCCTTAAACTCTTGCAGACCTTACGACTGTTGGCGACCCGACGATTGAGTTGGGTTGCGGTACGGTGTGCTAAGTTGTGTAGTGTACGCCGGCTAGCTTTAGCCAGCTTCTGCATGATTTCTACACACTTATTGTGTGCAACTGATATAGAGAAGCTTGTCGGCCCAGCCTTATTGTCATCAATCGTCAAAGGAGTAATGTTAGTCAGTGCAAATTTCTGGTAATATTTACGTAACATGTGGAGTATTCTTTAAAAGCGCCATCCGCATTTTCTTTGTAAGCTTTACTTGCATAATTTTGTTGTACGATGCTTTTTTCTTGTGAGTTATTGAAGCCAGCTGGTGTGTACTATCCTAACGTGTATTATGGTCTGAGTGATCTAGCCTATACCGATGTATAATGTTCTGGAACTTCGAATGCAACCACATCCTCGCAAAGTTTGCATAGGCCTACTACGTTTAAGAGACTTTTGCTACAACCAGTCTAAAAACATCTTGTTTGGCTGGGGGTAGGGATGCTTAGTCGGGATGGTTTCATAATGTGATATAGGGGCCAATGAAGTCGAAATTAATGAGCATAGGCCTAGGCCTATAACTATTAGGCTATCATAGTTACAGTTCAGGGGAGTTGGCCAAGGACCAATAACCTAGCCTACATGATAGAAGTCAAGTGTAAACAAGAACAAATGGCTAGGACTTACCTCGGTTTATTACTACCAGAAATTGTATAGGGTATTTGATCTCTTTTCAGTAGGCCGGGGTGGGGGAAAGAAAAGAAGAGTCATGGTGGGGAAGGTTGGCACTCATTGACACTGTAACGGGGCATTGCTCCCGGACCCATAGAATGTAGTGCCTCACGTGTGCCAAGTTTGCCCTCAAAATTTCCTCTATTTTTCTGAGTTGCCACTCACATGCCTGATATAAGTGCATATAAGTATACTATGCTGGTTTAAACAAGGGAGTAATATGGCCTCAAACATTCCTTTCTAGCTCAAACCAGCATACAGTTTTGAAGTGGGAGGCTGATCATGGAGCGGCCTAATATGTTCAAGAAATAAAAACCTTTTAAAGTGGCCCAAAATGCCCACGGCAGAAAAAGTGCGGGGGCTAAAGCCCCCGTAGCCCCCCTGTCTCCGCAGCCCTGTGCATGTCTGTTTGAGCTATTGCAATCAGCCACCACTACTCGATCCTTCATGTCTAAGAGCCATTGTTCTACAAGCTCTCAAACATTAATTTTGGGAAGGATTTTGATGAAACTTGATACAATGATCAGTGGGTGTGGGGCAAATTTTGACCAACAGGAAGTGGAGGTCAAAGGTCATTTAGCGGTCAGTGCAAGCTATTTTGTGAAAGTCCCAAAACTGCATCTCCTTTTCTCACTGAGCATATTACGTTCATGAAAGGTGATCATAATGTTCCCCATGTAGTGCTTTTTTTTCAAGGTGTACACAGATTTTAGATACAAGGTGGAGGTAAAGGGAGAAATCTTTGATTTGGAATTTGTTCGTAACTGTAAGTCAGATGGAATCCAAACTTGATGTGTGTAATCTCCATTTGGAACGAAATAATGTGAAGGTCATTTGGAGGTCATGAGAGGTCACCTGAGGTCAAGATCATTAGTTTCTAATAATTTTGTAAGGTAAATTAGGATTGCACCCAAACTTGGTAGACATGTATTAACCATTTGGCTCCAAAATATCTGAAGGCCATTTTGAGGTCATTAGGGGTCATTGGAGGTCAAATTTGCAATAACTGTGTGATTATCGTGAAACTTGGAAGATATAATCAACATTAAGTGCCAGGAATTTCAAGGTGAGTTTGAGGTCATCAGGGGTCTCTGAGGTCAAATTTGCAAAGATTATTGGATGTACATTAAATTTAGTAGAGGTATGCAACATTTTGTGCCAACATTTATAGAAATACTTTGGGGTCATTGGGGTCGGTCAAATTTCAAATATTCATAGATGTATGTATAGTATTTGGTGACAAATAGGACAGACATTGGCTTGGATTTAAATTTGATGGGTTTGAGTTTCAATTCCATATTGCTGCTCCCTTGTTTAATTCTTTTTTGGGGGTAGGGGGTTGATGAACCACAGAGGAAAAATATCTGAAAATGAAATGATGGAAAAATCAAAACTATAGTGGGTAAGAGGTGTACTGAAATTGCCTAAGTATTTCATTTTACTAGCATGCAAAACTGATCATACCAAAAGCATTGAAGTGCTCTCTGCATTAGGTCGAAAAAGTGGAAACAGTTAAACCATGTAGGAGATGCCACGTACCTTAACACCTTGTTGCCGTTCCTCCTGGCTGTTATCAGTGGGTGAAATTCATGGTAATACAAGGGGCAGATACATTTTTCCTCTGATAAAAGAAAACAACTACAATTTTCTGTACTTACCAACTTACATGAAAGAGCAAAATTGAAGGTTGAGTGTCTATAGCCTTGGTCAATTGTCATTCCATGCAGTTATATAATCTTCCCAACTAAGTTTGTTCCCATGCAGCCAGGTGCATAGTTTAGGGTGGGGCAGTCAGACTAATCCCATGACTCAAGTGCATTAAATTAGGGGATAAATGTGAGAGTGCCCTGGTCTTAAATGTGATTCAAGGCCTCCGATGATGTGATCACAGTGGCTGAGCATACTGAGGCGATAGCCAAGGTCCGCTGCCCCTGTGATGATGTCATCGGAACAGGGATGTAGCTACAGTGGGCGGCACTGGGCGGTGACACCCAGCACTAGATATTTCCACCCAGCACTCCAGGCAAACACATGTCTCCCCGCCCACCACAAATCTGCCTACCGAGACCTAAAACTTGCCCTTAATTTACTCCCTAAAGTAAAATGAGGGAAAAATGAAAAAATTAATGGCTGAAAAATGGGGTAGATACCATGGGGGTGGGGTGAGGTGCTTTCCCCAGATCAGACAATTACCCGGCACTCAAATTCGGCTAGCTACGTCCCTGCATCGGAAGTCTTAACTCACCTGTAAGACCAGGGCACCCTGCTTTTATCCCCATTCATAAGCACTCAACATTAAAATGCTGGGAATTGACAAAAAAATTGAATTTTCGACCAACAAAATTTTACAGATCACACTTTAGTTCTCCCAGCTAACTTAGGACTCTATTATGGCATTATGTTTAGTTTCTTGGGATAGTATACCAAAAAACCCTCAAGCCATGAGGAAGTGGACAATCACGCAAATATTTTCACTTCTTTAAAACAAATTCATCTAAAACTCAATCATTTGAACTAAATGAAATTCAATTGACATAACAAATACGATATATTTGATGAATATCCTTTCTTTTATCTTACATTGCTTACCTTAAAGGTCAAATTGATGTGGGTTAATGCCAGTAAGCGACGTAAGCATACACGGGACACAACCGCACAACATATACAATACCCTGAAGTAACACAGTAGTTGGCTACACGCACAGTGGCACACTGGGAAGTGATTCACTCAGTTACTACATGTGGCTCTACTAAAGGATTGTACATTATAGACTGTGTTGTTAGGTCAAGTGCTCACTTGAATGAGATGCTTTTTTAAATAAAAAAGCTTATCTACTGAACCTAACTCCCAGAAAAAGCTGTATCAGCCTGTACTCAGTTTAGATTGCTCAAGGCCATATTCTGCATACTGCACAACTATGTGTGATTTAAATGTAAACAGACCTGTTTATATATGCAATAGACCCACTGTATGGCATTTCACTGATCTATTCAAGTCATCAAAGACCAATTAAATATTTGAAGCCATTGTTTGACTTTATGTGGACTAAACTGCAGTCACCAGTTGCAAATATAGATAGGCTAGTTGGGGTTCATGCATGTGTTTTGCATGATGCAGAAGCCCTGGTAAAGTGTCCATTGCTCCTTACACTGTGCAGTAGTAGTATTAACTGCATGATGACTTCTGTATGACCCCAGATGACACATTTTGATAGTCATGTTGAATTGCAAATGTCATTATGCAGTATAAAGGCGAAGGAAGGCATTCTTAGCAGGGAGGGAGTCATGCGTTTTAGGCTATTCACCTGGGGGGTTGCTTAGTTTTGGAATATTTGAGTGTCGTTAGATGCATTTTGATGCTCCAAGTGTATATTTTTGAAGTACATTTATTGAAAATGTTTGACATTTTATTGAAAAAGTTGGATATGTCTCACTGAGGGGAGAAACAATGGGTTTTATCCTTGGAAATTGGGGCTTCAAACCTGCTTAGCCCCCTCCCAACTCCATCATTACCCTGAACCCTTCACCTGTGACCAAGTTAAGTCTGCATGTTTCACTTTCCAAAAATCAGACAGCTCATTTATGTACATTTCTTTCCAAAAGTGCAACCTCATGAACAATTTACCATAGCAGCTGCCATAAGTGGGCCAGTGTGAAAGGTACAGTAATTAATGTCCTTTTTCTTTATTTTCAGTAAATGGATCACTTTTGAGTTCAACATGGAGGGAAACTTCTGTGCTTACATTGGAGAATCTCACTATCCATGACAGTGGAGAGTACCGCTGCAGCCATAGGGGAACAGATATTTTCTCTGAGGAGAAATGGTCCGCTACTCGTGTCTTCGTTATAAAGGATGCAAGTAGGTGAAGGCCACAATCACGTTTAGTTTGTAGGTAGTGTAATGATTGATGCTGCCAAAATGTTGGGTAAAATAGTTCTTTTTGGTTGGGTTTTACTTTGAAATTTTCATCGGTGTCTGCATGTCTCAATCATTCTGTAAGCTGACAAGCTTAAGCTTCAGATGTATCTCATTCTCCTTGTTCGTAATAAGCAGCATTTCTCTTATAATTTGAAAGTTAACTAAATAGGGATCAAATGTAATGTATTCTTAATAGGAATCCACATCATTCTTTTTCAGATCAGAGTTTCTTGCCGCACAGGGACGAACCTATCACAGTTTTTCCCGGCCAACCTTTCATCATTCCCTGCCGTTCTTTCCCAAACAAATCTGTTACCCTCAGGCCAGATAGAGTTTTTTACAGTAACAAAGAAGAGAGAAGAGATCGTCGATCCTACTTAGATAATTTGCCATATTCCCACCACATCGGTTTTCAAGTTGATGGCTATCAACTTTGGTTTGGTGAGAGGATGAGATGCTTTATTCGTTATGGCAGTGAGGAAGTAAATGAGTACTTCAATCTGACTGTTGTTGGTATGTAAAACTTTGAATGAATTGTTATAATGAAATGACTTAAATACATTGATTAATTTTTGTTTGTTTGTTAAACGACTCCCACTTTGTGTCCACTTAAATACTTATGCTTTCCTTTTTGTGAATACATAAGTAGGCATGGGAATTTTACATACTTACCCTGTATGGAGACTTGTATTACCATCTTTAGTAAGGCCAAATTCTAGATTGGGCAAAAAGAAAGAGAAGTCATATCTCATCAAAGTGAGGAGATATCATCACTCCTGCTTGCTTCAAGCCTACATTGTAAAGCACATGTGGTCACATTATTTTCTGATATCCTGAAGATTGCACATGAAATTGAGGATGAAACTTAATTTCATCAGCATAATTGGTTCATATTCTTTCTTTACGTTTATATTGATAATAGAATTTTGGCTCGGGAACCCTTCTTTTGAAATCCCAACATCCATTGTTTTGTGAACCGTCTATGCAACTCATTGTGTTAAAGATGATTGAAAATTCCCAGCACTTGCTCACAGACTAAGTATGGAATGCCCATCTGTGAAAACAGTTCCAGCAACTATACCCCTGTTTTCATGCTAGGTGAACAATCCATAGGCTCTGGAGAGGCCCAGCTGGGTCCAGCAATATTTCCTAGCCATCCTTCAAATCAGAGATCTGGAAAATTAAAGTTTCTGTGTTCACAGTCATGAAAATGTCAGTAAAGTTGATTCCCCCAAAGGAAATAGTTGCAATCTCTTATTTTGTCCTATCTCTGAGTGGGGGTGGGGGAGGGGAGGTAGTCTTCTGCTGCAACCCCTTCCACGGCTACCTTACTGAAACAATCCCATATGGGTATCAGTTCATAACAAGTTTTGGTCATTTACTATATTGCAAAAAGGCTAGTGTTGGGCGATATATCGAAAATTATCGTTATCGCGATAATTTCTTTTTATCGCGATACGATAACAAGAATTCAAAAATGACAATAAATTCTTTAAAAAAATAATGAAAAAATTGCCTTGTAATGCTTTTTTCATTGCTGTCTCCAAAATGTTGTTGAAATAAAGACATTTTTCTTTTCCATTGAACTGATGAAATGTCGATGAAAGTTCATCACTGAATATTCTAGCATGCATGAGCTCGGAAGCGAACTTCAAGGGAGATTGTCTTTATGAAAATTATCATGGATATTGAATTATGGCAATAAATTTTGTTCTGTTATCGTGATGGTGAAAAAGTCAATATCGCCCAACACTACAAAAGGCTTCCCTTTTTGAGAGGCACACAGTTTCCAAGAATAAAGATTGCATCAGGTATGAAATTTTATCCTTGATTGTATAAGTGGAAGGAGAGTAGCTTATGACTTAGTTGTCATGCTTTATAGAGCTATCACTCTAGAGGAATTGATACATACTTGAATGTAAAATTATCAGTCACATCAGAATGTTAAAAGAGCATCAACAGACAGACATGACATGTATATGGCACCACAGAAGGTTAAGATTGGGTAGCCTCAAACTTGTAGAGGGAACAGAACAGTAAGTCAGGCTAACAGATGGAGCTTTTTATGAGCAGTTGAACTCCTGTAAATACTGTAAATAAGAAGAACTTACATCACAAAAGAAGTGAAGAGTTTATAGTTGTAAGTGATTTTCAAGCCTGTTTGTCATTAAACCTCCAGAGTTGTAGGTAGTTTTCTCATTCCTTTGGGGTTATTAAATAAATGCTGAGGAAAACTTTTGACCTTTTTTTCTCTGAAATTGAAGCTGCATCTCACTTGTTCAGCCCGTACTTCAATCACAGATGGTTTTCAATCACAGATGGGTTTTCGCCTGCAATAGTTGTGTTTCACACTTTAATTTATGCATGGCCCCATCAAGAAGGTTTTTTCCCCTAGGTTAGGAATGCATGTGCCCTAAAATGCACAAGTTTACAAAAGATGTGTAACTCATCCCAACCTCCTGTCTGTAAGTCTCCAGATGCATCTGTTTCCTGTGATAATTGCAGGCAGTTACCACTTCACTACCCTAAAGAAAGAAGCTCTACACATGTTCGAAATTTTTTTATGAACCTTCAGATCTGCAGTTCTTCTCCATCTTTGAACTAAGCAGTCTGTTCATGATTGAAACATGAATGAACTTGAATAACCATATGGCATGATACAAAAATAGAGTCTGCTGAGAAATTATGGTCACAGCACTTTAGGAATAGTTGAATTAAATGTAATAATTTGATTTCTTGAATGTCTGCTTTTGAAAATCACAAAAATAAACAACCCTGTCATAGTGAGTTGAAACATCGAAGCCAGTGTATAGAATTAAGCCTGTTGGATTAGATGGATAAGTCTGATGTGCTATGGTACTTTTTCCATTCAAGATGGCCTGCTTGTCATTAACTGCACAACAAGAAATGAAAGACTATTTATTCTCGTGCCATAGAGCCTACTGCAGATGCACTTTTCTTTATCATTCCAAGTTTCTTTATCATCCCAAGCAGTTGAACTATTGTCATGACAATGTGTCTGTCTGTCTGTCTGTCTGTCCAATAAGAAGGCTACTGTCTGTCAGTTCTTTGAACATATCTTTTCAAAGTTAATAAGGGTTTGATGAGTATGGTAACAAGAGTTGGTCAAAGGCCATTTGAGGGCATAAAGAGGACAAACAGTGAAATCACACAAAAGCCTTCAACTCTTGTCCGAATCTTGTAAAATTTGGTGAGTTTTCAGTAGATGGTCATCAAAGGTCATTTGACGTCATAGAGTGGTCAAACAGAAATCACGCAAAAAGCTTCATCTCTTAGGTGTTATATCCAAAGCTTGTCCAATTTGGCCAGTGTTCACTAGATGATGGTTCATTGAAGTTGTACTTTGGAAGTAGGTCAAAGGCTGTTTGACATCATAGAGAGATTAAACAGTGAAATCATGTAAAAGCCATCAAATTTGGCCAGCATTTTCAGTGGATGATGGGTCATCAAAGGTGGAAGTTGGTCAAAGGTAATTTGGGGTCAAAGAGAGGTCATCAAAGTTGGAAGTTGGTCAAAGGTCATTTGGGGGTCAAAGAGAGGTTAAACAGTGGAATCACACAAAAGCTTTCAACTCCCATTAGTTGTGTCTGAATGTTCTCATGTTTGACCTTAGTGTTCAGGAGGTGACAAGTCATCAAAGTTGTACTTTGGATTTAGTTCAAAGGTCATTTGGGACCATGGAGAGGTCAAACAGTGAAATATTGTACACAAGCTTTCATATCCTAGGGGTTTGTCTGAATCTTATCAGTTTGGCCTGTGTTAAGTAGATGATGGGTCACCTTAGTTGAACCTGGTGTGTGTAGATTTTAAATTTCCTGTTGGGGTCACATTAGGTCGAATGGTGCAATTCATGACGTAGGTTCCTTTTAAGAGAGTTTTGGTTTTGTTGTGATTTAATCATTTGACATTAGAATCATTCGTTGATGGGCCTGACAAATTGGGGTATAAATTTGGGGTAAGCTGAGTTACTTAAAGTATCATGCCCACTGACAGTAAAAAATTATCTCAAGGGCACAGATACAAAGTGACCAGCAACTCTGGTCTGTCTGATCTGACACAGCTGTGACCATTGACATCTGCAGCACTAAAGGTGCTAGATCAGGACTGGACATGTACTGCATGTCATAATGCATCCCGCAACCTGTGCATGTCTACCCCATGAGGGGCTTTACGACTGTTCAGAAAACTAGACCCCCAGTGAAACTGCATCACCGCTAACCATGTGCTAAGGAAATCATAGTTGAGTTGCAACATCCTTGATGCTATCATTTTCTTATTTGTTTGTCAAAGCAACTGTAAACTGATCAATCATTGTTCTTTTATTGATTTACTGTCAGTAAAACTGTCTATTAACCATGGTTTCTGGCAGTATAGATGCCAGAGCAGCAGAAGTATCATTTTAAAAAAAGTCAATTTTAAACATTTATGGAACTAATATTGTAGTCTCAGAATTAGGCCTAAACAAGACAAGTTCACACAACTTATATTTTACTATGTGCTGTAGCACTTTTGTAATTTAGCTGGTACAAACTTCTTTGCAGAGAAAAGAACCAAAAAGAAAAACTAGAAAAGAAGCACATACCGGAAATCAGGAGTTATAAATTTATGTCGTTTGCCAGTTTTTCTCATCATAGTGTGGTACCACTTTAGATTTCTTCAGTTAACACAGTCTGTGACAATGTCAAACGAAGAATGCTACTTATATTTCTCTCTCTCAGGCAGGTAGCCACAGGGGGCACATCCCCCCCCCCAAAAAAAAAATTTTTCAATAAAAGGTCTTGCACTGAAGGAGGAAAAATTTATTACGAGACAGCCTTTTTGGAATACAAATGTAAGACGAAATGGAAAATCTCTCACCGTTTTTCATCTAGAGTCCTTCAGTTAAAATAGGCAAAAATTTTCAAAGGGGAGGGAGACACCCCTCCCCTTAGACTTTCCCCCAGGTCTGCAAAACTCCAGTGTCTATGTGCCCCCCAGATTGGTTGTTCTGACTATGGGCCTGATCTCTCTCCCACTCTTTTCCCATTTTTTAGCATTTAAGCTTGGTCTATGGATATTTGATTATTTAAATAGATAAAAAGGTTAATCCAGACCCAAATTTATTATGAAGCTTATGTAGGAATTGGCAGCAACTTGTGCTATAATGCGAAAATGAACTTTTTCTTTAACTTATCAAAATCATAAAAAGTTAGTACTTTTTAAAGTTGTCAGAGATAACCCAGCAGAAGACAGATTGATGTGAAAAACTAGAGCAGCTTTGGTTTTTGTTTTGTTTACTGATTCCTTGCCATAGGCAGAGGAATCTATCCCATGGCGATGTATGTGTGTATGAGTGTGGGTGTATGCGTGTGTGTGTACTTGTGTGTGACTTTTCACTTGTAAACATGCCATCTCAGGAAAGGTAACCATGAAGCATCTCATACTTATGTGGATGCCCTTATATTGGACATATAGTCCCTATTGGTTTTGGTAGTGGTCAGAGGTCATTCATCAATGAATCTCATTATTAGCATATGGTTGCCCCATATTAAGTAAAAGAGGCTTAGAAGTTTTTTAGTGTCTAGGTCAAAAGTCATTTGGGGTCAATAGAGGTTAAATAGTGAAAACCTTGAAAATGCTCGTAAACCACTGTAATTCATGAAAGTGTCCTTTTGAAACTACAAAACTAAGCTTACATTTCAGTGGCAAAGAATCACCAAGCCTTTTGGCTTTCAGGCACAATCTTCTGTTAAAGTAGATGATACATGTTGTGCAGTTGTATTGCCATTGCATTCTCCCTAGAATCTCATAATATCCAGAATAAAAATGAATGGGCCAGTATGCCCTACTACATATGGTGTGTACCTATACCAGCAGCTGCCTAAGTAGTTACATAACCAGCTCCCTGATTCAAACAGGTTTCTTTTCTGTCCGCCAGTATTAAACCATACATGTACACTGATATTTTATTGCACAGAGCTGTCTAAAATTAGCCTATTAGGGATAGGGTAGCTTTAAAGTGTTATGAAGGACGTAAAATAGAATTCTCCCTCCCCTTCTCATTTATTCAGTTCTTTTCTTCCTCTGTCTCTTTCTACAGATTCTCCTTCTATAAATGTTGGAGCAGAAGTGGTTTTGGCTGAAAGGGAATCATTACAGTTATCTTGTGCAGGCTCACTCAGAATTTTATGGTCCTTTCCGATTGTAGAGGGTGCAACACTACCTCAGTTGAAATCTCGTGTGGACGGCAACTCGGGGCTTTTCACCAGCGAGCTTATAGTGGATACTGCCCTCAGCAGTAACAGTGGGAGCTATTCCTGTTTTTATGCAAACTTTAGGACCCAATTAAGTCCAGAGCTGCAAACCAGTACTTATGTATTCGTAGCTAGTGAAAGTGAGTATGGTACTTAATGATACAATCAAATAATCGCTTCAGGGTTAAACATTTTTTATGGGGTCAATGAAGGGTGAAGAAAAGAGTATCATTCGAGGGCTAGAGCACAGGGTTTTCTTGTTTTAACAAATGCTTCAATGTAAAGTTTATCACAAAAAATGTCTTCTCTGTGCCTAAAGGAGCATGTGCCAGTTTTCCAGTGAAGTAGTGATGTGTACTTTTAGGAATAGTTGGATGGAGGTTCACTGTAGTATGTGAAGCGAAAAGACCAAGTAGGCGTAATGAATTACTACTTTGGGTGACCTCTTGTGAGTGAAGTGTTCTCTGCTTAAAGATGAAGTTTCCTTAGGTAACCTTGTAATAAATCAAATAACACCATTTGTAAAAAGTAGGTATCAATATCATATGCACTATGGATGGGGGATTAAATTTTGTCATTTATTTTTGGACACATTACATCTTTGGGACTTATTCTGGTTTTTAGTCCACATCCCTTTTTTACCATTTTTTGTCCATAATTTATTGGCAAAAACTTGGCATAACTACATACTATGTATAACGTGATCTAATTTGAAAAAGGTCTCTCCAGTCTGATCTGCTCTATGAAGTAAAAAAAGCAGTGGATATAGGCCTATGCTTCTACTTTAAATTCATGAGAGCTTCTCCCAGGTTTATTGCCTGTCAAAATATTGTAGAATTTTAATTATTATGATCAGATTGAAAAAGAATTTTTTAAAAGACAATTCTTCCTGAATTATTAAACTTGTTTGCCAGTTTGCCAGCACTTACCTCCCATATGCAAGTAATCCCATTACATGGTTGTTCTTAAAGTAATGGATTATTTACAGGCCATGTACTTCAGTTTGTTTGTGTTAAAGATAGCACCCTTCTCAGAAGAGTGTAAGTGCACACTCCCTTGCATTTTTACATTCTATTGGAAGCCTCACAACTCCACTAAGTCTGTCACTGTGTGCCATTTGACACATTTGGCCACCATCAAGTGCTTTCTTACAGACCTTATGCATTTTTATAGACTTTACGGGGTGTTATTAATAACTTTGGCAGCAAAACAATGAAGCACACTGCCCACAGGACAGTCTTCGCACGTCGTCGTAGAGAAGACTACGTACGTATCTGATCAGTACACAAATTAGCTGTCTGCATTTGTTGGTGTAAGTTGCAATGATACGCGCTTGCCTCCATTGGAAGGGTGCACTTTCTGCTCTGTGACGTCATATGCATAAGGTTTAATAGGCCAATATGCAAGATGCAACTATAATGCCTTTTAGTATTGTTTTTCAGCAAATAACAAACCCCTTGGTTTTTTAGAGACATCTGTAGAAATTAGGACAAGGAGAGGAGAGGTAGACCACCCAGCAAAACATAAATTTGATTAAATTTATGAAATTGATCAACAAAAAATTAT
Organism: Holothuria leucospilota; assembly: GCA_029531755.1. NCBI lineage: Eukaryota > Metazoa > Echinodermata > Holothuroidea > Aspidochirotida > Holothuriidae > Holothuria > Holothuria leucospilota. Next base: position 35,639,233 of record CM055978.1, read on the forward strand.
CTGGTGAAAGAATAAAAAATTGCACCAAAAAACATGAATCACTGGAAGCTCATTCAAGAGTGATAGAAAATTGTTATCACAGACAGAGAGGATCCATTTCATCCCTGAGAAGCTATTATTCTAATTTTCCAAATTCTAATTTCAGTTTTGTTTTTCAACAGATGGAATTTCTTTTTGTGAAATCTGTATCCTTAAATGTTCAGTTTTAGTGTTTTATTCAACCATGCCATTGTGTTATTAGCAACACGAGCCATCTTTATAAGCTTTCCAACTGTCATGGAATTGTCATGACATCAAATAATGTAACCACTGCAACACCTTTGTCACAATTAAGATTATTACATCCATGTCACGGAGTTCCATTAACCTCAAGAAAAACTTTTTCTTACTCTTTTTAACGTAATGGAAGGAAAAGCATTGTGTTGTAGTGCAAATGTGAGACCCTGCATGAAACAGGTGTCTGGGCCTTCAATACCATACCATTGTCCATTTCTTCAAAATTGACAACAATGATTGAGACTCACTCTTTAAACCTTTCAGGACTACACACCTGTGACCCTACCCTCACCCAGGACCAACCATTTTGTACATGCAGCGTGGTAATGAAAAAACCCTCCCCACAAAAAAGTGTTGAACACAAGTTTTGTTTAGAATTCAGCAATCTTTCATTTGATACCAAGTTATTTTGTATACTGATTACCTTTCAAAACCTCTGGGACCAGAAACAAGCCTTGGCCGAAACCCCTCATTGCTATAGGCCATACTGTGCATATGCCATACAATTGGCCTATTGATTAGGCCTTAGCCTAGTTTCAGTGCATGTTATCTTGGAACATGTCAATAGCAACATGCACAATACCATACATCTACAAAAAATAACTTGTGCTCTATAAATGAACGTGGACTCCAAAGTGATGGCGCTATGCATATATTCATTTTCTCTAGAGAAAATGTCTGTTGTTGCTGTCGCCAAAATGAGACCATGGTACTTGCCAGTGTCGCCAAATGGCGAGGTTGGTCCTGAAAGGATTCAAATGTGTAGTTTTACTGAATGAAATGGTAAATTTTTACAAAAAGTTTTGTAGGAAGGGACTTCTTTATTTTGAGATCCCTAAATTGAAGTTGTTGAAAATCAGCTTCCATCACTAGGAAGTATGATACATAGGCTAAGGGCGGTGTATTTGTAGCAAAACATACACCCTGGCTCAACTGTGCTGGGGCTTCACAGAGTGTCACAGAATGTGTTATTTAGAGTAAGCAAGCCTATAGTCATTTTGAGGGCGCCCCATAAAATAAGACTTCAGAATGCTTTATTTTTACTCAAGATGCCCTCCATTTGCGTTTTTGGCTTAAATTCTATCTTATTGTGGCACCTGACTAGAAATGCAGTTTTTTTTTTTTTTTTTTTATAGTACAGAGATAATTTGTGGCAGCAACTTCGACTGAAATGCAAACATACATGGGGTGCCCTCTTATTAATTCAGAATGGCATAACGAATTGGCCTCCCTTAAAAATGGCCAGCTTTCACGTGGTGTGTTTTTCTGCTCTAGGACAGTGGGACATATTTTCAACCCAACCATATATGCCTAAGTGTTTGAGTTCAACAATATTGTATGCACATCTTAAATAATTGTCTGCCCTCCCCTGGCCTGCCTACCTTGATCCACCCCTAATCTTTGAGATTTCTAAGATGGTTAGGACAATGTAGGCTAACTTTTATCACAAGTGTACTTGTGGCACATGTTGTACTGCCAGTGTACATGCCAGTGCAGAATTGTTAGTGGCACAAGCTTCTCAAAAATATCTGTGCTTTATTGATTACATACAATAGTAGTAAACAGAGTTAGCTGGATAGTCCTGTTGGGGACCATTATTTTCCAACATTTCGCAAAATCTTTGTATGCCAAAATTTGTCAAGAGTTGTTATCAATGCCAGTTAGGTGCATTTTCAAATGCCAATTAGGTGCACATGCTGCTAGAATTGAATAGGACATTTTAACCAATATTATCCGAGAAAAAGGCTTTTTCCCGGGTGAAGCTTATCTCTATAATTGCAGCAGTTAATCCCTTTTACAAACAAACTTGCTCTATTGACCAAACAGTCTTTAAAGGGGTTCAAACCCTTTAACTTTATTGATCTCAAGATACCTGAAAAGGAAGTTCTCTGATAGATTCTGGATTAAGAGTGGTCAACTAGAGATGGCTAAAACTTGCTATTCGTTTCTAGTGTCATGTTTTCAAGCATTTGTCAATAGCCCTAAAGGTTGACATTTAATGGTAATTTATCAGAGATTAAACTGAAAGGTGATCTAACCTTCAATGACCATGGGTAATTTGATCCCTTTTTGCCAGTAATAATTTCAGGGCAGAATTTGTTGTTAGTTGTAATGTAAACCCCCGGCCCAGTGCTGGGCTACTGTTGTACATGCCATGAAAATGACCATAAGCCTACAATCCCGAATAGTCTCCCACAGCCCGGGGAAGTCTTATTAGTGATGGTCAGTAAATTTCACATTCTGTGGTTTAGTCCAGCCAGTTGTATCTTCACAACCATGCTCAATCCAGACATATGATCTGGTCAAGCCCTAGTAGCCACTGGAACTACTTATTAAGCACCACAAGTCATTATTCGCTTGAGCGCACATTGTGCTGATAGAGCTGGAGTTCTGTTACCTTGTTATGATGCAAGCCTGATTAACTGTGGTCAGCTTCTACAAGAATTTGGACTAAAAGGACTTTCATGTCATGTACCAAAATGGTCATCAAGGCTTTTAACAAAGCTGCTGCTCATTGCTAGTTGAAGTAATGAACCATTGGCCGGGTACTTTAATTGGGAACAGCAGTTTTCCCCTAAAACCTGCGGTAGCTATGAGTGATTTTAGCAAAGGCAAATTTGCCTCATTAGTACATTCCAAGTCTTGTCTATGGATATACAATTGAGGGTGAAGGAGTGAGCTAAAAGACATGACTGATACAAAATTTTTACAGAAATGCATGTGAAGCTGTGAAATGTTCCTTTCATGTACGATGGCTGTCAATGATGATCAGATTGGTAAACATGATGTACCTTTATGAACATACCGTGTACATGTCCGTTAGGGGAAATGTTAGATGCTTCCCCGGGCTTTGCTAAGAAAGCCCGGGTGATCCACCTTGCTTCCTTTCAAGCGTGCTAATTGATTTGCTTGCTCGGCCGGCCACTTGGCTGCTCAAGTTTCTTTGTTTAACGCTATTAATAACATGCAATGCCAATTTTACAATGACTGCAGTCACAGCTGGTACTAGTGGTTGCCATGTCCTTCTCCACTGAAAAAGTCGTGCAAATAATTGACTATTAAGCCATGACTAAGATTGTTGCTCACAGAGATTATGTTCGGTGATTGACATGGAGAGCTTGGTCTTCAGACTCTAACCCAGATGTTCACCTTATGATAGGCAATAGAACCGTTGTGCCTGAAATTTTTTTTTCATCACTCTTAATATAGCATGTAAAGGTTTAAGGACTGGGTTTTCATCCTTCATATCAGAGGTATACACATCACTTCTCAGGGGAGATGTTTCTATCATTAAATACATAATTTTGGACCTTTTTCCGTAAATTTTTCCAATTACAGATAAGGACGAGGACTTCCTACCCATTCCAAAAGGAGGAGATACACTTCAAATCTTTGAGCGTTCATTCGTCATACCTTGCAGGGTGAACAACCCCAAGACTGAAGTAGACTTACAATTGTGCTATCGTGACCGAAATTCAAGGGGCAGTTGTAGGGATAGCCTTCGAGGGGATTACAACATCACCTATCAACCTCAAGCAGGTAATATATAGCTCAGGTAGTGTATTCATTGCTCTAACGAGTGTTCATATGTATAGAGAAACATTGGTTGGCTTTCCAGACTCCTGTTCTTGCTTAGACCATCAATTTTATGCTTGAAATGGTGGGGTGTAATTATTAGCCTTCTCAGTAATGGCTGTAACAATGCACACTATTCATAGATCACCCAGCTGTGCCCACAGCGTGTGTTGATCTGTTGCACGTTAAATATGTAACGCACTGTGATAGCCAAAAGCCTTTTCCCAATTTTGACAGGGCATGAGCACATCTTGAAAAACTGGGCACAAACAAATACACTGCTGTACCTACAGCACGTGCTAAGAAACTGCATTTATTTTGGAAGATATTCAAATTTATCTTTTATAGATCAGACCGGAGTGTAAGAAGTGTTCTTACCTGTGGTTTTGTGTCTTAAACAGCAAGAACATGGTCTTTTTATCTTAAAATTGTCTTATAATTCATCCCATTTAAGATGTGTTTCCCACACTGTGTGTGACAAGCACGGTTTCTCTATCTTCCTTGCATCCCACAATTCCTTGTGGCCATCATAATTGCAAAAAGGCTTATTGTGAGTTACTCCCCATGGCCATTGGAGTTACCCTTCCTGACCTCATCAAGCTGTGATCAGATTTTGTCCCTTTGGTGCAGTACAAGAAACCTATTTTTAAATTAGAATTGAGAGGTTGACCCCTTAGGGTTATTTTCCTTAAAAAAAAATGAAATGGACTTATGATGTATGGGTGGTAAAGGCAATGTACACACTGTGAACTGTGAGAGTAGTCAAGGAAGAAAGAGGCATATCAACAGTGAACTATTAAATGTTTTCCTGAAGTGGACAGAATAGCATAGGTATGTAGTTCCACTTTTTTGCATAGGGCATACAGTAAATTGCTGTTACCCATTCAGAAGCCTGAATATTTTGTGAATAGGTGGTACAATATAATGTGCATGCTGGATGTTGTCAAGGCTTGCTTAAGTGGAAGCAAAGAAATCAAGGAAACCAAAAAGACCAAGTGATACAACTTTTCATGTACTGCATGTGGAAGCTTTCCAGGGTCATACCAAAGACTTTAAAAATGGAACCTACTGCCATTGTGCTTGGTGCACAGCATAAGCAGTGGAGCAGGGAAAACAAGCCAGGGAGCCACAACTGGACAAAAGGCTGTGGCCGGCCCGACTTAAACCAATTGGTTAGAAACTGAGCCATAAAACCTCATCTAATTCTAACTCCAGGAAGTACGCCTGCTGATTGCAACTCCCATCATATAGTAGTATGCATGGGGTAGCCACTGACAACATTCCAATTCAGTGTGTACCCCTCAAGTGTTTAGTAGGTAATAATGACTCGGTTTTGATGAAAGGTAGAATCAATTCACTTAGAGAGAAATTGTAAAGTTTTTTTTTAACTCCTAAGAGGAACATCATGACTGCCTATAGACAGAGGTTAATATACTCTTCATTGCATAATTTAGTACTCTGGACATACTAGCTATTTAATAATGCCAAGACAAGAGACCCCTCCCTTCAATAGTGTTGGGCGATATTGACTTTTTTACCATCACGATAACAGAACAAAATTTGTCGTGATAACCCTTATCCTAACACTGACTTCAAAGTACATTTGTCAGAATATTGAGATGTTGGAACAAAGAGACGTCGGAACAGAGAGCAGTCCCCATGGTGATGGCTGTTATTCTCGTGATAAATTGTCCTTCCTTCAATGGGTAGCTGTTACTTTCCTAGGTTTTTTCTATGGGTGTACAGTTAAGGTGAAGTAGTGAGCTTTGAGACCAGATTGACACAAATGTCTTCTACAGAAATAGAGTTCAGGCTTCCTTGCATTTGCAATAGCCTGATGTACCCCATTCAGACAGAAGAATGGTGGGGTTTGAAAACAGGTATTTTAGCACAGTCAGTACGGCATGTTGACAATGATTTGAAGATTTTGTTAGATGGTCGCCAGTAGTTTTGTGATGATGACGAAAAAATTCATGATAGTGACACCCATTCTTGATGATGAAGACATTCAGTTCGATGATGCTGTCATAATGGTCAACTTTGCCCTTGGCATCTCAGTAATTGTGCCAGTTGCTTTAGCATTAAGGGGCATGTGACAGTTGCCCAAATAAATACCAATTTGCTTTCTCAGAGAGAACCTCTCGAAACTACTGTCATGATTCATGACTCTTACAGTTAGGGATATGTCCAAGGAATTGGACCAAAGATAAAAGAAAAAGATACTTCCTGGTCCTAACTTCTCAGAATAAGGGACGCTTTGGGGACGCTTTGGGGACCCTTGTTTGCAGCAAATAAAAAACGAATAGCAGACTAAATTTGTAAAACTAGAAGAGGTATTGTTGGGTTAAAACGGGTTAGTTTTATTGTCCCAAAAGTGAAAAAGCAAACATTGACATAGCAGGAAATAATATGAAGATGGGGATGAGAAAATTTTTAATTTTTTTGTTTTTCAGCCTTTTCTTTTTTGTTGAGGTAGTCTGTGGTTTCTTACTTCAATAAACTTCTGTTGAATGATTCACCCTGTATAACCTGTGACTTATGAGTGATTTGATAAAGTGTAGTTAATAGTCACTACTGATGTTTTGACTAGAGGGGAAAAAAATTCAATTATTTGTTACCTTGCCAGTCAATCTTTATTACCATGCTGACATTTGATTGATGGGTTCTTAGTCTCTAAGGAAAACCAGGGGTAATGGATTTCTATTAAAGTAAGAGGATTTTGGGGATAAAAAAGCAAGGAGGCCTCAGCTAAGGAATATGGAGTGGCCCAGATTGGAAAAGAAATAGCCACTTTAGTACAGGCCTAGAGTACTTGTACTAAACGTGTTTCTTGTATCTCATGTTGTCTCTATTGATTGACTGTCTGTGATGTCTTCTGACTTCTCAAGGTGAAAATACTTCTTTGGAAATTTCTCAGAGAGGTTAATGAAAGGTTGAGTAACATATTTTTCCTAAAACACTGGGAATTGCCTGAGTTTATCTTCTTCCATTTTGACTGATAACACTTCTCCTTTCATTTCCATGCAGGTTTTTATCTTTCACCAAAACCTACTGCTAAGGAAACAAGATTTAATCTCTTGGCCCATTGTTCCACTGCAAGAGATTCACAAGTATTTCATGTTTTCTTTGAAGGAGGTTAGTGAGAATTACTACTCAGTTTCAATGCTGTCGCACTCTCATTTAAAAAGCTCGTATTTCCACGTTCCATTTTGGTCAAAGGCTGGTTGCTTCTCATCTCATACGTGCCTATTGATAATTGATAAATTGGCCAGTTTGTACTCTTAAGGATGGTGTGTATCAAATATTAAACAGCAGCTGTCTGACAGATTGTTGAAACACCCCACTGAATGAAGATTTGCCCCCTTGTAGTTTCTCACAATTAGTGGTCACAAAGTGTGGCTACTAAAGTGTACCACAAAAAGGCCTTAGTGGAAGGTGTATCTCTTTTAGGCACCAAATTTGCATCATTTGGTTTCCACTGACTTTTCTTGTTCCAAATCAAGTGCAAGGATTAGCATCAGTGCTTTCTTTAAGAATTTATCGGTCAAAAATCCCAATTTCTCATTACTTATTTGGGGTGTGAGTGAAAGAAGTGCTGCAGATAGCTTGGGATAGCCTGTAATGAGAAGTAGTCATACCTCTGTGGTCCTGGGATGTTAAGTGCTTTCTAGTACTGTGTTGGTTACATCAGGCACTGCTTGAGTCAAAAGATTTGGAATCATTAACCATGATTTATTTTATTAGGAAGAATGAACCCATCTTTTCACACTTTTACCTCTGAAAATCAGTGTGTCAAATCTGCAAGCCATTGCATGAAAATCACATCAGACGTGACAAAATCTGATGCCTTAATGAAAATCCTGTCCATCTGAAGTGTCACCATAACCTCAAACCCTGGTAACTGACACCTTAACAGTTATACATATATCACTGGCGGAGAGCTACTCCATCCCCATCAAATTGTCTGGTCCCGTCAGTGGCTCTGTTGTAAACAAATACTCCTTGGCTCAGCATACATACAATGCAGGAAACACAAGCCTACATAAGCCAGGGTGTACTGAGTTCCCTGCAGAGCTGGCTCTATATTTCCTGCAGGTACATAAATCATATACTTTGAGTCCCTGACCAAGGAATATATCATGGGATACGTACAGTCTGCTACGCACGTGAGTGATCAAGATACCTGTTACTCAGTCTGCTACTAAGATTAATAGGCCATAGCTAGCCTGCTTAACAATTTTAAGCTGTGCCCTCACCACTTATTGAGTAAATCGTTGAAGTAACGATTAACTATACTTGCACTGTGACAAATTGCGAAACAGTTCCTAACCCACAGTAACTCAATGGGGAACTGCCATTTGCCACCCTTCTGTTTATCATAACAACATTCATGGGACAACTTTGTTGAAATGAATATTCTGTCCTAAGTTTATATGATCGTTTATTCTCTCACCACTTTTTTCTCAAAAGTCATTTCAAGAACAATGTATCTTCTACTTTTGATGATTTTATCAGCAATTTGTTTTCAGAAAATACGAATATTTCATTGGAAGTGTAGTTGTGCAAAGTAAAAACGTGATTGTAAAATTAAGATTTCTTTTTGTCGTACAAGAAATCCCATTGGAACTGTCCATTTGATTCAGTGCATACAAGGGTTGTTCCATATTGCTAGAAGAACCGGTTAAATGACTACATATAGTGTGCAGTGTGATGTAGGAAAGGTAAATCACAAAAAGAGAGATTTCACAAGGCATTTTAAAGCAAGAACTGAAAGTTGTAGCCTATGGAGTCCATTGTGGAAATATGTGCGGAAAAGTACAAATGGGTTCATTGGGAGTTCTGTAGACAGAATTTGATGCCCTGCAGTGTTAATTAAATGTACCAATGTAGTTTACAGTACTGACAGTCTGCATGTATGTGAAGTTGTGCATGTAGTGTAAACTAGACAAGTTTTTGTCTGTTTATCCCTCATAAAGCACAATCCCTCATTAATGTCTCTTTAAGTTAGCCTCGCTCAATAGATTCCAGAGAAAACATAGAGAAAAACTGAACTTAGTCACCGCAGGTTTCTCAGCTTACTTCTACAGACAGTGCATCACACTGTGTGCAACACATGGTGCTTAATTACTAAGATCTTTGACAGTGCTTCAGGCATGAAACTTACACTGGGTGAATGGTCAGAGGTAGACTGAAAGGAAAAGTCAGGTATGAATTTGATACCCTAAGTTTTTGGCAAAATAGGCACGTCTTGAGTGGAATCACTGAAAAGGAGAGAAAACCCGTTCTGGAACAGTTAAGTGGGCAGGTTGATCAAAAGAATAAAACATTGGTTTCATTTCTGTTTGAAATAACTGTCTCAATTATTAAAAATAAAGAGAAATAATGTATCCACCATTTGTTCCTTACTTCCCTGGAATTTCCCTCAATCCAAGAGGACTGTAATGTCCGATTTCCATCTTTGATGACATTTGCTCATCCCTAAAGGTCATAAAAGGTTACTTCTTTGGTAACATATAATAAAGTCCTACTTTTACTCTGTAAAAAAGCCAGAGAAAATAACAAACTGATTCAACAGCATTTTGATTGGTGCAAAACTTGCAGTTTCATACGTCAAACCTCAACTGTTGACAGCACTTTCACCTTGCAGTTCTCTTCTTACCTAATGAACGTTTTATGAATGTTTCAGCTTGCCATTCCAACTGTGTTTGATTTAGCTGTTGTTTTCATCACATTTTTCTTGGTGCTTGATAAAAGTTAGCAGCCCCTGGGGCTCATCTCTTGCATTTCATCTCCACAAAAGAGGCAGAAGCTCTAATGTTGGAGATTAGAGTAGTAGACATGTAGGCTTAAATGTCATTACATGAAGGTGTGTACGTGTCATCTGTTTTGATTGAATTTGTATGCATTCTCATGCAAACTGTCACTTCTTGTTGAAAGGATAAAAGCTCTCCAGCTATCAGTGGAAAAGCGTGACCTATCAGAAAATGCAGGGGATGGAAATGTGATATAATTAAGGTATAAGGGACAAAAAAACTCTGGTTGGAACTGCATTTGTGACCCAAGAAAGCCCAGTTGCGAATCTATTTCTATGTAGCTTCGCATTTGTTGCAAAGTGAAATTTTTTCATGCTCTGCCCGCTTGTGTATGCATTGACTGCCTATACTTTAAAAACTGTTAATCAACATGGAGTAATGTCTAGTCAGTATGAAAATTGATTAGCAATTAATCAATTGTCTCACATTTATTCGTTCCTTGAGCATTACATAGTTTTGTGCCGTTATCACGATTGTTTGCACTGTATTGGTTTTTCAGAGTCATTTTTAAGTGCTTAATGGATTTCTATTGTTCACACATTAAGTAGGTAATTCACACATTAAGTAGGTAACATCAGCAGGGATTTGAATGAGAAAACAACTTTTTTATTATATCTAAAGTTCATGTTGTCAAGTTGAGTCAAAATAGGCCAAAATTACATCCCATGTCTTGTCTGGTTAAACCTCATGGCGCAAAATCTCGCCCTAGGAATTTGGGGCAAACGTCCAACCCGATCAAATATGCCTACGTGATCGGGATAGAACGCATTTTATACACCTCTACACGATTTTCCGCTACGTCTGGCCTCCTCACACTTGATCCGCCAGTTATCGTTGCGATTTCACGGTCGGTCTGGCCGCTGTAATTCTAGAATTCCAGCTAGAAGTCTCACAGTTCCGAGCGTACTGTGCACGCTATAGTATAACGAACCGAATATCAGTGAACTGCGCAACCAGCATTCAAGTTATGTTCGCAGTAGTTCACTATACTGTGCAGTGTATAAAAGTGTGTCGGACTGTGTGTGCATTCCTACAGCTTTTGGAACGTTCCAGATTTTTTCCTTTGAAACTTACGAATTGTAATCATAATTGCAAGGCAAACTCGAGAGTAAATGGCGGCCCTCCGTTTTTCTTTCTTTGTATATAAAAAAATCATGAAGTTTCAGGCTAACTGATATAATTTTTAGGAGGTCATGCAAGTCACGCAGCTGATTTTTTTTTAAAGATGCGGAAATTTTTTCGCATGTTTGAAAAAAATCATTCTGTTACCGGAAGGATTATTTTGCAAACGCGCAAAAATATTTGGAATCCGAACGTTCGGAAATAATTTACGATGAAAAGTACGGAAGCATGTAAAACGTTCCAGATTCTTTCTTTCTAAACTTACAAAATATATTCATAACTGCAAAGAGATTTTCGAAAGTAAATGGCGGCCATTTTCCTTTCTTTGTACGTAAAAGGCTTATACGATGTTTATGGCAGATGTAATTTTTAAAGGGTCACGCACTTGATAAATTTTCCTCTTTTTTTTCAAGGTGCGAAATTTTTTTCGGACATTTGAAAAAAAAATGGTTTTATTATGAGAAGGATTTGCAAACGCGCCAAAAATATTTCCGAAGGTGCGTGCAGAATTATTTTCAATGAGAGGTACGAAAACATTGCGATCGTTCCAGATTTTTCTTTCAAAACTTACGAGGTTTATTCATAATTGCAAAGGGATTTTCGGAAGTAAATGGCGGACGACCCCACTTTTTTCTTTCTTTGTATATAAATGATTCATGAAGTTTCAGGGTAACTGATATAAGGTTTTAATCCCCTAATAAATAATATTAATAATTCTAACCAACCTCCCTATGTATGTACCCTACCCTCTACGACGCATTTGCTTAAATTTTAAATCTTACCTATTTTACAAAACCTTGGAAGTCCGAGTCCTAAGGAAAAACATTAATCCAATTATATTCCATTTAGTGAGAAAGAATGAAGATGACAATTTCGGCAATCAATTTTCGAGACTTGGCTTCTAAATTTCCGACTCAGGGCCCTACAGCAGAGTGCAATACAATACTGTATATATTCCTACCATGTCTTTACCCGAATCCCCCATCAATTCACCCGAGGGTGCTGTGCTAAAATGATCCGAATTTTAACCCGGCCCCTGGGAAACTTTATCTGCACTGTCACACGCAATATACGCTATAGGCTCCAGCCTGCAAGTCTAGACATGTGCAGTGCCGTTCATATTCACACTTGGGCCTAATTCTGTACACTGATCTACATACAATGTTCACATACCCATGCATTTATTATACAGTGAGTCCCACTGCAAATACCTGGGAATTCATAAAGACCAGCACCCATTTTTACGTAACCTTTTTTGGATGTCGTATGCCCATTTAGGCCTCGTACGTTTATGGGACGTCACACACATCGCCTCAATTTTTTCCAGCCTACGACAGTCAGCGCCATCTTGAGGTTTACACATAAGCGATATATCGTCCCGTACCAAACTCTTACGGAATACTTTTCTTAAGAGTAGACTTATTCTGCACCCAAAATAAGATATGATACAAAATTTAGCTCGTAATGGCTGATTTTGCTGATAATATTCATGTTGATTTTCGCCCATGGCAGCTAGTACGTAACGCATCAGGCTGCCTAGAGCGACACGTTACCCAGCATACGAAATTTACTTCGTAAGGTAATGCACAGAACGCGCAATGCAGTGCACAGAACGTTGCATGCAAAAAAGTGGAGACCATTGCAGGTGCCTGGGAAATTCCAAGGTTTCTCATGGAATTGTATACAGTACCTGTGGCACACATTTGTTATGTAGTAACGAGCTTTACGATGTACGGCAGTACAATGATGGGCCGAAAAATAAGACAATGCAGTGGGTTTTAGTTTCATTTATGCATTCCTACTGATTGTCTAAGGTCATTTGGCATATTGCCGCGGAATATTGTCTACCGTAATTTGCGGTCCTCTGAGCGGAAGGGTAAGGACACACCCATCCATGGCCGTTAAAACGAACGACAGGGGAATCTCAACTTTTTATATGCTCTGAAGATGAATTAATGCACAGACGAAAGCGCCGCTCGTTTCTCAAACTAGGAAATAGTAGGATATATATTCAGAGAATGGTGGTTCGGGACGGCTGATTACCTTTCATACTTTTCAAGGTAAGAGAATTTTCTGCAAACCAGGAAGTAGGGGAACACTGAAATGCAAATTTTGCAGGCAACTATTACAAACAGGCACCACCCAAACGAAAACATGTGGTTGCTGAAAATGGGTGGGGTGGGGGATCCAGCCCCTTCCAAGTGGAGGGGTCAAACCTATTTCTTTGGAAGATATGTAAAAAAATCGGAACGTACTTCAGGTAATGCAGACATTTTCAGGCAGAAGCGGTTCGCCCCTCCACCGACCCCCACCAAGTAAATGGCGGCCCTCTTTCTTTCTCTGAAGTTCCAAATGCTGTGCACCTCTTTCTTTAAAAATATTTCCGCACATTCGGAAATATTGTTGTGCGTTTGCATATCCTCTCCGTTTTTTTTTCAAGCGTTCGAAACAATTTTCGCACGTTCCGAAGAAAAGAAAAAATGTGTCCATTGCGTGACTTTTGAAAATTACATGTTAAACTAAAAAAAAAAATAAAATAACCTAAAACTTAGGCCTAATGAGTCTTACATACAATGCAAGAAAAAGGGCGGGCCCCAATTACTTTTGAAAATCTCTTTGGAATTATGAAAAAAATTCGTAAGTTTGGAAAGGAAAATTCTGAAACGTTGCAAATGCTTGTGTACATCCTCCTTTAGATTTATTTTCGCACGCTCGGAAATATTCCTGCGCGTTTGCTAATCCTTCCCGTAACGGAACGACTTTTTGATTCCTTGCCGAAGGCAGGCAAGGAATCTATGCGATGGTGATGGCGTGTGTGTGTATGTGTGTGTGTATGTGTGTGTGTGCGTATGTATGTGTGTGTGTGACGCTGCTTGTAAACACTCTATCTCAAGAAAGGTAATCTTGGGGAACCTCATACTTGGCATGTGGATACCCTATATTGAGTAGATGATCCCTATTGTTTTTGGTGAAGCTCAAAGGTCATTTGGGGTCACGAGAGGTCAAATAGTGAACGCCATAGAAATTGCTTGTAAACACTCTATCTCAAGATGTGTAACTTCAAGGAATCTCATACTTGGCATGTGCATGGCCCATATCAGGAAGGTGATCCCTATCGTTTTTGGTAGAGGTCAAAGGTCATTTGGGGTCACCAGAGGTGAAAAGGGCCAAAATCGTCCAAGCACAATATCTTTGAATGTAGAACTTGGTTTAACTTGAAACTTGCTGTGTAGCTGGCTTTTATGTAGTACATATTTGTCCTAAAATTTCATGAAGATTAGAAGTCATTTGAGGTCAAAATTGGCATTTTCTTTAAAGGTCTTCATTCTACGGTAGCTGTGATGAACCATTCATATCAATAATGTGATAACGGTCTACGTATATTTACTACACGCTCTGTAAAACTTAACCATACCCCAAGGGCATCCGTATCCAGAAGATCATGATAGCTGTTAGCTGATGGTATTCAGCTCTCCCATTGGATAGTTGTCCTGACGTAGTGAGTCTCTCATGACGATAGGCCGAACTATCCAGTGGGAGGACCGGATTTCGAAGATGGGGGAAATCCCTTTATACAAGTGACGTCACCATCGCGACGACTAAACGTGATCATGTGCAAACGAAATTTTCGCAGAAAAATATTCCTTTTTTTAAACACATTTATCGGTCCAAATGAGTCGTCATACCACAGAAGTGCTGTACGGGCACGATTGGAAGATTGTTGTGAATTGATAACGGAGAATAAGGCATGAACAGCGTGATTCAGGCAGGCGAAGTTGGTACCGAAAGGCGAAAGGCTGTGAAGTGCGCTACCTTTCCACTATTATATGTACTGTATATAGCCTAAGGTATTAACTTACTCGTTTACTGTATAACGTTAGGACAGCCTGTGACTAACTGTTACTTGTTAGTGTTACTAAGTGCAAGTATCGTTAGAATGAAGGGTCTTACAAAGTTACATGTAGGCAGCTGGCTAATGATTTGTAGAAATCAGTTAGGCCAAGACCTACCTACGAGTATAGCCTAGGCCCATACAGGAAAGTTCAAGAGTTTTCATGCAGATCTGTGGCAAATGAAATTGTATGCCGTACTGGCTTTGCCCGCTTTGGTGCACGATGCCGACGTCATGGGGGGGGGGGGGCATACTAAAGTGAATGTCGGTACTATAACAAACACTAATGTTAGCCTAGCCTACACCTTAAGCCAAATACACAGTAGGCCTATGTCTGCAGTAACCAACAGTAATGTATTGTAGTGTCAGGCTGCAGGATTATGCTTTCTGAGACTGGGGTGTTAACAATAAGTTGGCGTGGCATAGGCCTAGTCCCCTGTAAGGTTTCACGGTACCGCTGAAATTTGGTACTGCCACAAATGGTACCGGTAATACTGCAATACTGGTTCCATTAGAGAAAATAGTCCAGTTTTTAACACAAAATACCTGCAAAAATGTTTAGATTCATCAGCTCAAAACTAAGCTTATTAAGTGATAGAGAGTCAGGGTTGTAGCTACTCTGGTCCGCGCCAGGTCAGTGAACCACAACAAAATTTTCTGCTAATATTTGTGGGTAGGCTACAACCCTAGTTCATATTTCATGCAGCAAATTTTTCATGCTTTGTAGCAAATCACAAAGACAGTAGGCCACATTCGATCTATCAACTCAAAGGCCTACATAATGCGAACGTAGTCGAGTACAGTCCATCGATTTGTGGACAGTATCGAACGGATACTTATGTAGTAAACTAGTAATATACAGTGCGTGCATGCAGTACCTACCCCTCTTTATGATACTAAAACACCTAAAAACAAGCACATGTGGGCCTACACCCTGTGTTTGTGTATATGCATTACACGGTAGGATGGTGTGAAATAGCCAAGTAGGCCTAGTTGCATGGCAGTACTGTGGGCTTCGAAGTTCCATTTATAGTTTGTTCTGTGAGAGACTTTGGTTAAGATTATGGCCGGGATGTGGCTAGGGATGTGGCAGCAATATTTATACTCTTCTTATTTAAGAGAAGTGAATACTTGACTCACAATAAGAACAAAAAGATTTGAGCATAGATAGCATTATTTGTCACTGCCATTCTCCCGACTGTTGGCTTCGGCCCGACTATGTACTATTGAAAATGGAATATTGGTACATGGATGTCAGTTAATGGTTCCTTGGACCCTTATTCGCAACATTCATGGAGTGGCTCCGCCATATGTTACCCTGGACTTGGCCCAACCTGTGTCCACTGTGGTGCTATGGTAGAAGGGAATAGAGCGCCAACTCTTCCCTTAAGGGTGCCATGATATTGCTAATGGGGTTTGTGGCAATTGTACAGTACTCCCCAGTTTATGTTTCGTTCAGTCGCAATTCCGGATAGCAGTCACTTGGTGGGGTCCTACTAATTTTAGCCCGGCTCGCCCTGTGCTACCTAAACTTAGCCTGGCTATACATGAGTGTACATTATAGAAGCATCGTAAATGTACGTAATGAGGTACGATAAAGTTGACTGCCTAAAGAACTTGGTGGCCGAAAAATACCTTTTCAATGTTGTATTTTGAAGGCAAAAGTATGATTTTATTTATATTTTTTTAACAAAAGTAATTACAGAATGAGTCAATGAGTCTGCATTGACAATATTAATTTTTATCAATCATAAATTTCAAAGATCATGTTCAGTGTTTTGGCAAAGTTACTGCAAAGTTTGCCGGGTCCATAGGCCTGCCTGGAGTGCCTCAGCTTGAATGGGCATCAACAGTTGAGTGACGGGCATGTTACTTTAAAAAGTGTAGGGGATTATTCTCCGCCCACTCGGCCACTTTTCTTTCCCGGCAGACGGAATCCTGTATGTGAAAATAACTAGAGGTACATTCGTGATCATACCGTAATTTCATTAGCTCTGACAACATGGGCGTCCAAGGTTGAGGCAAGGGGGGACACTTGCCCCCCTGGAAAATCAAAAACGAAGAAAAAATAACTAAACCTTCAAGACTACTTCTGTCAAATTTTGAAATGATCTCACACCATTTTGCATCTAGGCTCCTTGAAAAAGACAAAAACTTTTCAAAGGGGAGGGACGCCCCCTCCCCCAGGCCAGCGACAATCCTACTTTGATGTGACCCCTCAAAGTGGTTTCCCCCCAGCTACGGGCCTGCTAATCTGATCAATTAAAGTTTTTCCCCCATGATGTGACAACATAGCCTAACTTAACACATACAGTAATTGGCTTTTTTTTGGGGGGGGGGGACAAACTTGTTTAATATTACTATACGTGTGATTTACGTACCAATTTGCTGTTAATACGTTTGCTAAACAATTGAACTTCTTTACGGCGGTTGATTTGTACGTACATGGACAGCCGGGCTCTAATTAGTAGGACCGCTTGGTGCTGGGCTTCCAGTATGTTAGTAAATATCTGCACACTGTATACTATGCATAGTAATGTGTAGGCCTATACTTACGGAACCATTATGCTGCAAGCACATTTTGAGGAAGCTGTATGTTTTCATGTATAGTTTTTCATAAATACTGTTGTACTCCTCCATTGGTTAATAATATTTTCTATAATAGTTTAAAGCTTAGATGAGTTACAAATACAACGCAAAGCTGTTTTTGCAAACTTTTATTCTCCAAGTTAAAACAAACGTCACAAGGGTACTCATTAGCAACATAGGATAACATTAAAATTAACATTTCCGAGGTGAAATTTGTTATTGGAATGGTGAAAAATAATTATCAAATGCACGTTTCAGGTTTATAATTTAATATAAAAAATGCAAGGCAGTTATCCAATGGATGTGGTGTTCATAATTCAGTAATATTCCATTCAATTGTATTTTCAAAAAATATTTTCGCAGTACCATCGGGTACGGTTCTCATCGATACTTTGGTATCTTATGATGGGTGGTAACATATGGGTACCGGTATATACTTGTACTTACAAAAATACCGGTATACCGTGAAATATTAGTCCCATTGCATGACATAATTTGGCGTAATTCTGTGGCGTACATCATACAAACTTTTCAGTATGTATAGGCCTAGGCCTACTATGTGAATTTGAGAAAGGTTGAGACCAGACAAAGCTTTTGATTCCCTGACATAGAGGAATCTATGCAACGGTGATGCCATGTTAGCCGTATGTATGTGTGTGTCTGCTGTATGTATGTGTGTGTGTATGTGACACTTAGCTTGTAAACACTATCTCAAGAAGGGTAACCTCAAAACATGAGTTTAGGGAGAGAACGTCATTAGCAAACATGATTGGTGCTTCGAAGATTGCTTTTTAAGTTTCATTGGCAAGGAATCACTAAGCCTTTTGGCTTTCTGGTTTTTTCAAACGTTCGGAAATTTTTTTTGCACGTTTAAAAAACAAAAAATTCAGTTGTGTGGCCTTTGAAATTTATACCAGTCATCCTGAAACTTCATGATTTTTTTATATACAAAGAAAGAGAAAGAAGAGACCCAATTATTTTTTAAAATCTCATTGCAATTATGAACAAATTCCGTAAGTTTGGAAAGAAAAAATTTGGAATGTTCCTAAAGCTTTCGTACCTTCCCTCGCAAATATTTTCGCACATTTGGAAATATTGTCGCGCCTTTGCTTATCCTCCCCGTAACCGAACTGTATGTTTGTTTTAACATTCAAGAAAGTTTTTGCAAAATGAAAAAAAAAGTAATTGCATGGCCTTTGAAAATTACATTAGTTAGTCTAAAACTTCGTGAGACTTTTATGGAAAAAAAGAGAAAGGGGGCGGCCATTTACTTTCGAAAACTCTTTGCAATCACATGAATATAATTTCCTGAATTTGGAAAGAAAACATCGGGAACGTTTCAAAAGCTTTGGTAACTTCCGTCGCAAATACTTAAACACGGCGTTCGGAAATATTCTTGTGCCTTTGCTAAACCATTGGAAATATAAATAAATCTCGTCAATTTGGAAAGAAGAAATCTGGAACGTTCCAAATGCTTTTGCACCTCTGCCTCCGCGCGTTCGGAAATATTGTCGCGCTTTGAATATCCTTCCTGTAACGGAACGATATCTTCTTCGAACGTTCGAAAATTTTTGGCATATCCAAAAAAAAAAAAAACAAAAATAAAAACAAAAACAAAATCAATTGCGTGACCTTTCAAAATTACATCGGTTAGCCTGCAACTTCATGAGTCTTTTACATAAAAAGAAAGAAAAAGGGTGGGCCGTCATTTACTTTCAAAAGTCTCTTTGCAGTTATGAATAATTTAAATTTCGTAAGTTTGGAAAGAAAATATCTGGAAATGCTTTCGTACCTCCCGTCGAAAATATTTCCGCACGTTCGGAAATATTCTTGCGCGTTTGCAAATCCTTCCGTAAACGGAACGATTCCTTTAAACATTCGAAAAAGTTTCGCACGTTGAAAGAAAAAAGCAAAATTTTTAATTTCCTGACCTTTAAAAATTACATCAGTCAGCCTGAAATTTTATGAGTTTTTATTATTCAAAGAAAGAAAAGGGAGGGCCGCCATTTACATTGGAATTTCTCTTTGTAGTTATGAATAACATCTCCTTAGTTGGCAGTGTTCCAACAGCTTTCGTACTTTCCGTCGAAGGTCGATTGATTAAGAGAGATTTCCACCTATTAGGCCCTACACTTTGGACAAGTGCGAGCAAATGATGACTGTAAACCATTACATCGTAGTAGTGTAAGCTTCGGCCCGATCGTTATTGCAGGTGCTATCACAAACGTGCAAACCAGAGATAAAATCGACGTTACAGAATTTTAGTCGGGCTAACGCAGTTAACGCTAAGTTAAGAAAAGCAGACGTTTACTGCAAATAATGATCCTAGCATTACTAGCAGAAGAGCTGCCCCTCTGATGATAGTAATGCAACTATCGTGATCATTACTAACGGTTAGACTGGTATCGGTAGAAAGGTTTTTTCTAACACAAAATTTCAAACGTCCACTTTATTCTGAACTGTACTGTACTTGTGTGTGTGTAGTACACCAGCAACTGTCAATATGCAGTAGAGCTGTGCAAGCTTTACAATTTATTTACACTTCATTGCACCCACACAATAGATGGAAGCAGCTCTGGCTGCACTGCAATCTTGTGGTCAGTGGGGAGGAAAATCAACTAATTAGCTGTGAGAGTCAGAGGCTAAAGAGGGAGATATGAGGGCTATCAATGTCACCTAGCTTGACTAACTTTTGCCCCTTATTTCCTAGGGCTCCGATATCGCTATGCTGGTTTGATACCTGATATATCCATTGTATAGACAACTTTTTGAATTAATACCATCTTGAGCATTGATTGAGAGACTGGGACTAAGGGATCCTTCAAAATTGTGACCTAGCTGTTCGACAACCTGTGAGTTGGATGCTGCTCTGTGATACACACCAAATTTTAATAACTGGGCATATGCATCACAATAGATTTTAAGTGATACCATATACCATGGGTTCTCAAGTGTTTTGGGCCACAGGCAACTTTTACTTGTTTTAGCTTTAAATTATTGTAGTACAGGGCTCTGTTGGACAGCTTTTGTTTATATTAAAATTCTGGGCTTCAGAAATCTTCTGAAGGCCATTTTTGTGTACATTGCAGGCTGCAAAGGCCTGCGGGCGGCCTTTTGAGAACCTAGGCCATATACCATCTGACCTATGGTCTAAGGGGTGTTGAAATATGAGCTTTTAGGGACAGTATTGCAGTATGTACACAGTTTAATACATCTTGCAAATCATGTACATATCTTTCTCCCCACGTTTCAGCAACATTTTTATTCAGATGAATTTATTTAGAGTAATGGAATCACCATGACTTGGGATACAATGAAAACCAGGAATAAAACGAAAACCAGGAATAAAACGGAAAACATAAAAGATAACAGAAAGTGAGATTTTCACTTAGAAAGATGAAAAAAGAAATCTAGAAAAGCATCATTTACCCTAAGGTTCCTGTCTTACTTCAAATAAAATTTGTTTAAGCACTGTTTGGCAAGGTTAAAGCAGAGAAAAGTAGAACTTAATTAAATTTGACAGGAAAGAAATATGGTACTTGACCTTTTTAGATCACAGAAATTATGATGAAACGATTGTGTTAAAATGTGTTCAGTGGTATTACTTCAGAGTTAGATATATATAGCTTACTTTGATAGTAAAAGAAAATACCCACTGTATTATTAGTTGATTTATTTGTTTCGGTATGTCCTTCTCTTTTACTATGTGACATGAAAGTCCTTTTAGTCCAAATTCTTGTAGAAGCTGACCAGAGTTAATCAGGCTTGCATCAAAACAAGGTAACAGAACTCCAGCTCAATCAGCACAATGTGCACTTAAGTGAATAATGACTTGTGGCGCTTAATAAGTAGTTCCAGTGGCTACTATGGCTTGGCCGGATCATAAGTCCGGATTGAGCACGGTTGTGAAGATACAACTCGCTGGACTAAAACCACAGAATGTGAAAGTTACTGACCATCACTAATAAGACTTTCCCGGGCTGTGGGGGACTATTCGGGATTGTAGGCTTATGGGCATTTGCATGGCATGTATAAGCTAGACAGAATTACACCCCACACTGTGAACTTTAAGCTGATGTCCAGGGCCATTTGACTTGTTCCACTTGCTCAAGTAATATTTCAGCAAGCTTGGGACATGTTGAAGTTCATTGAAGCACTTGAATTCTGCATTCAGTGGGCATTGCAACGTGCATTTCCATGGTTCTCCCATAGACTATATTGCTCAACTGAGCGTATTACATGACACAGTATCTGATCCTAATGGTGGAGTACATACTCTGGCATTTTATCTAAGTCCATCTGTCATTCCCTTTTTTTTAATAAAAAAAAAATAAAATATGAGGGCATAATGGAGGGTTGATGGAATACAGAGCTATGCTCCAGAGAAAACTACTGGCTTCTAGAATGAACCTCTTGATAAATTTTGGAGAGAAAAGCACATGACTACTGAACACTTGATTAAGTAGAACATAGCAATGATCATCCATGAATGCGTCAAAATCAGTGACTCGTTTGCATTGAGGCAACCCATCTTGTTTCATGTTTGATGTATATGGTCTGTGTAGTTTCCAGTGCCTTTATTTTTATGCTCTCAATTTTAGTAACATTGCACAGACAATTCTATATAACTCTCATTACCTTGCAACTTTAGTTGTAGATGGCATGTCAATATCCTGGGGATAGATATGAAGAAATTGGCTACAAATGGTAGCTTCCCAAATAATCAGCAGATCGATCTATGTCATGAGTATACCCCCAGGAGACATAAACCAGAGAGTCTCCACTTAAAACAGGGATATCAACCACTCCAACCCCATCAACCATGAATAATGCCTGACAAGAAATATATCCTTCTTTTCAGAATCTTATGCAAACAGTCTCCTGGTGCAATTTTCTTCTTTCATCAGTTTGCTAGTACTTTTACACTATCTGGAATATTTCTTTTTACTGAGTATTAGCAGAGCACTGGTTTAACTTAATAACAGGTACATCCATTTATAACCTGAGTTCTTCAGAGACAGCTTTCATTTGCAGAAATATTATTAACAGCCTGATTAAGTAGGGAGTTTCTTTTCAGCTGCCTTGTGGATCTACGATATTTTTTATCATTTTATTCAAAGGTAAGCGGCAAGTAATCTGTTGTTTTATACACAGTGAAATGTAAACAATCTCATTGCATAGAAAAGGGATAAAGTTCAGAATACTCAGAAGCCAATACAGCTAAAATCCTGAGCCTGAAGTTTCTGTTTTACGATGAGTTGAAGCTAACAGGAGTAGTGAAATATCCGTAACATGGTAGAAAATGGTTTGAAGTATCTTTGCATGTAAGGCAATAGTTGTACATGTTTGTGCACTCTTTTGTCCTCCCCAGGTGTATTGTATTTTTCCAACCCTCCATTCACCCCTCCCCCCCCTTATGTTCATATGAAAAATGACCAAAAAATTGTAATGCAGTACTCTCTCCTCTTATATGTATCATGCATAACATCATTTGGGTAATTAATTTTTAGAGGTTTAACAAATGTAAAGGTAGATAAACTGTAAAGAAAATATATGCAGTTGTCACAAACTATCAATAATTATTGAATCTCCAAAGCTGATTCTTTTCTTTTCAAATCTGTGATTACCCCTATCTCCTCAGTTTGCAAGACATTTTAAATTGTACATTATAGATACCTGGTTACATATTCACAGTTCATGGACGAAGATGTACTTCATAGTATCAGGACATTTGGTAAATATGAGATGATTTAGATCAAATTGTTTATAAATTATTAAATAAGCAAACTAATACTCTAAAATGATGGGAAAAAGCCAATTAAATAAAAATGGAGACCTAGGAACAGTAAAAATGTAAAGAGGTTAAGTGGAAAAAATACGAATGAAAAATTTAAAACTTTCATAGTTATGAAACTTGACAAAGAAGTTGTGTGTATATACTCTTTAAAAGGTTAATGGTTCTTACTGATAGCAGTTCTAGGGAAAGAGTATCCATATCCTAGGAGCATTCGAAGGCATAAGGCACAGGCAGCTGTTTCCCACTGGGGGGGGGGGGCTGATGGTTGTTTCAGAATACTGTTCAGGGGAGGGGGTGACCCTGTGTCCCCCTCCCCATTAGAAAATTTTTGGATATTTTAGGGACCGTAAGGTGCAATTTGGTGTAACATATTGTGCAATTTTTAAGAAAAGTTACTGCAAATTGTTGACATTGATTATAGAGAGAACAAACGAGGGGTTTTAATTATTTGAATTGAGGTGGCAGAAGCATACTTCCACCCTACCACATTTTATGTGTATGTTTGGACCAGAAGATTTGCAGTTAAAACTGTTCAACATTTAACAAGAGATTGTCAGTTAATCTCACTTTGTAGTGATTATTGTCAAATGGCTGTAATCATCTCAACTACGTACTTAAGCTGTCATTCTTTGTTAGGAGTCATAAAAAGAGAGCAAAACTTCAAAAATTCGAAATTAGTAGGTAACATGTTGCTGTGTGTTAAGCAGGATTAATGTGCCTAGGTACTTTTAGATGAAGTTAAGTGTGACAAATTAATTCTCAAATTCTCAATTTGGTCAGTCAGCATGTTCTGTTTGGATGTAACACATATATGTGTATATTACTTCCAAATGAGCAAAAAAAAGGGGAGACTTTAATTCTGAAATGACGATGGTACTTTATTTAGTGAAAATGCTGGGACTCTCTAAAAATAGTTGGTTCAAACTTGAACTGACCAGGGTCGAAAGGGCTTGTAACTAGAATGTTGTCACTTCTTTTACTATAGTTTGTTCAGAGTTGAACCAAGTCTAGTCAAGGAATCAACCACATCCTTGTTAGGTGTCCCTCCCATGGCCTTCAGTTCAAATTTGAACTCAACATTTTTAAAGTGGAAATCATGTATACCATGTATAGTCACCCAGGGGTGGCACCAGGACTTTTTGGGGGGGGGGGCAAGCAACCTGAAACCTGACAAAGGCACTAGCCTGATTGCCAAAAGGATGTGTCAAGCACTGCAAAATTTTGGGGTTTTTAATGAAGACAGTTTGAAAATTTGAGTTTTTGTATAGGAGAAATTTCAGTTTTCATTCAAGAAGGCATTTATCCTCATTAACATCAAACCAAAAAATTTGTTGGGTTGATTGATTGTCATTGGGATTGCATACTTTAACATACCCATTGAATGCTCCCTGACAAAATTGGAAAATTTCCTTGACCAGGAGGCCAATCTTTTCCAATACCCCCACCTTCCTTCCCCCACCTGGCAGCACCTCTGTGGTCAGCTTTTAAAAGTGTACTGGATCAGGGGAAAATGCACGAATTGAGGTAAAAGCAAATAGCAATTGATATATAGGCAATGTTGTGATAGGCAGTGTTGTGAAGGCGAACTGGAAGTATTAAAGTACATGTTGTGGCTGTCCCTCTTAAAATTGAACGTAGACACCCCCATCATTTGAATGACAGTGTAGGGTGTGATCAGGGGTTAGACCTTATCACCAGATTCATACCTCCAGGCTAGCTGGCATTCATTCTGCTCTCAGTGCAGATAGATTGAATTAACACATTCTCAACCAAACAGTTTCTGCTCAGATGTGAAGACTGCCTGTATCAGGGGCTTATGCAGTGTGCTTTCTTTTCTCCCTGAGTTGATTAGATGTTATCAAAGAAAGTTGTGTAACAAGTTTTTAGAAGTATAGCTTCCTCAGGAGTGCTATGGAGTTATCACCTTGGACTCCATGGTGCTACAGTTTTCAGGCGCAATCAGTCCAATCGGTTTATCTTTGGATGACTGCAATTTCCACATATATTCAGGTACATTCAGTAATGATCTGTGGAAGTTAACCCAGCACTAAGAGAAAACACAAGTCTTTTACTTGCATCAGTTAGGGATGCCACTGAAATTCTCTTATGCATTTCTCTGCATCCCGTTGCAGCGCATTTTAATCCGTGGGCAGCGAAACGCCCATTGTGTAGCGCTCCGAGAGTTCCCTCACGACGAACAATAGCCATTCCGTAATACCAACGCGCTGCTCTGTGCCGCTCTTTGTTGCCGCATTTTGCAGGGTAATCCACCCGAAACACAAAGCAAATGCCGATGCGTTGCAGGGTCGGTGTTAGGACTTATTCATCACTGACAGAATTCAACATTCTGTCAAGTTATTCACGATCGGAAAATACCATCTTTCTTTAGTTTATACAAACTTTGAGCTGTTTTTCTTTTTGTTTTTTGTTTTTTTTTTTTGCTATGCCAGTTCCCTGGTGAAAGTATACTATGGCTTAGCATTTTGCATGTGTTTCAGATCATTTGTCATATTTACTTGTTTTTTAATCGCATACTAATTTTTATCGGCAGATCGCAATTAAATAGTTTGTGGTCTTAACATTTTAGCTTTGTGAATATTCCATGGCCATTAATTTACGTACACTTCGCTACAAACGGCCTTCACTCGGCCTAAGCTGCAGCCTATCATGTATATACTTTTATGAAAAACATGCACCACGCAACTTTTATGTTTACATCGAAAAAAATGCGTCAGCTTAATTGACCCAATCGAAATTCAGACGGAAAATACAGCCAGCACCTACGCAATGCATTGGCCCTGAGCCACGGTTGATAACAAGCTGTATGTCAGCAGTCTTGAATTTACGTACCACTGTCACATAGGGCTTATTATATTATATATGAGGGATGGGATCATGCTAGCTCTTTTCTGTGTTTTACGAAGCCGTCTATAGGTAGTGACTTTCTTTCAAGCCCACGATACACCTAAACAATACACCTAAAAATTTCGTGCATCTCTTCATCAGGCGAATTATTTTACCGTTCGGTAAAAACTTCAAACGGCATGCCCGTCAGTCGAATCAGATCTTCGGTTGTGTTTATAAGTTGGTTTCATAATCTGAATTGTTTGCATTGGAAACTGGGTACGCTTGTGCAAGATTTCTATCGTTGTTATTATAGCAAGGAAATTGGTGAATAAATTTTTACCTCGTGGGGGCTTTTTGTGGCTTCTAATTTCAAGTCCTTATAGTAGGGAGGGGGATCGGCTTATTTCGAAGGCCGGGAGCCACGCGGACCACATGGGACTGGACGAAATTTCTGGTTGGTTAAACCAGCCAACATGGGCACAATATGGAGTAATGCCCAGCATGCACTGCTGTTGAAATGTTTTATTTGGTGGGAAAATCCTTTCAATAAAAGACGGGGTTGGAGGTGGGGTGGGAGTTAGTGTAATTGGGTCAGGAGTGGCTCTACACCCTGTGTCACGGTCCTCCCCCACTATCGCTTTTGTGCCATGCTTCCCACAGCAGTCTTCAATATGTGAGAGATGCTCAAAGAAATTTTGCCCCCCCCCCCTTTCAAACAGAAAGTTCGTCCCCCTGGTCGACTTAAAATTATCCTAGTTGCGCCACTACAGTTACACAGGGCTGCCTTTTCTGGGCATGATCACCTGTAACAATGAAATAAGTACACCTTGACCTATTTCAAAAAGCTGAAAATGCTTAAGTTTGTCTCGGAGCTTCATGACCGTATAGCCTATGCGATTCATAAAAACAATAGGGGCCTATGACATAGGCCTGTGGGTGTAGGCTAAATGTTTTAAGAAAAGATATCTCACAAATTTACCGCCGTCCACTTTGTTATTTACTTCAATAGTGGCAAATGATCCAACATCTGTGGAAAGATCAGAGGTGGATACAAGAGGGGGGACTTTCCCGGTGGCTCACCCCCCCCCCCCACCTTTCGCCACATCAACAATAACAAATACGCGAAAATTAGTGTATTGTTAATCTAGGAGAATATTCAAAGGGGCGTTCAGCCCCCCCCCCCCCTTTCGAAATGTCTGGATCCGCGCCTGAAGATAACTGCTTCTAGCAGGGCAACGTTACCTTTTACCATGCACACAAACTCATTTCACTAAGCCCGCAGTTTATTCACCATAGACTCTTTGTGAGCTTTTCCCATCTCAATCCGCGGCACCTTCGCGACTTTCTTAATCCTGTTATTCGTTGTAAACTAATTGAGCAATCTAACGTAGTGGAAACCCACCACGCAGGCTAACAAGTCTCTTGCAACATGAACAAATGATCGGATATCGTGGTCGCCATTTTGATAAAAGTAAATTGCTCGAAAAAGTAGCACATTGGGCATCTTTTCAAAATCTGTTTACTTGGAATGTTACTTTTAAATATTTGCTACATGGGAATGGCTGTACTTTGCATAGAACTCATATTTTCGCTGCAAATTCAGGTCTCCGATATTTTTGTCCAGGCAGCATGCTTCGTAATGACGTAGTTAGAGCGCCCTGTTAGGCTATGTTCACTTGATGTACATTCGATGTTGACCTATACCCGGAAGGAAACAGGGTGTAGACATCGCAATCTTACAGTACAGCGGCAGGGATTTTTACCAAGATCTTGGGAATATGGCGTATCGGCACATCGACTGGGAAATAGACAAAAAATTTCAGGAACGTGTACTGCATAAATTTAGGGTTATCGTTTTGGCCCTGTCGAATGACCTTTCTCCTCTGGTCCTGTCACTTCCCCGTGGCCCCAACTAAAGTTTAGAGAGTGTTTCGGCTGAAAATGCTGAAACTGACAGCCAACCACAATCTTACTAAAATCCCCGGCCCCTAAAATTTTTGATTAACTGTCATAACACATTTTCACACATGTTGGTGGGTCGATGCTGTGGGTGAGGGTTAGGGGGGAGGGATAGAGAGCGCTTTAACCTTTCAAACAAACTTCTGTTGTCATACGCAATATTATATCTCAATCAAAACCGCTCAAGTTGCAATAAACAATATTGAAACATACTTTTAGGGGAACATAGGCATACCGGGGAGACGGTGATCTCAGCTGGGGAGGGGTCTGAACTAAACATTGTTTTGGACACCATCCTGGCGGGATGGGTCAAAGGGAATACTTGTCCCCAAGCCTGTATCCGAGGGTGAGCCCCTAGAAAAAGTTTGCCCTGCAACATGCATTGTCTCAACACAGTTTAAATATCTCCCTCCCAATAAATGTCTCCGGCCTGGAAACTATTTCTTCCTCTTTCAGTAGGCCTACGTTGTCGGGCAATGGGCCTGGATGTCCCCCTCCCCTTGGTTAATTTTTCGGTACTTGAATCCCTTTGAGGGTGCAATTTGGTGCAACTTTCGTATTGTGCTAATTTAAAGGATACTTCCCTTTCATTTTCCTTTGTAAAATTATTTTTACAGAGGGAATTAAAGGGAGTTTTCATCGGTCTTGGAACAATACTGGAGCAAGCAAGCTTTCGTCCCCTCACATTTTGACAAAAAAGCTCGATTCCCTCCCCCATCCCTCCCCGACTTCTAACGTCTCTCTACAGAAGGAAGTCTAACTCCCACTTTAGAAAGCTGAAAGTTTCTTTCAGTGCATCCCAGTCTAAAATTACTATCTAGCACAGGCGTAGGCTATTCAGTGGATGGCTCCTCACCTTCCCTTCCCCCTCCCCCAGCCGAATAGTCAATTCAGTTAGAAAAATTACCTTTATCTGCAAGGTTACTGTCATGTTCGTTTGCCACTTAGGAAATTTTCATAGCCGCATTGTTTCCCCTGTTCGAGGAACATGCACATTTTTTGGAGACTTCTTCGCGGGAAACTTGGTCGTTTTCATTACCCAAAAGCTCATAGCAACATACTTAGAAAAAAATAGGATAATTTCATTGCACCTTTTCTTGTGTTTAAACGAGAAAAAAGAAAAGAAAAAAAAAACAAAAAAACAAAGAGAGAAAGAAAAAGATGACAAAATAACTAAGCGAATCACAAACGTATCGCCAGGTAACACTTCTTGAGATATTTTGAATTCTGGCTACGCCACTGCGTATGAGTAAACCTTTCTTGGCACAGGCATTTTTCATTTTGTCGGGAATTATACTTTTTTTCGGGAAAATGTCCAGCACCCCCCACCCCCAACCCACAGATCCTTAGGTACGTCCCTGCCCTTCCTGCAACTCGTAGAACATCTCAGGTCATGAACAGCCCTGTCCAGTTAGGGCACTGTTACGTAAGGCCTTCAGTATCATATCGGGATGGGAAAATGCTGCATCTATGTTTTACCAAGCAAGATGAGTAAGTGGTTGGCCCTCCACTTTGTTTTTGGTCGGGAATTGGCTTTCTTCACGTTTTGGTCCCTGTTATATGTGAAAGACTACATGTAAAACATGTACCTTACCTCGCGACAGGGTTACCC
Source organism: Holothuria leucospilota (assembly GCA_029531755.1). Lineage (NCBI taxonomy): Eukaryota > Metazoa > Echinodermata > Holothuroidea > Aspidochirotida > Holothuriidae > Holothuria > Holothuria leucospilota. The sequence goes on from CM055978.1 coordinate 35,668,716, forward strand.
TGACTATTGCTTCATGAACAACGATCAGATCGTGGTCGCCATTTTGAGAAAAAGTAAATTGCTCGAAAAAGTAGCACATTGGGCATCTTTTAAAGATCTGTTCGCATGGAATGTTAGAATTAAATATTTGCTACATGGTAATGGGTTTACTTTGCACAGAATTCACATTTCCGCTGCAAATTCTGGTCTCCGATATTTTTGTCCAGGCAGCATGCTTCATAATGACGTAGTTCGAATGCTCTGTTAGGCTATGTTCACTTGAAGCACATTCGATGTTGACCTATACCCGGAAGGAAACGGCGAATCATCGCAATGTCACTTACAGAGTTGCAGCAGAGAGTTGCCTCTAGTGGTAGCTCCCTGGTTGCAGGCATATATGGTTGCAAGGATATTTTCCATGATCTTGGAAATATGGCACATGGACTGGGAAATAGACAAATAATTTCGGGAATGTGTACTGCAAATTTACGGTTAGGCCTATCGTTTTGGCCCTCAGGCTGTCAAATGACTTTTCTCCTCTGGGGCCGGTGACTCGTCCGTGGCCCCACCTAAAGTTTAGAGTGTTTCGGCTGAAAAATGGCCTAGCACCACCTTCCAAAAATCCCTCAAAATATTTTTAAATAATTGCCATAACATATTTTTACACATGTTGGTGGATCCATGCTGTGGGTAAGGGGATGGGGAGGGGCTTTAACATTTGAAACAAAATTCCCCGGTCATACGCAAAAAATACTCAACCAAAACTGCTTAAGTTGCAATGAGCAATATTAAAACATATATTTTAGGGAAGCATAGCGTAGGAAGATATGATCTCAGCTCAGTGGGGAGGGGTCTGAACTGAACATTTGCTTTGGAACACCGTCCTGGGGGATGGGTCCAAGGGAATGGTTGTCCTCAAGCCCGTAGCTGAGAGTGATCACTCTCAGCTACGGGCTTAAGGATAACCAGGGCTCGAGCCCCTAGAAAATTTGCCCCTGCAAAAATTCAAAACAACTATTGTCTCAATGTAGTTTGAAAGTATCCCTCGTAAATGAAATGTCCCCCTGGAAACTATTTCTTCCTCCTTCGGTAGGCCTACCTTGCCTGGCTACGGGCCTAGATGTGCCTCCCCTTGGAGAATTTTTTCAGTACTTGAGGGGCCCTACATGCAAGTTGGAAGTTGGTGCAACGTTCGTATTGCGCTTGTTTGAAGAATAATTTGTTTCATTCGTAAAATATTTTCCTTTGTAAAATTATTTGTAGAGAGGGAACAAAAGGGAGATTTTTTCAGCCCTGGAACAATATCTGGGCCAAAGCACAATTTTTCGTCCCCTCATATTTTTGTTAAAAGGGGCTCAATACCCCTCCCCCGGGCTTCTTCCGTCTCTCTACCAAAGGGAAGTTTGCCTCCCACATTGAATAGCTCAAAAGTTTTTTTCAGTGTCACTGACATCATACTGTGCATCCCCAGTCTAAATGACTATCTGGCAGAGGCGTAGGCTTAAGTCTGTGGGTAGGATCGACCTCACCCTCTCCCACCAGAATTGTCAGTTCAAGTCGAAAAATATAGCTCTACACAAGGTTAATCCCATGATCGTTGGTACATTCGAAATTTTCACGGCCGCATCGTTTGTCCTAGGGGCAAGCTGTTCGGGGAACGTGCGCGTTTTCTTGGAGAATACTTCGAAGGAAATTTGGTCGTTCTTATAACCCAAAAGCTCATTGCAACATACATAGAAACTTTAGGATACTTTTATTGCACGTTTTCAAGGCTTGTGTTTTTACCAAAAAAAAAAAAGACAGCAGCGAGTGTGGCCTCAAACATGCGACGTACCGCCAGGTAGCTTTTGTGATATTTATCTCTGGGCAGTTATAGGCCTGCGTGTTCAGTAGCGAGCTTACTCGGCCGTTATCATTTAGGGGAAAAATGCGGTATAGGCCTGCCCCACCTTTGACAAAATGCTTAAAAACGGGCGAAACATTAGGTTAAGGTGTAAGATATTCAAAGATGAGAAGTAGAAACTATCAAAGACCGCACATACAGTCTTCGCACTTTCTCAGTCAGTAGTAACTTGCATCTGGGTGTTTAATATAGTAGCCTATAGTCTATGGTGGTGCAAGTTCCTACAATCGGATCGAGGAGTGTCTCTTTTCAATTTCCTTCAAAGTATACTTGGTATGAGATGGCTATAGCTTCGGTGTGATTAAGTAAATATTGCTAATGTCAAAATATACAGTAGAAACGTGTTTTAGGCCAAACTGAATTCGGCGCTTCTTGGTGTGTCTGTAAGATACGGCTAACGTAACGAAGTCGTAGGCAAAGGCCTAAATTATGGTATATTTGTCCTGTGCTCATTTTCGGTGCCTTCAATTGCTACGATCGTTTTGATTTCGCGACCAAATAACCCACGCAAATGGATAAACAAGTTCATCACCATAACATCCCTACTGTACGATGGAATTGTATCATCTCTCAAAACTTTCGCAAAGCATTTCTTTGTAGGAAAAAATCGATATCGTGAGCATTGAGCACCTCCTTAATCCCCTAATAGCGATGCATCGCTACGCTGTGATTACGTACACAATGGTGTTCGTTTCTCTGCATAGGCCAACTGTACACTTAAGCTGGATGCATTTGCGACGCCAACGCCTCGCCGACGGGATCCATTGTGTTTGCGCTGGTATGGGTCCGAAACGCATCTCAACGCATAAGAGAATTTCAGTGGCATCCCTTACATCATGCTGGCAGACATCCTCCTCCTATTTATCATTCACAGTCTGCATTGGACACTTTAAAAGTCAATTTTGTGATATCACTTTAGACAAACTAATGAGTAAAAAGTAGCAGAAATTAATGTAGGTTCCTCATTAAACACTGGTGACAGCGTTTTTATGTAAACCTCATTTTGGATTTTGCATTTAAATGTTACTTGAAGATAAATTCACGGCTACAGGGAACACAATTGATGTGTTGTTCCTTTGGAAAGATTAAGAGCAGCATTTCAAGGTTGTGATTGGGATATTGGATCATGGAAACTTTCCATTATGTATGTTACTGCCTACATCTAGTAACCAAAAATGTAAACAGCTTTTGAGACCCCATCGGAAAATTAAACTTTTGAGCTTTTGAAAATTTTTGCTGGTATCAAGAATGTATATCTATAGTGTGTATGATACATAGACCCTTTTCCAAATAGCAATTACAAAGGACTGTGGGATGGAGTTTTGCCATACGTAGTTTTGTCAGTGGCAATCTACTGTGGCGAAAAACAACGCACACCAGAACTCTATCCCACATTCCTTTGTAATCACTATTTAGAGAAGGGTCTATTGCAGTTTTTGATAATACTTTAAGATACACATACAATTATTTCAGATTTTAAACACCTGCTTTCTATTTTCATGTGGTGTTTTTGAACTAGAGAGAAGTAAGTCAGAGAAAAATACTCCCTCGAGGCCAAATTCCTAATCCACAATAGTTGTTTTACCTTTGCGTGTGTAGCTGAAAACCCACATTTTCCAGTTGACTTCATCTATGACGTAAAGAAATTTACAGATGAAAGGACCTAAGAGATTTTCAGTTACTGTCTGCATCCAACACATCATGGTTGTCTTTAACAACAGAAAATTTTTCAATACAGCTTTTTAAGTGTATGCTTTTCAGAACTCTTGCGTGTATAATTGCTTTTTGGTCTGTCAGTGACAGGTAGGCATTATTTATGTTCACTGCTGAGTTTTACTTTTAATTCCTAGTTTACATCAAATTGGTTCATCAATGGTTCATTTGTCATCCTACTTGAGGGGTGCACACAGCAGCTAGCAAACTGCTGACCTGGGCCCTGTTTTGTAAAAAGTTACAATTGATCTTAAGTTTGCTCTGCCATGCAATCGTCCTATTGAAATCAAACTTGAGATCGATTTTAACCCTTTATGAAACAGGGCTGTGGATTGTATTGCATGTGTAATGTTTTGCAAGACATAATAAATTGACCTTTCTAAAAAAGAAATCTCACCTGTTTCCCATCTGTGTTGGGACAAATGCCCATGACTAGACAATTGTGACCCTACTATAACCCTAGTAATGACATGAAATACAGATAAAATTAGTTGATACAGACTTTTTCTAGAAAATAATTTAGCTTCTGCGTCTTGCAATTGCACAAGAAAATACAATAGGAAATTTTAATTACAGCTAGCATTTAAATGTAATCATTAAGAAGGACACAAGTGAGTAAGCACTAAATGAAAAGTATGCATCATGTTTCTGTCTGTAATCCAAGCTGGAAAGAATTCTCGTGTGGCAACAAAAATAGCCTTTGGAGATGGAATTCTTAACATGATATAATACCATAGTTAAAAAACAAAGTGAGGTTTGAAAATTGGGCTTTTTACTGGAATCAATTTAGCACAAGTAAGTTATGATATAATGGGTAGTACTCGTAGGGGACTACAGTATATACTCAATGTTCTGACATTAATGAGATAAGCAACTCCACATTGCCACCAGAACCAAGCCAGGTGGCTTATATATAGAGGTTTCAAATGTCCCAGTGGACTGCACGAAAAGGACAATTGGCTGCATGTTATACCATCCTGTGGGTTAAGTGATACAGAAACAAAGATGGATGAATTTGTATTTGGTAATGTGTTTCTTCTTTTTAATGGGATTCAATAAACTGTTTGAGTAGGAAAGAATGTGTGAGCACTTATTTCACAGACTACTGCAAAAAACATCCCTTCCAACCTCTTCCAACCCTCACACTCTTACCCTCATCTGATCCAACTAAGTTGTCCGTCCCATTCTCTCTAGTCCCAAAACTTTTTTCTCCTCAGTATAGGGTACTTCCAAACTGTTTCATCCATTCTTCATTCACAGGGGAGAATAGTGGACTAGCAGTCAATGTGACAGCAAGCGCCACTAAAATATTTGCGGATACCCCTGAGCTGAACATTACATGCAGAGTAGATATCTTGACATTCCTTCTACAAGATGTTACTTTCCGACCACAGCTTGTCTGGGAGTTTTCAGGAAAAGAGGTAAAAAGTGCACTCTTCCTTTTAAGATTCTTGATATTTCTAGGATACATATGTATGTGTTGCTTGTGTCATACATCTGAAAACAGTGTCTTTTCATTGACTGGTATTCAGTTCTTTGTGTAATGCTCATTCGTTGTAAAATAATTGATAGTGTGCATGTGTTAGTGTTCCACAACATGAAAAAGGGAAACAGATTGCAGAAATTGGGAGTTGAGTACGGAATTTACAATATCATGAAACTGACACAGGAGCAGTCAAACATTACAGAATCAGGAGTGCATCATATAAATATAGCAAACTTTTACTTTCCCTACTCAAAAACCGATTCTTTTGACCCTACTTACAACAAAAAAGAAATGCCCCCCATTAGAAGATGGCGGCAATAATCCTGAATACGAATATAAGTATCAGCAAAAATTTGTATTGCAACACAAAAAAGGAGTTTTATCTATAAATTATCAGTAGTAAAACAGTATTTGCATTTTACAAAACAGCAAACTTATATGGCTTTGAGAATGGTTCACAGGAGAGAGGGAGGTGTTTAAATTACATGAGGGCATTGAACAATTTACCCTTCTAGCAGGCAAAATTACCTACAGAAATTGATGTTGAGGAAGGCAGGAAAAATGTCAGATGTCATGGAAGTTGCCCTTCCCCCTCTAGGAATTATATTTAACAAAATAAAAATAACCTCTGTGGACCCCAGAAAAGCCCAACAGATTTAGCAGGGCATTTTTCTCCCAAGACAGTTGAAGAGAACCCCTTGTAAAACTATCATTTGACCCGTGAAGGGAGTTCAAGTCACTCTTGTTCCGTGATACAGTTCTACATTATTTAGCTGAACACTACAACCAATATACATCTGTTGGTTACATTTGATTAAGCTGCATGATTTAGACACCTCCTACCTTGAATCCATTACATGCTTCAGTTATCTCACAAAGATCAGGTATTTCTAGCTATAGCTTACTACTTTAAAATTGATCCCGGTTATCCTGTTAGGGTGGGCTGATACAAGGTGAACCTCTGATTAGACCACTGCAGGCCAGTTCCAGTTTGAAGTGAATATTTTGAAAATTGTTTGAAAGTTAAAATGTATGTGCCGCTCGGTCATCCTGCAAATGATAATGGTCTAATATCTCCACACAGAATGCAAGCAAAAGGATCGTTCTTGATGAAGATGCCACCACTTCATTAGAGACGTTTTCATACTACTCTCATCTTACCGTCTTCAACGTGACCTCAAACAGTGGAAATATTACCTTCACTTGCCACGCTAGCAACAGTGTCTTTAGCTCAGAAAAATCGATTAATGTCGTCATATTTGGTGAGTATTTTGCCTTGAGAAAGCTGATTAATGGAATCTTTCAATGTTTACTTTTATGTGGCAGACCTGGTTTCAAGAAGATGGCTACTATCATTTGCATGAAGGTATTCATAACAATGAAGAAATCAGGTTATGTAAGGAGTGCTCTCTCATTACCTGCAGAACTTTTTGATCCTTGCCGAATAAAAGCAGCTTCACTTTCATAACACTTGATAAGGTTAGGCGAAGATTACTGGAGTGTGAAGAATACTCAACAGGGACATAAGATCGGAGTATCTATACTTTGCTTACGATTTAGAGAGGTGAATGGTTCATTGCCAGTCATTTTTTTAATTTTTAAGAATAGCACTATTTAATGTAGTCAGCAACTTGTGGAAGGTTCATCCAGCTAGTTAAAGCTGTCCTCAAACTTTTAATATCCAGTTGTGTCAAGTACATTTGGGTTTTATGATGCTTTTCCCTTTTCCCATTAAGAAAAATGTTTATTGTTGTGTAGAATATGTCAGGTGCCTCAAAGCCTTAGCCCTGTCTATTTTCCATCTGCCAAGTCAAAGGGGACTTTCAAATCTAGAACTGTGATCGGTCATAATTTCAGATAATTTTTAGTAAATCATAGTGCATAGTCTGGATAAGCTTTCACTGATGTGGAAGGTGTCCCCCAGAAAGCCCACCCTAATTTTGATGCTGACACATTATACCATCTAGTGTTAAACTTTTGTATTATTCTGTATGTGTCATTGATGTTGAGCAAAGAATGAAATGCATAAAATTTACCTAAGATGTCATAAAACAATCAGAAAATAAGGATTTAGAATCGTAATGGAAGAATTAAGGGGTGGGAAGTGTAAAATGAGTTTTGAGTTGAGGTGGCAGTACACAACACAGTGCTTATGATCGAATCTTGAGTCAACCACTATACAAAAAAAGAGCAGCTGAAATACTGTTAATTACCAAAGTCAGGAATAATAATGTTAAAAACCAAAGCAATTGTTGTCTTTTCTACAAAACTTTAGAATGAAAGTTTTCACATTAGACATTCTCATCACCATTTTTGGTAACATTTGTAAAATTCGAGTCCATTCTAATTTTGAAACTTGAAAACTTGGCTGTGGGTAAATTCTCCTTTAAAAATGAAAAATAACAAGGCAAATACTTGTTGATGTTGTCTGAAGAATATGTAATGTAGGTTATGCTTACATTGGAATCGCACTGAGTGTACATGCAATATTACTGTGTAGAACACTGTGATTGACTCGAGATACACCTACCAATACCTGACATGTGCAAAATACCCTGAAATCACGATCTGAAATATATTTGCTAGCTTCAAGTTGAATTTTTTCTCTATGCTTGCTTCAACTTGCTTCAGATAGGCTTGGCACTCTTGCCAGTGCCTTACATGTATAAGATATATGTACACTAATGACCCAACCTTCATGTGTCCCTGCAAATAATCTACTGTAGGCTACAAGTTAATGGCCTAGCTACAATCCTCGACAAAAATGATGGGACAAAACAAGCAAAACAAGCAAGCCAGAGATCATCATCCCCGCTCCCATGTTCAATGTTGCAGCCAACGAACGTGTTCTGAGACTTCAACACTGATACGGGTAGCGGGGTGTCCCATGTACTTTTGTCGAGGATTGTCTGAAGCCTGTACAAAGGTATAGGAATTACCAAATTTGGTTTTACGGTGTTTTAAAAAGAGGAAGTTGCCGTTTTATTTTTCAAGTTAAGGTAAAGGATTAAAAATTGCAATTTTCTGACTATTAACTTGGCTTGTCAGTATGTCATATTGATATTAAATTGTCATGAAAAGGAGCCATATAGTACTTAGCATAGAGTTTTATATGAATTTTTCGGGATTTGAGTTCGGGGAAAGGAATGTACTTATACACCGCAGATTCATATGGGGTAGGGGCGGTGGATTTTTGGCTGGACAGTGTTTTATTTATATTGAATGGTAACAGATTGTAATGGGAAGAAACCAAAGAGGCTTTTGCATTTTATTTTCCTTGATGCGTGGGGAAGGGGGAGTGAGGGGGAGGCGAATGTAATATATTTCACGGTATACCAAACGGTCAACAACAAAGATTTCTATTTTTCGGGAAAAAAAAACATTGAATAATCATTGAAACTACAATTTGGTTAAAATTAAAATTCTGTGGAATCATTTCATCTAGAAAACATGACAATGTACATATGAATTGCCCTGATTTGTAACGGTTAACCATTTTTCTTCAATAAAAGGCTTTACATATATAGGGATCTTTTTGTGGATTGTACGGTTGACCATCCACGTACATTGAAATAGTGTGTAGGTCAACGGTAAACCGTGGTGAGGTCAATGGTAAACCGTGGCATTATTTTGATCCAATGACAACTAGTAAAGTAGCGACAATATGCTCTAAGTTCAACTAATAAATTTTAACAAACTTCTAAGGCAAACAAGCAAGGCTTCCTCGCTATTTGGTCTCACGAATGTTCAGTGCAATTTTTACCAGCAACTATTTGACTATTTACCATCCCCCCCTTCCCATCCGAAAAATATTTCACCCCTAGCTGCAAGCTATATCGCCTCTCAATACCAACCACTAGCCTATATTTGCCACCCCCTCCCCCCAAAAAAATATTTCGCCTTTTGGATGATATATATCTTGACTTCTTCAGTTCCTTATCTGGCTATGCGGGCCGCAGAAAAAGTCATATATTAATCATGCATACTTGAGTTATTCTGTTCACTGTTCTGACATCGCACGATGCCCGAGGATACAAGTTTATTATTTTGGCATTCGACTCCTGACGACATGCCCACTTAGGGCCTGTATGGACAAACATCTCGGTCCCTGATGATGCCCTTGTGGATACCACTTGGGAGGATATCTCCTCGCGGGCTTCATGAAAATTAGGCCACGGTGCCCATGAGGCTACAACATGGGAGAACTTACCCATTGAAAATTTACCAAAGGCTCATTTGGGCCCCTTGGTCAAATTTTCATGGAGTCCATACCCATGTAAAGCCTATATTGCACACATATGTCGCATGTGAACCCATGTGGCCCATGTGGACCCATGTGGGTCCATGTAGGCATGTTATCAGGGACAAGGGTTTCTTTTCAATGTGAACCTTAAACTTTTATTCACAGACATACTTTGGTCAAAATAGACCAATTTTTTCACGAAATATCATACATTGAACTTAGCCGTGAAATACTCCCTATACCTTTGTACAGGCCTCCGACAATCCTCGACAAAAATGATGGGACAAAACAAGCAAAACAAGCAAGCGTGAGATCATCTTCCCCTTGTCTGCATCCCCGCTCCCCTGTTCAATGTTGCAGCCAACGAACGTGTTCTGAGACTTCAACACTGATACGGGGAGCGGGGTGTCCCATGTACTTTTGTCGAGGATTGTAGCTACTCCAGCCTATCAGAATCTCTCAACAATTTTTGCACAAAGGGTTCATAAATGTATTTGTTCTCAAAAAAATGTGTTATGCATAGAGAATCTTATTTATTGATTGGATGACATTACTTGTCAAAATTTATTACGTTATTTTAGCAATTTTGGGGTACTTATATATTGGCCATACATATAACAACGTGTTACGAGAAAGTATTTAACATTTGGACATACCACAGGAACATAAGCTTGGTCAAATTTTAAAAGACTTGGACAAAAATGATGAAAAAAAATGAATTATGAGTGGTGGGTTAGCAATTTCGAGTCAAAGGTCATCTAGGGCCTGTTTGAGTAATATTATGAATAAACTAAAAAATGCTTTCGTCTCTAAAGAGACAGAGTCTTGGATGTTTTTCATTATGATGTACTTTGATAGTTGCTTCGTTGAGCGTGTGCTGAAATTTGAGATCATTTTTCATCTAGTCATCATTTTGATGCACATTAAAATGGATTTTAAAATCTGTCATTCCCCAAATTACATTGTGCAGTATTGTTGGCACTTTGACAAAAAAACTGAGACCCTTGAAATTTTTGGCGGGACTCTGGAAAACAGTTGAGTATCCTTGGACTCCTGAGGAGTGTCTGTACACTGGAGTATGCCCACAGAACGGACTTTTATCACCTACTTTATGAGGTTATGGGGCTAGCAAAATTGTAAGAACTTCCAGTGTTTAATATAGAGCCAGATACATTTAACCAGACCCCCATTTGTTTTGTTTTTTTTTGTTTTCATTGCTTGTCCATCAGGTAAGTTGTTTTCTAAATCCCCTTACCAGCATGAATGTGTACTTGCCTTGGTCAATATGCCTAATAGCCTTTGAGTCCATGTGTGGAGAAGGTTCTTTCCAACCACTCTAGAATAAAGGCATGTTAGATAGACCCATACTGCTGAAGAGGTCTCAAGGTCACATTGAGTTTGGTGTCTAGTATGTGGGGCCCCACCCAGGGAGCATAACTCATTCAGGGTTACATCACTTAGTTTGACCCTTCAGATTTGGCAGTTTGGACTTAAGGTTAACAAGTTGGACTTACATGATTTCATTGTTGATAATTGTTTTCAGAGGATGCCTTCATAAACATTTATAACCTGGACCCCCAAAACAGGACCTCATTTGAGCTGCTGGAGGGTTATGAAGGTTTGTGCATCAGAATCCGCATTGAGGCCTTTCCAGCAGTCAGTGTGACCTGGTTTCATAACGACATGGAGTTCTTCCCGGACCATGATGATACCATCGTAGACTCTGGTGATGACTATGTCAGAAACTGTTCCGTCTGTTTTGGGTCCATCAAAGCTTCTATGAGAGGGAGGTACTCCATAACTGTCGTCAGCAAGCTATTAGAAGCTAACAAAACATTTGAGCTTGAAGTTTTAGGTAAAGCAACAGTTTTGATGTAATTTCTTTGAAATAAGTTATTGTATATGTGGCACTGGAAATTTTTACATCTTTAAAGCTATAACATGTATTTGTCAAAAGATTAGATACAAATATGGTGACTGGATAACTTTGTTTTCAAGACATGAGGTTCTCATAAGAGGACATTCACTAACATTTTTAGATTTGTCCTCGAAAAGTTTTTGTATGGTACAAAACAAAAGATACATACAACTCTAAAAAGTAAGTATCTACACAGGACATTGTGAAACCAGAATTTCAGTGATGCTGATTACCTTGTCTACAATTTATCGTTGCACTAACTGGTGTTCAACTTGCTTCCTTATAGCTAGGTTGTCTAAAATAGGCGTGATTTCAGGTCAGTAGTCAGACAAGGTGTTGAAGGGGTCGGTTAGCATCTGGGGAGGCAAAAATTTGTCAGGGGGTGGATATATTATGATTTGTTAAGGTAATAGTAACTTTTATTGTTCTTTAAAAGTTTTAGAGGGTGTCCCCTCAGCCCCAACCTCTCCCCCACTCCCAACCCCCAACCCCATCCTTTCTGACTGTGGGCCAGCCTGATTGGACATAGGAGAAGGTCTACAGTTTAATCATTGGTAATGTTGGTGTTATATTTTGCAATGCTGTCTGTCAAAATGAGAGTGGCGTGTTAAAGGGCCTAGCTGCTACATCAACCCAAACGTGTAGGAATCTCCTCATATCTCTGTCAACAATCTGTGAGTGCACTTCATGTAAATTACCATCTAGCACCATTCTGACCAGTCAGTGATTACTTGTGCGGATTAGGAGTTTACCCAATGCATAGCAGACAGGTCACACACAGTAGTGTGTGGATATCACCTTAAGCGATTTGAACAGACTTCTTTAGCCGTGTCTGAGATGTGCAGTACACATTTTTTTCTTGTGTCTATTGATTTATGTTTTGATTGATTGATGGATGTATGGATTCATTCATTCCTTCATTCATTCATTCATTCATTCATTCATTCATTCATTCATTCATTCATTCATTCATATTATATTTTTTGGGGGGAGGGGGCTAAAATTAATCCAAATAGGGATAATTGTACTGATAATAGTGCATGGTTTCGACTGGAAGATGGTTCATTTTAGTGCTATATTCTAGTTGTGAATAACTCATTGCTATTATTTTGCTTCTCAGTTCCACCTTCTATTGAGATTGAATTCTACGATGATAATTTTGAGATCCCCTATGAAGGTGCTTCTCCCCTCTACTATGCTCATGACATCTACACTATCAGTTGTGAAGCATCTGGGTACCCCGAACCCATGGTGCATTGGGAATACTCTGAATGCAAATCTGTGGGCACAGACAATGAAAAGTGTATAGCAGATGGGCGGAAAACACAGCGCTTCAGCATGAAGGGTGGGTTGGAGTACGTCAACTCTGATGGTGAAGCCAGCCTTGGTCATAGCGAATTAGAACTCGAAGCTCAGGTATCAGCCATCTTCAAGTGTGTTGCAACGTCTCCGCCCTTTGTCAACCAGTCTGCTGAGGCCTTTGTTCGATTTCTAGTTTTGAGTGAGTACATCTCTGATAAGACCAACTTTTCTGGCAGATACCTGTCATTTAACTTAGTGAGAACAAATATGCTTACTATTACAATTAACTTCTCAAGAAGATTTCAGCACAAGGTTTCCTTCTGGCTTTTGGACATGAAAAAATGAATGCCTTGTCTTCTTAATCCAAGGCTAGTTTGTCCTAGAAAATTCACAGAATTTTCTTTTACCTTTTTTGGCTTGGAAAGGTCTAGAATTTTTTAAAGGACTGTAAAAGTTTTTAAATACAGGTGCATTATGCATTTTTTTCCAAGGTTAAGTTTTTACCCTCTCAGTGGTAAATGCATATAGTCATGTGTGTAGAATCCTCGCTTGTTCTAATTTGGTCAAGAAAAGTCATGGAATCTTATTGGCCTAAAGGTTTAGAAACCATGCTTTTTGCTTACTTTTATGCAAAACACCTGTTCACATTTCACCTGCCTGGCTGTGTTGACAGTTAAGTTTCGTTTTTGTGGGTTTGTTTACCAGCAGTTTTAAATGGCTCACATATTTGCCTGACAAATGTCCTTGACAGAGTTTTCTTTTCAGAGGGAGACGGCAGGATATATTGCTCATAGAGGAGTGGCGATTGGTCCAACTTCTAAAGTAACTATTGTTAATTATTGTTATTTATTGAATATTTCAAAGATTTTCATTGGTTGTAATTAACTTTCTGTATCCCTTCCAGCTGAGAAGGAGGCATTTGCATTCATCATCCAGAGGGGTATCTATGTCAATCAGACAGTAAGAATGGACTGCATTGTAAACAGGTTTTCATTCAAGGAGGCCATGATAGGAACCATGGCCAATGATTCGGGAACCATCATTCCTCTGGATTCCAAGTTAGATAACAGAATAATTCAAATAACTACCTTACAAGATAATTCCAGGAAACGTACTGTCCGGATCCAAAGAGTGAAACTGGAAGATGCAGGGATATATTACTGCAAGGCTACGCCAGAGGTTACAGATGTTGTTCCCTACAAAATTAAGCAAGTTGAATTGGTAGTCCGAGGTATAGTATAACAGTTTATGAATTTCTTTGCTAATCAGAACCACTCAGAGCATAGCCTGGTTGGGGGGGGGGGAGGGGGAGGCTGGAAGGGGGAATTCATTGGAGAGTACTAATGAGCCATATACAACCAAGCACTGGGAATAGCCATACACAAGGAAGGGCTGATATAGCCCTAGGGCTTGGGGCAAAATGCTGTACACAGCAGATGTAGTTTGCTATAAAAAATAAAATCATTCACAGTCAGTCCACTAATTTTGAGAGAGACTCTAACACGATGTGAAGGTGAGGGTCAGTAGTAATCAGCAATAGTATTTACCTGTCTGGCAAATGTTTTTGCTTCTTCTCTGAAGTAGGTGAGGTTTCTATATTTTATTGTAAGTTTTGACCTGTTTTGTCTGGAGTCAGTCTCATTTTAACCTTTTATCCTCTGATTTTCTCATAGAAATAATGGCAGTAAAGGTTCATTGTGATAACAATGTCATCATCCACGATGTCACCTTGGGGAATCTGCAGCTTAATTGTACAATTACAGGGGACCCTCTACCCACGGCCAGATGGGACTTTCCTGAACAACCTTCCTTGAATACGAGGGGTGTAGACTCTTACATCAACTATACCACTTTTTCAACCACTGTGACAGTACCTGCCAGTTATCTGGTGATAGGTTCTTCAAAGGAAGTTATTTTACAAGGGACAAACTTTGGTAGCAGAGGAATTACCGTGCTTCAAATTAATGGAGTTGGTAAGTATTGGGGTGGGTAAGCAGCGTTATTGTGTTTGTGGGTGCTGGTGGGTGTTCTGATCTGTTCTTCTGGCTCTGGTCAGTCACATTAATGTTACTCATCAAGAAGAGACTGGGGTTGCACCCTTGCCCGTGGGAGAGGGATCTAGAGCAGGGAGCACAGGGCTGGGAACAGTTTGTACAAGTGAGCTTCTTTGGTCTCTTCACACTAGTTGACAAGAGAAGCCAAATCTGTGGTCTGTGATGGGCCCAAATGGCTTCCGGGTTCTAAATTACACTCAGCTATAAAACTAAAGGAGTATTTGTATTTTTAACCACTTTCTTTGCATTTATGGCTCTAACTACTGGACGTACCATATATTCTGGTGGTACTACTGTTAAAAATTAAGCAACTGCAATGTGCATGGCATGGTGTAATAATTCATGATTTAAAATGTACATTCCTGAGTTAGTTGAACAGAATCACAGTTTGCTGGCATGGATGTACAAGTACAGTTCTTTTAATGTGTACCAGTGTTAAAAATTTGATTGCAGTTTACTGCCAAATTCATGCCAAAAAGGTTGTAAGTCTATTAAATTGTTTTCCACATGTCTTCACTCTTCAGTTTGTAGCCTCAACTAACATATCTGCTTATCTTCACGAGAATTGATAAGAAAATTATTGGTCACATTGTATTTGGTCTTTCTTAAATCTTCAGCCAGTCCAACGTTTGAATTACCATCTGAAAGCTATGAGAGTGAAGAAGGTAAAAACTTTACATTAAAATGCAGCTCTGACGGTTTTCCAGTACCCACCATCGAATGGAGAAATGAGGTTAATCGCATTGACCCATTGAGGACAACAGTTATAGATGGAACTTTTACGCTGATTGATGCTAAAGTTGCTGATTCAGGGATATATATCTGCACAGCATGGAATGAATATGGCAAGGATGAATTGAGATTCAATGTGACTATAAGTAAGTATTTTGGTTAAAGGGAATAATGCACTTATCAATTGAATGACACACCCCACTACCCCCCCCCCCCAGCATTGTCAGTCAAATGTGGGTCATTGACCAATGACAGTGTGACTCACATGTCCATCATTGAACCACTATTTTCAGCCACCAGCATGACTGAGGGGTGAGTCACATTTACCTCAATTGTCAGTCACTGTTGTGACCAAGGGGTGGATCATTGTGAGTCAATTGTTACACTTTGTACAGGGATACCAATTGCCATTCTCAATTTTTCAGTCAGTATATGGTGGCCCACATGTCAGTCAAAACTTGCAAATTGTGCATCAATTTTGTGACTGAGAGGTACGTCATTGAACTAGTTCAGTCAGCACTGTTGTAGACAATGACTGACCATGTCCAGGGGTAGTGGGGTGCGTCATTCAGTTGATAAGTGCATAAGCAGTTCCCCCCAATTTGAACTCACATGTACCCTGGTATCTTAATTCATGTGATCATGTGACAGTTTATTTGTTGCTGAATTGTTAAAGAGCAAATTATCTTATCCCATACAGTTAAACTTCTTCCAAATAAAGTTAACTCCAGCCCCATCTCCAATTTACATTCTACGAACAAAAGATTGCCGTCCACTCCAAAAAGAGTGTGCCCAGTGACCACTCCTTATAAGAATGAATTTTGCCCAAAGCAGAGTGACAGTGCACGCAAAGAGAGTGATACTTCACACACATGGAATGAAATATCTCTCTATTTGGAGTGAATTTTTACTCTACTCCGGGTGAAATTCACTCTTACTAGGAGTGGTCACTGAGCACACTCTTTTTGGAGTGAATTTCACTCTTTTGTTTTTAGAGTGTAAGAAAAGCATGTCTGTTGCACCTTCCAAAAAGAGCTACAGTAGCCCTTACAGACTGAGCTTAAATTACTCAAGGCCATATTCTGTTGACTACCCTAGTCTACTATGGGTGATTGTAATGCTAGTGTAATCTGACCTGTCAATGCAATTGGCTACTGTACCTCATTTCACTGATTGGCATAAGTCATCATGAACCAATCAGAGTGAAGCTTTTGTCTGAATTTATATCAATCAAGTGCAGTCACCAGTTTGAGTGAGTAATCGTTGTGCAGCGACATTTCTAAATTGCTCAGTTCCTTTGATTACTTTTTTGCCAGTCGTATTCTTACCAGATTGATGGATTGCCACATTGTTGATGCTAGTGTGAACAGCCTTTTACTTTGTTAAGAGAAGGGAATTTTTGCCCTTACTGTTGCTGTTACAGTATAATGCACCTTAAAGAGAGTATATCTGGATATTATATGTGCAAATTAACAGCAAAAGACAAGCAAGTCTGAAAGGTCAAATTAGAGTCAAACTTTTGCCAAAGTCCTCGACTTGTAACCACATGTTTGTTTAATTGTCTTGTCTTATCACATGTGTGAGCTTAAAAAGTTTACTTTTGCTTTACATTAAACTCTGATAATGAAATAGCAATGCTTTTCCATGGATAAGAAGGATTTAGAGGCAGGGAAAGAGGGTTGACAGGTTATGGGAATATTTGTCCCTCCCGATCCTTCCCATTGTGTAGATCTTACATGTCGTCTTTCTATCTCTCCTCAGGTCCAGTTGATGAGAAAACAAATACTTTCTCTCCTTATTTTGTCATCTTCATCTGTTTGTCCACTGCAATATGTTTTCTGATTGCCTTGATTTATTTTTCTCAGGTAAGAATCATTAATCTCATCATGCAAGGTCTTTTTACCAAAGACTGTGTTTTTAATTTTTTAAACTGTTGTTTCTTTTCTTAATTTGTATGCTTGTAAACTGTGTTACTCAGCTTTTCAGAATATAAACACTCTCATAAACTTCATTTAATGGATGTCATTCACAAGTGGCCACCAGTGGTGAAGTGTTCTTGTATTGTATCATTTTACCACTCTCCTCCATGGTAACCTATTCTCTTATTTTTTACCCTCAAAATATTCCTTCCCCACCATCTGGTTTCTCTCACATCAGCTGTAAATAAATTCCCATAGTTTGCCTTTCATGTAAGTTCCCATACACTTGTATATAACGTGGAATTCCCCTGCTTAAATTCATTATTATCCAAAAAAGGGTTTGTTAGGAAGAAAATAACCAACACATGAGATTTGTTTTTTTGTTCTTGTTTTCTTCTGAGTGGCTGATCCATTTTTACCTGAGAACACTCCCCCCCCCCAAAAAAAAATAAAAAGCACAAGCTCTTCCCAAATTTGTTGGATAAAATAAGCTTTTGCCTGAAGTCTAACAGGGTAGCAGCCCTCCTGATTGGTATACCTACTACTGGAGGTTACAATAATGAAATGTTTTAGACAGTAATATTTAATAAGTAGTTGAAAATATTCAAAATACTTAAATCCCTCGTAAGTATCAGAATTTGATTGTAAGATCTCCTAGTGCCTGTTCTTTAGCCATGTTTTTTGACTAATCTACACTAGTGATGATGTGACTTATCCATGCTAGTGATGATGTGACTAATCCATACTAGTGATGATGTGATGTATCCATGCTAGTGATGATGTGATTTATCCATACTAGTGATGATGTGACTTATCCGTGCTAGAGATGATGTGACTTATCTATGCTAAGTGATGATGTGACTTATCCATGCTAGTGATGATGTGATGTATCCATGCTAGTGATGATGTGACTTATCCATGCTAATTGATGATGTGGCTTATCCATACTATTGATGATGTGACGTATCCATGCTAGTGATGATGTGACATATCCATGCTAGTGATGATGTGACGTATCCATGCTAGTGATGATGTGATGTATCCATGCTAGTGATGATGTGACGTATCCATGCTAGTGATGATGTGACTGATCCATGCTAGTGATGATGATGCTAGTGATGATGTGACTGATCCATGCTAGTGATGATGTGAATTATGCTAGTGATGATGCAACTTACCCTTGCTAGTGATGATGTGGCCTTTTCATAAAAAAGAAATACTGACACAAAGATAGTGCACTGAAGAGAGTTTTATTGGCATCAATAGTCTAGCCTTCATCAATATTTCTACAAAATGAGTATCCATTAGTATTTAAGTGATCTGCCAGCATTCTTTTCATAAGATATTGTCATCTGCTAGAAACATTGTTCAAGGTCACTCATTCCTCATAACACTGGCAAATTTATGCATTGCTAAAATTTATTTTTAAGGAAATTTATCACCATGGGTAATTGGGATATATAGTAAGCAGGGATGTATCTACAGTGGGCGGCGCTGGGCGGCCACACCCAACACTCGGAATTCCCGCCCAGCACTCCAGGCAAATACACGTCTGCCCACCCACCACAAATCTGCCTACCAAGACTAGCCCCAGATTTACTCTCTACAGTAAAATGAGGGAAAACTAAAAAAAACTAACGGCTGAAAAAATGTGGTAGATACCATGGGGTGGGGATGAAATGCTTTCCCCAGGCCAGACAATTACCCTGCACTCAAATTTGGCTAGCTACATCCCTGATAGTAAACCAAGGAAGATTTAAGATACAATTCAATCACTTTTGTATAATGAATGGCAATGAAAAGTTTAAACAAGGTACTGTGTGTATATGTATGGTAATGAGGCCAATTTCACTTGGTATTGTGTTCAAAGTTGAATGAATAGCAGGATTACCATGTGAGTGTGGGGGAGGAATGTGAGAATCAGTGGTTGGTACTAACCTAGCTTCAAAGGGTCTTGAGGGCTTGTTCTTCCATCCTAGCTACCCCTGGTACAAAACTGGTACTGGTACCTCAAGTCTGTCACAGCATGCAGAGCCTAGCCATGTTGAACTACGATGGTGACCAATAAGTGCATGCATCCAAATTGCAAGGGTGTCCTCAGACAGTCCAGTCACTCTATCATTGTGTGCCATTGTGTCCTCAAATGTCATATTGTCCTCCTTGATAATTCTTTTATATAAACAGAAAGTGGCATTGAGTTGGTCCACTGTCTGAGCCATTTTCATCTTTGGCTACTTTCTGATACGTTTGTTGCTGTTACTAAGTTGCACACCTGTTTCTCTGAAGGTCCTTTGTGGTCATACCACACTTGCTTTAAAATATCAGTTGAACCAGCAATTTTCCTTTCATTTCCCATACAAATATATTGAGTGATACTTCACAACATAAACTGCTGCATAAATCTATAGGTGCATGGAAGGGGGATGTAAGGGGGAACTGTGTTCCTCCCCATCTCACATTAGGGGTGGTGCCAGGATTTGCCTGAGGGGGGAGCCAAGCTCTCTGACGTGGGGGCCAGCAATGTGAAGCCCCGAAAAGGAGATGAGTTGCCAGAAGGATAAGGAAGGTAAAATTTTGGGAGATTACATATTTTATCATGCGGATTAAGGCTCCCTGAAGAAATTGGGAAGTTCCTGCTGGGGGATCAGCCTTCCTCTATTGGGGCCATGGGTCCTGCCCCAGCTCCACCCCTGCCTCATATTTTTAGACAATCTGAAATTGGTGCAGAAATATCCTTTACAAATGCCAAAGAGAATCAGGCAAAAAATGGTGTGTCCCCATGTCTCCTCCCTCCTCCCCCCAAAAGAGGTCCCATATGCCTGTTCACATTATCTGTAAACCACAGAATTGTGCATAAATTTCACAGTCAGTAACAAATTTCAGTAACAAAAAATGGATAAAACCAACCATAGCTGATTTATCAGGGATTTTCTACAAGACAGAAGGTCCACTAGACTGGAAGGGAATAAGTGCTCTTCATGAGATCACAATTGAACTAATGTAAGACTGAAGGTCCAAGAGACTGAATGGGAATTAGGATATGCGAGATCGACAGAAAATTTGGGTCTGTGAGACTGAAGTGAAAAAAAGACAGAAAGCAGTACAATGGATCAAATTCAACTTCACAAGAAGTGGACTTCATTGTGGCCTAAAAAAGTCATTGGACCAAATCAAACTGTAGCTTACAAAATTTTATTTTATTCATTTTTGCCCGGGCTAGAAGCTGGGTGGCTTGTATTTGAGGTTTAAACCACAAAATAGGAAAACAACTACCTCTGTATGTAACAGGCTCATTTATATGTTTCTAGTGAAGCAATTCTCAAAATCCTTTGGTCTTGTGGGACTTTGGTCTCACAGCCATTCAGCTCATGGACCATCGATCCTGTTCACCTTCAGTCTCGTGCACCTTCAGTCCCATGGACCTTCAGTCCCATGGACCTTCAGTCCCATGGACCTTCAGTCCCATGGACCTTCAGTCCCATGGACCTTCAGTCCCATGGACCTTCAGTCCCATGGACCTTCAGTCCCATGGACCTTCAGTCCCATGGACCTTCAGTCCCATGGACCTTCAGTCCCATGGACCTTCAGTCTTGCGGGCTGTAACTGTGATCGACTTATTTGAACGTATGTATTAGATTCCCTCAAAAAAGGATGCCTTCATGCAGACAAGATTAACTTCTTGTTGGTGTATTTTCTAAAGTTTCACAGTTCTCTTAAGTTATTTGTCTGTGATTTCCTTTGCTAATTCCTACTGTAGCACAGCACTGATCTTCTGTAAACAGATAGTTCAATGCCAGTTCAGATCATGTATGGTGAAGTCAGAGAGATGACGCCCTACTCCACTGGAAATCATTCTGTCTGTGTTGGGGCAGCCAGGAGTCATACGATTTTATTTTCACATTCTAGACCTGGAAAAGTCACAGAATTTTGTAAAAACTTTGTTACTCCTTTTAAATGCATATTTTCATCAGAAGTTCTGACTTGTTCATGCTATAATGAACCAGATTGTGGGCTTTTTAAAACTTGAACATGGCATTTTATAGGCTGCAGTGCAAGTTGCAGGATAACTGTGCTGTGGTACGGTACGCAGTCTTACTAGATTCACAGTTTAGAATGTATAGTGAACAAGAGGTTGTTGGTGCAATAGGATGTGGAGCAATGGTGGGAAACTAACTTTCCATCGATCACTCTTGACTAAAACAAGTCAGAGCATCTCATACCCCTCTATGTCCATCTGTTTTTTTATCATTGCAGAAAAAAAATTCCAAAGATCGTCAGTTGCAGATGACGCTGAATGAATTAAACAGGGGAGGCATGTATCCAATTGCAGTCCAAGGAATGCTGGCAGAAGAGATTTATGAACGATTACCATATGATCCCCGATGGGAGTTCACGCGAGAACGTTTGATTCTTGGTAAGCATATATGTAGGCCTACATGTCATGTATCTCTCCATTACAGGGTAGGGGATAGGGGAGGGGGAAAGGGAACAGTGTCTCCCACCTTAACTGCCAAATTACCTTCTCTTCACTCCAAAATGACCCCCACTCTTCCCCCTTCCCTTCCACTCAGTTAATCGTACAAACATTAACAAGAAGAGTGCTAACACAATGTGAAGAAAATCACTTGTGTGATGTTTAACAAAACAGTATCAGTGTTTAGAAATTATGTCACTAGCATCATTTAGAGTTCCTGTATCAATCGTCCCTGTGAGGGGGCTGTAATGGGGAGTTTGGTGAAGGAAAGGGGCTTGTTATAATTACCATAGTGCATGTACTATACAAGGACCTGAGTTAGCTTGCCCAGCCATACCACATAAGGAAATATTTAAGGAGAAGGGTTTGCTAAGTCTTACTTTGTTAGTTGAAAAGTGGAAAGAACACTTTTGTATTCGTGACGGAAAGCAACATATTTGGAATACCCCATACTTTACATTAATT
Organism: Holothuria leucospilota; assembly: GCA_029531755.1. Taxonomy (NCBI): domain Eukaryota; kingdom Metazoa; phylum Echinodermata; class Holothuroidea; order Aspidochirotida; family Holothuriidae; genus Holothuria; species Holothuria leucospilota. The sequence continues at coordinate 35,690,904 of CM055978.1, forward strand.
GTTGCAGAGCTGTGAGCTGATTACATGCATGCAGCTTAGTACAGGAGAGATTACCATATGAAAGGTGTTAAAAGGGTTTCTGATTTAAAATCCCTTAAACTGAATTTTTCTTTGCTCTCAGAAATCATTCTTCTGCAAAGCATTTTCCAGATCGTGATGTGTTTTTCTGGAAAGAATTAGTCTGACACGATCTTGCCACCCATATTTTTGGACTTGTTTTACCTTGTAAGGCCTAATGCCAAAGGTTTTAAAAGTTGTTAAAAGTAAAAAAAACAGCTTACTGTTCAGAAAACCCTAGGGTCCTTTTAAAGGAATTACGATATTTCAACCAGATTAGAATGTGATGTTTTTATCTCAACTGAATGAGGAGAGACTGTCACCAACAATGGCCTCATTAGGTAAAGTACCCACTGAGGGCTTGATGGGGTTTCAAAAGGATTTCAAGTTGATTAACACTAACTAGAAGGCAGTAAACATATATTTGACATGTTTTCTGACATTTTTATTTTGTGTTTGAAGAGGAGGCTTTGGCAGTGTGACTGCTCTAGGGTCCAGTGTCCCTATGTTCTGATACCCTAAGGATTAAGGTTGGGGTTCAGTATAGGAAGGGTTGGGGATAAGGTTAAAACCAGGTGCCATTTCCCATCAATATTTCTGTGAGATGAGAACAAAAAATTGGGATTTGTCACTCAAAGCCACATTTCTGCATATGCGCTATCAGGAAATTGAGGTGTCAGAGGATGGGGAACAGGCTAATAATCAGTATTCACTATCATTATCAGCAGATATGCATTTCTAATTCTATACTGGTATTGGCAAAATCTGTCTAAAATGCTGATACTATACAACTGATATTTTTTCACTTGAACAACACTTACTTTGTTCACTTCTTTTTATTTTACTCCCATTAATTTACCTCTTATCACTTCCAGCATCTTTGCATTTCATCTAAACCACAAATCAACTGCATATACATATGTCCTCCAGAGTACAGATAATTAGGCCCTTTTTGCCCATCAAATTGAGCTGCTACTGTATAGTGGGAAATTTTCACGGGGGTTAAATTTTTGCGCTTTTCACGACCAAGTATCTTATCGCGAATTTAAGACCGGCGAAAGTACTTTCGATAGTTTGTACAAGACTATGTTGGTTGCCTGCAACAGCGAATTCTTCACTCCTCAAATATGTGAACAAGGTACAGATTTGCCAAAAATTAGCCTCGTGGAAATTTCCCGCTATACCGTACTTTAACACTGGATCCCTGTAGTATGTAGTCACGCTTCTCAAGTGCAGTTCGCCATATTACACAAATCAGCACTATGCCATGCATGTTGTAAACTACCATTGTACTGTACTGTACTACTGCATAGCATTAAGAGAATTTGCTATGCCAGTTATCTTTCAACACCAGCACTGTGTGCAACTTGTATGTGTGTTGTTTGTAACATTGGTAAGACATGAATAATTTTATCAGAATATATTACATTTAGGCCGTAGGTGATATAAGAATAGGTGAGATGGATAGGTGTCTTGATCTTACACTTTTGGTCATTTCAAGTTGTATAAAACAACAACTTCAGCCTTCTATTTGTCTGAAGTGTTTAGATAGTATTCATGGGGGTATGTAGTGTACCATAGCCTAACCTGTGGTTTTGTGCACAGTTAAGCTCATTTCTAAAATATCGGTATCAGATTGTTATCAGCTGATATATTGTGAGTGGAAATTTCAGTATCTGTCATATCGGTGACTGGTGATGTCAGTACAACACTAATTGTGATGCCCTAACTTAGAGGTGTAACTGAAGGTTAAAGGGTAGTTACCAGTCTTTGATTGAGTAAAGTTACAACAAATCATAAAGGTGTTACAAGCTGCTTGTTTCACTTTATTACAGACTTAAGGAGGGAGGTCTGGGTATGAAGAGATCAGTAAGTTTAAAGACAGATACTCATCACCCCAAGTAATACTTGTATGTGGGGGTGAGCAAAAATCTCAATTGGTGACTGCTCTTTGATTGACATTAGAGTTAAAAACTTCAGAAGATGCAGAGCAGCTCATATTACACAGCATGCACAGAGTGTTCTGATTTCATTAGGGCCTTGTGTGCTAACCAGGATATTACCTTAACTCTTATCATGCGGGAGGCAAGATATCTTTCCTGAGGGTGCTTTCCAAATGAAACATTTAATACACTATATGTAAGACAAAAGAATGCCTTTCATTCGCCTTTGTGGCCTCAACTCTAGGAAATGGTGGCGCTAGACTAGAATAGGTATTTTCTAGCTGGTAAGGAGAAAGTTCTGTAGACCTGTGCACCTGCAGAGCTTAAATGCTTCAAAAATGAAGCCGGCCCTCAAAAAGACTCGGCATGATAAGAGTTAAGCAATAAACTAGGTTTGTGTGTGCGGCATAAGGAGAGGCTAAAGACAGTTGTGGGTTGGGCTAGAAGTAACCTTGTTGGGAGAATTGCAACTGTCTGAAATGATGAGTATCTGTCTTTAAATACTTTGGTACCAAAAACAGCAACCCAGGCTATCACCTTCAAAGTATGGTCACTAGTGAGTGACTTCACATGTGTGGCAACCAGATGGAGTAATTGACATATTTAGTGGCCACATTGCCTTTTTTTGATTCCTTGTCCCAGGCACAAAAATTCTGTGTAATGATGATATGGTGTGTGTTTATGTAACACTTTGCGGTTAGGTGTTTCAAATTCCCATATTCCTGCATAAAACAACTAGAATATCAAAAAAGCCTGCCTAGATTTAAATCTCCCATCCCCCCCACCCCGCCCAAGTTAAAGTGGAGGGGGTTCCTTCTTTTTGTAAAATCATGGGGCATTACACTGGTGCCATTTAAGTTAAAAAGCACCTGATGTAGGAATTGAAACTGACCCAAACTGACCCAACTTACAAAACCACAACTTGAGGCCTGCTAGACTCAGGAGATTAGGTGACTTGGAATGACTGGACCAAAGTACATTTGAACTCGAGGTGACTGGTGCCTTCATGAATAACTGAAATGACTTGATTTAAGCAGAGGAAAGACTGGACATGACTCAACTTGAATTGTTAAAAACCTGATTTGAATTGTTAAAGACTCGACTGGAGACTCAACACCCTGTGACAGAAGGTGACTTGAGCCTCGAGCCATCAAGTGACTTGATAATAACACGGGAGGGGGGAGGGAGGAAGAGGAACTGTACCCCTTGCTAATGTGCCTATGACTTTCAGTGGATTTACTGTAGGCCCACATTTTCCCTAGTAAGGTTTAGAAAACTAGTGACCAAGGTCCTGTTAGCCTAAGTTTGGCCAGGTGAGTTAACCTTCAAATAAAACATTTTCAGTCTCCAGAATGGGATATTAGATCACAATTGCCACCTTACCAATATTTACTATCCAGGACTGGTTCTTTGCTCTTCCATTCCCATTATTTGCAGAGGTACATGTAATTGTTCATGGAGTGAGTGGGGTGTAACAGAAATGGGAAGGAGGGTTGCAGTGGGTATCATAAGTAATTAAAGTACCACTTTAACTGCCCTTCCCATCTGAACCCTTCCCCACCACTCTTTTCCGGAACCACTTTCTCAATAACGGTGACACAAGATCCTACAAAGTTACGAAAAGTTTAAATTAAATTTGAAAGACAGGATGGAACTTAAATGTCAAGTACAGCAACATGGTGGAAGATTACCATAGTTGGGGAGGGGAGACTGGTAAGAGCTTAAAATTTGATCAGTGATTTTATAGTAAAAGGGGTGATGGCATAATTCAGATTTGAGCAAGTTTGCACTTTTGAGGTTTTGATTGTGTAACCTCTGAAATCTGTGTTTAAAACCATATTTCTTTCTCTTTTTTGTATTCCAGGGCCAGTCATTGGAAGAGGTGCCTTTGGTATGGTAATTAAAGCCAAAGCTGTGGGGATTGAAAGCCCTAATCGTTCCAGCATTGTTGCTGTGAAAACACTTAAAGGTAAACCATGTCTCCAGTTAAGTAGGTGGCGGTGCAAGGACTAGACATAGGGGAGGGGACTGGAGTTAGGGGAGAGCAAGCAGGGAGGGAAGTTAACTGGTGGTGGGAATGGGGATGGAGGCAGAGGCAATGATTTTTGAAAATGAGGGAGAGTGGAAGAAACCATGATTAGACAATAATTTGTTGTAATACCACTTGTGGGCAGCAGAGAGGGGGGAATAAGGGGGGGGGCATTGCTTCAGCAGAATAATGTAAGTTGATAGCATTAGTGTATGATTGAATGTAACTTGATATCAAGTAGGAGGGTAAACATCGCTAACAGTATACTAGAGAAATAGAATATTTGAGCCTTTTGTGGTCATAAAACCGATATTACGAGTAACATGTTACAGTGCTAAAATTTTAATTCTCAGTATTGTACTTGTACTTGAAAAATGAGCATATTTTAGGCTATTGCACACTGCTTCTTAGCTGTGGGTGAGGTCAAATGTTGGGATTTATTGTCAACATACTACAATAAGGCAACATTTTTATAATGTGCAGGATAAGAAATATCAGTTAGGTAGTATTAGCATATAGTTAAATATTGTCTACTGATACAGGAGGAAAATGGAGAATATCAGCCAATTTATGATTTTGAATAGTGACAGTCAGTCCAATACAGTAATACATAAAACAAGCTCATTTGAAATAAAGGGATATGAGTAAGGAGGCTAAGGAAAAGGGAAAGCTGAAAGAGCAAGAAAATTTGATGAGATTTCAAAGAATATCATTATAAAATACTCTGATCTGTGACCAAACCCTCTGTTCAATAGCAAATGCTATTATCTTGACATATTTTCATTGCAACATTTAAAATATCACAGATGAAGCTTCAGAAACAGAGAAGAAGGCTCTCTGGGCAGAACTTAAACTTCTGGCTCATGTTGGTCGACATCTAAATGTAGTCAACTTCCTAGGAGCCTGCACAACTGGTTGTAAGTATTCTGAGTGTTTCTAAGCTATCTGACAAGTACCACAAACAAATCTTGAATTACATGACAGTTAAAATGACTAAGCAGTCGCTATAAATTTTACCTAAATTTTAAAAATCCCCCTTTTTTTTCTTAAGTGTATCTTATGATTTTTCACAATGTGAATGTTACAGATTAAGGCAACTCAAGGAGATATTCTGCATGAATTAAACAATTCAGTAACAAAAATATTGCCCAATGGTGAAAAAAGGACATGGGTAAATTTGTGTGGCTATATACTCATCCAGACTGGGTACTTGCATTTTTCTCCTTAAAAAGGGAATACAGAATAGAGGACTGCCGTACTTAAGACATTGTTTGTAAGATAGCATGTGTCCCCCCTCAGTATCTCACCCACCACCATGGCGTTTCCAATAGACCCTTTTCCAAATAGCAATTACAAAGGATTGTGGGATAGAATTTTTGTTCACATCCTTTTTGGCCACAGTAAAATGCCATTAACATTAACAACGCATACCAAAAACTCTATCCCACAATCCTTTGCAATTGCTATTTGGAAAAAGGTCTATGATCAGTTCACCAAACGGGTGGGTTAGCTGTCCTTATTGTGATAGGAAAAGTGAAATTTTGGTCCCTATTTCAAGGATGACAGTATTTTAGTTTACTGACTCCTTATGCGGGGGCCTCACTTTTAACTAAAAGAATTTGTCTTCATGTGTGTGTCTGGGAGGTGAGAAGGGGAAGGGAGGGGGGCATCTAGGCCTTATTCCCTCCCTACAAGCTATACCACTGCACTGGGGTGTAGGAAATGATGGGATACTTGAAGTAAATGTTAAATCAAGGTTAATATATTTTTTTGCTACATGACATACACGATCCCCCTGATTGCAAGCACTCATCTGAGGCACTGAGTGGTTTTAGAGCTTGTTTTTATTCCAAAGAACAGATTGTCTGACAACATAAGAATGGATTAATTGATAGGCCTGCCTTGCATGCCTTCTTCCCATGGAGCTGCCACAGATCTTGAACAGACAAAATTTTTCCAGCAAACTTTTAATAACTGGCTTGCAAAACAAATAACTTGTCAATTTTGAATTATAAAATTTTATCCAAGATGCAGAAATAAGAGCAACAAATTTTTCACAGAATAATCACACAGTTTTAGAAAACAAATGGCCTAAAAATAATGATAATAGTTCTCAGAAGCTGATGGGAGGCTTGTGAGTATAAATTCACTACAGTCCCTTGTTCAAACTGTTACACTGATAATGACTGTAATTTTTTCCTTCCATAATTGTGAGTGCTACATTATGCTGATGAATGCAAATTATGTAAAATATCCCAGACATGTTCACAACAAAGTTTCTAGAAAAGCAAGTTGTCATTGTTAATTAAATACCTTTAATGCTGTTTCCTTGTGTGATAAGAGTGGTTGGCAATGCCGTGCAGCTTTGAATCTCATAAGCCCTTGGGTTTCCATCTCATTTGAGATACACATGTGTATTTTTCCTAGCAATCTAGCTTTCCACTCATTGGCTTACAGTTAAAATCAGTTGGCGAGAGGATAAAATCAGTTGAACATCTGTCTGAAGTGCTTTCCTGCCAATCAGTTAGTATGTGAGCTGACTTTTTGTTTCTGATTGCTTTGCAGATTAAATGGTTTTAGTATAAATGCCTTTAAAAATTTCTCCTTTCAGCTCCCCTCTTGCTAATTGTCGAATTTTGCACTTATGGAAACTTGTCAGATTACCTCCGAAAAAGACGAAGAATGTTCTACGGATCACGGGACAACACAGGGTCAGACTCCAGTCAGATGTCCACATCAACATCATTTCCAAATTTAAGTAATGAGTCAACCCTACAGCCAGTCAGGGAGTGTCATACTGAGAGTAATGGGAACTGTAATCAAACCTCAACAGGGGGAACTTGTGACAGTGCAATAGGCAATTCTCCAAATGATTCGCCGTTTTTTGTCAAGCCAAAAGGTGCTCAAAATCGTATTGGCTCCTCAGTGAATCCTCATTCCATTGGGATCAAATCTCGCAGTAGCATTGATCTTTCAAACACAGGATCCCTGCATAGGAACAAGAAAACAGAGAAGTCGTCATCGTCCAATGACAGCGGTCAGGGACAAAAAGAGTCAAAAAGGTCTGGCCTCAGTACAGCTTCCAGCATGGGTTCCTTAAATCGCAATGCCATCAATCAAATCAGATATGCCATCTCACCTGCTCACCATGCACCCTTACACTTTGAAGATTCTGGACAAAGTGCCTTTGAGTTACCTTTGAGAGAAGAGGACCTCATTTGCTATGCATTTCAGACAGCCCGAGGGATGGACTTTCTTTCATCCAAACAGGTTGGTGCTTTCACCCTAAAGGATTTATAAGAAAAAAGCTGATATCCTTATAATAGGCAGGCAGACTTCATAGACACTTAAAGTTAAAAGTGATTTACCATAAGAGGAAGGAAACACAAGTAAAAAAGGAGTTTTTGTGGCATTTTCACCCCATTGGCAATTACTTTACTCCCTTTTTGAGAGTGTTTAGAGATAATTTTTTCCATATTTGCAAAAAATACATACTTAGAAATAGTGTTGACATTTCCCACAAACCTTTGACTTCAGTATACTCAGAGATTCAGTGATCATGATTTCATTTGCAATGAAGCAGGATGTAATTCAAAGAGATAAAAAAGTTTAGATATTTGCAAGATTTACGATTGAAGAGTGCAGTTCTAAATTTCATTTCACAATGAGCAACTTTGTTTTATATTTGGTTGTCAAGATGTCACAGTTCTTACATCTCACAAGGAGGATGCCATTTTTCAAAATTATGACTTGTAATTAAGTGTTCATTTTACCAGCTGTGTTTATTCTTAATAATCTTTGTACTTTGATGGTACAGCTTATCATGAGAAAATTATTTCATAATGCATATGCTGAGGACAGAACTGTTTGCAATCTGATTCTCCCCAAGGATGTGGTTTGGCTTGGTGGAGAAAAATTGTGAAACACAATACAAAGAAAGAAAAAGGATTTGAGATAATAAAGTGAGTGTCAAGAAAAGACATAGTTTGACACAGACTTGTTGTAAGTTCTCTACCATGGTCAATATTCAAGTGCAGATATCTCAAAAGCTGAGGAAGATAAGTATTATAAACTGTTAATGATGTGATATCTGAACAAGCCTTTGTTGTTGCTCTATTATAATGGTGATATGTTCTTTAAGGGAAAGTGCAGTCACTGCAAAGTGAATTAGTATACCTGGGTATCCTAATCCATGAATGGCTCTTTTAAATCAACAATTTTGTTACTGAATTTTTAAATTAATGCAAAATAGCCTTATTGTTTACCTTGAGAATGTCACATTTATGGTCTGAAACATTATGAAAGATATTTGCAATAGACAGAAGACCAGATCAGTGGTTCTTAACCTTTTCGTCCCATTCCCACCTTTCCAATCAGCCACCCTATGTATTCACCCCTCCTAAAATATATCAAAAGTGGTTTTCTCCATAGTTCGCATTCACAGCAAAGAGAATGCCTGTGGACAATGACCTTTAGGACCGCTTTATGGTCATAACCAGGTAATAACTTGATGACACTGAAAGAGCATGCCCAATATCCCTGGAAAACAGACTCTAACCTGTTTTCCTAAAGTACCCTAACTTTAAGTTGGAGACAGTATTCCAGTGAATAGTGCTTTATGTTTCCATAAGTGGTCCTAAATGAGTTTTAGTTAATCATCTCCCAAATATGTGAGTATACTAAAATGGGTCTGGTACGGTTATCGTACTATGGTTTAGTACTTCCATTCACCACAGTGTCAGATCGTCCGATTCGGGAATAATCTTACAGAACTGGAATTATTAAAAAATATACCGGACAGGATCGGGGATTAATAATTACCCACCTGAGATACCAAAATTACCCCCCAGGGGGTAAATACCCACCGGTTAAGAACCACTGATTTAGATGATCTGTCAAAGTAAGTCTGGGGTGACTACTTATTCCCTTTAAGGGTATGTGAGCATGTAGCAGAAAAGCTGTTTTACTCAAAAAAGATGCAATAAGACACACTGATGAAAAAATCTGCTGGAATTTTGGAATATCTTTTCACTGTCATCAAGATATACTGCTTCAGAGTTAGACTATTTCTAAGATATTCATTAGCTAAGCAAAATGTATCATTGGAGTATTACACAGTTTTTGTATTTCTTTTGTTAATCCTATATTAATTATCTGTTCATTACCGGCTAGTTCCTAGTTTGATGGGTTATCTCAAAGTTTCTCAAGTAGTCAACAGCTGCTTCTAAAATACCCCCCCCCAAAACCACCCCACCCCCCATGGCATGCCAGTGTAACACTGTCCTTGGAATGAAGGTTAAAGAAACAAAAATGGTATAACACATACCTTATGAGTCCCTCCTTCTACAGTCATGAAGTTGCATAAAGTTCATGCTTATTCATAATGCCAGTGCAAAGACATTGTTTTGTAAATTGGTAAATGATAGATTTTGATGGGAATAGTAGCTTTTTTAATATTTTTCAATATGCCTATTTTTTTTTTTTTTTTCTTAGGCTGGTATGACATTTACATGTCCACAAACCTTTAAAAGATGGAATGCGTAATTAGATGTAAACCAGTTAATCTTTGGTCAAAACAGTATTGGTATCTTCTTTGCCTCTCATTACTGGCTATTTGCACATGTAAATCCAACATAGGGTATGTCATGTCATTTTCACATTTATTGTGAAAGAAATTAATCATGGAAGTAATATTGCAAGCAAAGGAATTGCACGTACATTTTATTCTTTTATAATTAGGAATATAAAAGCTAGGCAAAATATGTCCCTTAGTCCCATGCCATGGAAGCCATGCAGTAGCATAATGCAGAAATTATTTTAAAGGAAAATGGTTTTTTGTACAATCTTATTCACAAAGACCTTGGTGCCTTTATGGCAACATACAAAAGAAGCCAAAATGCAGCTGCCTCAGCCAAGCTGCAGCCAAGTTTGTTTCTATATATTACTTAAAACCTGCTGTTGTAATGTTTGTAGCAACAAAACATGGCTGCAGCCCCTGCAGCTATGCTGAGGCAGCTGCAGCTTGAGGTTTTTATTAAGTCTTCAAATATGCTTTGTCAGACAGTAACAGAGTCGAGAATGTTTCTAAGTTCCAAGCCAGGCAGAATTGCAAAATTTATTCTAATAAATGTTTTTCTCAGATTTGTGTTTCGTTTCATGTATTCCCTCTTTTCAGGTCATTCACAGAGACCTCGCAGCTCGTAATGTCCTTCTGACAGACAGCAATGTTGTTAAGATATGTGACTTTGGACTGGCACGACACCTTTACCATAACCCAGATTACATTGCAAGTGGAAAGGTAATGGCTTAATTTAAATAATGATCACTTGACAATAATTGTTTTGTCACCATGGTTTGGCTTGGATGGCAGTTTCTATTGTCCATTTGTCCATAAGGTACAGTGAGATTGTAAAGCTACCAGCTAGGCAAAAAACTTTCTGGCCTGATGTGTGCTATATATGTTGCCTATCTTACAAGTCAACATGCCAACTAGGTGTATTCCTTAGAATGAGTAAGTTCCGTATTAAAAGAAGGGTCTAAGCTCAAATCATGCTTTGATATATTAGAGGGGTACTTATTCTAAGCAGCCTGGTGAAATTAACATTGAAATTTGATGTGTGGTTCTCAAGATATCAGCAGATAAAGTTGTCACATTTTCAATACAAAGTGAACTTTAAGCAAGCACATATGATGTCATAGCCTCACATTAATGAGCAGTCTTTTGTTTTTCTTTCAACTTCATCGCCAATTTTCTCATCAACAATCAAATGTTATTGGAATATGGTTGCATGAGAGGTATGAGAAAATTACAAACTTCACAATCACAACGGGGAGGTCCTATCCCTATTAATTTCAAGGTCAACACAACAGACTAAAGAAACAAAGCATTCCTTATCAATGTGAGGAAGTGATATCAGGGAGCTTTTGTTGATATCTCGAGAAATTCATGCCCAGTTTGAATGAAAGTTTTACCAAAATGCATAGATTTAGTTCCTCTTTTACATATGAAAAGTAAGTTTTTGCTTAAATCCTTCTTTTAAGGCCTTACAGTGCCTGCAGGAATATGCAGTATCAATAAATCAAGTCTGCAATTTTTCTAAACAAATATGCATGCTTCAAGTGACTATTTTCTTCCCTTTATATAATAAAAGGTTACCCATTCAATCTTTTCACTCCAAGTTTGAGAGATTTTTGTTTCTGATATAAATTTTCTCCAAAGCCAATTGCTTTTAATACTCTGTGGTTGATCTCAAACACCACAGTATTAACATGAAGACTGTTTCTGCTAATACCTGAAACTACAGCTGATCTCTATCATTAGTACAGCAGAAGGGTGATCCTTCCCAGCATGCATTGTAATTGTGTAATGTCAGTCTCACTTTTACTTCCCTGGCGTAAAGCTTGCAAGATTTTGAGCTCCAGGCCTCTGGCTAAATCAGTCCCTGGGTGTAACAGTTGAGTGTGTTGAGTGGTAATGTGTGATAAATGTTAATTTTTATTTAATAAGAATTGAAGAATATGATAGATGATAATCTTAAGTCATCTTCTTGAGTTATAAATAATTCATCTTCGAGTTAAACATTGTAAGAAGTTATACTATTTGTTTTTTTTTCTTTCTTTTTTTCTTCAGGGCCGATTTCCTGTGAAATGGATGGCCCCTGAGTCTATATTTGATAAAATATATACAACTCAAACAGACATGTAAGTATTGTAGCGCCCCAATAAGAAGGTAGGGTCCCGGGCCGAGCGGTGGCGGGGGTACTCGGGCAACTGGAGGTCACCCGAGTCAGGAATACTAAGTGGGGGAGGGGACTGCTACAATCAATGAATTGACGGCAAATAAAGGCAATTAAACATTTCTTTCAAGTTGCAAATAAACTATCTAATTAAACCAGTCCAGCTCTCTTAGAGCAAAACTAAATGATTCTCTTGTAAATAAAAGGCTTAAAGCTCTCTCAGAGCAAATAATTATCTACTAGATAAATAACCATCTCGTAAACTGAAACATAACATTGCGATACGTAAATGATAATTTCTATAACTGAGTAGTAATATCCAATTAACTAACCTGCCGTGGGGGAACCGCCGACGTGACTCGCACTATACGGGGCCGGGCACAGACACGAGACGCTCCAACACACTAGCCCCTAGACTACTTCTTAAGAAAACAGGGGCCCACCCTCCCTTTTGGGGACACACCTTAAAAAATAACCCATTACAAAATGACTAGAAAATCACCCTCACTTCCTAATATCGCAGGGAAAAAAAGGGGGGGGGAATCCCAGCGTCCCGAGCCAGAGCCCAAAGCCCCGGACCCGCTCCAAACTGTACACAGAATTAAGCTTAAAAATAACTTACAAAGTACTCGAGTCACGCCGTCGGCCTCCGGAGGTCTCCCCACACGGACTTACAACAAGACACTCCCGTTCTTAACACAAACACGACCAAGGAGCGAGTGATTATTTCTCGAGAGCCAACGCCCGCTCCCGCTAGACCTTATTAACAAAACAAGAGAAACTTATTAGCAAAACAAGAGAAATTATGTTGACTGGCATGCAGCTGTTCTGGCGTCGCGCCAACGTCCCGGCCTGCGGAGAAGAAAACCAGAATAATAGAGGTAAGTAAGACACACAAAGCCACGTCACCTTAACAATAAAACTCCGTGGCTGGCTCGTAGGATGAAAAAGTAATAGCCACGAAGCTAAAACACAACAGCGACCCCACTCGGTCGCTACAGTATACATGACAAATTGATCTTATTAGCTCAACCCACAGAGTGTGGGTAGAGCTTATGTGGTACTGTAGGGGGAGAAAAAGTCTGTCTCTCTGTTCAAAAGATTTCACCTTCTACAATTGGTGTTGGATTTTTCTGAAATTTGCAGTTAAGGTGCCACATTGGGATAGTAGTACAGGGTGTTCCTTACTGTGTGATTACACATAGGGAAGTGGTAATTTTTAGCCATTTTGTATCATGTTCAAGGGGAGAGATTTCTCATGGCCTGTGTAAAACTAGCAAAAGTATCGGTAAAAAATTTCATGTAGGTAAAGTATCCTTGACACTGTGCATGGTGCAATGATCTTTAATGAATGCTGAAGAGTGTGTTAATCACCAGTGTGTATGTTTTGACCAATACAGTCACCAAATTACTATTGTTTCTAAAACATATCAAACAGGTCAGTATAGTTTTATAGTTTAGGAGACCAAGACAGTGCTCTGAAAATGGTCATGACTCCAACTCCCCCCACCCCCACCCCCCCACCCCCACAGATGTTTGGGGAAATCATGTCAAATTGTATACAGTAAAACCCCGTTTATCCGAACTAGCTGTCAGATTTAACAGCAATAATAGTCAACACAATTACGGTAGTATCCACCAAGCTTTCAGTGCTTTACAAGGCAAAATTCAACGTAAATTCTTGCAGAAACGTACTAGTAATTTTTCTCGGGACTTTAACAGTCATGGGAAAGATATCACAATGGTTAAAACAGCCGACATGTGGACATAGAAAACAATTTGTTATCTCTCTTTGTCAAATTTGGAAGAAATATTGTACATATTTGCTTTGCAATTCTTGCTAGGAGCCATGAGTTGGTATAGGCTCAATATCCTCTTATACAAAAATACATTTGGCTAGCGTAAGTCCTATTTTCACTCAATCTGAAAAGTTAGTAAGGTAGTGAGCTTCATACCTAAAAATAACGAAAGTAGACCTTACAAAAATATTTTTAAACTGCTGTTTGAGAGTCTCCTACACATGTGTCTCTAACATTTTTGGAAATTTTTGCAGAATTTATACTCTAGATACCTCTCCAGATCGTTACAGCTTTTCTTTAGCCCACACACTCATTTAGTGTGTAGAAAGCATTTTGGTCATTCAGACGAGCGAAGGCTCAAATTTTAGGAATAAGATATCTCTGTTTCAGAAGTTCTAAAATTTATTTGTCATATCATCAGTCACAAAAAATAGTAATGAAATATTCTGGGGGAGTTTGTCTGCAATTTTTAGCCTTTTCGGAATTATTTTGGAGACGTGTTGACACACTGTCTTATGGACCCAGCATACTGTACTTGAGGCAAAAACTTGGAACCCCGTTTATCCGAATTTTTTCGTTATCCGAACAACCGTTGGTCTCGATGTGTTCGGATAAACGGGGTTTTAGTGTACATTTCAAACAGACATTGTGAACCGGTGGGGTCAGTTTGACAGACAAAACTTGTTTTTAAAGGGAAGAGGTTGTTATCTAATCTCCCTTATCCCCTACCCCTACCCCACCCCCACTGCACATACAACCTCCCCACATAATTCCTCTACCTTTTTGGGATCCTGTACTAAGATAGATACAATTTAGAAACAGACCCATTTTCATTTTCCCAACTTACTTTATTTTCCTTATCCCCCACTGTTGTCCAAATTCATTTGATGCCTTTAATGTTAGATACGTTATATATTGGTAGTAGACATTTTGCCTTAGAGAAACAACAGAAATATTGAAGAATGATTGTTACAGAGTCTGTGAAGTGACATGTTTGTCCCTTTATGTGCTGTATATTTAAAGAAGAAAGATGTTTTTGTAAAGAAGCTTTTTGCACTAAGAATAACATCAACTGAGTTCAAATATCACTTCACATAGGCTCTTTAATGGCCCTGGTATATCATACTACTACAGTCAGTGTTATCACTAGTCATTACTTCATGCAGTCAGGCATCAAACAATTAGTATTTTCAGAAAATTAGGGAATGGGTAGGCTGTATTAGCTGGGGGAGGGGACTGGGAGGTTGTTGTTTGTACAAAACCTACTAATCAGATTTTGGGAAAATTGCAAGCATTTTTGTCAGATAATACAGGCTGTTCTTAGGCCAAAATCTCCCCCTTCCCCTCCCACCAGTAAAGATGTCCCGTATGCCTATGACTTGACTGAATGACTTCACTTACTCAACCACTACCTGACTTGATTTGACCACATGCTACGTGGAGTGGCTTGAAATATCTATGAATTCAGTTTATAAAGTACAGCTCCACTTGAACAGCCAAATTTTATCATTTGATAAATTCACTTCATTTTGTTTTTCTTTTTTTCTTTTTACAGATGGTCTTTTGGTGTTCTGTTGTGGGAAATCTTCTCTCTTGGAGGTTCACCTTATCCAGGATTGCAGATTGATGAAAATTTTTACTCAAAACTAAAAGAAGGCTATCGAATGAGTCCTCCTGAAATTGCTCCGCCCGAGATGTAAGGGTTTTTCCCAATTGCAACGTTTAAATGTTTGTTAATTTTTAATCCTCAAATTTGCTATCTTGGTGTGATATCAGCATCTGGTTGGGTTATGCCTCTATCTTCCAAAACCCTGTACCTGTAACACTCTCACCCTAACCTAACCCTTATTGTAACACTGACCATCATGTAGACTCCGGAATATAGAGGCATTGGAACAAAGAGACGTCAGAACAGAGAGCAGTCCCCCTCTGGATGAGGCACAGTCTGACCTCTGAAAAGGATTCACTGTTATGGCTTAACATGTGTTTGCCACTAAAAGAAACTGGTGCGACTTACCTTGTTAGATGGTTTAGCCTACGACTGACATCTATGCAGTCTTCAAATGCCAACTGATTGTTTCTGTGAAACTGGAGAGGTCACATGATAGTTACCCTTTGGCAATTGTTGCAATTAAATCAAAGTATTCAGACATGTGAATAAAATTGTAATTCTTCAGTCATGCACATCTATGCATGAAAACAGGCAGTAACATTTGTGGCAATGAGGCTTTGCACAGAGGATTCCATTCCAGGCCCAGTCATAAGTCATTGGGGCGTTTTATCCTAAGTAGTTACAGTTTACCAAATGAATTGCTCTTTCAAGCGAAAAGTCAAATTTTATCTTTATTTTTGATTTGATGGGCCACCCCACATGGACTTGTCATTTAAAAGCCATGAACTTCCTTCAAATTTGTGGTTACTTAGTGTCTTAAAGTTGTGCTCACCAAGGCTAGAATGATGATAAACGTAAAATCACCACAGGTTTGAGTTCATTTTCTCTTAATTTCATAGAAACGTTTGGACAAGAAATAAATTTCACCTTTGCACTATAAAAATACCTTGTTGTAAGGATGTGTTAAAATGATGTTACTCTTATTTTATATTTTATCTTTCTTTTCAGAGGTGACATCATGCACCAGTGCTGGAATGAAAACCCAAAGGAGAGGCCACCATTCTCTGATCTTGAAATACAATTAGGAGATCTACTGGCAGCAAATACCAGACTGGTATGTCATACCACATAGATTTAAAAGAAAGATTTAGGCTTAAATCGAGTGTTGTTATGTTAGAGGGATACTTAATGTAAGCATTCTGGTGAAATTTGCATTGAAATTTGATTTGTGGTTCTCAAGATATTAACAGATGCAGTTGTCACATTTTCAATACAAAGTGAACTTGAAGCAAGCACAGGTGACATTATAACCTGACAGTAATATATGAGCTGTCTTTTGTTTTCTTTAATTTTTACAACCAAAGTTCTTCTCCATAATGTCATATTATCATAATGTGAATACATGAGAGGCATGGCAATTTTACAAACTTCAAATTCATCATAGGAAGTTCATATCCCTGTCAACTGCAAGGTCAAACCAACACTTGGAAAAACAAAGAAAATAAAGCATTGCCCATCAATGTGAGGACATGATGCAACCATTGCTTTCTTCTGTCTCACTTCATATTACAAAATCTAGTGATCTCATTTGCTGATATCGTGACAAATACACAATGGAACTGAATGAAAATTCCACCAGAATGCCCAGACTTAGTTCCTCTTTAACATATCAAAACAATTTTTTTGCTGAAACCCATTAAGATGCAATCAACCTGAGCCAGTAGCCACATAAAGGAGTTTTGGGGCAATGATAATAATATGAAAGGAAAGAACAGCAGTATGCAACCCTACACTGAGCAGACTCTAACAAAAGTTGTTCAATGGGTTTCACAAGTGCTGAAGGTGAAAAAAAAGTATAGGTGGTAGAAAGGAAATGTTTTCGCAACGGGACTCGAGTTGAACAATAGGATCCAAACACGTAAGTTCAAGGGGCAGTTAGTTCCATAAATTAGCCGCAGCATTAAGAAAGCTTTGGTCACCAAATGATCTTGTACACGTGATTGGAACCTCCAGTACCTTTAAATTTCAATAAATCCCCCCTCCTTTTTTCAGATTGTGGTTTTAATAACAAATTGTTGAGATTTAGCTATTAAATGTCTCAAAATAAGGTTGGAATGAGTGCTTATTTTCTTTCACATAAACTTTTAAATGAGGATGAAAAATCACATCTGAGTTATCATGCTTAGGTATGCAAATTGAAATCTTATTGTCAGTGCTCTTGAAGTAAAATTGAATATCTTTGTATACCTCATAATGCACAAGATAAATATTGTAATAAGAGCAAGTAAAAAATTCGTTCGTTGGCTTTCCTGTCTGACTTGAATAACGGCCTGACTCCATTTCTCTTTTTTGCAACACTGAATGTGGTACAGTCAAACTGAAATGCTACTGTTTTGTCCAAATAGTAGTAGAGGTATTGATTATCATATATTTAGTAGGCTTTTCAACATTAAAAAATAAATTTAGAACAACTTTTTTCAACTACAGTTGACTGCATGATCCTATGTCATTATCCTGTGTTCCCACAGCTCACAGAAATGCTGGAAAGTCATGGAATTTTAAATTTGCATTTCCCAGGACTTGAAATTTGTGGAAAAGTGTCAAGTCAACTTGCTTTAAAAGTCATGGAAAGTCATGGAATTTCAAATTTTTGAAAAACTTTTACTTTGCTGAAATTGTAGCTGTGATTCTGTCCTTAAATAAAGGACATTGTTAGTTTGGAAGGTCATGGAAAAGTCATGAAATGCTTATTGTAAATGTCATGGAAGGTAGGTAGGTAAAGTTTAACGACACATCAACACATGTGTGCTATATTGTGTCTTTCAAGTTCTAATACGGTTCAAGTCATCCCCTTTAATAGTCGCCTTTTACAACAGGCGGGGAATACCGTGGGCATATTCTAAAACCCCCAGCCCACTGGGGGAAGGGTCATGGAAAGTCATGGAATTATAGAGGGAAGAAAGTGTAAGAACCCTGTTATCAGACAGATGAAGATAGGCCTAATATTCCAGTTTCACTTTTATGCCTAATTTTGATGAAAAAGCTCCCTCCTGATTTGAAAATATTGAAATGACTGGATGAGAAGGAACTTTTTTATTTACATGGCCGAGCCTTTACAAGAATATTTTTGTAAAAGTGTGGCCATATTGTTCCATAATTCAGGTAATAAATACTTGGCAATTTGATACTATCCACAATTCATCTATCTTGATTTTTCCTTTTAGGAGTACATTGAGATGAATAGTCCATATGAGGACATGACAGCAGAATTAGAGGCCCAGCAACAAGAACATCTGAAGGAAACTTCTCTTCTCCTACCATCTGTCTCTCAGGAAAGTCTCGGTTCCCCAGTATCACCATCAGAAACAGAATCAGCGACTGAAAATTCCAATGAGCCCCCAAGCTTGTCAGATTTCCATCAAACTACCATTGTCTGATGTTTAAGGGTTCCTATCTACTTTATAAAGTAAAAGAACATAGCAAGATCCAAATTCATCTATGTGGTCATTCAGAGGTTTCAGAGGTTTCTTAGGTTCCCCCCAAAATAATGTTCAATATTCTCAAAGTCCCAAATTTTTCCCTGATCAACAAAATGGGTATTCAATTTTTTTTGTTATTTCTCTTTGTGCCTAGGCATACTTTATTTTACCTCACACTACTTTACTTGTTGATGCGCATGACCAGTAAAGACAAAGTCTCATAGCCCCAAAACATTCACAGTAATATCGGTAAAATTTGTGCTTGGTGATCCTTACTTAGATCAACATGAGTAATCAAAGTATGCCAAATGTACGTAAGCTACTCTGTTTGGTCAGTTACATGCATATCAATCAGATGTAGATGACTGGCACAGCAGAGTGGCAGAATGTAGACAACCCATACACATTCTAAATTGGATGGAGGTATAAAGTTGTGTGGAGAGGGCTTACAAACTACTATAGTGTCTTCAGCAGTTGCAGATTGGCCTTGGGCAGTGAAACTGCTCAGCACTGGAAAGTGTTCAGACTGCTAAGTATTGAAATGGGAGGAGGGGCTAAAACTTAACTTTCAAGTATGATTTAAACAGTTCATTGCAACAAACGTGGAGGGGCTGGACAGTTATGACCCTAATGATGTCATGTAATACAGCTAAAAGTGTATTGCATCAAGTGAATTGACACAGACATCTTTCAGAAAAGTGCTTCTGCCTATCTGCATCTTGCTATTGCATGTGGACACTCCAACAGGTTTTCTGTGCAACCTGCATTTTAATGTAACCATTAAGCTAGGATTCAGGTAAGAGATAGAAAGGGAGTTGGCAACGTGAGTGGAAAATTGTTATTTTATCTGTTATTCCATACTTCATAAGCTTTTGTTTATTAACGTTTACATGTGGAACCCATGCTTTGGAGAAATTTTCATAGTCCAATAGTACTCTAGCACAAAGTAGTTGTCTTTTACATATCTGGTGCTTTTTCCTCATAACCCTGCAAAATTGATAATGTAACCTTTGGTACAGTTCTTTGTAATATTGAATTGAGTATTTGCTATGACACTGTAAAACCACCCCTACTTTCAGAAAGTGCCCTTATTATGGGAAAAGGGAAGGAGGACATTGTAAATGAAGAACTTCTCTGGTTACTCGACTGTCATTCTGAAATTGATACAATATGAGAAATCCTCCAACCCCCACTTTCAAATTGAAAGTCTTGGAGAATACACACAGTGCAGTGCAGTGCAGTGCAGTGCTTGTTTTAAAATTGGTTTTAATGTTGCCATTACACTTCAGTTTTGTGATTTTTACACATCTCTGGCAAATAGTTCAAATAGTATGTAACATGTTGTCTGCAACTTGTCATTACAGTAGTGACAGCCATCATTGCCATGACAGTATTTTTTACTTTTCAAAGGAAAATGAATTTTATAGAATCAAAGCATGTAGGTGTGGCTTTTATTCACTGCTGAATTTTTGCTGTGACAGTGAAGACATCACTGAATGTTAGCTTAGGCTGAGCTGCCATTTTATCCCTTACTGATACCATGGAGCTAAGCGGCTCTGCATAGTATCATGTGTGTGTAATAGTCATTTACGACATCTCTCACTATGCCTCTCTACATGAAACCCTGAAAATATTTCATGTAAGAATTAATGCTCCCTCATTTGTTTTTTCCTTAAATTTTTAATAGTTTCTTCCCACTTTTACCCTTAGGGAGATCTGTGTGCAATATTTCATACATCTACAGAGGATAGTATTGTGACAAGCAGGAGTGCTTTTTAGGAATAGTGAAATACATAATACAAATGAGTATTTCTAAAACGTCCCTCACCTTGTTCCATATTTTAGAAGAGATGTGTGGATATTATGAACCTGCTGACTATTTTTATTGGCCATATAGAAGGATGGGGGTTTAGGGGGGGTTGTGGTATGTATGCTTCCAAGAACATACTTGGGCTGCTGATAATATTTTAGAGGCTGTGGAAGTACTACAGTGTAGCAGAAAATGAAAGGGGTTGAGGGGGTGGTTGTGGTGTGGGTACTCAGTGCTTGGGGTCACCATCTTAAAAAGTTTGCAGGCCCTTGTTTGGGAGGATATAGTTAGCAGACCATAACTAGTGAATAAAAATAAGTAGTTGAACAATTATGGTAGGGGTAATGCCTGCCTGGCTGTCAAGACATTTATCTCCATGGATATGTTGTGAACCATGACAGATGTAGAGTCAACCTTCAATAAATTAATGACCCCTAGTGCAGACCCTTCTACACTTCTACTTCGCACTGTGCTGTTAAGGGTCGTAGTCTAGTGTATGTATCATGTACAAAAATTAGTGTCTGACAATTTTCTTAAACCCTGTCCCCCTTCCTCCATCAATTTTGCTTTTACCTCTAAAGAGAAATAGTTTGTGAATGGTTAGAGGATAAGCCACTAGTTTACAGTAATAAAATGTGGTTTATAGTTTTAAACCATTGCTGAGGGTTTCATTTAAAGTTGCTAAGGAATTCCTGCAGTTTGTTCACTAGGTGTGATTTGTTTTGAGGTTAGTGTGCCTTTGATGTCAAATTTTAATTGGGGGATAACTGCTACTTTAAAAATATTTGTGGAATCTCTTCTTAACTTTACTCAAGTATTTGTATGTTATCATATAATTTTTTTAGTCAGGATCCTTTTTGATCCAGTTTCAAAACTTGTACTGGTATACTGGTATACAAAGATTTTAGAGGAAATTCTAGAGGAGATAAGTTAAATCGCACAAGCGAAGAAAAAGTTAAATCTTATAAGCAAAGAAAAATAGAAAATGAGTTAAAGTGGTGTTAGATAATTCAGAGATAATTTGAATTGAGTGATTGGTGCATTTTTTCAAACAAGAGGCTTTCTTTTTTTCTGTTTTGTTTTGTTTTTTTTTTCTTTTTACAGTGACTTTCATGATCTTATTTGTATAATAATATGGCTTTATACATATTTATATCAGAATATTTAAGTACTTTTAATTTTTTTTCATTTATTCTCAACTTTCACATTTACTTTCATTTTGAGGCTGAGACAGTGTTTGTCATTTTTATCTTCCTATAAATCCATAAACTTGCCCATTTCTCCTTTGACATCACATTGCAGGTATGGTTGATGTCATTCCGGGTCTCATGAATATGCATTTTGAAGGGTAGTTACATTACTATACAGGGTTTTTGTATATTTCACATTGTGGTAGTTTGGATTGAATTAAGAACTATTTTTCTAAGAGGGAATTTGTATTAAGTAAATGACAAAGAGCACATATTATAAAGAAATGGCAGAAATGTACATTAATAAAATATACAAGCAGAAACAGTTTAAGAGACTGTCAGTATTTTTGAAGGTTAGATTGCTCATTTTGTAGTTACAAAGTTTGTTATTATAATTGGTTTCTGAAAGTCTGAAGGTTGAGAGAGGTTGGTCATGTGAAGTTTGGTGTTCCTTTATTTCATGTGTATGTAATTCCATTGTCAGGTAGTCTTGTGTGGTTTTTGCTCTTTTGGCTTCAGTTGTTTGAGGAAGTTGTTAGAAAAAGGTTTGCTTTGTCTTAAAATTGTGAGGTCAAGAGCAATGGGGAGTACAGGAGAGTGGGGTGTAGGAGGCATACACTCCCCCATTAGCACCTTAACAAAAATAAAAAAAAAAAAAACACAAAACCACAATGGACAAATTTTTCCAAATATTCACCTTTCTGGTTTTATATTGATGTGTTACAACCTGGTCACTATCCTCAAAAATTGATTTGTGCATTTGTTGATTTTGTTCAAATATCTACAAGTAGGTGCTGAGTTGATGACAATTCAGTTGCATCCTGGTTATGACTTAAGTCATGTTTTACAAAATTGTAAGCCAAGGTAACCCAGCTATAAAAAGAGAAAGGTGTTTTCCCCAACATAAGAGCATGTAACCGGGTTCATTAGCTGGCTGTTAGCCCAATTAATGTAATGGTTGTTGAAACTTCATCATAAAAACTCTGTGGACTGTAAGT
Source organism: Holothuria leucospilota (assembly GCA_029531755.1). Lineage (NCBI taxonomy): Eukaryota > Metazoa > Echinodermata > Holothuroidea > Aspidochirotida > Holothuriidae > Holothuria > Holothuria leucospilota. The sequence continues at coordinate 35,713,557 of CM055978.1, forward strand.
TAGATGGTTCTTCACCCAAAACTAATTGCTGTTTTAATTTAAAAGGAAGCTCAAAATAAAATGAAATCGTAGATTATATTAGGCTGCTTGGTAGAATAATTTCTACTGCAACACGTTAACAATAGAAAAAGATGTTCTGCACTTAGTAAGTGCTGAATGGAAAAGGCTTTGGAAATTTGTGACCTTTTGTCTGGAAATGTGGGCCAACACATAATAACAAATTACCTCAAAAATTATTGTTGACAAAGTGGAATGTGTTGCTTATTGTTTCTTATCCACATATCGTACCCATCTCCTAGATAGCTCACAGCATTTGGAAAGCAGTGCATTTGGCTCTCTCTACAGGTTTTATTTGTATTTCCCATAGGCCGATATTGGCAAGTTGTAATTTTTGGGGAGAAAGCTTGGATAGATTTTATACGTAGTATGTGGATGCATTGTGGTGAGTATATGAACGCAATCAGTGGAGGTCAAAGGTCATCTTGGGTCAACACATATCTCCAGGTAGGAAGCTTGGATAGATTTCATACTTACAGTACTATGTGGATGTGTTATGTTGAAAAGATGGACCCTATTGTTTTGGTGGAGGTCAAAGGTCGGTCACCAGAGGTAAAAAAGCAAAATTTCCCAAGAATTCCCAAGAGTTTTATATGGGTTCAGCAGAGGTCAAAGAGCAAAATTTTCCAAGAATTCCCAAAATTAAATAGGAACACAAAACTGTATTTTTCCAACATATTAAGATAGCATTTGACCATTGATTGAAAGATGTGGGACATCATGGCATTATTTGGAATAGAACATATATCATCGAAACCTCAATGCATTTTTGCATTCTGGTTTCAACTTCTACCATGGTTGCCAAGAAGTTACATCCAAGATGTATGTGTCAGCCCAGCATCTGATAACAAAATTTTATTCTGGCCCACAAGATGTTTCCCCACCCCTACATTTGGTGAAGTTTGCCATAGGTTGTACAGAAGCAAGGGTTGGTTGGTTGTGATAGGACAGGACAGCTGCAGGCCTGTAGACAGACAAAGTACTGAAGGTGGCAGAGGGGGAGGGGAGTTTCCAGGGTGAAATATTTTTAGGGGGCAAGACATACTAAAGTGCAATGGTAAGTTTTAATTTTCTGAGAGGAGGAAAAAACTTTTCTAGGGGTACCTTACCCTCTTTCACCCCCTCTCCGGCTTTGAGCTTAGACAGTAGTCCTTGTGTGACAGAATTGTTTATGTTGCTGTACACTTATGTGTTTCACATGTTTGTCTATTTGAATCCTGCTTGAGGTAGATAAGTTTTCTCCAGGTACCCCAGCTTTTAAGTCACCTGCCGCTTGCCATCAAAAGCAGTTGCTCAGCGGAGAAAGTTTTGTTCTTTTTAGTAAACAGGTCACCTTGCTGTCTATCTATACCTGCTCAGCTTGTCATTGTTTTATTACCTTCAAACCATTTATAACTAATTTAGTGCATTCCATTATATTATATTAAAATTTAATTATATTAAAATTTAAGATATAGATTTTTAAAAAAAAATTACATAACTAGGGAATCTATTCAGTGTACAGGATTGCATGCTGGTTGTGCAACTGTTTTCAGTTGAATATTGTACATTTTTTTTTTTTTTTGTTTTTTTTTTGTTTTTTTCTTGTACTTTAGGTGAACAAAATATGGTAATATCATTTAAATAAGACATAAGACAGATGTGAATATTTACCTTTTTATGTAAAAGAATATAAATATTTAAATACTATAAACTAGTAATTTTGTTTTCTTTCCAGTTTTCAAGTGTTTGATATGTTGTTGAAATATGTGATTTGTCTTTCAGCAAGGAGAGATGTAGGAAATGACAAACACATCTTAATCTGGTTTAAGCATTATAGAAATGTCAAGAAATATACAAGCAATGGATTACAACCCCCAACCCCCCGCTTTCAGTTTGCAAATTGCAAGGCCCCGTTTATTCATTTTGAGGGTTGGTGCTTTCTGTGGACCACAGTAGAATCAACCTGCATTTATGACAAAAGTGTTCTGTACAAACAGGTGTCCCAAATGGAAGCTAAAAGATCATTCTCTTCACAAACCTGCCCATCCCACACCTAGTCATGGCCTCCTGCTCCTGTACAAAGGTCGGTGGTGGTGGTGGTGAGTTGTGGGTCTATTTTTATCATTTTCTATTACAAATTGTTCTGAAACCATCAAAACTTCCTCACATCCTTCCCAAACTATCAAAAATTTCACGTTTCCAGCCTCACACTTCATTGTTGCGCTAATTATTAATATGTAATACAGTGTCAAGTGTAGTCGAATTATTCATCGGTGGGGTCTTACAGTAAGGTTGTAAACGGAGGAATTCAGGGGGAGACATATTTTATGAAAACTGACAGCTTTTAAGGAATTACCAGGCAAAAGACTCGCTTTCTGATTGGCAGATATAGTGGAAAATCGGAAGGTCTCGGTGTAGTCTGCGGGTAACTTTTGTCATGGAAAAGATTTGAAATGCAAACTTTCTTCACGGTTCCGCACTCCTTGTCTCATAACAATATAAGGACAATAATGCACGGAATTATTCTAATACGCTTCCGAAAAATAGAAGTATATATCCCCAACCCCTGTAAGGACCGAGCATCATGAATAGCCGATACGGCGTTTTCTTCGCTCGCTTTCTATCTCTCTCCATCATTTACCACGCTTTCCTTACTGCCGCGTCTCTGTCTCGATTGATGGCTAGAAACACCCTCTGGTCAGTTCCACGTTCCGACGACATCAAGTTACTCCCTTCTAGCTGTTTTCTTGGCATCAAAAGTTTCTTTACTAAGCCGGTTAGGAAGCCCAACATATCGGGTGACAGCTGCGCATTGTCAAAGTTATGCATTAGCCTTTCCGGGTGTCTTTTAGCTCTTTTCAGCCACCGGAGTCACTAACCCCCTCCCCGTGAAAAGTGTTGAACTCAGGACAACTGGTGTTCAACTTTGCTTGGAAAATTTATTTTATGATTGCTTGCCTATCAAGACAACTCGGGCACTCAAGGAAATTGCTGGAATTCCCACCCCATCGTGAAATATCTACATACAGCCTTGTCACAGCAACTGGATATCGTATATCGAAGGTTATATCGAGCCTTCACGTGCAAGAGTGTGGGCCTTGAGCATGATTGCCAAAACAGAAAAAGTAGAGGATCCATATCTTTAAAAGGAGGGGTTAAAACCCCTGGAGCAGGGAGCTGGAGGACGTCTTCCAGCTCCCTGCCTGGAGGTATGACTCAAAAAGAATAATGTTGCGTATTTCTTTGGGGGCACTTATGTTGACAGTTGTGAGTCAAGATTTTGCTGGCCCTGTTCAGCAGCACTTTACCTTCGAAAAGCGAAACTGAGAAAAATGCTAGGACACTGTATGAGTGGTCATGATTAGAACTCCAAAAGGAAAAACTGGAAGGCTGCTTACCTGCAGGGATTCCAGGGACATGCTCTCAGGTGCACACATAGACGTATGTGGCATTACCACCCCAAATTACATATGTACATATGTACATATACAGGGCCGGATCCAGGAATATGAAAAAGGAGGGCGTTACCGCCTGCAGAATGTGGCCATACCTTTTTCCATGGGCGTGGAGATGTAAATTCTGGTTACAAAACTCATTATTTTGCCGAAAATGTGGGACGTACGCCCCTTACACCCCTCCTTGGATCCGCCTCTGGAATTTATACGTTTACGTATAAAACAATGTGAATGCCATCATAAGTCAGAGAATGGATTCCCTGTGACATGGTGACATTCTGTGACAAAACATGTTTGCCTGAAATTCTGTGACATTCTGTGACATTTTGAGAATTCTGTGACAAAATGTGACAAAAGGAAGATTCCCAAGTAAATGTTAAGTACTAGATGAAGTACAGGGGTAGTTGGTGAGCATTTTAGTGTGGCCCACCCCAGCCATGGCCAAGTTGGATTTATTGGGGGGTTTATTCCCAGGATGGTGAAGCTGAGTGAAGGTGTCCTGGTAAATCTTCACTTGGTGTTTCCATTCTAGGCCATTATCACTGCTCACTGACCATGCGCTCGCATGCCTTCATATGTTATCCAGGAACAAGCACGCAACCACTGGGGTCCCTGCATCACTTTGTGTTCTTTAGGGTGATCATGATGGATGTGTACTCTTTATCTTGTGTGTGGTAGTGTATGAATAATATAGATAAGTAAATGCTTTTACTTTGGTTTCATAAACATGTACAATGAAGTTAAAAAAAGCATTTATTTGTCTATTAATTTGGCTCAATTTATAATGTACTTTTCTATTTCAAGTTGCTCTGAACAGCATCAGCAATAACTTCTTTGTCAGTACCGGTATGGTATTTTCCTGTTAACTTGTCACCATGTCAGACAAGAGAAAAACCACATTCAAGCCATCAATTTTGGATGTAGTCGATGCCTTGGGGGACACCATACGAAACTGGGCAAAACCTGTAAAGGGTGACTGTTACTCTGTGAGGTGTTCACTTTGTGAAGAGAACATTAACATTTCGCTCAGAGGACATGCACAACTTGTTCGTCATCCATCGAATCAAAGACACCAGAGTCGAAGAAGAGGACATCTTGATGGTGATGGAAAGCTGAAAAAGATGCAGGAAAACCAACAGGATATGTTTCAATTCCTTAAATCATCGGACAGTACTGAAGAGGGTTGGAAGAAACGCTCCTTGAAGGACAATGTTGCCTATGCTGAAGCTATTTCGTGTACTTGCACAGCTGTGAATAACTTGCCATTCCTTGTAGCCAATCATGTCTCTGATATGGTGCCAGTTATGTTTCCTGATTCAGCTAGTGCAAAGGATTTTCGCTGTAAACAAAACAAAACTTCATATACCATATCTGATGGACTAGGCCCATTGTTCCATTCTCGGATTGAGAATGACATTAGGAATAAAGCTCCTGTGTACAGCATTCAGGTTGATGAGGCAACAACTGCCAAGCACTGGCGTCAGTTTGATGTAATAGTGAAGTATTGGCCCGAGGATTGTGAACAAGTCCTTATTCACCATCTTAAATCATTCAGCATGGGTCATGCGAATGCAGAACAACTGAAAGCTAATATCATGGATGCTCTCAGTGGCTTGTATCATGACAAGTTACTGCAACTGTCTTCTGATGGTCCAAATGTCATGAAAGCTCTGCAGAAGAAGGCAATACAAGATATCAACAAGGATATTGTGGATATCGGTACATGTAACTTCCACAAGACTCACAATGCCTTTTCTGCTGCCTACGAAGCGTTTGATTCTAGTATTGAAACGCTCGGTTTGGAGGTGTTTCAGTGCTTCAAGTACTCCGCTGCAAAGAGGGAAGATTATGAATTGGCCCAAGCTAAAGCCAAGGTCACCGCCCATTTCTTCCTACGTCATGTTGAGTCTAGATGGACAACCCTGGAAGATGTTGTTAGACTAGCAGAGCAGTTGCCAGCCCTCAAGCAATACTTCCTGAAAGATCTGCCGGCCAAGGAGAGAGAAAGTGGAAGAGTAAAGACCATCTGCCGAATACTGCAGGATAAGCTGATCCTAGCAGAGATGTACTTCATCAGGTCCGTACTCTAATTGTTCACGAGGATCACCAGGATGTTTCAGACGTCTGCTCCTCTAATTCATATCTTGTATGATGAGATGAGTACCTTAGTTGTTCATCTGATGAGAAGGTGTCTCAAACCAGAAGCTATTGGTGAAAGAACTGGCAAGGATCTGTATGAAGTTGACTTGGAGAAGAAAGAGAACTGGAAGAGAGAGGTTAACATTGGTGAAGCAGCAAAAGCAGAACTGAAGAAGTTGCATGATGACAAGAAGATCTCGGATGCATCTTATTCCTCATTCTTTAGAAGGGCGAAGCAACTTTATCAGAAGGCTATCAGCGAGTTACTCCGGACATTTCCACTGAAGAATTCCCTCCTACGTTACCTCCAAGTGTTTCACCCTCTGGTCAGAAATGTCCCGCAATCAAAGGAAGCAGTCAAGCAAGTTGCCACAAGGATCAAGGCCTTCCCAAGAGGAGAGATTGACAAGTTGTCTGATGAGTGGGTGGAATACATGTCCGAGAAAATTCCAGAGGATTGGTATTGTTGTACTGCCGAGAACACCGATGATGATGAAGGTGCAGACACTGATGATGAAGACACTGCACAGAGTCGTGACCAAGTGGTGAAGTACGAAAGAATCGATGTGTACTGGAGTAAGGTTGGAAAGATGACAAGACCGACAGGAGAAAGAAAGTATTCAGCTCTAATGAAATTGGCAAGGATTGCACTCACACTTAACCATGGCAATGCGGATGTAGAGAGAGGATTTAGCAAGAACAAGTTGTTGCTGACAAGCCACAGAACGAGGTTGGAAATGCCAGCCATCAATGGCCTGCGTACGGTTTCATCCTACGTCTCAAGGTATGGTAGTAAACCTCAAAGCCTGCCTTTCTCCAGAGATGTAGTGAACAGCATCCGCTCATCTCATACAAACTATGAAGAAAGGAAGAAGAAGGAAAAAGAGCTGAAAAGAAAAGCAGAGGAAGACAGAGGCAAAGAGGAAGCTGAAGGAAGACAAGTGGATGATTTGCTCAAGAAGAAGGCAAACTCAGAGGCTTTGCTGAAAGAAGGAATGTGCTTGTTGGATGAGGCCATGAAGTTGAAAGACAAAGGGCGTGCCATGATCAAAGCTGAAGCAGCCAATGCCATAATCCAGAATGCCAGGAAAGCCCTTGAAGGTGTAGAAACTGCAGTCTCAAAGCGTGATTCCCAGTCGAAGAAGAGGAAGACATAAATTGTCCAGGGGTGTCTTAACTTCATATGAACTTGTAGGCCTAGTTGTACACATGAACATTCTGACATTACACCTCTGCTGCCTGGTGTTACCTCCACAGTGGATAGTGATACCACATGTTTTGCTTTTCATAAAGTTTCCACCAGGGAGTTGTTTTCATCATACATGTGCATTTCACTTTGGTGATTTATGATTTTAATAGAATTTGCAAGAACTGCATCTCCTGTATCTACTTTAAGTACAGGTAAACCTGTCTTTATTTTATTATTTTAGACTGCTGAGCCAAATAGGCTATTGTTATTGTTTTGTTGTGGGTTGTTAAATTCTATTCCCTATTATATTTTGTTAGTCCATCAGATATGTGTAGTTTGTTTGCTAATGTTTAAAAAAAGTGAGAAAAGGAAGGTAGGGATGGTAAACAAACAACTGTAACATGTGTAATACAATTCAATTTAGCTGAATCACTTGCTGGATGTTGCTATCTCAGTTATAGAATTTAAAGTTGATAACCCACGAAATCGGCCTATGTCATTATTCGTAACGATTAATGAATAGGGCGCGTAATTCTTGTGTACATCTCTACATGAATAATGTACACAGCAGTGAGCAAGATTTTCGCGCCAAATTTCGTGGGTGATGCCATTTAAACGTACCCTTACTCAAAATCCATATATGGCCCAGATATGGGATTTCATATCTGGCCCATATCTGGGCCAGATATGGAATTCATATCTGGCTTGTACAAGAAGTGGGCAGATATAACTTGATATAATATAAAGCCATATATGGCCATATATGGCCCAGGTAAAGTTTCACTTTTATATGGCCCAGATATGCCCCATATATGGCTACTCCATTTCTGGCCCATATATGGAAAATCCATATATGCCACATATAAAGAGATTTATATCTGGCCCATATCTGTGCCATATATGACCCATATAAAACTTTATATGGCTCACTCTTTATCTGGCCCATATATGGAAATTTATATATGGCCCATATCTGCACCAGATATGGAATTTATATCAGATCGGATAAAAACCATATATGGCCAGATAAAGTTCTATCTGGATCAAGCCTTTATATGGCACAGATCTGCTCTAGTTATGAATCATAGTTAGAACTTATAGTCCACACTCCTCATGGAGACTTTGAACACCTCTTTTTTTCCAAAAGTCCCCTGACTCTCTGGCGAAGAGCCAGGGGCGAAAACCAAACAATACTCCCGAAGAAGTTCTGCTCCCCGAAGGAGTAACAACGTCCCCAAGGGACAAACTTTGACTGAACTGACACCACCTGACAGTGGTCCCGTTCTAGACTGGCTGAATAGAACAGGTCCCACCCTGGGAGCTCCGCCGTCGTGATCAGGGATACTCCTGTGCCAGGTAAGTATCTGTTTAAGTGCTCCATGAATTAGAATTTAATGTAACTTAGGTTGAATAGACTTAAGTACATAAATTCAACTTATTTCATAACAGTGAACAGGAAAATGCCTTGAAATTTCCTATTTTATGTAATCACAGTGATATAGGCTTCTTATTTTAAACTTAATTACGTATTTGACTCTAAATTTTGTTTACTGCGTGGTGCATATTTTACATTCAACTTCCTAAATCATGAAAAATATAGGTTTAGATACAAGCTCCGCCCAAATATGCAAATTATTTGCCTAAGTTCACATAGTACACTGCGGTATTAACAGAAGTTTAGCCACTAAATAACTGCAATGTCTGGGAAGGTGATGCTGTATCCAAAACATGTCTTAGTTTGTAAAAAGCATAATCCAAGAATCAAATCAAATAAATAATAAAACAAACTAACAAAATGCTCATTTGCATATGTAGCATATCAAGTTATATCTGGCTTTATATGGCCATATCAAACTTAATATACATATCTGGATCACGGTTATATCAAGTTATATCTGGCTTTATATGGCCATATCAAACTTAATATGCATATCTGGGTTATGTTTTAATCAAGTTATATCTGGCTTTATATGGCCATATCAAACTTTATATACATATCTGGATCACCATTTTATCAAGTTATATCTGGCTTTATATGGCCATATCAAACTTTATATACATATCTGGATCACGATTATATCAAGTTATATCTGGCTTTATATGGCCATATCAAACTTTATATACATATCTGGATCACCATTTTATCAAGTTATATCTGGCTATATATGGCCATATCAAACTTTATATACATATCTGGATCACAGTTTTATCAAGTTATATCTGGCTTTATATGGTCATATCAAACTTTATATACATATCAGGATCACGATTATATCAAGTTATATCTGGCTTTATATGGCCATATCAAACTTAATATGCATATCTGGGTTTTGTTTTAATCAAGTTATATCTGGCTTTATATGGCCATATCAAACTTTATATACATATCTGGATCACCATTTTATCAAGTTATATCTGGCTTTATATGGCCATATCAAACTTTATATACATATCTGGATCACAGTTTTATCAAGTTATATCTGGCTTTATATGGCCATATCAAACTTTATATACATATCTAGATCACGATTATATAAAGTTATATCTGGCTTTATATGGCCATATCAAACTTTATATGCATATCTGGGTTGTGTTTTAATCAAGTTATATATGGCTTTATATGGCCATATAAAGTCTTTAATCAACCAGATATTTCCAGATATAAAGCCAGATATGGATTTTGAGTAAGGGTAAACGCACGTCAGGGAAACTGGTGTAAAAACTGTACTTATGTGACTACAGATATCAAAATTTAAACCTGTTTGACAACTTATAAGTAACTGACAAACACAGTTCTGGGTAGTACTGATGTTCATTTACCATCCTGAGGCAGAGGGCTATGCAGCATCTTTGTTTTTTCATGAATGCTAATGATAATCTGCTGAGCCAAGTTGGTTGCTAGTGTTGAGTTTTCATGTAGTTATTTTATGCTGCATCTAGTGGTGGTTCCTTTTTTCACTTATTGTAAAATTATGGAATTCATCATTTACTCTACGGTACTGACAAGTATTGCGTCTCGTGTAGTGTAACAAAAGCGAAGTTGATGTGACATAAACATGGAAAAAGCACCAAAAAACCTGTGACAATTGAGCCTTTCCTGTGTCATTTTGAAAATTTTGAGATGTGACAAATTGTGACATGCCATAAAACATGAATCCATTCTCTGTAAGTAAAACGGGGTGTTTATTTAAAAGCTTCAGAGTCAAGTCTGCCACTCCGATAAGTACTTCGCCATCCCGTCCAGATAATGGGAAACATGATCTAACATAACGTGTTTTGTGATGTGTATCGTGTTAATGGCATTTTGTATTTAGACTGATTTTCCTTCATAAACAACTTCTCAGTATCATTCTGTAACTGAGGAGACGATACACTCTGACTGGACAGTCATAATAAGGTTTGTGGTAGAGGGTAACCCGTTATTGAACTACGCTAAAGCAAAGAGATGGCTTGATTCGGTGTCCCCGCCCTTACTCGCCCTGTGGACGTGTATGTATTTTACCCTCGCATCTAAATTTGCTGCATTCGTAACACCAACGTACCTGAAAAGGAGGTACCCAATCGACACCTGCTGCTAAGGTAACCCCGCACCCTCTCAGACTACTGTTCCCCCATTTGACAAGAAAACTAGATTGTCAAAGCAATTTAGACTATGTAATGAAAGTTTTTGGTAGATCTACCCTTTACAATTCCCTCTTATCCATGTCAGTCTAATTTCTAGGTACGAACCTGTGTAAGTGTCCAATATTTGCCATCAAAGATCTTGCAAATAACAAGGCTGTCAGTAGCGCCCGAGTTTGACTTCGAACTCAATTCCGGGCTCGAGTCCGTTTTTTACTGAACTAGGAATCGGCCCGGAGTGGAAGGTCCCGGAATCGGAATTGGCCCAAAATGGGTCGCATCAAGACTAGGACTCAGAGCTTATTCCAGCCGAGTCCAGTAGTGTTCTACTTAGGGATACATTCATACTGGTGCACAAGTTTATACAGGAATGGTCACAAACAGTCAACTAAGTTATATAGGGTGGACGAGATGATGAAATCGACTCCTAAAATGACTTTGTAATGAAATGTCCCTGAAAAATAGTGTAAAAAGCGTTTGTATTTTATTTTACATTGTCAAATGGCCGGACTCGGACTTGGTCCAGAATTGGAGACACCGACTGGAATCGGAATTAACTCAGAATCGGAGGGTACTGGACTCGGAATTGGCCCGGAATGGTGGCCAATGGAATCGAAATTGGCTCAGGGTTAGCAGCCCTTGCAAAGAATATCCCCATGTCGAAATCCAACTTGTTACCTTTTCAATGGCTGGCTCTGTTAGATTCATCAGAAGACAAGCTAGTAGTTTTGCTTGCCACTACATTAACGGAGATAAGTCTGTGCAAAATCTTTAAGGGTACTTTATCTCACCCAGTTTAGTTTGTCGTTGTCCTCAAAATAGGGTGACCATTCCAAATTCCCAAAAAGGAGGACGTGACCGACTGCCATGTCACGTCCGACCAGGGAGTTGCTATTTGTCAAATAGCAACTCCCTGGTCCGACCACTGCCACATGCCAGCGTAGTAAACACAGCCTACGTTACATGCCCACCAGGTTATACATCGTACTATTTACTTAATCACACTGACTGCGCATAGAGATTATAAAATGGTCGCCTGCGAATGTGACTGATGAGAATCGCGCATATTTTGAGATAGCCTATGTCCATGGTTTTCTTTTTTTTTTCACGTCCAGATATCTTATGTGATAGGAATTGATTTATTCGTGATTGATTTTTTGTTTCATTCAAAATTCGCAAGTTTTGTCGATTTGGCCTCACAAACCTTCAGAAAGGAGCACAAAACGTCCGGCGTCAAGTAACGCCGGACGGAGGACAGGCTGCCGAAAAGCCGGACAATCCGGCTTAAAGCCGGACGAATGGCCACCCTACTTTCAATAGTTTGGCTTATCTGCAAACGTCATGTGCCCGTGCGTATGTCTCTGACTGGAAGTTAAATGTTTTGTGCATATTAGAGAGAAGCGCCCAAAAGCCTGCAAAAGCTACTTCCGTCTCGCGAGGTATTGAACGGTTTATAGAGAGCGATTGGACTGAAATTTTGTTGTGCCGGGAGGATGCCTTTTCTAGCAGATTCTTGGAAGTGTGAGGGCGCTATTCAGAAATTACGAACGAAGGTAAAGAGGCAAGTCTACGAAGAACCCAAAGAAAAACAACCGCCACCTTCCGCCAAGGCCAAGATGTGTTAGTCCATACCAATAGGCCTTTCTAGTTACCGAACAGGGTAAGCCAGTTGTTCCTACGATTACTGATTTAGAGATAATTTCATAAACATGGCGTCTCGCATATAAAGAAATGAACTAAATGACTAAAAATCAAACTTACCGAGAAAAGGGGGATAGGGGCCATGATTCCAAACACTTTGGCAGAGGGTGACGTATAACCTTGCCCCTCCATATTTGTTCACTAGACTATATGTAGACTATGTTCTGTTTATGCGCACTCACAAGCATACGTGCATGCATGGGCTAGTTCATGTGACACATCTATAAGCACTTTTGCACGAAATTTCAATGCATATTTGCCTGAAGGTAGCATATATATTTTGTCAGAAATCTCAAATTTCCTGCCCGAATGGGGGAGGGGTTGCACCCCCAGCCTCCGCCTCATAAGCCTATGGCTTAATCATTGTTAGTTGTGTTATATATTGTCAAACTAAATCGCTACCCTTGGAGCTAACAATTGGTTATAAACAAGTCAGTCATTTTTACAAATCCGAATTTTAGCTCGCCGAGCCCTGGCAAACACCATTCATGAAGCCTGCTTGTAGCAGCTTAAATGAGAGCAGATATTGATAACATGTGAAGTAAAAGTTCTTTGTAAAGTTAGATTTTTTGGGGGGGGGGGGGAGCTTCACACTTGGGTTTTACTCTCTGATAAATAACAATTATACTCTATCACACCAGCTTCAACTTCACATGGCTTCGTTGTTGACCTACACAGATATACACATTGTGAAACCTAGCAAACAATTTAGTTATTTGACTTCTCATTATGAGTAGTGTTGGTTCACGGAGATAGTTAATTAAAGGGGAACTAAAAACGATATAAATTGGAGGTCTTTCAATGAATTGTCTCAATCTATCACAACATATTCAAACCAGGCAAGAAATGTTTCATCTTTTTATTTTTTTAATATGCATACCCTGATTTTGTTATTTCATTAAATTAATAAGCAGCTTAAAATTTGAGGGGAATTTTTGAGTTAACATGTATAAAAAACCACGGACATAAGAAGATAGCTTTTGTTACTATTAAAGCATTCACTTTTCTCCAATAAACTCTAGCAACAGCTTTATATATATATATATATATATATATATATATATATATATATATATATATATATTATATATATATATATATATATATATATTATATATATATATATATGTACATATATGTACATATATATACACACACAAACAGGTTTGTCCTATATATATATATATATATATATATATATATATATGTATAACCTATATGTATATAGCCTGTGTAGCATATATAAATATATATACAAATATATATATATATAGCCTATACATATTATATAAACACATATATATAGCCTATACATATTAATTATGCAGTATGGACATATGAATGTTGCATCATATGAAATTTGGAAATATTGGGTGAACAGTTCAATAATGAGCCACAATAGATTTTGTACTGTGGGAGCCTTATTTCTTGCAAATAAAGTTATTCGGTACCCTTTTTTTTAGAATGCTCCTCTCCTCTTATCTGTAAAATATAGTTTCAAAGCAATGGAAATTTTTGCACCACCAATACAATGTTATATTTCCTTCTAATAAGCCGAAATGGCCTTAGAAATGACCCTGTTTGCCTAAAAAATTGTACAAGTTGGCACAGTCAATTTGCTTTATTATAACAATAAGACCAGAATACACATTTTGCAGCAAGTTGCAATGGCTTTGCACAAGCAACAAACAAGGTTAATTATCGGAGCCCTGGGGGGACGCGGGGGAGGGTTGACAGTGATACAGCCCCAATTATTTCAATTTTAAGTTTGAAGGGTTATTAATAAGTTCTGTTTTTAAATGTTCGGGGTTATGTATTAATCTTCTAGTTTAACACAGAGAAAACACTCTCTGTGCATGCTGTGCAATGCAAGTTAATCTGCATCTTTTTGGATTTGATGTTAATCAAAGAGCAGTCACCATTTGAGAATTTTGCTTTCCCCCAACTAAAATGTACTCTGAGGTGATGAGTGCCTGTCTTTAAGGGATAAGCATACGATTGCATATACTGCTGGTTACAATTTTGGTGCGTACAATTTTTATTGTGTTCTCTTCAAACTTTCCTGTTACATAACATTGTAACTATTAAGTCCTGTAGCCAAGATGGCATGTATGACATCGGTATCCATATCACCTTTGCGTCCCAGTGAATCGAGTAGCGTTTCTTTGGCCATTTGGAAGTGAGGGCGTGCTCGTAGGCGTCTACAACAAAATCAATGTTTGGTGTACTAACGAGATCCATAAAGTCGTTATTGTCCTTCACAACTGAAACAAAAACAAAATGTGAATTTTTGCATCTATTTAAACAAACATGGCAATTTCAGCATCCACATAGATTTTAGAATGTTTTCGTTTTGTAACATGCCGACAAAAGTTAAAAAACATCCATGATATTCATAAGCGTACGGGACCACTTTCAGTTGAAGAGGAGCAGGGGGGGGGGGGGCTAAGCACTTTAGCCCGAAATTTTGCACTTCTACCCGGAAAACTGCATAGGGGCCTATGTGTTACCCTAAAATAGCAGTTTTCTGTCCGAATGGGGGACTGCAGCTCCCAGCCCCTTCTACTTACACCTTTAATGGTATTGAAACAGCCCTGGGGCACATAACCATGAGTACACATTTCTTAAGGAAATGTCAACATTTACTATTTTTTTAAATTTTTGTCACTGAATTTTGAACCAGCTTGCTTACGGTATCATTCTCATGTGTTCTTTCCTTAGTCCTATTTCAGACCCTCCATTCCCCCGAAGCACTCCTTACCCTACTCTCAGTCGCCATACTTTCTGAATCTCCGTCCCAGTCCTTCAAGCACTCCTGAACCCCGAGTGCTGCCACTCGCTGAGACACTCCTTGCTTTACAACCGCCGTATTGATGTTAGACGCAGAAATGCAATTACAAGTTTATGTTGCAGAGTGCGATTTCCTGCATTCAAACGCTTTATGATGCCCAGTAATCTCCCATACGAGTAAAAGCCTATACACATGGTAGACGATTAATGTAAGTGACGAAGTTTGTTTCAAAGCGTGGTTCCCTGCAACTTAGGATGTTTGGGTGCCATATTTCTGACATCAGCCTGAAATCACGTCGAACTTTCCTTTAAGAACACACCCTAAAATGTTTTTGGATCCACCTCTGCCTAAGCATGATTCTTTTTTAACGTTAATGTTCTCTTTCTAACACGAACGCCACCAAATTACATTACAGAGCACTTACAATCCAAAATTTTCTGGGACCCTGAAACGAGTCCTGGACTTCACGCAGCTAAGGCGTTAGGGCTTTTTGAAAAAGACCCTTTTGGTTATCTCACACTGCAGACCAAAACTTGAAACTACTTCCTAATGGAATGACGACCCCGAAGGGACACCAGACTTAACGAGAAACCATCAGACTTGCATTAGTAAGGGATAGAACTGGATAAGTAACTTGAATGGGCTGCGTGCTCGCCTTAGTTCTGGCCAAGGTCATGTACCCTACAAAAATTTTGGAAAGCTTTCGACACCTTTGCTTCAAAAACAAGTTTTAAGAAGATCATCTTGGTAAAAGCAGTGGTGTTGATTTTTGCAAATGCAATTTTCTTCGCAGGGAGGTGATAGAGTAGATCACCTCCCTGATCTTCGTAAGTCAAATGTTGTAGTGATGACACACTAACCATATCCGAAGCTATTGTTTGGAAACTCCTTTAGTGCCCTCACCCTTTCCCGTCGGGAATCTAACCCCTGTCACTGAAACCCTTGTTCCAACCTGTTCTACGCATATGGTAGCGCACAACTATTTATATATTAACTTACACATTCTATTTTGCCCGTTTCATTGCCTTTTGGCCCTAGTGAAAGTTTTTAACAGGTAGACTCATGTGAAACCTTTCAAGTAGGCCACTTAACTCTTTTCGCAATTGTTTGACATGACAGTTGAGACTATGAGCCACAAGAGCTTTTTTAGAAGGGCAGTGTTGAAACGAGTCATGACTCGAGCAATTGTGTCATAATTTTCCTCATAGAAATAACACAATGACTTGAGCCACTGACTCGGATCGAGTCACACTGAAAGTAGTAAATGACTCGACTTGACTGCAAAAATGAGTGACTCGTTACAACAATGTAGAAAGGTGGCGGGTCCTGCTCAGATGTGTCTTGGATGTCATTTTGCAGAGCAGTAGGATAAAATGAAAAAAAAAAGATCGAAAACACCTTCAGTCGTCTTCATTTTTACATATGAATATACTCCAATTCATTGCTACAATATCCACATCCTAGATTGAGCTCACCCATTAGCAACATGATCTTTACTGGGTCCCAACCTTTTCAAGAGCTATATTTGTTCGCCGACTCAACAGCGGAGGAAATATCTTGAGCTGGTGGTGCCCAACTATCCCTGCTCTTATGACGATATGTATATCAACATGTAATGTGGTGCATATATGATAGTCGTAATTTAATGAACTTACTTCTCTTGATGTAATCGTCGTCAACTCCTTGGTAAAATTCTTTCATTTCTGGGCGCAATTCCCTGAAAATTTTATTAATATCTTAGACTAGTTTAGAGGGATCATTAAGATTGGTTCGAAAAAACCCCGGCTCTAGGATGGAAACGTCGCACGGTGACCTAATACTTCTCAAATGAAACCTGATAAATGAAAAAACAGAAACTGTAATGGGGGCGACAACGCAAGGAAGGTGACAGTCGGTCATATACAGTATAGCCTATAACCTGAAAACAGCATAGGTCTTATATAGATGTGTGTGGACACACACATACACACACCCACGCACACACACACACACACACACATATATATATATATATATATATATATATATATATATATATATATATATATATATATATGGGTGTGTGTGTATTTGTCAAAAGTTCTGGTAAATCATGGCGAAGGATCAGCTTGAACTGAACACGTTCGAATAAGTGCTGTTTGCACATTTCACTTCTGATTTTGCTAATGCCCATTGCTCACCAACTGCGAAGCCTCCGTTATCTTGCGGTTTTTAGCGCCAATTTTTTCCGCAAGTAATTGCGCTGTAAATTGCGCAATAAAATTTGCAGCGCATGCCATTGCCCACCGGCGCAAATATTCGCGAAACAGCTCACAGTTGAATTCAATTACGGACACAGAAGATTCGAGACTGGCCTCTGCGAAAGACTACTGTACTCCATCATCGACTTATCATAAAACTCAGGGTGCTGTTGATACCATTCAGCTACAGACAGTTCTTTTTCCTGATAAAGCTTAAGTCTTGGCTGCCTGGCCTTCTTGGGAGCCATTTTTGTTGTGAGGAGAATGCTGCAGCCCCACGTGTGCACTGTACTAATAGGATGGTCAAAAGGCAAATGATCACTGCCTATAATTGAGAATATCAGACGGAGACGGGACCGACCATGCCTAGCATACCCGCTGTACTTTCCTGGGCCGGAACGATTGTGCCGACTTGCGCTGCATAGCGCTCCTTGCGTATGCTTGCGATGGGCCTGCTCACTGCTTGCGATGCATTGCGAAAGACTTTTAGCGCAGCCTGCCTTGCGCTTTTTTGGGGCAGGTTCAAAAATAGCGCAACAGCTTGCGAAGCAATTTCGCAAGGAAAATTTGCGCAAACTTTCGCAAGAACACTTGCCCACCGCTGCGCTACTTGCGCTATTTTGGCTTCGCAAGCTGGCGCAAAGCAGTTTCGCAAGTTAACGCAGTTGGTGGGCAATGGGCATAAATGTGCCTACATTGGACACCGTTCGTTGCTGTAAATGGAACCATACTATCCCGACCTTGAACATATCTTCACTTGACAGCGAACCTGTTACTGCGGTAAACATTGCCCTAAAGCCAGCTTCCCACTTAGCGACCAACGGTTTGCGAGCTCTTGCGATTCCTTGCGACCTCCTCTGACCTCGAGAAGGTCGCCTAGTGTGAGAGCGTTTGCTCGCAAGAGGTCGCAAGAGCTCGCAAGAGGTCGTAGCTCGCAAGCCATGATCTCAAGAGCTCGCAAGGTTTTCAACATGTTTAAAAATCTTGCGACCTCCGCAAGAGATCTCAAGTGGTGGTAAGTCGATCCCATAGTGTGAGAGGGTGGTCGCAAGAAGTCGCCCAAGGTCGCAAGGTTTTTGCAGCACGAAAAGTGCAAATCTTTAGGCAAATCGAAGATGCTGGTAAATTCTGGAAAGTAGGTTCCAGGTAGAGAGACAGCGTATGTCATCAAATTACGTTCGAAATAGAGGCCCTCCTCTTACTACGTGCATGTGAACACTATTCAATATGACCCTCTTTTCCTAGTCAAGCAAATCTCTGCAAGAGAGCCTGTGCGGTACATGTTGCGTGTTTCATTAAAAGGGATAAAAGTGAGAGTGTATACTGGCCGTGGCTATCGTGGACTAGAAATAGAGGTCTTGACACACCTTCCTATTTTAAAAACAATGGAATTCCCCCGTCTTTATCACCTTTAACACACCTGGAACCATTTTCATTTGGAACTTGGTTGAAATCAATCTTATTTTCATACAAAAGCAGTTTGATAAATACTATGTCTGAGTCTCGTATATTGGGATGTGATGTTGATCTACATCACAAGACTCACGTTAATTGTTATGTAGCCTGCCCTGGATCTGGTGCGCTTCACAGTGTAGGGAAACGGTATGCTTGTTATCCCGTTATGAAAAGGTGCTTAAAAATAGGCCTGTATTGGTTGCCTAGCCTTATATTCAGTTCTACAAGCCCCTACATAGGATATTAAGACTTACTATTGGCTTAGTTCAATCGGGGATTCTACGGGGGTAGGGAGAGCTTTAGCCCCCACTTTTTCCTGGGCCCACCCCCCCCCCCCAAATGGGCAAAATTTTATAAAGGCTAGTAGTTATGTGTTCATTTCTACATATCTCACCCCTAAGATGAGATTTTACCCCACACACACCCTCTTTAGAAGGCTACGTTTTTTTAAAAATGGTCTCCAGATTTGAAAGACGGAAGATACAGGCCTAAGAAAAGATCTTGTGTAGGCCTAGGTGTGTAGGGATTTTTTCAAAAAGTGCAGTGGGAATGGAATGCCCTCTTTATGAGAAGTCTTCAAGTCGAATGTACCTTTTGCTAGGAAACGGAGTGTAATCGCTAGACCGAAACAGCAGGGATGGGTGCCCTCATTCTAGTACACTTCTTCTCGATCCTTGATCCAGCCCTATTTAACAACTCCTGGAAAAATCCTGGGCAAACCCTCTGGAATGATACGTATCCAGGTATGTCCTCAGCAACCAGTTTCTGCATCAGGGTATCATAGTGGCCGCATATTTTCCGTCCTAGGAGCCAAGGACGGACCCAGAAACGGCGGGACATATTCATCCTCCTTTCTCTACTTCTATGTCTCCTGCGTCTGCAATAATATACCAATAGCAGCTGCTGCTAAAATACATTGATGTGTATCTTGCACGGAAATCTGTTCAAAACAAGGGTCAGCCAAGTTGAGCTTCGCACTAAGATGTAGGCTTATGTACAAATAGTACAAAATCCCACCAAAATGTGCATTATTGCACCTATGGTTGCAAGAAGTCGCTAGGTGTGAGAGCAATTAACTCGCAACCCAAGCGCAGATGATCGCAAGAGCTCGAAAGAAAAGGCGGTCCAAGGAGGTCGCAACTTGAATCGAAAGAGCTCGCAAGCCGTTGGTCGCTTAGTGGGAAGCCGGCTAAAATTTTCTCTGCCAGAATACAAACTGCGTAGGGGCTCTGTACGGCTACCGCTAAGCGAGGGCCTTTGTCCCTCTCTCAAGTCTTTATTTTTTTCATCTGTTCATAGGGACGTTTTATCCTTCATTGACAAGTTGAGATACCCTTACCTGAGACTGTCAGAGAAAGCTTCAACTCCGTACTTTGATTCGGAGTAACCTGCCACAGGGAAAGGGAATCTTCCGTAAGAACTGGCTATATTAACAACGCGTCCTTTACCGGCGTAAATCAAAGGCAGGAAGGTCAACGTGACGTCGATGACTCCGATTAAATTGACCCTAATGACCTTTTCACAGTATTTTACATCAACCCAGTCCATCGGTCCGGAAAACCCCATAATACCTGCGTTGTTGACTAAACCCCACAGACCTGATGAATAAAAAATATTAAACATGTATACGTGGCAAATAATCAAATAGAACAAAAAAAAAAACAGTTTAATCCCAATACACAATTCAGCGGCCAATAACAACTCAAAACACTCAAATGAGACTGCATGCAGGAGACTGACAAGTTGGAAAATGCATGTACTCCCCCTTGCACCCTTTCCCCCTCCCCACCCCTACGTCTCCCCTCCGACTTCCTGTCTTCTCAAAGTTAGCATAAGTAAATACACTATATCAGTGTCGCAGAGTATTGTTCTCGCAATTTTCTAACGGCGTGAGCCCTCTTCCTGTTTTGTAGCCTGCGAAGTGAACATTTTTACCAGTGTGATTCGGACATGACCTCACACTACAACAGGGAGACATGGAGGACAACATTAAAATACATGTCACATATCTGTGGCGAAGTGAAGAAGAAAAAGTTTTCCCCTGGCGTTATGGTACATGGGGTACCAACGTATTATGCTTTTGTACTTCGCATTTTGTTTCATGTTGGCAATGCAGGGCAGGGCGAGGGAGAGAGGATACGCTATAAGTTACCTTTGCCCCCTTGTGCCGAAAATTATCAGGCTTCGACGCAACCGCGTAATTCTTGCCTTCTGATATTCTGTCCCAGATCTGCCACCCCAGGTCTCTTAAACCAACATCTAATCCTACACAGAGATAGATGGTTTCTTTTTTAACTTCAATTTCCAGCTCAGTCAGTCTTACAGCCCGTTCGATATTGCTTTTTGGGTGACAGGGCTGGATTCACACGGTCTCTACATTTATGTAAGTGCTTGCTTCACAGTTACACCAAACGGTGCAAGATTTATATGTTGCGAATGTTACTTTTTGTACAGTAACTTATACGATACATATCATGAATTTCTCACATTTTTGCCTGTCTTCAAGCAAACCAAAGGTCGTTGTGGACCATGGAAGATACTACTTTCGTGGAAGGACTGTAGAGATAGTTCAGTTTTGTCATATTTTCACAAGAGTGCATAACACTCATTGGGGGAGGGGATGGGAGACCCATGAAAGCTTTTTCAAATGACGATGGTTTTCAGCCGAAAAATATCATTTTCACCTTTTTCAAAGTACTCTTTGAGAAGGTGAGAAGGCAGAAAGTCTGAAGAAAGAGTATACTTTAGCGAAAATGATAACAAAACGGACGACCTCTTTAGTCAGTTAGTAAATATCAACGACAAAATGAAAGAAAAAATTGGAGCGAGTGATGGTTTTCGTTCGCACTTAAACACATGTTGCCGATGAAAACGACGGAGGTGTTATGTTTTTGTAACCTAATTCACACACATATAACCTGTACAGCCTACATTTCCATGGCAGGTCTCCAAACAAAATCTCAGACTTGAAAGAGTTTGAGGCCTAGAAGGTGGTGATTATACAAAGCTTTACAAGTGGGATCGTGATTGTAGGCTTCTAAATTACAACTTCTCGTAGAGTATTTCCAGTTTAGTAATGTATTTCAAATATGGAATTTTTGATAATTTAGAGGATTTAATCATCATCCAGATGAGGACACACGATAGATTGCTTCTGAGCGAAGCCGGGGGGGGGGGGGGTAGATATCTTGCTTTAGCAAGGCTGGTAAAGGGAAACCGCAGTCAGCCCGGGGAGGGGGCGGCTGAGCAGTCGGGCAACCGGGCACTGCCGGAGGGCCCACACTGTCATTCGGAAATTTTAATGAAAGTCGGAAAATCATATTAATGTAATAATTGTATTCAAACATAACATGATCTGTTTACTTTAATTACACATTAGACTTTTTGAAAAGTGAGCTTTGTTAATGTGAAGACTGGTATTGAGTTGGTAACCTATATGTGGGTTGTGGCCATTAGAAGTAGTGTCGGTGAGGGAAAATTGATTAAGGTTGGGAAGGAGGAGGGCCCCATACCCATTTTCCCTGGGGGCCCAGTTCATTGTCAGTCCGCGCCTGAGTCAGCCCAATTTCAATTAGTATATCCTGGTATGCTAATTCTGAAATGTCTGTTTTTAATCGTGTGACAATACTATTGTTATTCTAAATTTGTTAAAATAATACAGACCATGAGTTACTTATGAAATTCAATATTCATGTTAGGAAACATCATGGCTGGTACTCGAAAGATAAATAAAGATAAATAATCTGTAAGATTTAACGGAGCTGATGACTATTCAACGTAAATTTGGGGCGAATGATTATTTCCTTTATGCCTCTAATATTGTTTCATTTGCAGCTGATCAATACACTCTCTCATAACGGAGAGATATTGAATGAGCACTTGCTTATAGGTATATAAAGCGGGATATGGGGATCGAAGGGGCTATGATATTCCACATCTAGGCGTACATAATTATGGAATGAAGAAAACATGCCGCTGGGCTCCTAACACCATTCGTTGGACAACTGGGTACTGTCCCTAACCCTAAAGCCCTCTGAATGAGAGAAAAGGGTGAATGATGCTCAAGCCCGTAACCAAGTGGGGGAGGGAGGGGCAAGGGGTGCGAAGCCATGTAGAACCCCTAAAAAAATTTAAGTTGCGGTGTAACACCAATTTCCCCCTCCTGAAAAAATATTTCGCGCTCTGGAAGCCATCTGAACTCCCTCCCTCTTTCAGTACCTTGTGTGCCTATACCGGACTGATGATGCTTTCGAAAAAATTGCAATTCTTTCCCAAATTCTGTTACGGTGATTTACTACTTCTTGAAAATGTTTCGTAGCATCGTGATGACGCGTATGTTACAGATCTACTTAACAGTGCTTTGAAAGCATAGTACATATCAAAATTCCGGTATACGGTCATATTTATATTTGCGTATCCCCCCCCCCCCTTCGAAAAATCCTTAATCGGCAAAATCCTGTTTACCAACCGCCCCCAACCCTCCCACAATGTTCCTGATATATAGGGGTGAAATTCCGGACTACTGTGAGTCTACAGTCGTGCAGACCCTTATCCCTCTCCCTGACTTCCCTCCCAGTCTACATTATATCAAACTGTCTAACAATATAGCTGCTAACTTAAACTGAGATTAAAGTGGTATGTAAAAAGTACCTTTTCCATGTGGCAACTTTTTCTTTACTTCTGTGAAGCAAGCTTGTACGCTTTCGTGGTTAGTAACATCCAGGGAAACTACCGTGACCCTCTGGGAAGTCGCCTCATCAAGCTCCGCGCGCCCTTTTTCCGTAAGACACCCGGCGAAGATATTTATGGGGGTGTTTTTGTCGAGTCGCTTCACTAGTCTGTTCCCGAACCCGGTATCACATCCAGTAATGAAGACATATTTCTCGGCCAGTTCTTTTGATGATATTCGACGTTTTCTCCAAATCCACTCGAAAATTTTTAAAATGAGAAATGCTAAGAAAATGTAGGAAAAACCAGTACACAGTGCGCACGCCATTTTGGTTTTTTGATATGGTGTAATGATCACAACGAATGGGCCTAGGATACCATTCACTGCAGGGTTAGGGCTTACACTGCTTTGTTGTTGACTTACCCCAGCGATTAAATGCAAACAAGGTATGCTACATTATTCTAAGCTATGGGGTTCAACTGATTAAAAGTTCAATGTCTAATTGCATATTCAAAAAGCACCTAACTGTTCTTGAACGTGACTTGCTGTTTACACACTAAGCCTGGATCTTATCTCCTGCTTTCTTTTAATTAAATCACATGACTAGCAAACTGTAATATGTATCAGGCGGGGATCCAAGAATTTCAAAGGAGGGGGACCCCGATGGCGAATTTCCATTGCACCGCAGAGAGATCGTGCGTGCGAAACATTTCAATCCCCCCTATAATTCCGTAGCAGACAACATTCCAAGCCCCTTATAATTCTTCGGCAGACTTGGTCAAGTCTAAAAGATTTCACTGTCCTCCTTTGACAATGGGTAGCTTGCCACCGACATTTGCCTCAATGACTTGTACGCACACTAAATCAGGCTACCCCCATCCCTGTCAAAGTTCTCAGTCTGATACCACCCCTTTAGTTACAGCTCACAGTGCGGGCTCTTATGACATATTCAAACTTCCTTACCACTTTCGAGATTCGAGCTATAGAAGGGTTTGGGTGGAGGGTAGATCTTTGCAGCCCTGCATGAACACTACTCAAAGACGGCACTTTATATAAGAGTGAAGTAATGCATTAAAATGACACTAAATTGCCTTGAGTTTTGTACAGTCTGTATCAGTGGCGCCGCCAGAGGTTGGTGATGGGGGTGGGGGGGATCACAGAAAATGATGTCGTAAACCCACACTAGAGAAATCCAGAAAGTCGGTGCAAATTGTGCGTATGTGTACCTTCTGATTGTTTGCACTCGAGTGGACGTTTTGTCACCTTGTGCAAGTGCCGTAGTGGGGAAGGAGTCCAAGGGGATGGGGTGTCCATGTAAGGTAGCTAAGATGCAAAATGGTGCTATCTTTGGCAAATCTTTCACCTAATTACATGCTTTGAAATTCTTATTAAGTAGTGATATTTTGGTTGTGGCATGGCACGTACCCGTTATACAAAACATGTGTAACGACAAATATATGCTACAAATGGTATCGTACATGCTACTCATGATATTTGATTGCTCTGAAATCTTCTGTTGAGGTTTTTACTACAGAGGTTGGAGATGTAGCGGTATTTTCCGGAAAAAGTGTTGTGGTCAGGATAGTGTATTATTATTGCCCTAATAATGGCCGTGAGATATGGGTGCGAACCATAACTCATGTGCGCGAAGCGCGTCGGAATTTTGCATTATAAATCATTTCCATAACAAAAGTTTAATTCCCTAACAAAATGTATTCGTCAAGTAGAGGACCAATCTTCTGCACACAAGCTTTCAATTTTCATAAAATATGTCTTCCCCTGAATTCCCCCGCTTTACATTCTTGAAAAGCAGTGTCCCTCAGTAATGACTCCTATGCACACGAACAATCGGCGTATTTGTAAAACCCTTACCAATGAACAATGGAAATATGTTTGAGACGGTATTGATAATGAACACAGAGATGCAGTGAAGCTGGAAGTTTTGATAGTAAGCGAAGGATGCGCGAGAATTTTGATAGTTTGAGAACAACTTGTGTTAGTGTTAAAAATGATTAAAATAGAGTCAACGCTCAGTCCATGAACATACCACCCCAGACAGGAATACACTTCACTCTACCCCCTATAAAAATCTATAGCTTAAACGCCTTGGGGGTCATTTAAAAAAGATCGGAAATTGATTGGCAGGAACGGCCCCCGCCCCTGCTGTCGCCACTGGTCTGTATTTCAACTCATTTCCTACGACAATGGCACCAATTAGTGTTATCATATTCAATAAGCAACTTGTAATAATCAGAAGAAGCTCCAAAAGTAGTTGAAGAGACTACGTTCGTTAGACAATAGTTTTTACTATAAGGAAAATTGGAAGCAACAGTCGACTCAGTACCAATACAACGCACCATGCCTTTCGGAGAAAAAAAGAAGGATTACTGAACGACTAAATCCAATGTTGTCAAGGTAGAACGCCCCCATTTTTCATATTAACGCGTCCCTTTGGTCTCCTTCACAAATATCACCAAGAGGAGACATTGGGACAACATTTTTGATATGTTACCAAATGGAGTAGGGTCTTTTGTCACTTTGATATGGAGGTAGACTGGATGCCAAAATGGGGTCAATTGAAGCAGTTTGGAGGAAATTATGGGCTTAGAAAATGGAGGCCGCATTTCAAGCTTTGAGTGAGTAAGAAGACCTGGGTAAAGCTAAGAAAAGTTTAAGCACTTGTAGTAAAAATTCCTCACCCTCATAGTATGGCTAATTGAAAAGGTTTTAGAGGCCACTTTACTTTTGGGAATTAGTTTGTAAGTTAATGGGGGATTTATTGAGGGTGTGCTACCTTAATTGGCGGCCAGAGGGCCATTAGCGGCTTGCGACGTCCATTGATGTGGTCCGAGGAAGATTCGAGGACCCACTGGCCTGTTTTTAACTTGCAATTTTCCGAGTGCAATTTATAACATTTGCCCTAGTAGAACAGTTAAGTAAAATAAGAGCACCAGAACATTTAAGTAAAATTTTACACATAATCAATTTAGAAAATGCCTTTATTTTGTGCAATTGCTCGATAAAAGAATAATTTCTACGCTACTTTTGTGCAACTTCATTGCACAAGATATGTGTAACATTTACCGCAATTCTGTGTAAATTCTCTTTGTGTAAAACTTAAAAGTTTTGGAGTTCATATTTTAGGCCTACTTAAACTTTAAAGCGTATTTCTGTCAGTGTTGGATAATGATCTTCCTTTCCGTAGGCCAACTGGTGATTCACACATGGTGGGCGGGGAGGTCTGGTTACAAATCTATTCTGTATGTAGGCTTTCTTCCATTCTATAGCGTTAAAAAACTTTGAGGCCTTAAAGGGCAGTTGTTTTACGACGCTAAGCGACCGCAAATGTGGAAACAGCTCAAATGGCTTATGAATTAAAACTTCACGTCAGGTGGCTAACCAACTCAACAATTTAGATCAAATTTGGTTTCTTTTGAATTTGAACAGCCAGTTCAGATGGGAAAACCATAGATTGCTCTTGGATGAGAAACTCACCTTACTTTGACCCTGCCAGGGATCGAACTCCGAACCTCCCGGTTGTCAAGCGTCATCGCTTCAAACGCCACCGCCTTTATCCACTCGGCCACAGCACCGACGTTCGGGATGCCAATGGCTTTCTCCCACACTGGTGACCCACGCATGGAAGGCACAGAGTTCTAAAGACTAATTTGTCACAGTTTTAAGACTGCAATTTCTACAATTTAGGGCGGTTGGGAAGCCATTTTTCCCCCAGTGCTCGCGACACACATATGGGAGACGAGGAACTACGTTGGCAAACTTAAATTTGCGTTGTAGAGTGTTCTAGCGCGTTTGAAATGTGAAATTATTTCACCCCATCCACAACCATGATGGGGCTGAGGTCGGTTGTGATCCGGCAAGGCGCCTCCATTAAGGAACCAACACCCAAGGGGGCTGGCACCAGGATTTTACCAACAGGGGACAAAGCTGCCCTACAATGGGTAGGGAAAGGGCGGCAATCCGAAGCCCCGACAAATGCGACGGATTGCCGGAAAGGATGGCGAACGCACGGATAATTTGGGGGTTTCTATCGAGGAATGTTTGAAAATTTGGGGTTTTCATTGAGGAAAATTGCAAAAAGTTTGCTTTTTATTAAAGAATCTACCCTCCTTTAGAGCAGGCCAGCATTCGTTGGAACGACTGGTCGTCATCGGGGATTACAAACTTAATCATACCCAATGAAAAATCTCCCCACGTGGGGCCAGCCTTTCCCGGGAGGGGGGTTACCCATCCTCCACTTGGCGCCACCACTGCTGCGTATTTCATCCACGGTGCTAGTGAAGTACTCCTCCCAGTTTCCACAATGCGGTATGCATTGTTCGCCGTGTAGGTATGCGTTAAACGTGCAGACCTCTACAGTAGTACAGCAGTGAAAACTGCAGCTTTTGGGAAAAAGATACCATTGAACTCAGGCTCCCGGTGTACTGGTATGTAGTGCTAAATTACTTCAAGACTGAAACTCGTAAGGGAATATTTTAGTGGGCTTTTTTAGATCTGGAGGATTCTAGGGTTCAGAACATCCTTCCTCTCCCCTGAGTGGGGTTGAAAAAAAATAAAAAAAATTACAGACTGTGCAAAATTAAAGGCAATTTGGCCAATTTTAGTGCCATTTTTGTTGTTGTATTACTCCGCTCTGTGAAGTGCCGTCTTCGAGTCTTCGAGGGAACATGGCTAGCAACATGCATCTATTATTGAAGCCCTTCTAGTTCAAAGTCTCCATGATCAAGATTTAAAAATATGAATGTTGCATTAGCTGTGAGCTTTTACCAGAGTGGTGGTATGTCCAGGGTCAAAACTTCAATAAGGATTGACTTGATTCAGTGTGTAGGTCAATGTTGGCAAAAATTCGTGGCTCGCTACCGGTACCTAAACCATGTAGTTTTCGGGAGGTTCAAGCTACCACTCACAAGAAAGCTGACAAGTTGGCCATTCATGGCAATTTCAATTAACCATACCATGACCGTGAAGTTTTTGCTAGCGGAGCTCAAAGTTTCTGTACCTTTACTCAGGCGTTTTTAATCACTCAAAGCCTGATCTACGGCCGCCAGCTTCTAAGCCCATAATTTCTTCAAAATTGCTTCAATTGACCCCAATTTGGCACCAGTGATACTTCATCTAGTCTTCTTTCATTTTAAATTGACAAAAGGCTCCCATCCTATTCGGTAAAATATTGCGAAAGTTGTCCCAATGTCTCCTCTCGGTGATATTTTTGAAGGTGAACAAATGGTACAAATGAGTGAGGGCGTGCTACCTTACAAAGACATCAGAGAAACGCTGAGGAGACTTGGTCAAGTGTAAACGACCCAATCTCTTCTTTTCACAAATCATCGCCTATTGAAACGAGGAGGACAATGGTCACGTATTGTTGGCAGATGCTTAGGCCTACCCCTAAGAGGCTTAATCCATAGTTGCAATAGAAAAAAAAGCATTTTGAAGAAGGCAACTTTTGAATATTCATCATCCCAAACTCGTTTTCCACTCGAACGAAAGGTTGCTTTAGGAAGCTAGACGAATTCGGTCTCAATAAAATCAGAAGCCCCGGCGACCTTCGTCGCCGGGGCTTCTGATTTTATTGAGACCTTTCGTGTCAACTGCGAATTACATCAACTATGGTATCGATTTCATCTCAAAATGGGAAAGTATTCATAAAACTATTACCACTTGCAACCGAAAAAAAGCTTTGTGGAAGGGGTGAGGGTAGCACGCCATGACATTGTAGACTATATGCAAGAGCGTCTAGTGACCTGATTTGGAAATTTACAGTAGGATATGGTTAAAAAGCGAAGCCAAATTAGGAGAAGAAAAACTTAGAACGCAGAGGGGTCTATAATAGCTACAACAAGGAAGATAAAAAGGAAAAAGCAACTCTAAACCCGCCAAACGAGAAAAGACTCACTGTTCAATCTCCAGTGACTTGAACTCACGTACTAAGCATTCGGGGTCCTTTCCAACTGACCTACGACAATGTTGGAAATCAGTTTGATTTTATTAAAAAGTAATCTACTGTAAAGCTATATGACATAAAAGTACAACTGCCGAGGGGAGGGGGCAGCTGCACCGAACACTCCTTTTCTCCCGCATCCTTAGTATATATAGGTACCGTTCTTTATATTGCCTGAAATACGCTCAAATGATGCTGTTTCATTTCTTGAATGTTATACATTTTCCCTGTAACTGCGGTTAAGCGTGGCTTGTAAATGTTTCGTAGTTTGCCGTATAAATGACATCGAAAGGGGGTGGGGTTAGGGCAGGGTGAAGGGGAGGGGAAAAGGAAGCCGTGGTCTTTCGTCGCAGGAACTAGGGCGGAGAACTGACCTGATTTAGTGTTGGTGTAAGTCAATGTTGGCAATAATTAGTGGTTCGCGTACACCTTAAACCTTGTAGAAGTTTTTGACAGGTATGAGCTTACCCCTCACAAGAAAGCCGACAAGTTGGCCATTCATGACAATTTCAATTAACCATACCATGACCGTGAAGATTTTTTTGCTAGCGGAGCTCAAAGTTTCCGTACCTTTACTCAGGCGTTTTCAATCACTCAAAGCCTGATCTACGGTGGCCAGCCTCTAAGCCCATAATTTCTTCAAAATTCTTCAATTGACCCCAATTTGGCACCAGTGATACTTCATCTAGTCTTCTTTCATTTTAAATTGACAAAAGGCTCCCATCCTATTCGGTAAAATATTGCGAGAGTTGTCCCAATGTCTCCTCTCCGTGATATTTTTGAAGGCGAAGAAATGGTACAAATGAGTGAGGGCGTGCTACCTTACAACGACATCAGAAAAACGCGGACGGAGGAGACTTGGTCAAGTGTAAACGACCCAATCTCTTCTTTTCACAAATCATCGCCCATTGAAACGAGGAGGACAATGGTCACGTATTGTTGGCAGATGCTTAGGCCTACCCCTAAGAGGTTTAATCCATAGTTGCAATAGAAAAAAGCATTTTGAAGGAGGCAACTTTTGAATATTCATCATCCCAAACTCGTTTTCCACTCGAACGAAAGGTTGCTTTAGGAAGCTAGGCGAATTCGGTCTCAATAAAATCAGAAGCCCCGGCGACCTTCGTCGCCGGGGCTTCTGATTTTATTGAGACCTTTCGTGTCAACTGCTAATTACATCAACTATGGTATCGATTTCATCTCAAAATGGGAAAGTATTCATAAAACTATTACCACTTGCAACCGAAAAAAAGCTTTGTGGAAGGGGTGAGGGTAGCACGCCCTGACATTGTAGACTATATGCAAGAGCGTCTAGTGACCTGATTTGGAAATTTACAGTAGGATATGGTTAAAAAGCGAAGCCAAATTAGGAGAAGAAAAAATTAGAACGCAGAGGGGTCTATAATAGCTACAACAAGGAAGATAAAAAGGAAAACGCAACTCTAAACCCGCCAAACGAGAAAACACTCACTGTTCAATCTCCAATGACTTGAACTCACGTACTAAGCATTCGGGGTCCTTTCCAACTGACCTACGACAATGTTGGAAATCAGTTTGATTTTATTAAAAAGTAATCTACTGCAAAGCTGTATGACATAAAAGTACAACTGCCGAGGGGAGGCGGGAAGCTGCACCGAACACTCCTTTCCTCCCGCATTCTTAGTATATATAGGTACCGTTCTTTATGTTGCCTGAAATTCGCCCAAATGATGCTGTTTCATTTCTTGAATGTTATAAATTTTCCCTGTAAATGTTTAGCGTGGCTTGTAAATGTTTCGTAGTTTGCCGTATAAATGACATCGAAAGGGGGTGAGGTTAGGGCGGGGTGAAGGGGAGGGGAAAAGGAAGCCGTGGTCTTTCGTCGCAGGAACTAGGGCGAAGAAATGACCTGATTTATTGTTGGTGTAAGTCAATGTTGGCAATAATTAGTGGTTCGCGTACACCTTAAACCTTGTAGAAGTTTTTGACAGGTATGAGCTTACCCCTCACAAGAAAGCCAACAAGTTGGCCATTCATGACAATTTCAATTAACCATACCATGACCGTGAAGATTTTTTTGCTAGCGGAGCTCAAAGTTTCCGTACCTTTACTCAGGCGTTTTCAATCACTCAAAGCCTGATCTGCGGTGGGCAGCCTCTAATCACGAGTGCCGATTCCTTAAAATCGTGACTCTCGAGACCGGTGTCGAGTCCGAAACCGGTCTCGAGTACTACAGCACTGATAAATGACATCAATGGGGGTGGGGTTGAGGTCGGGGCAGTCTTCCCGGTCGCAAGATTTTCCAATTTCTGCGGAAAACATGTTGTCAGGAATGTGCAATCAAAACGCCCGGGTAGCGCAAAAATCACGCGTCAGGGGTCCAAGCTTCTCCCTACATGGAACTCCAGCCTGCAGTCATTGTCGGCAACAGACCCCATACGATGGCATGATTTAACGATGGCATTTCTTCCTTATAAGGATTACGTGGATATTAGTCATCGGTGGCAAAACAATAGGTATAAAGAGACATTTCTATCAAATTTTGATATCTAAAAGCCGGGATTAAATCATTTCTGACAACATGTTTTCTCAGATTAGGTTGTTTTGCCTCATTCCCAACACTTCCCTGCTTGCATTAGTTACATGAAGTGAGGGCCAAAGTGCATCCCTACATTGTGCATACAGTATTTTACAACTGTGAACTACTGGACTTAACGGAACTTGTTCAGACACAATGTGTTTCCAAGTTAAGTGCTTTTGAAAGGACAATATGAGATGAAATGTTTAACATGTGTTGGGACATCATAATTAAATATTCCACTACTTTGTTTTAGCCATGTATATTCGTGTTTGTCTCTGAGAATAAAAGGCGTTACAACTTGCCGCATCCCCTGTTACAATCTGTCTCTACGTTGGGATTGATTGTAAAACTTGCATTCACAAATTTCCTCAGGATGTTTGTCTGTGATCTTTTGTAATACCGTTATGATCTTACCCTTTCTTATAAAAGAACATGCCTTTGTTCACATGGATCTTGAAAGAATTGAATATTTATTTAGAAACAAATCCTAAAGAGTATGCCAACATCCCTAATAGCAAAATCCGGCTGTCCGCCAGTGGCCAACAGGCCGGGACGGCCATCGGAGGTCCACTGGCTGCACGGAAACTTGAATGATGTCATAAAGCTTTTTAACCAATCAGCGTTACCGCCATCGGCAGACTGCCGGAGTGGCCGACAGCGGTCCGTCGTCTGGCCGACCAAATTTTGCTATCAGGGATGTCCCAGTCTAATTAATTTGCGTATACAAAGAAGTTTGTACGGAATGGAGCATTTTAATGCAGGGTGAGCATTCAGCAACTTTGGAGGAGGATATCAATGACCATGTACCGTATGGTTTTAAAGGCAGTACGCAGTCACCCCAAACAGAGTGAGTGTATCCTGTCACTCTAGTTCATGAATGGCCTATTTTGATCATGTGACAATATTTTTGTTAGTGAATTGTGGAATTCAAGGAGAATTTCGCCTTGCTTTACCTATTGTTTGTTATAGGTATGTTCAAAACATCTTCAGAGGTGCTTGTAATGCAATAAGAGGAGATTTGCAAGAGTTTGCTGATTTTTCAAAGAAAATTTTGGGGTGACTGCCTATTGCCTTTAAACGGGCAACACAAGGGAACGTACGCCGTAATCCGGTCTTCCTTCAGGAAAATTTTGAAATGAAGTACTCGTAGATGCGATTCAATGGCATCTGACAATCAGAATGAATTTACACAAATTTGGTTAGTGCAGATGCGGGATAGTCCCAAAAAAGTAAGTACCGGGAAATCCCCCTTTGGATCAGCTCATGATTATGAAAACTTGATAGACTACTCGCAGGGGCGTCGAACGGCAGTCTAAGACGTTCTCCCTTTCTAGCTGAGAATCGCTTTCTACACCCCATGTTATACCAGGGAGTTGTTATTTAGCAACTCCCTGGTTATACTGTGTCCCTTCAAATAATTGGAGGGTGTTAAACCCAGGAAGTTGCTATTTGTCAAATAGCAACTCCCTGGTTAAACTTGTAAGTTGTTAGGTATTGAATATCTTCCGCGGGGAACCCCCTTGAATAGTGGCGCACGACCGTCAAGTGGGCATTTCCAAGTAATGTCACCCACCACACGCATCAAATAGAATCCCGCCCTCATTATGAGTCAGAATGAACAAAATTTTGTAACTCGACTGTGATGTATACTGTATGTGTATGTACGTACGTGTGTATTGTATCTCGGACGGTCTGCGCGTACTGTACTGGTATTTACTGCAGCCATTTCCCAACAGTCGTCTTATGAAGTGCACAATACCATCAACAGATGTCCCTCACATTTTATTAATCTACGATACGTACGTACACATGTGTACAGGCTAGCTGCTACGCTTTGCGCAACTGTGCATGTACCAGTACCTAACTTGTTGACAGTTACACTGTCACCGAGAGAACGGAGAAATTACTTTTGGAGTAACAAATCTTGACCCTGTCATATGTTTACAACTTTTCTTCTAGATCGATCACAATACTAGACCATCGCAGAGAAGTAGTACTACTACCGAGTGTTGTCAAAATCCTAGTTCGAAACTCCGAAAACGGATATTGTCAAGTTACATAATAAAGTTGAGACCAGTTTACAACAAGCGCACAAGGCCAGACCAACGAAAACTTTTAGAAGTGTGACACTGAGGAACGTCAAGGCACCGGTCTTCCGGAATAAAATTATAGAGGGTAAGGAAAGTTTTAGGCCTAGGTGATTACTCGAACTTCGAAGTAGTGTGAAAGCCTAGTTTAAGAATCTTAATTTCGCACAAATCTTCATAAAAGGTATCTTTCAAGAAGGGAGGAAGTTTCAAGTTGGCTTAGGCCCTAGCCATTGAACAGTGGCACTCTTGTGTCCTGTGCAACGGAACACACGGCACTGTTCAACAACTTCAAGGGTATTAAGTTGGCTAAGTTAGAGTTTTGTGTTGAAGCCTGCTTAGGCTAGTGGTCGTCGAGTGCAGTTCTAATTTCACTTCCAGCATAATCGATCCGCCGTCCCGTTACAATCTAACAGCCTTCCCAATCCCAGGACCATGGCTATGGACTAACACTTAACAGTACGAACTGCCATATATATGGTTACATGTGGGTATGGAGATTAACATATGCCTAGGCCTTGCCTAGTTAGACCTAAGTATACTATAGGCTGGGACCTTGCCCCATATCTTGCCAGTTTGTACATCCTGGCCTCAACAAATAAATTATAGGCCTAGACTTTATGCGTTGACTTCACACTGGCATCATTTTGGAGGAAACCAATGAAGTACATGTGCACTCACGTAATTTTCGCATGCGCATAGCCTACGTTGTAGACTTACAGTAGGCCTAGGCGCATAACCCTTGGTGCACAAATCAGCTTTCCGCATTTGTTGGTGTAACTTGCAGTGATACACGCTCTTCCTCCAAAGGATTGGGTTAGATAAGATTTAACGACACACCAACACGAATGTGTTATAGGCCTATAGTGTCAACTAGATAAAAAGGTAAAATTTAAATACAGTTTAAGTTCAGTTTTAAATACAGTCCAAACACAGGCAAGTCCTTCCCTTTAGTTGCCTCTTACGACAGCCGGGAATTACGGTGGGCATATTCTACAACCCCCAGCCCACAGGGGGGCTTCCTCCAAAGGAGGGAGCACTGTCAGCTCTGTGACACCATATGACATCATGCAGTCTATGCAAGCAGGGTTGTTTTACATTTCATTTTCACAGTTAATAAGCCTACATGGTTTAGTTTTACTCTATATTTAAAGTATTTAAGTGTCATTCTCGAATAACTCAGGCACAATTGCAGAATACCCTGCAAGACTGAAGTTCTGTTAAGGCTTTGGGACGATGCAGTCACTGCATATATCCCTGTAGCCTCTTCTAGACACAGTTTGAATCCTGACTGTGTATCACCCATAGCCTTGTAAAAAAACTTTAATTTTGACTCTGTATCCTCGTAGCCTCTCAAAGCAAGTTAACATTCATAGGCTAGACAACAGAAAGTTGCCCCCCATAGCCTCTTGAGAACATATCCCGGTGAGGGGAATTGAATTTTTCACTGCTTAACCATTTGGCTCCCCACAAAAATAAATCCACTTCTGACTGTGGTAACAAGCACAAGTACAGTACCAAGATACCTCAATTTTAGCCAAAGAACAATGGTGCAATAATCATACATGAGTTGTTCTCAAATTACATTTGTTGCCTGGACTCTGTAGCCTTATGTTTTTCCAAACAGAGATTCCACATGTGCAGGGTATTCTGCAATTTCTCCATACTGTAATTCCTTTGGGACAATTTTTAACACTTACTGTATTAAAGAAGCTGTCAACAATGTTTTGTGAACAACCTGCTTTCTGTTATGACAAAAACTTTAATAAAATCAAATCATCCCTGACTATGTTTTGAACTTTCAAGTTTTTCAGAGATGGAGTGACCACATAATGCTTAGTACTGCCTGGTGTTACACCAAAAAATGCTCTTTTTCTTATTTCCTGTCACTGTTGTGTTGAATTTCTTTTACTAAATGCACAAGAACTGTTCATTTGGGAGACTATCAGAGAATGTTACATGCTTGGTTTTCTTGAAAAATTGAAACAGCTCCAGAAAATCTTCAAAATGAAGGTTGCCTTAGAAGCTGTTTTTAGCTCCAGAGAAGCTTATTTTTCGAGCCCTGTACTGGTACAGTAGCTTAGCAAACTGGCATGACCTGTGACAAGATCCATAGGCTGTGTGACAGGGAAACTTATGTTTGGACAAAATCCACCCAGATGATATCACCATACAATTTTTCCCTGAAAAAATTCCCAGCTGGGATAATTGACCACATTTGTTTGGGTTGTTGGTGGGGGAGGGGAGGGGGCTGCACTTTTTCCTGAAATTTAAGCCAGTGTGACTGAAAACTGCATATAGTTTGCCTGAAAATAGAAATTTTTGTACCTGAATGCCACTGTGCTTCACATGTCAGGCCCACACCAAAGGTATGCCAATAAAAACCATAGAAAACACAAGGAAAATGCCAACTCCACGCCGAAGATCTTCAGATTGGAGTGCATGAAATGCACCCTGGCGGCTTGGCCCCAATGGGAGGGGAAGGGGTAGGGGCAGTCATGGCACGAAGGTGCGCAGTTGCACAATTCTCACTCTTACTTCACAAGTCCCGCACCAAAAATATTTGTCTGCTGGATTTTCCTGAACCGTTTCTCTACCTACATGCATAGGCATAGGAAGTGGGAGGGACTGAGGGGGCTAAAGCCCCCGAGTCAAAAATGTGGGGGGCTGAAGTATGCTTCATCCCCCAAGATTCAAGGGCAAAAACCCCTTATTTGTCTCTTCAGTAAGAAATGTCAAAAATTTGCAGTAGTTTTTCTTTAAGTTTGTCCAAAATGTTGCACCAAATTGCATCTGAGGACCCTCAAATACCCAAAAACTTTCCAAAGGGGAGGTTAGACCCTTCCCCCAGGACAGCGATCTGAAACAAGGTTCAGCCCCCCCCCCCCCCCTCCCGTCTTGAAAAGTTTCCTACGCCTATGCCTACATGACATACATTATTGTAGTCAGGTTGCACACA
Source organism: Holothuria leucospilota (assembly GCA_029531755.1). Taxonomy (NCBI): domain Eukaryota; kingdom Metazoa; phylum Echinodermata; class Holothuroidea; order Aspidochirotida; family Holothuriidae; genus Holothuria; species Holothuria leucospilota. The sequence goes on from CM055978.1 coordinate 35,750,418, forward strand.
GTGATGACTTATGCAGATTAGAAGATAGCTCAGTTGATGCACATAGTAGACAGCTCAAGCAGAGGTGTAGCTAGCCAGATTTGAGTGTCGGGTAATTGTCTGATCTGGGGAAAGCACCTTACCCCACCCCATGCCATCTACCCCATTTTTCAGCCATTAATTTTTCATTTTCCCTCATTTTACTTTAGGGAATAAATTTAAGGCTAGTTTTAGGTCTCGGTAAGCAAATTTGTGATGGGCGGGGAGACAGGTGTTTGACTGGAGTGCCGGGCGGGAATATTGAGTGCTGCGTGTCACCGCCCAGTGCCACCCACCGTAGCTACATCCCTGAGCTCAAATACAGCTTATGGATGGATATACAGTACAGTATCATCAGCAGTGATAAAAATTTAAGTGTACAGCTTTGTATGGGAGGTGCATTTGAAAGATTCTTTTTAAAAAAAAAATTTAGGAGGAGCTATATATAACTACCCCTTAACTTACTGGGAGAAACTCTCTCTAACTGGACCCGGAGGCAAGATGGCAAATAAGCTTAGTTGGGGGGGGGGGGGTACCTGACTTACTGTAACTTCAGAGTTGCGACTCTGGCTTCTGGCCAGGAGTAAAGTAGTAACTCCACTTTTCTTGGGAACTGCAGTTCTCAGGTAGTTTTCAATAGTGTACTGTCAAAAATACCCCCAAAATCATATATTTTAGAATTTACAGTTATATGTTATTTCACAGGCTTTAATGAAGTAAACAACATAGCAAGCTCTTTTGATCTTCTCTCCATTTAGTTACAGTCTCTTCAGTTGACCACTGCCATTCTCTGGAGTCGTCAGTTTGGCAGTTCAACCCTTTCATAAACCTGCAGTATAGATTACTCAATGGTAGGCTAGTAGTCGACAGTTTATAGTGCATCTGCTGAGGCATATGTTTCTGCATCGCTTACAGTATATGAAGCCATTGTAGGATATCAATAGGGCTTCACCTACCTGACTTCAAAAATATTGCAAGAGCCTAAGCATAACTTTTCGCAAATTAATCCTTGTTAATCTCATAGGCCTTCCAAATTTGTCTTAATTGGTCCTTTTGTTTTGTTTTTAATGTAAAAAAAAAAACCTACAAAATAAAATTTCAAATACAGGGGCCTATATGGTAGAATGTTTTATTTTGTTTTGCACTTTTGTCAGCAAAAGCTTGAATGTTTGTGAAAAGTTTTGTTGTGGAAACTTTCATGTTCATGAGAATCTTTCATGCAGTTTTATCCATGTTGAAACCTGCATAAAGAAAGTCATACTTAGATATTCTGAAATGTGATCATAAGTATTTACATAATTTATCCATCTTAATAAACAGGCTTTTAGCAGAAATACTTTACTTTAGTCTGTGTTTGAACCTACAATCTATACCCTTCTGCTATACTGTACCATCTTCTATGTGCCTCCGCTTACTGGAAGTAGTAGAGCGAAGTTGTTCATCTCTTGGCAAGGCTTGATGTGGAAAAAATATTTTGATTCCAAATAGTGAGTGCCTAGTTATAGTCCAATTCGTGTTTTGTTATGAAAACAAATACAGGAAAAAAAAAATGAGAAAATTGAATCATAAAAGTATCGAACTTGGCTATCATACAATCCAATGAAGTGAGAATGGAGCCTGGAGATACTGCATATCATTATTGCAAGATCTGTATATGATGACCTTGGTGAATAACTTTAATTAGCTTACAGTATTGAAACAAAATTTGACAGTTGTGACAGATTTTCAGTACCGTATATATTACTGCAGACTTGGCCCTTTGAAGAACTTTGCTCTTAAGGGATTTTGGCATTTTGTGTACAATCAGCACTTGGCACTTTGGCAGTTGTTTGTAAAAATTTGTTGGGGTAATGAACTCTCATTATGGAAACTGGAATAACCTGTGCTTATCAGACTTGTATTCAAGTTGCGACTTGAGCCACATCCCTCCAACACTATCTGACTTGGAAAATTCTGGGCAATTTTCCCCTATTGAAATAACACAGGGACTCAAGTCAATGACTTGACTCGAGTCCCTAAATAGCTCCAGTTGACTTGCTGAGAAAAGAGTGACTTGAATACATCTCTGGTATTTACTGTGTTGTTTTTTAAAACCTGTATTTCCATCATTTTATTGTATGGAAGTACTGTATTACTATCATGTGTACTGAACATGTAGCACACTCAATCATTTTTCCATTGACTTACTACATTTGGTCCATTTTGTGGCCTCTAGGTCCTTACAGAATTCCAAAAGGTTCAAGTTAATAAACCCATCATACAAAAACTCAGAAGTTGACAGTCAACACCGTTTTTCAATTTGTGTCCCATGACCACTGAAACTTTTGAGTTACAGGGTATGGATGTTGTTATTCAGGGCCTGGCCCCCTTTACACTCAAAATTTTAATCCATACATTAGACCAGTTTTGTACTAAAACATGCCCCAAAACAGCACAATTAACTCAGGAAGTGACATAGGTGTGATTATATACAGGTCTGTGGAGATCCAGTGCTCCACTAGTGTTCTACCCAGTTTGTGACAAATACATTGCTTTTATCAAACCTTGGAAGTTTGGGCAAGTGTGAAAGTGGTTTTGAAAGTGATCTGAGGGTGTACATTCAGGATGAATGAAGGTTGAAATACATCCCTAGAAACAGAACACTTCTTTGAAGGAAAGCTGTATGCTATCTCTGCAGGGTGTTTGAGGTCAAAAATATTTGTAGCCTGAAGGTTTTATATTATATGCTGGTACTGACTTCATACTTTCTGTAGCACAGATTATCACTCAGGGCAAGTCAGCATTGATTCCTTTCACTGGAGCCCATTGCATATCTACAGTTGTAGTACGAACCTGTGATAACTTCACAGTAGCATGATAGGCCTTTTTCTGTGTGATTGTCCCATTGATGTTGACAGCACTACAGAGTAGGTATACTCTATTTGATAGTATCTGCCATGCATGTCTGCTGGTTGGTATGTGTGGAATGCTGGACAGTTATATACAATCAGTAAATGCATTGCAAGTTAACTTGAACAAACAGGGAGGACAAATTAGGTAGTACACAGGATTACACACTGCAGACACCCAGATGAAGGGTAAATTTTGTTCATTCTTTGAGTATGGTACTATAATCAGTGACCAAGGATTGTATAGGCTGTACAGGGCAGACACCCAGATGAAGGGTAAATTTTGTTCATTCTTTGTGTATGGTACTTATAATCAGTGACCATCAGTGACCGAGCCCGGCTGTACACTGCAGACACCCAGATGAAGGGTAAATTTTGTTCATTCTTTGAGTATGGTACTATAATCAGTGACCAAGGGTTGTATAGGCTTTACACTGCAGACACACAGATGAAGGGTAAATTTTGTTCATTCTTTGTATATGGTACTATAATCAGTGACCAAGGGTTTTAGACATATAGAGGGATTTCATGTGATGTCATGCGAGTGGGATTCCCAGGCACTGAAGGGCAAGAAACACACTCAGTAGTACCACTGTGTATTTACAGTACACGTGCACGGCATAACCATAGATACTACTGTGACACAATGGATGTGTGCCCATCAAAACAGAAAAGACATGCGATCTTGCCCTTCAAAATTGCATGTAGTTGGTTAAAGTTACGTGACTGAAATCCCTCTATAGGCTACATACAGTTATGTGTTTTACCCAGTGGTATTGAAGGGGGTGTGGTACCTGTGAATGGTGAACTGAGATTTATGTGTTATGACTTTCCTGTTAAATTACCTGTGCTTGCAGGTCAGGGTTGTTACTGCTCTTTGTTGGAAATTCTTCCTAGACATTAATTTTATACCTAGATGCTAAAAAATTCATGTGCAGTGCTACAGTATGTGATACAGTATCATAAAAATTTTATACCAAGTGCCCTAGAAAAATCCTTGTGATACTCCAAATACCTATAAGAATAATGTGTATGTAAATGAAATCTATATTTACTCAAAGGTGAACCCAAATAACCAGCAGAAGGATATGGGTTGGCATGATGACAAAAACTTTGCTAAATATTGCATGCATATTGGCCTATTTCTGATCCCAAAGGATTGTAGAAATATTGTGTATCGAAAGCTGAAGGAAACTCCCAATTTTAGTGCCGTACCTGGGAATGTAACATTGTACAATCGTGGAGTTAAAAAGGCTTTTTACTCAGTGGTACAGTACTGTTGGAAGAAGTAGCTTGATCATTTGAGGGATCAATGATTGCAAAATTTTTGTGCAAATTTATGAAATGTTTGGGCCCCAGATAATTATTACTTTATCTTTTCTTCCAATTTGGACAAGCATTGCACCCTGCTCTGCCAGGAATAAAGTTACATTTACAACTATATGCTGGATTTTACTGTTTTAATGCACTGTTACTGTACACATAGGCCTATACTCTAACAAATCAAAATGTGAAAAGTGATAAAAAGAAAAAAGAAATTCTTGAAATTTTTGTGTCTTTGTAAATGTTTTTAGGAACAAAAACAAACTTGTGAAACAGGTTGTAAAGCCTGAGGTAAAACTAGTGACTAAAATAGTTATTGCTACAAAAGTAGAGTTTTCTCTGAATGAATCTGAATATTAGTTCCTGGTAACAAGATGTCTAGTCCTGCAGAAGATTCTTAATTTTCTAAATTTTCCATTAATTTGAAAACCAGTAAGACAATGTTTTTCACTCTTGTATGATTGTACCATACACTACAGTACAGGCCTACATGTACATTCACCTTCCTACTCTTATCTTTCACAATACTACTGCCAGTTTGGGTGTTGTGAAATTCTTTTGCTTCATCTAGCACAGGGTGACTTTTGAAAGTAAAGTGCCAGTTTGACTGAATCTCTTGGGGGTGCTAAATTTTTCATTCCTAGACTTGGTCTAGACAGAGATATCTTGCTTATCCTGGAGCAAATAGTTTGCAGAATGAACACTGATTGTGAAACAGTCTCAGCAGTGTCCATAGATTTAATGTTCAAGAATGTTGGAAAAATTAAAAAAAAAATTAAATAGACCCATAGGAATCATGCTTTAGGAATTGGATTTCACAATAAAACTAGACTCCTGTATACAAATGAATTAGTTAAAGTGAAAGAGTGGCTTCAGTCACATATTTCTCAGAGTTTCATTACGTATCTAAGATAAAGCCAACATTTTTCCCTGTTACGGAAAACACACAGAATTCACGGAAACAGTAATAGAACACAGAATTCTGCGATTTTGACTGGCAGTAAAAAAACATTAGAAATGTGAGCAGAAGTTGTGAACTTTCAGTTAGTAGAGAACAGTGGATACTGTTACTGTTTATCAAGGTCTAGTACTACTCTACTACAGCTTAGCAGTGTGAAAAACACACACATACGAAGACACAGAAAAGGGCAGGAAAATGGGAAGGTCACGGAAAATGAAAAATCAACGGAATGGAATCCCGAATTTAGTAAACTAAAAATTTCGGCTTTGATCTAAGACCTGTAGGCTTGTAAAGAGGGTTGTTGAGTGTCCCATTCTAGTGATGGGCATCAAGTAAAGTGTCAGAATAGAAGGTAAAGCAGTAATTGAAGTTAACGTGTCTAACATTCAAAAGTGTGCCTAGGTATACCCTTGAATATTGGTCAAGTCTAAATTTAGAGACCAAAACTTGGAAAATACCATACTTAAGTGCATATTTTCCTTTGCAGTTGCATCCTAGCTCGCATCATAAGTGAATCACATGTGGTGATAAAGTTGAGGTGATGCCTGACTTCATTGATGTGAGAGCCAGGTAAAAAGAGAAGTTTTAGGCAGTATGGGCCTAGCACTGCCCTCTGTATACAGTGTGGATGCAACCCTGGATTGTACTGTAATCTGTATTTATAAGGCACTGTAATTTCTTATTAAAAAATGGGGAGATAAAATATGTTGACTGTGTGATGCCAAGCATACTGTATAATAATAATAACAACAATAAGGACAATAACGACAACAGCATTAACAACAACAACAACAACAACAACAACAACAACAACAACAACGTCTTGTGAAGTGTAGACTCCAACAAAAGCTGTTCTATGCACTTTATGAGTGCCTAATGGTGCAAATTTAAAAATTTGGGCAGCAAGAAGTTTTAAGAAAGTGCCTTAGTTGAACATGGAATCCAAAGACTGAAGTTCAAAAGAGAGGAGTTCCATAATCAGTGTGCAGCATTTAGAAAACTACAATCACTCAAAGATCTAGTATGTTACATTGGAACCTGAGGCTGAAATGGATAGTGCCATGGGACTTAAGTCTAAAATTAGCTTGCTGGTGTACTGTAGTAGAGCAGTGAGGTAGATAGGGGTACCGCTTTTAATGGCTGGAAAAGCTAGAATCAGGATTTTGAAGTCGATATATGGAATCAGAGAGGTAACTGTAGGCCTATATACACCAGACTACATGCAGAAAGGACCTTCAGATACTGCAATTTATGGGTGGATAAAGTTTGGCAGCTGGGAGGCTTCTTCCTAGGAAATTTTAGCATTTGGAATGAAATTTCACTTTTTTGTACACGAAAATACAGAAAAAGTTGTGAAAAATTTTACTCCCTCTCTAGGAAATAAACATTTTTTCCAGCCCTGGGTATTGTTTCAGGGGGAAGGGGCCAACTTATGAGAATGCGAGCATGGTAGTTGTGAAAGACTTGGAGGTTGGGTTCTCCACCAACATTTTTGAGAAAGTGGGGGAGGGGTATGATTCTACAGTATCTGATATCCTGTCTAAGTAAGATAAATTATTAAGTGGCAGTAGTTTAAGAATTTACATCACCAGTTGAGGGGCCAAGGAAGTAATGTGGGCCTTTTCTTAAACTTCCACCTATAGACTCACTTACCAAAATGTTAGGGTTGCTTCCTACAGTCTAATTTAAGGTTTTTGATGTTGATGGTTAGTATACTAAATTGGTTCTACAGTATTTATACACAAAAAAACTTCTCATTTTGGATAACATATTAGACTGCTGTGTTTGCAGTTAGAAAATTTTGTGACATGATAACTGATCTTCTTAATCACTGATGTTTAAGAGCATTGTCATGTCATTGTAATTAGTCTGTGGTACAAAACTCGTTTCAGAATAAAACTCATTACTTCTTGCCAGGCAATTAAGCCCCATGGCACATAGCTTGGGTAGATACATGCGATAACATTTGCCTTGTGGGGCAGGAAATTACTTTTTCTGCTTGGCAGGCCTTGTGTCTATCATAATCCACCCAAAACTTATAAATGTCATTTCCGCACAAGTCATGCAGACTTCACATCAATCAAGGATTAATTCTGTCTGGTGACATTAAGCCCAAGATTTTCCTACATGTAAGTTGCATTTTACTAAAAATGTGTGAAGTGCAGTTCTTTAATTCCAGTAATTTTCCACTTTTTTGCTTGTGAGATCTTTTACACCCTTATTTTGACCTTTGCCATATCACTTTTTGCAAACTTTGTCAAACTTTAACAAATCTTTAAAAATTCAAACATCGTCTTACTTAACCTATTTGAATGAGAATAAGAGGTGTTACTTCAAGGGTCGTGGCCTTCCTGCACCCATCATGCCAAGTGGATAGAAATTGATTTTTTCAGATCAGATCAATACTGCCCAGGAAATGTGTTGAGTACAGGTTTGGTCAGATTTCCTTCTTCTGCATCTCTCAAAGAGGGGTCGTTTTTCACAAGCAATATGAGATTATAAAAGAAATGCTGTGAAGAAATTGATTTAATTTTATCACAAACATTCAGCAAACATGCATTTCACCTCGCTTGATTTGTTTGACTTAGAATCGACAGGCTCCAAGAAGGAATTGATTTGTCTGAGGACATTTTGGCCTATGAATCCTAAGTAAGTATTCTATTCCCATGACAGACTTAAAGACATGGGGTATTTCAGAAATGATTATCGATAATGGAAACGTTCATCTCAGCCATCTTTTTTTGTTGCTAGTTTACCAGGAAGGTTGTTATTTTTAAGAGGTGTGTTCATGTGTTCATTTGATACTTACTTTCCTGCGCATCTTGAAAAAGAAGGTTAACCAAATTATTTTAAAAACATTGTTGATATTAAATTTCTTTGAAATAATGAATGGATAAACTAATTAAATTAAGTTGATTTCCTTTTATTTTGGGGTAAAATTGTGTAAATATCGTCTTTGTGGTGTATGCAGTGTTTTAGTAGTATCATGACTGTGGATAGCATGATGTACAGTCTTAATTTGAGAGGAATGAAAAATTATGTTTACCAAGAAAGTATTTGTGTGCCTTCATTTTTTAAAATTTTCATTTCATGATAATCATTGGCTTATCAAAAAAAGTCTCTGTTCCTCTCTGGTCTCTTCATAAAGTAAACAGTTCATCAGTTCTGCTTTAGAAAGATACAAAGTGGTGGCTGGAGCACTGTAAATCCCCCCCCCCCCTCCCATTTAGGCACATGGAAAAAATTGGTCCATTCTGGAAAGTATTTAAGCCTTTTTACAGACAGACTTGTGTTATACCTGTTAAATTATACTTTAGTATCCTTTTGATTTTGACTTTCCTAAGCCCTTTTGCCTTACTGATTTACTTTGATCTTCTGTAGTTTGTTCTATTAAATCCATTTTATATGTACACATTTATACTTATTTTTCTTTTACCTTGGGCAGTTTGAAAGAACAGTCCCTTGGGACTAAAATGGTTCCTGTAGTTAAAGGAATTTTACAAGGAAATGAAATAAAAAAATGGAATCATGTGAATTTTAAGTAAAAATGGCCAGCCCCCCTCCCCTGTACCCCCGCTATATATTTGAAAGTTGCTGGACTACACACACGCTAGTTTCTAGTGTAGACCATAGTGTTACAGTCCAACTTGTGCAGTGTGTATGGTGCTTTGTCCAGAATTAGGTTTAAACCTTGGACTTTCTAATGATGAATGGTGCATCATCCAAGGACTCTCCATTAAAGTAATTATGTTTACTTAAAACACTCTGTCTACAGACCCTACATTCTTGACATTTTAAGTCAGGCCCACCTTTCTTTACATGCCAATACTTTTAATCCAGTATTTGTTTACTAAAAGACAATAATCCAGTGGGTCTTAATATTCCACAGCCTAAGTCTGTCTGCCCTACTGTAGAAGGCTGTCTGCAAGCTATAATGGTCAAGATGACACACAATAGAATATTGTCCTACACAATTGTGGAAAGGGGTTTGATACAGTTGAGTGCACCCTGCGTGTGGTCACTTTCGATCTAATTGTGCAGTGGACAGAGCTCTGTGGTCATTGCAAATTGTAACTGTATATTAAAACTCAGTTTGTGTGCATGTGTAGGGATTTTGTGTGTGTGGGTTCTTAGTGAAACTGTCTCTAAGGTTATGTTTGACAAGGCATCCTATCGGTATAGCATCCATCATCCTTGATGTTTACAGTAGAATGGTTCCAACAGGAATGATTAAAAAGAATACACAGAATGCAAAGTGTTGCATCTGCTGGTACTGCAGACTTTGCGCTATGCACGATATAATAGTGTGCATGATATCACTGCAGTCTGTAAATCACGAAAGTGCACGATTTTGTATATAAATTCAGTACCAGCTTTATTCAGTCCGTGTTGTGGGTTAATTTATGTTTAGTTCTGTGCATTTTTGGTGGCTCGGTCAAGTTCATTGCATTATAAATTAACCACAAGTTGCTTAACTTATTTAGGCTGGGAATAAAAGTGGGCAAGTGCACAAAGTTATAACTAGGGATGACAAGCAATAGTACCTTTGAGAAGAGTTAAAACTTGTGTAGGAGAATTATCAGTGCCAATTTGGTGTCTTGGGAACAGGATATAACACATATATATGTGAGTTAATTTATAGGTGAAGGGGCCTTTCATTATGTGCCATATCAGCATGATAGTGAAAATTGGTTGGAAGGGAATGGCCGAGGGGTGGGGGGGGGGGGCAAATTTGGAAATGTGGTTCATTCTTTAACTATGATTGTCCAAGGTTGTTTGTAACTTCCTGTATCATGAATTTTAATAGCTCCTAGCTATAAAATCTTGGTATTTTGCAGGAAAACTTTCGAGAATAGCAGAAGTTTTTCTACAGTCTGGTAATTTGGGGAAGGAAACAGTTTGCTTATAATAGTGTTTAAAAAAATCTGATCAATTTGACTTTTTTCCCAGGAAATGCACATTTTTTCCAACCTTGCATATTGCAGAATGGTAGCTTATACACCCCTTCCTCTGAAAGTCCTAATATTGTGGTCGGGTCTTTGCTTAATAGAGTAATTTGTGTGAGATTTTACAGACTATTTGTGGCAAAACTGTTTGTAGTGGTAATCAGATACTGCAAATATGTAAAAACTTTTTGGACTTCTTCCTTAAACTTGAAATTTTGATGTTCATCTTAAAATCTCTAAAAGTCTACTCAGAATCCAGTATCTCTGTCTAATAACTATCTTGTGTTTGCATTTTGTTGGTGAAGAGATGTTCTTGAGAGTCGTTTTGGTCCTCAAGAACCTGCCCATCAGCTATCTTCTCCTCATTAAAACGTTTTCCTCACATGCATCTGGTTCTTCCATTCTAAACTTCACCACTTCGTAGGCCCCCAACCAGTCTTTCAGGAGAAGGATTTTCTTTCCACTTCTCTTGGTAAAGGTTGTGAATTGAGATTTTCAATTTGATTTGTCCAACAGGACATTTTCATCATTTGTACTGCCAGTCATCTTTCATCATGTCCTCTTATCAAGTGTCTGTCCTCTGCTCCTCTTAATTTTCGTTCAGAATTAGAGACACTATGAGTCATGTACAGACCCTATGAAAATGAGCCCACCCAAGGGGGTGCACCAGTGTAACTTCATCTTACTTAAGGGGCAGAAATACACCACTGTATTAGATACATCTGTTATTTTCTTCTGCATGAGAAGTGATTCATGGGAAATCCTATGGGTCCTGGTCTGAGATGAATTGACTCTTCCAATTACCTCTCAAGTGTTTTTAAAACTTTCGAAAAGCTAGTGTTTTGAAGTAGCTGTGGCTTGTCAGAAAAAAGTAAAGAGAACCAAAAGAGAGAAAGAAAAACAATTGTGAAAAAGAGAAGCAAAGCATAGATATTACAGACACTTTGGTGAAGTCTCTGTCTTATTTTGATCTAGTTTTGTTTGGAGTTTGACAGAAATGAGATTTTGGGATGTTAAAAACACTTTAAGTTACAAGTTCCTATTCCCTTTAAAAGTCAGTTTTGTCAGACATGAAATCATGAGCTGAGGTTTATTCAAGGAGTTAGTTGATGGAATTTTAGTACTATCCATTTGGTTAGATTTTCAGGGTGATAAATTTAGTTAGGCACCAGGCTGAAGCAATGTGGGCAAACCTATTATTCTAGTACTTAGCACATATTGCTATTTTGAAAGCATTGTCAGTTTATTGTTAAGGTAGGGAAGAGGGGGTTCTGTTGTGGAGTGGGATAAAGGCTCACAACTCTTATAGCAATTTTACTCTACCCTGGAAATGTCAGGACATCAAAGAAAAGACATTTCAAATGATAGTAGTGTACTGCCTTTCCCCTGCTCTTCCCCTGCCCTTCCTCACCACTAGTCTTGTTTTTTACTAGGCTTATACCTTTGCTAAGTGTGAGGAAGACAAGCACCCTCAGCTAGGTATTGACTGTTTCTTACCAAATATGATTTAGTTCTTGATGGAAGGGACTCTATGGATTAGCAGGTCCAGGAATTAGATGGGAGCTATTCAAGATATATCTCCAAGTGTCTCTGAATTAATTCTGTTTTTTAATATAAACCAGTACAACCCAACTGTATGAGAAGAAAAGGCATCTTGTGACTTCCTTGCATTTAAGGCCTTCTTTCTAAATGTTTTGTAGCATTTGACATGGTTTAGTGCCAAGTCATTTTGAATTAAGTGAAAGTTGTCTATGGAAGTCAAGTTAAGCTTAAAACTTTCAACACTTATCCACCATCTAACGCCCTGATCAGTTTGATACTAAGCCTTACAAATCACCAGCGAGTGAATTTACACAACTGGATGAACTGAGCTTCCATTACACTACAGAAGTAGGTCAGGTGTTAAGAGTGTCAAGGGATAACTGGTCTTTAAAGGGAAAATGCATTACCCTGAAATCTCATGAATAAAACATCAGCTAATTAATTCAGATCTTCTCTTTTTCCTTGTAGAGTATCTTTAATGATGTTTTGAAACATAAAGAATGCAAAACCGTAAATATAAAAGAATGAATGTAATGTTGCATGATTGAAAAGAGTGATGTATACCAGGTTATAGTAAGTCAAATAATTGGGAATTGACTACATTGTCCCTTTAAGATTTCTTCAGGCTTTCAAAGGTACCATTTGGCAACAAAGTGCTTTTCTACACCTATTCATCCATGATGATTTTGATTGCGCTTCATGCTGCATGAGAATCATTATCACAATAACTACTTTGTGTTTATCATTTCAAAAGTTGCACTGGCAGTTTCAGAATAAACAAAGGAAATATAGAAGTGTGAATTGTGTGGTGTTGACACAAAGGCTTACCTTTCTTAGTGTGGCTTTCGCAAGAAGCTAGATGCTTAAGTGGTCAAGAATAAAAAGCTGGTTGAATAAATCCATCCATACTTCATGTAGATACTGTACTAGAGTTGGGGGAAGTGTGTCATGTTAACTTTGAACCAAAGGTAATGATTATGTGATTCATTCCCAGTGATAGTTTTGCTGTGGTATGAATGGATTTATTTTTAATGGTCGTATAGAGAGCTACTGTATGGTTGTTCACCTGAATTAAGACGCTATTTCATTTATATACATAGTGATCATTCTAGGTAATGTGTGAGAAAAGGACAAGTCTTTTTCAACCATGTATTCATGTCACCACTTCCTTATAAACTGTATCATTCTAGCACACTAATATACAACTTTTAGTTTGAAGTGCCCAATGTGGCACCCACAGTTTGATCATCCTCCCCATCCCTTAATTGAACATTCACCTTTGTTTCCACTCCAGTTTGCTTGACTCAGCAGTCATGTACCTGATAAATTGCAGTACCTTTTCACTGAAATGTCTGCTGTCAAGTACTATAATGATGTTTTTATTGCTGCTTTGTACAATAACATATTGATTTACTGACTATTTTAATTGGTGATTATTAAGGAATGATGTCTAATTTGAAGAACGTTGGTAAAACGTACTTGTGTTAAGATAAAACTTTGCCATTAATGGCCATACCAATTATACCATAGAGTTCAGTATCCACTTGAGGAAATTAGAAGTTCTTAAGACGTAACAGATTCTGTTAAAGTACTGTGTGGGATAATAACCATAATTTAGGCCATAGAGTAATTTCACAACCATAAAAGCATCTGTGGATGAAAAAGTATGCCATTGACCTTTGAAAAATCACACTACCTGTATGTGAAATAAAATCAAATAATTCTGCTTGAAGCTGATTATGAATTGATAAACATGCATTTATAACATGTAGGTTTACCTGCCCTTGTGGTGAGCATAGTTTATTTTGTAGCCTTATTTGTCTTGTTATGTGTGGTGTGTTTGGTTTGCCATCTGTTGTGTGCATGTGTTCGTAAGAACACGAACTCGTGAGTATCACCACAGGCATTTTATAGTGTGTACACTATGCGAGAAATTCAATAAAAAAAGATGTTATGCCTATCTGGACTTAAAAGGCTGCAGGAAGATTTCAGAATGTGAAGTTCAGCTTTATTATTGAATTGAACTGAATTAATAGACTGAAGAAATGAATAGAAGTTTATGTTTGGTGAGATATTTCACAGGGAATGAATAGCAGGCATGTTAGGTTATATGTAAAGGCTTTTTGTATGGAAAGAATCAGGGAATGTGTTTCATTGCAATGGGGAAAGACACTGCAGTCCCCCTACTTGCCTGCTAGGCTAGGGGGACGTGTTATTACTCCAGCAAGTACAGTATATTGGCTGCACTTGAAATATCAACGTGAGCAAAATTTCACTAGGATTCCTCGTCAATTTACATACAGTGCAGACTGTACCTTATTAAAGTTCATACTATCATATCATAGCCCAAATTATAAGTATTTAATCCAAAACAACTAAAGCAGGTTTGATTACCATAAATTTTAAGTGACCAAAGTCAGTGGGATTTTATTGTGTGATTCCTCTTAAAATTCACTCACTTTAGTGTGTAAAACCAATGAGGTCATAGAATAATGTCAAGGTTTACGCTCTGCCTAATTATTCGATATGAGTATTTATACCAAAACCAATCAACAGTTGAGAGATAGCTTCAAATAAGGCTCATTTTTAGTTTTGGATGATCTCTGTCATTTTTTGTGGGTGTTAGATAAATGTACTGCACGTGCAAAAGAGGTACATATTTGACACCTGCTTCAAAGGTAACCACCCTACATACATACTGAATAGATACCTCACCCTTTCCCCTTATCAGTCATCTTGTTTTACTCCTTCCCATGGCTGCTTTGTGGGTAGGGCATGGGTGGAAAAAGTTGGGATGCCAGGAGGCTCCTTCCTGAGAAATTTGGATATTTGGAGGGAAATTTTGGTAGTTGGAGAGAAATTTACCTTTTTGTACATGAAAATAAGGAAGTAATTGTGAAAAATTTGACTATACCTTCCCAGGAAATGAACATGTTTTCCAACCCTCAGGCAGGGTGCGCTGCAGCTTTGTAAATTGGTACAGTACTACTTAACGTTGTCTAGCTTAGCTATGCAATTCTGAGTAGGCTGTACTGTACAGTAATTGCTACTGCAAACATTGTCTTTTATTCCTGCCTGCACTGTGTGTATTAAACCTGTTGCATCTAGAACAATGTATCAAACAAAAGCAAGACTGTTTCTTTTTGTGTAGTAAGGCCTACCCTCTACGTAATTTACGTACAGTACTTTATTACTGTATATTCACGTAATAATTTTGCATAGACTGTGGGTTATATTTATACTGTACCAGAGTGTGCTTTCTTGTCATGGGGTATGCCTATAACTGATTGGCTAAAACCTAACGTGATAGCCAGTCATCAATTGTTGGCATTTCATAAAACTTCAGTTCCAACAAAATTCATATCAACGCAGAATTTTCACTTCCTGTGGGTTTATTTCCTGAATGGCTCTTGAGAATCATGTGACAGTATTTGTTTCACTCAATTGTAAAATTTACAAGGAGCAACTGCTTGATTTACCTTGAATATGCAATATTGATATTCTAAAATAACATGAAAGATACTTGGAAGCAAAATAAGAAGAAATTTGTGACATTTAGCTATTGTTTCAAAATAAGTTTGGGGCGACTGCATCTGACCTTGAATTTACATGCCAAATATTACATTCAGCCCTACGACATACTTGTCTTGTATGTGCAGAAGAAAGTTGCATCATATACCTGCATAAATAACAGACATCATACTGCTAAGTGCAGGTACTCCAATTAGTCATTGCATGGACAGGTGGTGGTTTTGCGGTTTCCATAGTAACTGTTATATAACCTTCCCTGTTCACAATGTTGTAACAAGCTGTCCTAACTGTAAGTTTTCCTAAATTACTCAACAACTTGTTTATTTCTTGCACTGACCTTGGGGATATCTCGTTTATCTATGGTGCTTTGTTTTAGCCTATGAGCTGTCCCGCAAAATCAAAGACTTGGATATAATATTGATTAATGCACATTTGTGTGTACAGTACAAGAGGCCCATGGCAGCCTCTGTTGGCATGTCCAACTGTCAGCACTGTACAGCACAGGGTCATAAATTTTCTGCTTTTTTTATGTACATTACTGATAAAATTTTACCATACATTACAAATTTATGGATTATATTAATGGGTGGATTATAACCATTAAATGTGCTGTAAAGTGAATGAATACGGCTGTCTCAGACAAAGACCCAATGAAGATTAGGCCTACAGACATTCTTTTTACAATAGGCAATTTAGAGGGTACAAGATGTTGGTTGAATTCTGTACTTCTGTTCAGACAGTCTGCTTACTGTATTTAAGACAATCTAGCAAGTGCATTTTTAGGTTTACAACACAACAGTTTGTGTCAAACAGTACAATCATGTAGGGGTATGTGTTTGCACAGAATGATGTGATGTTGAACATACGGTACTGTACGTAAGTTTTTTTTTTTTTCATTTTTAGCAGATGGAACTGTCAGACAATGTGTCAGTAATTGTATAACAAATTTTACACTTTTCATAAGATAGTGCTCAGTAGACCTACATCATGAAATGAAGAGTTGGATTAGATATGACAGCTACTTATGAGCAGACTATTCATTCATAAATCAGCCAGTAAAAACTAATCATGTGATCATCTTCATATCCGTAATTATTTTGTAATGATAATGTGACTAGTCAACGCCTGTTCATTAATGTTACATTCTGTAATGAATGGAGTGATACAAAGATGGAATGATTCCCTTGTGGTAACAATAATTGGAAAAATGACTAAACTGACAAATTTGAGCTGCAAATCATTTTGTATACAATTATGAGATGCTTGCTCTTAATACATGGTACAAGCTACAGAGAATTGTTTTACTTCATGTGTGGAGTATAGGCTACTGTTACGCATTACTCTCAACAACTCCCCCCCCCCCCCGGCTTCCCCTTTGCTGGGTAAATGAATAAATATTTTGGGTAACAGGAGCAAGAGGGTAGTACTTGTTGCATATAGAAAAGATAGACAGGTAAGGGGAGGCAGAAGGGGAGGAAGGGGAGGGGATTTTCCAAGATTTGCTGTTTTGTTAAATTCAAAACAACATTGAGTAATTACTTTTGAAACAATCTCTATCCTAGAGAAAAAATAAGTAGCTGTTAGCACTTTTCTATTTTTTGGGAGCCTCCAAAATGTCAACATCATGTTATCAGTGTAATGCATACATGTATTATGAAGGGGGTCACCATTGCATGATGATTCAAAAAGAGATGTTGAGGAGTAACAAAAAAATTACATGTTATCTTCAAGTGAATGATCAGGGAATTACCACTCTGACATCGTTGCCATGATTTCCTGGTCTGATTTTGGAGCTATTGCGTCGCTTTAGAACTAAAGTGCCTTAAGTCCAAATACTAAGTTTTGAGTAAATCAAGAAACAAAAGTTTTGGACAGGAATTGAAATGACATAAACTACTAAAATGGGCAGTTTTAGGTCATTTAATGATTTCATACAGCAGATTTGAAAAAGTACCATCTTTGAGCTAGGAACAACCTTTTTCGTATTAAATTTTGGACGTAGCCTGGCTGTTTAAAGTAGAAATTTTTAGGTCATTTGGACATAAGCAGAAAATTTGCATTGCTAATTCACATTTGCACTGGAGTCAAACTTTATTGGAAATCAAATGCAACTTAACAAAGTGTTACAACAATTTGTATTAAGCAGAAACAACAACTTTATGTACATGAAGTTAATTTTAGGGCCTTATCAGGGGTCGGAATAAGCCTTCAACCTTTGTGGGCCTGCCGGGGCCCTTATCCCATGGAATCTAGGGGCCAAATAAGAAATCAAGGGTCCCAAAACTTCCAAAAAAAAAAAGGACTGATAAAGTGTACAGGTGCTTTTTACGTGCTTGAAAACGTGTAGTATGGGTATAATTAAGGCAAGTTGAGGCTGAAACTTGCCTGAAACCAATCTGTCCACACCGTCTTAGACCATGTTGCATGTAGGCTAGCAGGACTCGAAATAACCTGACGGCACCAACGGTCATGGCTGTCGGGCCCTTTTTGATGGCCGTGATGCCCCTCAGTAAAGGTCCATTGAAATAACATAGACCGTTCGGCCATTTCCCTCATTTTGGCCGTGCCCTTTTTCAAGATTTCAAGCCCTGGGCTAATGCCACATTTTCAAAATTTTCTCGTAACTCCAGAAGTTATTGCCCGTAAAATGAAGGGCACTGTTCAATTCCCGCCAACTGTCTTTGTCAGTTGATCTTGTGAGGCCTATATTACTCATGACTAATATTGGTTTATGTCTACGTGAGTGATCTTCTGTGTTGTGACAAAGCAGACTGTTGATGAGCGATGTGAACTGATTTCAAAAATAATGTATGTTTTCACAGGTTTTCAGTGCCTGTACAAGTATAGGAATACACAGGCTGTAAGGTGTAGCGGTATTGCCAATATAAAATATCGATATACCGACCTGAAAATATCGATAATATCGATATTTTCGCAGAATGGGTATGCACACTATACATATGAAAAAACGAAGTGTGGGAAGGTATTAATGTACCCGGCCCCTGAAGACTTAAATGCCGAATTTTACTACGTTGGTAGCGAAAAATAAATCAAGATTTTTGCAGAAAAATTAAAAAAAAAAACTGTGCTTGCATTTAACATTTGAGTATTTGCAGTCGCGAAGTAACTTTCAATTACTTCTTTGGGAATATGTCTTATATAGCTTTTAGTGTTACTTCAGCATCACACCAGACTATCAAATATCCCTCCATCTTGCTAAAGCAACAGCCATGATCTATAAAAAAAATCTGTAGGAGGCCTGCCCCTAAATAACTACAGAATAGTTTCAAAATCTGTGATTATTGGTTTCACTGACCATACAAACATTTTCAAAACGAGTGGCCCAAACATTAGCGTAATTCCCACCCATTACTAGCAGGTGCTACGCCGATTCCTTCCACTATCAACAGCTTGTGTTTTGAATATTTTTCTTTCAAACAAAATATGGCATATTTTGATTCGCAAGTTTTGGGATAAGTAAAAAGTGTTCCTTTTGGACTTAACGTAAGCCAGGGGCCTTCTCCGTTTGTCACACAGAAGTAGCTCTTCACCTAACTCTCGTAAAATACTCGCAAGTAGTTCACTATGCAATGCTGCATCAAAACGGCCTTGTTTAGCTAGTCACTATATATCTAAAATACCGGCCGATATTTTTGATATCAACTATTCGTCGGTATTACACTCAACTATAACCACTAAGTTACTAGCAGTCGATATTTATATGATCTCTTGTATTCAGACATTCCAATCTATGAATGCAGTACTGCATGCTCGTAGTGAAAATCCAGGCACCGTGCAGTCCGCTGCAGGTCTGCAGCTCGCTTCAGCTTCTCGGCACTCTCGCACGTGTCCGGTACCTGGGATGTCAGAATTTTCCCGAAACTTTTAAGCGCAGGTACAGTATAAGAACTTTTACGCAGCTATTTTTGCAGGATTATCCCCATCATAGTGTCAGCGATCTTTTTTTAATGTATGGAAAAATATTACAGTCGAAACTACTCGCAAATTTCTGCCCAAACAAACAAAATATACATCCCACAAAATAGTTAAAGAATTCCTCGTATCAAAGTACGCTGATCCAGTCAAAGGTCACAATACTCCTATGTATGCTGCTGCATAGTTTGTTTGGAAGAGTCCAAACTGTAAATATTTTCTACAGTACTATACGTGTTGCATGTACGGACTGCAGATTGCGGCGTGTTGGTACATGTTTGCATACATTAATGTTGTCAACAGAATTAACGTAACTTAAGCTTCCCCAACGAAAAATTACGAAGCTGTACTAAACCCTGTGGCCTATGGAATCACATGCGTAGTACAGTATGTGTACCAACACTGAACTTCTAACGAATGTATTTGCGAAAATGTTACGTTATTTTCTGTTTGTGGAACTTTACTCTGTGATATAGTCGCAGATAGATCATCCTACAGTAAGTCTGAGTATCATGAAAAATTAGTTTACTTGTAAGGTCTCGGAATAAACTTGCATGAAGTAACCAATTCTGTACAAAAAACTTTCGTGTCACTGATACGGCTCATGAGCTAGCTCTGTACATATTCAGCCATCTACGCCCCACGTGTACTTTGGCAGTCGATCACCAGTGTGTACCGAATCTACTGTGTACACAATAGGCCTACATTGAAGTATTCCACTGCATATGCAAACCGCAGAAATAATTCATACAGCA
Source organism: Holothuria leucospilota (assembly GCA_029531755.1). NCBI lineage: Eukaryota > Metazoa > Echinodermata > Holothuroidea > Aspidochirotida > Holothuriidae > Holothuria > Holothuria leucospilota. The sequence continues at coordinate 35,770,315 of CM055978.1, forward strand.
TGCCTATATGCTCGTAGCATTGTGATGAACAGCTCAGGATTGTGCTACGAAGGTCACAAGAGGTGAACCTAGACCTATGTAAGCAAGGCCAAAGATTCGTTGGTAACTTGACTCCGTCGATGCTTAGGTATCGGTTTTTAAACTAACACTCGTATCGGTTATGAGTCACTGCTGTTAAATATCGATATTTGTGTTGAGTGTCGCTATTTTAGAAGAATCGGTATCCAAGTGAATAGTAGAATATCTATATTAGTACTATATATAGACTTTACTATATATCAATATTTTTGGAAACGCATATCGACGATACTACTAAGGAGCAAATAGCGACTAATATCGATAATATCGATATACCGCTACACCTTAACAGGCTGTGCGAGATATAAGATTGTTGAGTTGTGGATAGAGAGGTCCACGTGCAGACTGTACAATTAGACTTGAAATATTTAGGAGCCAACCGGGCCCCTTTCCCTGTAGAAGCTACGGGCCCGAGTGAATTTCTAGGAGCATCGGGCCCACGGGCCCCCGTTATTTCGAGCCCTGCTTATGTCCTACAGCTGATGACACATCTTCATCACTAAACAGCCTTTTGTCCAGTCAAAATGGACAAAAGGCAATTAAGGCAATTTAACCTTGAACTAGTAACTTGAAAAGGATATAAGAGTTTTAAGAAACAAACTTTCTGCTCACATTTCAGCTGTCTTTATACTATACCTGCTGGATAGCCCAGGGCCTTATGTCCTTATGTCCAAAAAATAAAAAAAAAAATGGACATAAGGCACTCTAGATCTGATGCGACGATTGGTCTGATATTTAAAATTAATAGGCTAGATGTGTATATACCTTGCACTGTATCTTCTGTGTTGTATTGCAGGCATTCAGAATTGAATTGTAGCAAACTTTTTGTATAAAAAAAACCCTCTTTTTATGTTTACCAGTTTAATGTGTGTCAACGTTCTTGTTGTTTTATGTTTAAAGGGAGAAAACAGTTGCCCAAAGTTTATTTTCATAAATCTACTAAATCGTACAGATCTCCTTATTTAGCTCAAAAGTATTTTTGATCATATCTCTTCATAAAAACATTGAATATTGAAGGTATACCAAGGAGTTATTCTGCATGAATGTAGGAAATAAGTAACAAAAATATTGTCACATGATTGATAGCGACCATTCCTGAATCAGGATGACAGGGTACACTAGTTCAAATTAGTTGGACTGCATTTTCCCTTTAAGGATGCAGTATGGTGAAAAACTTAAACCATTACTCCCTGGAGTGTACTGTAAATTTGAAACCATTTCCAATTCACATTATTTTGCTAGTGTATGGTATTTTAAGTCGGTCACCCAAGTATTCTGGTCGTTAAATAACCTTGGACAGTCCCAATCCCTGCAAATATTAAAACCAGGCTAAGCATCCTTTCAGAATTAGTTTTGGAAACCTAAGCCTGCTTTCAAAGTTCTGTAATGTGCAGTTTTTCGCATCATTTCACTTGATGTAATGTTTGCACACAAATGCTTGGCATCCTCAGTAGTTCTTCTCACTTGGTGATATAATTCCTTGGGTTGCTAATTGATGCAATTGATCAATGCACAACAAAACTGGGCTTGTACAGTGAGCTATACAAACACTGTTGGCTTCATTTTTCAGCATTTTGAAAATGGATTATGTAAAATTTGATAAATATGTCTCTAATTGTGGTTGTACAACCCATCTTGTTGAGGTCAGGTTACTCGTTGATGGGAGGATTGTGTACATAGTTTCATCTCTGGTGTCACAATTAGCAGGTGCACTGCATTGCTCATAGTTGTTCCCAAGGCTGGAATCCCGTAGGCCTATAGCTATATCTGCACCCATCTAGCTTTCTAATCAATTCATTGTAAACTAATCCAGGAACTTTATGGTATGTGATTACCAATTGCAGAAGGCAGAAAAAATAAGAAGAAACTAGTAGAATTGTAAAGAAATTCAAGTGAAGATAATTTTTTTCTTACCAAATTTTTGTTTTAGATGGTAGTAAAAAGATAGCGAATGAGTCATGCCTTGTCGCATGAAGCTTAATAATTTGACATTTTGCACAGCTGCTTGTCAGTCCATTTGAAAATGGAATCTAACTTTTCATTTTGAAAGATGTCATTTGATGAATGTTTCTGCTTTCAATTAAGAACTCTATTTAATTTTAGTGATGTTGAGTTTTTACCAGATAGCAAAATGGCACCATACATCTCGCTTTGCACTGTACAAAATGTTTTAGAGCAGATGGTTTACAATTGGATTTGTTCTTCACATTGATGTATTAAAGTGTTTGATTTTAATATTTTGTTTCATTTAATACAATAGAGACTGGCATTTATAGAGGGGTTTCAATTATTTCATTTTTGTAAACTTTAAGGTAAGCCATCTTCCCACTGACTTTGGGAGCAGTTGTTTGCTGGTACAGGCGGTAATTCATTGTCGGTACATTGCCATAATAATGTATGACTTATTGATCAACATACTCTCATTATTCTTACTATTGTTTTATTGAGTGTGTGTACTCTGGTGATCATAAAACTGAAAGCGTAGACTGAAACCTGATATTGATTGTTGAATCATTACTGTGTTGCATGACCACCTAGTGGGTACAAGGTAGGGCCCAAAGTTTTCTGTTTTGTAAATGCTGAATTCTGCTTTCTTCTGCTTTATAAGTGACAAATTGTGTTTTCTTCTGCGTTCTTAATTAAGGCATCTTCAGAATTTCAAAAAGTTTGTATTGTTCCTCAAAAGCTGTATAAAACCTCAAACTTCCATTTTTTAAAGGATACTGTATGCATGCCCGGTACAATGCTGTACTGCATAATACTTACCGTGGTAGTACTGTACAAAAATGCTTCATTTACTGCAGTTATTGGGTGTTGTGGAGGGACTGTTTCGTCATGATTTTATTATGTGATACTGCGATTTGCTTTTTTCCTTTTGCGAAGGTTTTATTCTTGTTTTTATTAAATCCACTCAGATAGCCTAACTTATAACAATTATTTTGATAATAATTTCCTGATCTATTTTTGCAACATTTCTCAAAATTTTGTTTTCCATTTTCTAATGCCAATTCCGCGATTTCGGTTGAAAGTCTGCTTCGTGGAAAACTTTGGGCCCTAGTATAGGGAGTAGGGCTGCGACGGTTAAACGGTTAACCGGTTAACCGATCGATCGGTCGGTTAAACGACCGCCAAATGTTGTTTCGTTTAACCATTTTTGCACCCTTATAAATCTGTCGCCGCAGTTCACCATTATACCTAAACCCGTTTATGCAGTAAACCGCAGAAGTTGCTTGCCCAAAACCACGTAACAATGGGTAAACTTTGGATGAAAACTTACAAAAGGTTTAAAAAAAGACCATTATAATGTCAGTTGTACAGTCTGCGTTGCATTGCTTTGACTGGTATATCGATCCGTTCGCCCCATGATCTGGGAGTGGTTTGCCGAAATAATGTGACAATAAACTCTTTTTAAAAGGATTAAAATTATCGAAGGTGCAGGGATTCAACTATGCAGTACACGCTTCAACAATCCACCATACCTTTTAAAGTGTGGAGCACTGTAAACTTGATAGATAAGACTAAAAAAGTTACCTCTAGACGGTAGAAAAATATTTGCTTAATAACGTTCAAGATAAATGCACTTGGGGAATTTTCCCGGGCGTAACTTCTAAGGTTACGTGTTTATAGTTCATCAGTCTCAAAACATATGCAATCTGCACAAAAAAGTGACCAAGCTATATAGCTCTGGGCTTAATTATGCAACCCTGGCTTGCAAGCCTTGTAGGTGCAACTAAAATATTTGTAACTAAGCCTCCCCATTTAAGCTGATTTAGTAATTTTAACAAAAGACGATTAAACATTTTTTATACTTTTTTCAACGTTAGTATAATTCCTGGAAAACTTTCAACCCCCAAAATTCGCAAAGATGAGTGAAATTCTTTCGGCCATTTCATTTATTAACCCCAAATCATAAAATATGGAGCATTCCAATGGTGAACTTCATGAACAATCATATTAATTTCGAAAACATTTAGCATAGTTCATTGGACTTGCTGAACGAACCGGCGCACTGTACGTACGTGCATTGTACAGTACAATACAGTATTTGTAATTAGCAGAGCTGATTGAGCTTGCTGAACGAAACGGACCGGCCGGCCACCATGTGCTTCGCTGCTTCACACGTTGCATGAATGATCGTTCATGACATACATGTACCGTACGTACATTGTACAATACAGTATTGCGTACGAGACAACTATGCCCGAGTCCCGTTATGACATTATTAAGTATGAGGGTAGCGACCGTTATCAAAAAGTTTCGCCATTCATTATTACGAAGAAACTGGTATTTTCAGTAGGTATTAGGTAAAAAGGCATGCGATGTATGGCAAGTTAAAATTCAACGTTACAATTTTTTACGCAGCATGCAGTAATACATGTGGGTAAAAATTTTCACACCATTACGACATACCGGTGCTGGAATTCTTAGCAGACACACGTATATTACGTATGATTGCAGCAAGGTCACAAGGCATACTATAGTACACTGTATGTGGTACGTTTGTACTCGACACTGCTCTAGGCGTGTGTGATACTGTATCGCTGTAGCCGGAGAAGTGTGTCTTGAACTGCAATAATGTCAGTGATATCCATAGGCTTTTCATCTTACGGTGCTATGTTAGACCGCAAAAATCTCGAAAACGGTAATCAGTGGCATAACAAAAAGTATGCATGTTTGTGATAAGTTTGAATAAATGCGTGATTCGCCCATGCGTATGGACTGCTTGCCAAAACATCGCAAATAATGCAAACGTTTTAACTTGCACGCTACTTCGACGATTATCACTACCGGCACCATTTTAAGTGAAGAAACTTTGGTATTTAAAGTGGTGACGCTCTTCCGAAATGTTTATTTTGTTTATATTCCTTGACTTGTTTTTATTTTCGGTTAACCGTTAACCGTTCGGTTATTAAAAATGGTTAAACGGATAGTGAATTAACAGAAATGCACAGCCCTAATAGGGAGTGGGTACAACAGTTTCATACCAACACTGTGGGTGGCATAGGTTACTGCATGATTTAAACAGGACCAAATATTGCATTGTTTTGAATATTCACTAGCAACAATCAACCAGTCGTAAGGCCATATGAACATCCAAAGAATTTGTTCCGTCTTCACTTGGTCATACTGTACCTTCATAGCATGTGTTGAATACTATGTACTCCTTTTTTTGACTTACAGTATATATACTGTACTACACTCTAACACCTGTGAACAATGACAGAGATTATCCAATTTTTCTATATTCATGAGCCCAATTTGATGTTAGCTCTCAACTGTTGATTGGTTTCGCTATATGAATATTCATATTGCAGGGAGGAGCTTCAGCTGTAATGTTGTTCTAGGACTTGAGCACTTTTACACAGTATTTAGTCAAGGGGACTTCTTCATTGTGTGAGCAACACACAACAAAACCACATTGACTTTGGTCGCCTGAACAGAATGGTATTCAGACTTGCTTTAGTTGATCTTTCATTGAAAATTTGTGATGTGTGTTTGTTGTGAATGAACATATGAACAGTTAGTAGCATACATTTTTTACTCAGTTTGACGAAGAATTCTTCAAAAGTTTGTGGACGTTGGTACATACGAGTATAGCCAATATAGGTGCAGGAGTAATACACTTCTGCCAAGCTTGCAAACCTTGGGCAGGCATTTATAGAGGGGTTTCACTGATGTCACATGATTGTGCTTCTCTTTGCTTTTGAAGGGCAAGATCCCATGTCTTTGGTTTTAAAGGGCAGGATTCCATTGTGTCACAGTAGTTCAGTATCTGTGATTATGCCGTGTGTTGTAAATATGCTTAGTTGCTTACTGTGTGTGTTTTGCCCTTCAGTGTCTGCGAATCCCACTCATGTGACATCACATGAAATCCCTCTGTAGGGATGTAACTGAAAAAGGAATATGCCATAGAGCCTACTACGTAAGCAAACCATCTACTGTACCTGCAGTTATTTAAATTATTGATATAAGAGTGGCCATGAGGTTGATCTTCATGATCCATGGGCAATAAACATTTCTTGAAGGTCATTTACAACTTAGTAAGCCTGTGTAGAAGTATGTTTAATGTAGTAAGTAACTACTAAATAAAGAGTTGAATTCTTAAGTTTTGTATTGGAGTGCACTTGTCTAAAATATTTTGCTACTGTACTGTATGTGTTGTATTAGTTGTTCAACTTCTTCAGAGACACCATCCTCCTCCTCTTCCTCCCCCCCCCCCCCACACACACCACTCGTCTCCCACAAAACAACCTTAATGATCAGTCAGTGCCGTGCAGTAAGTCCATTCAATCACCTTCGAAACTTATGCATCCTGAAACAAGATATTTTACCCTTGTTCATAGTCCTATAAATTGAAATTTTGGGTTTGCCCATAGTTTTGTGCAACTGTATTGTTGTGACTGCATCTATCCAGTGTGAGTTTTCAGTTTGAAAGGTACCCAGCAACACCACTGCCATCCTATATGCCAGTTTGATAACTGAAATCAGTTTCTCACACTTACAGTATCTTCTTTTGTCCATCCCTGTAAAAGTGCAAAGAAAGGTCATTTACTATAAAATGACCTGTTATGTGAGGATAAATGTTGAACTTACCAGGGCTGGTTTATTAGTCTTACAATGGTTTTGCTTCAGTGCCCATGGGCATGAAGCTATTAAGATTTAAAGGCAGTGTCCCAGTAATCAAGAGAGATTATAGCCTTGGCTCACATCAGATAGCTCTTCATTTAAGTGACAGATTCATTTGGCATTGGAGGCATATAGATCTGAAGTCAGATTTAAAAGCATAAAATGGAAGATCAGTTTTGTACAGATTCTGGTCAATTCAAGTGTCAGTAGACAGCAGTCATGTGTGGAAAGATTTACAATGTTTGGATCATAAAAATTGCTGGGTAGTAAAATAATATTACTAAGACAGGGATTTTAGAGAATTTTGTGGGTTGAGTGTTTTATTGTTGACAGAATATGTGACATTGCATTATGCCTTCAGTAGTAACTAAAGTGAAACTGTCCTGGCAATTTGAGGTGGTTTGCCTGTAGTGGAATTCAGTATGAACTTAAATAGAAAGTTTTGTGCTGCATCAAGGTTAGCCTGACAGAAAACAGATTTAACTTTCATCAAACAATTCAGTTTCACCAAAAAAACTCTGGTAACAGCTTTTCTTCCCAAGTTCTGTTATCAGATGGAGGACTTACGAACGTTGCATAAGTTGAAATTTCAAAAATTGGGGTGGACAAATTTTTCATTGGCTACAAAGCAGTGAATTTCTTTTTGTGAGAACCATATTTTTTAAGGTTATGGATCTACCTATTTTGAATTGCTACATGATTCTCTACCCTAAATCATGGTTTTAAAGTTCTGAAATGTGTTTATTCCACAAACGCTATATTTTCCCATGAGTGACACTTCAAATGTATCCAGTCCCCTTAAACGTACCAAGCATGATCCTATAGTTACCCATGTTACATACAACATTATGTGCATTGACATAGTGTAAACATGTTGCATATTGCATCACATTCCAAAGTGACTATGTGTATAGTGTTTACTACATGTAGTATGCTCAACTGTTATAAGATTAGGGATTTAGCCAGCTTGCATTTGTGCAACAAATGTCCCACAAATGTATTAAAAAAAGGGATGTTGCAGAAAAAAATTCTCAAGAGCAGTTTCTGTGCAAGTGTTTATTTGAAAAAACATTGCACCATTTGCCATGAAGGGACCTCTCAAATTGGAAAAATTCCCAATGGGGAGAGGATCACGCCCTCCTCTTAGACCTCTCCCTCAGGCCATCCATGTAGATTCTTGCATTGGAGAATTGACCTGGCTAAATTACTTTTCTTGTTGTTGTTTTTGAGGTACACAGTCATGGAGTTCAAGTGGATGCCTTATGACCTCCAGAACAGGCCTGGATAAGTTTTGAGAAAATATTTTGAGTTATTCCTTGTCCCTTTTGGCTCCAAGTTTCCTTACATTAAAGTGATGCAGTGAGTTTGCAAAAAGTGAAAAACATAAGATTTTGCTTCTTGTTATGTCTTTCTTTATCCTTCAAAATGCCACAAGTGCTATACAGAGTTGAAGAATACAATTTGAAAGCTCAAAATGATAGCGATAGTCTCGGGAAGTAACCTAAACAGCATAAAATCAGAAAAATTTTGAAGGCCTTTTTCAAAAAATGGTCCTCATTATAAAACGTTAGACCACTCCTATGCAACAAACCTGATGTTGAATATGCAATATTATTGAGGTGTCACCACGTTAAAAAACGTACTATACCACTCAACCCAGGCTAGCTCCACGGTACAGCTGTTCGCTCATGGCCGGGGAATGACCTTCTTGCATAATCGCTTGATAATACAACTAACGTTACTTGTACGCTCAATATAGCTTTCGGCTCTAATTTAGAATCAACAGTTACAGGCTACTGTCTTTCACTCATTGGTACGCGTTATAGTGCTGATTTGAATCTGAACGTTACAGGTTTACAGCGAAAGTTGCACCACTAATAGGCCTACTATCTCTTTTGTCGCCAAAACTGTTTCTGAATTGAACGTCAAACACGATGGTAAGTGCAAATAAAAGGCAGAGCATCGTCTCTCGCTACTAGTAGTACTAATGTTAGCTCAAGTTAGGCTTAATTTACTGAGGTACCACTCGCCAGTAGCCTAAAGTTAGGCTACTACAGTAAAACGGGATAGTTTAGCCTTTTGGTATTACCTTGTACGGGGTATATTGCAATATCAACGTTACTTCTTCAAGATCCACACATTCAGTCAGTCTTGTTCACTTGTGTTGTTGTGCTAAGACTAGCAGCTAAGTCGATCAGCTGTTTACACCTAGTGAATATGCATCAGTACTTCGTTCTCATTGGTCTGCTCAACAGATGTTCGTTAGGAGACTGAATAGTGTTTGTGAGCAGCACATTTTTGATTTCCTTGAGTTTAGTCGTTATTTTTATGAAAATTTCAGGGCTGATGCCGTAATTCGCACAACAGGCCATATTTTTTCTCCCTTACTGTTCATATGGGCCACTCAAACGAATGACTAAGATTTTAAACTCGATTTTTTTAATGTTTTTCCCTTTTGCAAACTCATTGCATCACTTTAAAGTTCATTTTTGATTGCTCACCTTGACACAAATGACCCTCTTAATGTAAATCTGGTGAAATAACTCCTACCTTTCATTACTCATGTGGTTTTATTATCCAAACACTACAGACAATGTAGAAGAATTTAAAGTCTTCAACTGTGATATGAAGTACTTTGAAGACATGACATGCATTTGCTGCAAGTAGAAGCAAAATTTTGAAATGTTAGGCAACCTGGAAATATTGATTTTGATTGTTGAAAGTAATTTTTAGTAACCTCTTACAGTCTTGTAGACATGTGAGGTAAATGTCTGAGGGCATCATCCCCCACCCACCCCCTTCTGAACAGAAAAACGTTGATTCACAGCAGCCCCCTTTTTTTGGTTGTTCTTGGGCAAAATTCATGCCATGACTGTGAGCCAGTTAGGGAACCCCTTCTGCCCCCTCTTGTGAAATACCTTCCCATAGGGGGATGCTTTCAGCTGTAATTTGCTGTAGGGAAGTGGCACTTTAATGTTAGCTATGTGTAGAAATACTTTTCAGTGTGCACATTGTTTTGAATTGTAGGAAATTCATTTATCATCACTTTGCAAGAAGTGAAAGGTAAACTTTTAAAAGCATTTTTCTGTGGTGCTGTATATAATAGAAACCTCAATGAAATTAACCATGTGAGTTTCCTTTACTATCTGCTTGTTGATAGAGACTGAAATCGTTGAATCTGTTTCTCTCCTACTTACTACTGTTGGACAACCTCATCAACCACGGAATAACTGCTGGTACTGTAGTGAATAATCCCCTGTTGATGGCACCCTACCTACTTCCTGTTATACTTGCTCTAAGTTGTAGTGTTTGCACCGGGTCCAAAATTCGGAACCGGGTACCCGAAGTCAATGGTCGTTCGGTTACCCGGGTACCTGAAAATATAACTTCTGTTTGGCTACAAGTTTGTTGTAAAGTCATAATAAGAAATTTTGCTTTGCACGTTGATATAATATAACACCAACGTATCTTACGTATGGGCAAGACAAGTGTTCTTAGGTGTGTGCGTGATAAATTTTGCCAGGAAAAAGTAACATGTTAGGTGTTCTGTCACACATGCAGTCTATGTTAGTGAAACTTTGTATCCGGGTAGCAATTTCAGAACCTGGTCCTGACATCGTCGGTCGGGTACCAGGTGCAAACACTACTAAGTTGCCCTTGCTTCATTGCCAGCAGAATGACTTAACTTCATACCGGTGTCATCCCTACCTATTTCTGCCTTTTGTTTTGTTTTGCTGGGGAATTTGAGGTTCACCCTTCTACAGACAAGAAGTTTACACAACCTAGATTAATACAGGTGAAATTTTTATGAGTATTCTTGTCTTTTTATGGTGGTTCCCATTACTCGATAGAAAATTGAGGCGCACTAGCCTGGAATGTTTTCTAAGGCTGGCATATGCATCTTGCCTAACGTTTAGGTTCGTGTTCATTCGCCCGGGTTTCTTGTGGTTTTGGTTCCCCGGGCCCTGTGGCTCATTCACTCAGGGTTGGCATGTGAGACTCTTCCTGGTAGGAGTGTCTGTTTCCCTTACCATTTCTTGTTGCCCGATTGAAGCTGCCATTTTGTTTCGAGTATTGCGTACTAATTAGGGAATAACTGCCCCCCCCCACCTTGTGAAATACCTTCCAGTAGGGATACCATACTCTAGGGAAGTGACATGTTAATGTCAGCCGTGTGTAGTTAATAGTTTTCAGTGTGCACATCTTTTGACTTGTGGGAAATTCAGTTATCCTCCCTTTGGAAGAAAGTGAAAGATAAATTTTTAAAAGCATTTTTTATGTGGTGCTGTGTAATAAAAACCACTATAATATTAAACATGTGAGTTCCTTTATCAGTTGCTTGTTGAAAGAGACTGAAATGGTTGATTTTACACACTTCTGGAAAGGTTGTAAAGGGCTGATTATTAGAGGTTGTCTAAATAAAAAAAAATTGTTTCGTATTACACTGTATATAATCTGCCCATAACATTTTCTGTCTTTAGGGTAGACATGTTTTTGAAGAATTTCACAAAAGTGAGAAAAGTCAGATATTAGTCATATTAATTTTCATTGCTGACCTGGACAGTTGCAGTTTATATGGTAGCATTCCTATAGACCAGCAGTTTGGAAACAACAGAGCGCCCCCACTGGACGAAGTATGAAACCTAGTATAGGTTACCCCTTGTACCTTTCCTGTGCTTCTCTTGTACAGTTGTCAATTTTTAAGCCTCTTTTTTCACTGTGGAAGTACTTCAATGTTTACACTGTGCATGATATGATAAATAGGGAAGCAACATGCTGTGATAGAAATGTGGCCAGGCCTTTGACATTGCTGGGCAATGCTGGCACTTGGTCTTCATCTCTCAGCGATATTCTAATGCTTGATGTAGTCATGTTATAAACAAAAGGACAATTCTCTCTGATGAATGGTCACAAAAGATATTGCTCAGTAACAAGTGATAAAACTTTCATAGTCTAGGTTTTATTGTGTTCATCACATTGTATACCGTCATACTGTTCTAGTGTGAAAGGACCTTTTATTGTTTATTTTGTTCTTTCTTTTTTCAATTAACTCCCATTAACATCACAGACATTGCTTACCTTGGCTCAGCAGTGTTTGCATTAAGCAGCGGGATTGCGCGATTCCCACACTCCTCTCAATAATCCAGCAAGTTTTAAAATCATCTGTGGGAATTTCCCCCACCTGTTGGGATAACCTTTTGGGTGAAAGTTGACTTTTATTGTTGCAACTTATCTACACCCTCTTTAAACCATAATCCCCCTCAAAGTATTTTGGGAGGGGACATCTCCCCCCCCCCCTCAATTCTGAGACCTAGTTCCAACACCAAGCCTCAGCACCTCTACCTAAACTTCATGATCTTCATCAATTAGGACATGGACAACATTGTGTTCTGTAAGGTCTGACAATTTCTCACCAATTGTCGTATTGTAAATTTTAATAGTTTTGGATTGCTTTCCCTATCTGTTGTAAAGAAATGTCCTTTTTGCACTCATCCGTTGGGGTTTTCTTCTTTCAAGCTGTGATGTCATCCCCACTTCCCCAGTCCTATTCTACAGCATAATATAACTAATGAAATTATTTATGTAAGTCACACTGGAATCTTATCCTTTTGCTTATTCTTTTCAAGTTCTCCCTCTATAAAATATATGAATCAGAGGGTTTGCTTTAATAAAATAGTAAAAATGAAGCAAAAAAAAAAAAATGTCCATCTTGATTCGATTTGCTTGGGGGTTTTGGGAAAGTGAATGTGGTAATTTGTTGAGGTTATTAAATTGCTGGTCGTAGACTATACTGTATTTGGAGATGGAGGGTGGTTAGGAAAACAGGAGGCTTGGTAAAAGATAGAACAATTGGGATTAAGGGTGATGTTCGCAGTGGGACTTTCATTAATGGAAAGCTTAATCAAATTTAGTGTGTTGTATTTTATTTTGCTGGACTTTTTGTCGTTTTTTGGAAGTGAGAGGCGGATCGGGGAAGGAGATATGATTTTGGCTTCGGGCATATGAGCCTGGAGTGAAGTGAAGGAACATGATGGATTTGTTGGGAAGGATGGTTACTACATCTGTTGTAATCATGGTGGAAGAGGACAGCTTGGTTTGAAGGAAGTAGGTCAGGGCTAATTGGCTCTGTGAAAGTTGGGAGTATCCAAGGGAACAAGAGGGAATTCTGGGAAATGAGTTGTAGTATCTGATGGACCATGGAGCAATACATTTTTAAGATGTGACAGCCCATTGTTAAAAGTGAGTCATTCAAGGGGAATAATGAAGCAAATGAATTTTTCTTTTCTTCTGTGGGTCACTGTAGTTTTAGGACAGTGAAGGCTGATCTACTGTAAATGAGAGTGCACCGGTAATGTTGTGCATTTAGGTAGGGGGCCAGGGTGTAAGAGAATGTTGAAAAGCACAAGTGTGACAAATTGAATTGCTGCATTCATTTCTTTGATAGACATATGTATAGCTATGCTGTACTGCTCTAGAAAGTCAGATAAACCATGTTGAGATAGATAAAGAAAATTTTACAAGGCGTGATGAACAGCAGTTTATTTTAAAAATAGATATGAGAGCATTTAAGAAATTGAAGTTCTGTTTGGTAATCCACACATACTGTAGAGTACATCTTCTTTTGCATGGTGAAGGAGAGAGCAGTATACTTAAAATGATGTGTGCATGAGTGTCCATAGGCAGAAAGAAACATAATTGTTAAAAGAGGTTTGACTTGGTGGTGGGGGGGGGGGGGGGGGATGGAGCAAGGTCAAATGGTTATAAAGGTTGAATACCTGCAGTAGCAGTATGTAGGCCCCTATGTGTACTGAACATCAGAGTATCAAACTATAGTTGTATGGGGGACAGGTCACTGCTGAGGAAGGGAGGTTGGCATGGACTGTTTCATTTTCACAGAGCAGTATATTTCAGTATGGCATTGTCAATCAAGGGCTGCATGAGTGCCCTCTTCCCTCCTGGCCCGGGTGGACCTTGCCCTTATCTCTTATATGTGTTGACACTTTCAAATTATTCCCAGGGGTCAGGACTATTACATACTGCCACTGAACCAGACATAAATGATTCTGTTGCTCCTGTTATCAAGGGTGCACGATACTTTCTGGGGTTATTACCTTAATTATCACTTTAGAGCACATTTCCTCCTACCATTCTTCACGTATAGCCCCATAAGTGGAATCTTTCTTGTATTTTTAAATTGAGAAGTTGACATTTGTCCCCAAATATTTTTTTTTTAGAAATTCCCTTGACACCAATTAGTCACTGATGTCTTCATGTCTATTTTAACAATTTGGAGGTCAGTGAAGTTTGTGAACATTATTCCCTTGAAGGATGCAAAAATTGCAGAATGTGTGATTAAAGTTTGAATTTCAATATTGGTAAGTTAATAACACCCTCCTTACAACCCTACACCTTGAAGATTGACTCATTCATAGATGTGGATGGGCTACCTTCCAATTTTGGGGCTTACTGGCTTAAAATCTCGCAAATTAAATATTTGTCATGCTGGAACATGTGGCATACTTAATAGAGAAGTCCACCAGTCTTTTAATAAGATCTTCATAACTATTTGAAATTAGAGAAAAAGAAAATTTGACTGACTCCAGTCAACCATTTAATTGGGTTGACTCATACAGTACATGCTCTGGTGGGCTACATGTCGCTGAAAAATGAAGAGACGAGAAATCAATGTTGGGAATTCATAAACGGGTGTTCGTGACAATCCAATCCACGATAATATTAATCAAGCTCTTGATTATTAACAAAAAGTCTTGCAGCGTGAATACATTAAACAAATACTTGAAGTGAGTAATCTGGGTTTTCAGCTGGGAGTTTTCCCGTTTTGTCGTTTTCCGTTAATTAGTGCCCGCAGACAGTCATCTGTTTAGAGAGGTATAAAAAGAAAAATTCATCTCGGTTGTTATGGGAGGGATGGAAGTATTTTCTGGTATAAATGGAAGGCTCATTTCATGGTTTTGTGTTTTATTACATAGTGTTAACACATCCGTTGAATTTTGGCAGGCTTTGTAGAATGAAAACTGAGAAATGATGTACTTTGCAGGGATTTAAAAAAAGTGAAAATTGCTATGAAACTGTTGTTCAAGGGATGTCTTGACAGAAGAATTTTGTCATCACCAAATACAGAGTAACTTTTTTCTCATAGGCAATTTTAAGGTAAAAATCATGACTATATATTGTAGGCTGAAGTACAGATACTGAAGTGCGTTGCAAAAGTCTTTTATCTGTTATTACATTAATGGATCTCTACCATGAATCTTTGTGGATACCCCAGAACAAAAATGACCCACCTACGCAAACACACTACCCCTCCAAGAACGACAACATGGCTACTGTATGGTCACATGGGAGGATGGGGGGAGGGAGGTAGGAGAGGTGTTAAATAGAGTTGATGGTATTCTGTGCTGTTCCCCTGCCATCATTTTCACTTGTGCCCCTCTCCTAGTCTTTTATCTGTTGTTACAGTAATGGATCTCTACCATGAATCTTTGTGAATACCCCAAAACAAAAAATGAGCCTTCCAACACAAACATACTACCCCTCCAAGAATGAAACTTGCCTACTGTATTGTCCTGGATCACGTCTGTAGCAGGGATGACTTAATTCTTGTTCTGTACATGATAAAAACTTGAGAGGTGACATTCGTTACATGAAATATATGGCTCATTGTGAGTAAACACTATTTCCTTCCATGATAGTCCGACTACACACTATGACTAACTCTTCCATCACATGGGAGTACAAGCGCCATTCTGAAATATTACCAAGGAATGTCCCTAATTTAGTTTCCAGCTGAAATGCTTACTCACATGTGCCATCTCACATTCTCCGGACCGCTGTCATCTCATACCAGGAATTCATGCTGGTGCATTCTTTAGGGGTTGCCCTCCTCACCGCAGCTGTGTATTAGGGCAGCTGTGGCTAATACACGTAATTTTAGAATGCCTGTGATCAGTATCAGCTTGCTGAATTGCACAAGTAGCACAGATACATCTTTCAAGGAAACAATGATAAATGGTAGACGACATATTTGAGACATGAACTTCATGTAAGAGTGTTAGAGGTCAAGATTTATAGATGATAAAATCATCCTGATAAAAAAAGATCTTACAATAAAATAGTAAAGGTTTATCACATTGCTTAGGTCTGTTTTCTTCATCAAGAAGATACTGTTCATTATCTGTACTTTTAGTAGCTCTGTGGTGTTTCTTAGAGCTCTACTTTCTAGAATCAATGCACCAGTTTAAGGGCCAGCCTTCAATTTTGTGCAGTTGTTTGCATAGCAGAAAATGCTACACAAAAATGATTCTGTACAGGAAGTTACTCATTTTGTGTAGCAATATTTGCCTTGTGTGTGGTTTCTTTATTCATGAACAACTTTTTAAGAGGAACATTCAGAGTGCATTGCTTTGCTGCATATTTTTTGTGAATTGCATGCATACTATATACAAGAAAATGTGTAACATTTGTCTGTGTGATACGGTAGAAAAATTTGAAAGCTGTTAAAGGATAGACTTATGCAGCTATATCATGTTTAATTCACGAGACCACTTCAATTACTGTAATTAAAGTTGCTTAATCCTGATTTTTTAAGTTCGGGCATTTATAACACACTTGTTTACTGTTCGTCTGATTTTATTTGAACTGAAAAGAAATTGAAATAATTGGCATTTGAAAACAAGCTTAGATAGATTGCACATGATACCCTCATGAAATACAATCTATATTGCCCCACATTATATCCTATTTACATCCTATTAACATGTGTAACCCTCACTGGCAATTAGCCCCCAGCAAGGTATAATAGCAGAGTTGTGGACCCCCCTTTGGGAGATGCCCTTTCTAGTCCTCTTCTGCCAGTTGTTACGAAAACAAACAGGCAGTTAGGTATGTCATGGCGGTATACCGACTTCGCTTAACAGTTGGATCTAGTGTTATGTAAGGCTAGATCGACCTGTTAGGCGAAAACAGTATACTCCCATATTAAACATGCAGGCAAAAACAAAATGTTCAATAAAATACAATAAGCATATATTTCCCCCTTACATTCTGAGATATATGTATGGGTTATTTCAGTGGCCCAATTCAGCTGTTCGTGTTAATGGATTCATACACATAAGTTGGTGTTCAGTGAAGTAATTGCATATTGTGTGGTTAATTAATGGACTTAACCATACAGTTAAATATTCCCGATTAAAACAGTGTAAAAATGCACAGGCAAAGCAATTCTTCCACCCTATGGGCGATTTCACCCAACAGTCGCATTTTTTTCATACTATATTTTGCTTAAATCCCAAATTGTAATTTATTATATATAGTAAGTTAAGAGTTAAGTATTGGAGCTGGTAGATTCCCAACCAGAATTTTTAGGTAATAAGGCAAAAATAGCCACCTACCCAGGTGCATTTATGCCACTGACATTTACTTTTTTACACACTGTCCAATCTCTGGCCTAAATGATTTACTTAAGCTATATCGACTAATTCTAGTTCGTGTCCCACTTGCTGTGTCCCCACCACCTACGTCAGAATTTCTGGCAAGCCTTATGCCAAGTTGGTGAGAATGTGGATGGCAGGATGCACCACTAAAACTACTCCAGGTAACATATGAAGTGCACGCCAGAAAAAAAAAAAAAAAATAGTGTGAAATCCAAAATTAAATTTCCAGAACTGTGTGGGAGGCCTAGGCTGTATATAGTATATATACTTCATGCTTCTTGAATCTCTCAGTGTCTATGTTTCAGAGTATTTCTTCCCTTTTAACACCTCTAAAGTCCAAACATCTCTAAGCTTCAAGAGATGACGATGATCCCCCCCTAAGCTCCTAGTCCCGGAAAAATCCAATTACTCAGAATTACCCTAATTTGATTTCATGCCTGTTTTGCCCCATAGGCCCCTAGTACATGTCTGCCAGCCCCTGTTACCTTCGTATATTAAATCTATCTGTCGTCAACTTGATCACATTCTTCGCCTCAAGCCTTGATACTGATACAAAAGCTTTCACTGCTTGCAACTATATTCGACTTCACCCATTCCACGTGGTAGACAGGCAAGCGGAAAGAGCTTACCGTGTCCATTTTATTTTAATTTGCTCAGAAAATGAGATTATAGAACAAATTAATTCAATTTACAGACTACGAAGTCAAAACCCCTGGCATTGATGTGGAGAAATTTGCATAGTTATGTATGGACAGAAACATATGTGAAGCTAATGAGAATCGTATACAGAAAAAAATGATATTCTCTTTATCGAGTGTATGTGTCATAAAATTAGAGATTCTCAGATTTCTGGATGTCCCAGGGCAAGGAATACTAAACTTTTGGATAGAAAATACCTGAAAATATTTTGGCAGTTTGAACTGATATAGTAAGTTGTGTAGAACTCAAGATGATGTCATCCTGTAATAGAGGATTGGTTGGAAATTTTTAATTCTGTGATACATAGTGGGGTTAGAAGATGACATGTTAGAAGAGGAACTTATTAAACTGAGAAAAAAAAACTTCGTAAAAATTACAAGATGTGATGGTACTGTACTTTTGGAAGGTAGACATTAAGGAAGAATTACCTTGTGCCCCTCTTCCAGTGCCAGATGAGGTTAGAAGTATTTGTATAAAAGGATAAACAGGTACTGTACAATATCACAACTTGAGATTATTTTCAGATTTGTTGCACTTAACCATGGGTTCATGTGATGACATCATCAGAGCCAGAAAATTTGTTTTGTGGAAAGGGAGTCATATTTTCCACACAAATCATTCCATCTTTCCATGTACAAAAAGTTCCTTCCAATAGCCAAAATTTCCCTTCAAGCACACAAATTTAGTGGGAAGGAGCCTCCCAGCTTCCTGACTTTTTCCACCTGTGGACTGTTGCCAAGTGGCATAGATAAATTATATAAACAAACTGCATAAATTATGAGAACTACATATAGGATATTCTTTACTAGAGTGGAGGCTAGAGTGGGGGCTAGAGCGGGGCTAGAGCGGGGCTAGAGTGGGGGCATGGTATAGAGTGGATCATAATCACATTATGGGTTTCAATAGATTCTCAGAATTCATTTTTGTCTCAGTTTTTGTACTTAACAACATAATCGAAAGGAAAAGAAAAGAAAATATGAACTTCAGAGAACACCTGAATAATGCAGATAAGTCATACCTCCTGTTTATATGTAATTTGGAAATTAGAACTTTTTGAATTCACCAAAGTGAAAAGATGCACTGTGTGACTGATTTATCTACTTATCTAATAGTGGTGTAAAGTGTACCAAACAAAAGTCTAACATAAATTTCAAAGGTATATGTTTACAAAGCTTAACAACATCCACATGGTCCAACTCCCATCTTCACAGGACATTTCTGACCTGAGGTATAAAATATTGAAGCTAATGTCCACTCAGTTGAAAATGGTAGATTGCACAATAATTTGTGATGTCATTCTTGTACTACTCAAATCTTTATATTTCTTTGATTTTTTTTCAAAAGCCTCTGCACCTTGTACCAATATGTGACCACTGTTTTACTGTTATAGGGTGATTTGACTATACACTCTCTCTCCGGACAAAGTGCTGTACAACAAAACAGTTAATTTTTCAAGGTCACATGTAAACATTTTACTATCAGAAGGAAACAAAAGGAGGACTTTGTAAGTTGTACATGAAGGACATCACAAATTTTTGCACAATTGACATTTTCAAATGAAGGAAATAAATTTCAACAATTTATTTCTCAGCATCAAGTTAAAAGGTACGAAAATGGGAGATTAATGATTGGGATTCATTTTCCAACTTCTAAGATATACATTCTTGTAATTTTAGACTTTAGGTACGCTTTTAATGTGCTGTTTGCATATACAGTAGTCTGGTGAAGCCACTGTTTCATACAAAACCAAGTTGATAGGCGTATTAAGTCCAACTGTAGTTTGATAGACGAATCACAAGAAACTTTACTGTTTACACCATGGAAGCACTACCTCAGAGGGTAGGATTTCATGTTTACATTACTGCTTATAATACTGTGATAATTTTGAAAAGTACTGTAGGCTACTTCCTTAGTACCTGGAAATCTAGTTTCACAAAATGTTACAGCCATTGAGTGCACATAGATTGAATCATGTACTCATAAGGGTCATGAAATATTTACTTGCACCCCTTTACCAAAGTGCAAGATTCAAACCATGCATACAAAAACTTGTGTCTCATCCCTTTCAGTTTATTGATCAACTGAGACTATTTCCTGTCAAATATGTTTGTGGTATAAGTTTCTTTAAAACTGGTAGTCACTCAAACACTCATCCTTTTGTTTACTTAAAAGTAAAAAACCCCGACTAGCCTACTTGCCTTGCTTTTTAAAGTAGCTGATATAGTATAATCCATTCATACATTGTAGTAGATTGACAGAGTTACAGTGCTCAGTAGAGATGTTAAGGTTTTTACGCTATACTGTATGCTATTAAGTACCAGCTTTCCAGGTATTGTACAATAGAATATTTGGGTTCAAAGTCCACCTGGGTTTCAACTTGTATCCTGCTTCTGTTATGTTTGAAGGCCCACCATCATTTATTTACGCTGCTTTTTAATACTACAACATTCCACATTGAGAGTATTTCTGATTTCTCACATCCCCTATGGTGAAATTTTCTGTCTTAATAATTGTGTTTTAAATCTGCACAGGAATACTGCCTCATCTCAAAGGTATCATGTATGCTAGTAGTTTCGTTTTATTGTAGGTTATGTTACTCGAAGAGAACAATATTGACAAGCCTTTGGGAATTTTAAAGTTAACTTGATCTGATGAAATTATGGTTGAAGGGGGACTTGCAAGTATGACTTGAATTCCCGGTATTGCTGTACAGTATGCAAATAGTCCTTCCCTTTACACTAGTTTACTTTATCGAAGAGCCTATTAAAAAAATTCGGGGTATGATTAGTGGATAGTCCTGGAAACAATTCAAACCCACTTTTTCCTTTTTTTTTGTAACAATGAAGTGTCATTTATGAAATGTTATTTTCTTGTGAACATCTCTGTTGTCAGTGTCAGTGGTGTGGTACTGTCAAGGTACTGTAGCCCATGTCCAAGTACCAAGAAATGTGACACCATCATCCCTGTGCCCCCATCCTCTTTGACAAGAACCCAGTGACAGATGCAGTCATCTTCCCTTGCATCCTAAGTCCACAAAGAAAAATCAGTTAAGATACAGGATACGATTGACAGATGAGAATCCAAAGTCTACCAGTGTGCATGGACAAAGCTGTCAGTCTTCACCTTCAAGACAGTGATAAAAAATGTAGTCCACAATTTAAATTGAAATATTTTCATTTGTTTCATTCAAGCTTGCATGGTGATGGGGTTTCTTGTTTGACGTGTACCACCCTGTGAATAGTATTGATGGGTTGATGGTTGATTTGACTGTATTTGTAATGGTTGATCACATCCTGCAGTCTTTTCAGATTTTTGTTCTTTCAGAAATTTTGTGTATTTTGGAGTTTGTTTTGAATAATATGTGGGATGTACCTTGGTGTTTTGTTTTGTGGTTGACTAGTCTGGAACAGTTGTGGTGTGTTCAACAAAAGTCACAATTGCAGGGCACTGTATAGCACAATAGTCATGTGTCAGTACCATTGGTATGATACTACTGTGTAAATACAGTGGCAGTGGCACCATGGTAGATTGACTGGTCACATTGGAGTTTTATACAGTACATGATTTTAAGGGCACAAGTACTCACCCTTTATAGTTGAATGAATTGATACATAAAAGATACCCAGTATCCAGAATGTAGGCCTGTGGCAGCTTTTAATCTCACATTTTTTAATTTTTGTTACTGAGTTGTTTTACTCGTGGCCTAGACAACGTTCCTCCCCAGTTTTTCTTTCAATATGCAATTTGTCCTTTCTGAAATATGAATTGTACTTCATACGACTAAGAGAGATTTAGTGTAAATCGTAAAAGATTATTAAGTACTGTGATGATGAGTCAACATTATGTAGGGGCAACTCCATTTTCCATGCTGTGACCAAGGTGAAAAACTTTCTTTGTCTATTTACACTGTCTTGAGTTGATGCATGACTCATTGCTTAACATTATGTACATACATTGTATCTCCTTGGTATTTCACTCTTACTGTATTTGCAATTAGCGGTAATATTAGTCGATGGAGTAAAACTTTGATACACTCAGCAGAAAATTTTAAAATGAGTTTGTGGCACTGCAGGAGATTGGAAAGCAACCTACATTGTATACAATGATATATGTCAAAGTGAAATACTGCATTTAAATTGCAATTAACATTTGATGAAAAGAGAAAATAGCAGCTTACATCATTAATTATTAAACCATTTAGTCTCATCAGTGAAGTCTGAAAAAAGCTTTTCTTCCTCAAACTATTCTCATGACAAGTGTTTGTGGTAGATTTGGGCATGAGATTGAAATATTAAAAATACACCAAAGTTGGTTCATGTGATATTTATTTAAATAACTTGTTGGGTTTTTTTTTTACATGTTTGCACTTGAAAAGTTTTTATTACTATCTTAGACAATTTTTTCAAGTGATCATTGATGATTTATGAAGGCCACAGCACACTGTCTACAGCAGTGCCATTGGTGAATTTCATTGTAATACCATCATGACAAACAAAAATTTGAGTACAGCAGAACTTCATGCAATCAGCAGAAAGTGTTATTTTGGATACATTTACATAAAACTCATTTTGGAATGATCGTTTTAAAGACTGCCATTTTGGATTTGACCTAATTGCAATACTTTTTCATTAGTGGATTTTGGTGAATTTTTTTCTTGGGTGCATTATACACCTCTAATACTACAAAAATGCTTAAACTCATATGAATTTTTTTAGGGTCAAACCCTATATCTTCCTGACTAAATGTAACCCTCACTTACCCAAGTACCTGGTAGAAGTTGGTAGCACCGTGAAGGAGATAGCCTTCCTCTAGAGGACATCCACCCCAACACCCTCATCCTACTTCATCTACCAAGTCTTTCAGGACCTTTGTTTTTTCTGGCTCGGAGTTAGGCAGCGAAGTGGGATGAGGGAGGTCACCCTCCAGAGGAGAGCTGCATACTCCACTATGCTATCAACCTCCTCCAGGTGCTCATTTATAGGTAGATGTGTGAGAGTTTCATAAAGTATTGTATTTTTAAAGTAGGAGGTAAGTACAAGGCTTGTAGATTCTCAAACCAAAGAGTTTTGGAGAATAATCATTTTAACCATGGAAGCACTGCTTCTTGGCTGGAAAGATTAATTAAACTTACCCATTATATCTTCTAATATTATCTGCAGTTGGTTGCTGCAGCCACCATGTGAACAGTGTTGGGTGACCTCACCTCACAGATTTGTGGACAAATAAAATCCATGATGGGGAGGGAGGGGAGAGGTGGAATGGGATGGAGGGTGGGGGGGGGGGGCTAGGATAAATCCAGTAAAAGGAAGGTTCTGCATATACCTTGTAAAAAGTTCTTGTCACCCCTATGCTGAGCTAGATTATTTTCAGTTTTGAGGTTAGTTTTGAGTGGATGGTCATATGCACAAAAAATGCACAATAATCTAAGGATACAGTAGTGT
Organism: Holothuria leucospilota; assembly: GCA_029531755.1. NCBI lineage: Eukaryota > Metazoa > Echinodermata > Holothuroidea > Aspidochirotida > Holothuriidae > Holothuria > Holothuria leucospilota. Next base: position 35,793,614 of record CM055978.1, read on the forward strand.
AGTTAGCCTGATTTGAAGTTGCAGTACCATAAACATTTTTGTAACTGGTTTTTCTTCGCAGATTTTCCCCTCTACCTTGATTACTAGTCAGAACAGAGCAATTACTGAAGTGTTCAGCTTTCCATACTTCCATTGTCTCTTTAATTGGTAAGTCACGAATCATTAGTCATTCTCATCATGATTTTGAAAGTAAATTTATAGGTAATTTGGACTGTGCAGCAGCATGGCTGTATGGGCCGGGGATGCTGGGGGTGCCCCTCCCCCTCCAGATGTCAGAAACATGACTTAATCAGGCAGATATTTTCTCTCAGTTGGGCAGAAAATTGGGCAGTTAAATTAGGTCTGGGGTCGGGCAAAAATCACCGCCCTCCCTGAGAAAAACAGTCCTGTACAGCCATGTGCAGCAGTACATTGCTTGCTGGGAAGGATTACTCTTTCACTGTACCAAGGACAGAGACCGTCTATGGTATTAGGTTGTAGTAGTGTGCTCACACAGTTTTGGGATTACAATCCTGATTTTGGACATTTCATTGCAGAGTAAAGTGATTGGCTTTGAAAAAAGTTTCTCCAAGTAAATCTTTTAAACTTGAATCATGGAAAGGTTGAATGGATCACATTTTATTTGCAGAGAGAGAAAAAACTATAGGGTTGTGGCGGAATCACGATGTCGGCAAAAATGTCGATATGTGATTTGGCTGTGATTGTTGTTTATGAAAGCCTAAATGATAAAGTGAAAATCTATGCACACAACATCCTCACAAACTTCATGTGCAGCATGAAAAGGGTAGTAATTACTTTTTGGTTACGATTCCACAAGCAGTTTATACAATGCAGTTAGCAGCATCGTAACCATGCATTGCAATCAACTTGGCATGTGTGTGTATGTGCGTATGTGTGTATGTATGTGTGTGTATGAATAAATTTGTGTACAAGCAAACGCCTAGTAAGAAAGGTTTGCTGTGCTTGATATTTAGCAGGTGTGTAGACCTGGGTGTGAACTTGTGCCCTATTGCTTTTGGTGCTGTTGTCATGCATAGTAATGAGTGGGTGGGGCCAAACGTAAAAAGCTTAAAATGACAATATCTCTGTATCAGGGTGACTGATAAGCTTCGTATTTGGGTATGGGAAATCGAAGAGGCAGAGGTAAAAGTTTTTTGAGAACAGTATGTTGTTTTTATTAAGTTTCATGAGTGGGCGGGGCTAACTTTTAAAATAGCTGAAAATGCTTGTGTACAAGCAAACCCCTGGTAGGAAATGTCTGTGGTGTATGAAACTTTGCAGCTATGTTTACCTGGGTGTGAAGTTGTGCTCTACTGCTCTTGGTGTTAATATCATGCATAGTAAGCAGGGGGGCTAAATGTAAACATTGTAAAATACCAATATCTTGGTTGATTTAGCTCCATATTTAGGGGTGGGTATTCTAATAGGCAGAAGTGAATAGTATTCGTGGAACAAAATATCACCTTCATTAATATTTATGAGTGAGCGGGGTCAATTTTGAAAATGACTGTAATGCGTGTGTACAAGTAAAGGCATCTAGAAGGAAAGGTCTGCTCTATGTTGACTGGAGTGTGAAGTTGTGCCCTACTTTTGGCACAGATATGCATAGTATTGAGTGGGCGGGAGACCTAAAAATCATAAAATGGCAATATCTTTCAATCAGGATCGCTGATTATCTCCATATCTGGGTGTGGGTAATCTAGTACGCAGACATAATAGTTTTGGGGGGGACAAAATACTGTCTTCATTAATATTCATGAGTGGGCAGGGTTAAGTTTGAAAATGGCTGAAAAATCTTGTGTACAAGCAAACTCATTTTCCAAAAGTATTGCTGTGCACAATACTCAGTGGGTAGGTTGACTAGGTGTGAAGTTGTGCCCTATTGCCTTTGGTGCGATTATCATGCATAGTAATGAGTGGTTGGGGCTAAAAAATAGCAATATGTCTCTATCAGGATGGCTGATGAACATTCAGTATTTGGTATGGGTAATTAATAGGCAGAGTGAATTGATTTTTATGGAACAGGTTGTCACCTTCATTTATATATAAGTGATTAAGTGGGGTAATTTTGAATATGTTTGCGTACTTAAGCAAACTCATAGAAGGAAGATTTACAGTGCATGCCACTTGATTCTGTTGTGAAGTTGTGCCCTATTATTACATTAAATGCCAGTATTATGCATAGTAATGAGTGGGTAGGGCAAAACATGAAAATGTTAAAAGAATTAAATCCGTTAAACAGGTCGACAGGTCAGCTCCATATTTGGCATGTATGCTGATTTTGCCCCCAGGTATGAACAGGTTTTTTTTTTGAAGCTAAGTAATATCTCCTCTTGTTAAATAGAAATTCTTTGCTGTGTGTGGAACATGTGAGGGTCATTTGGGGACATAGTTTGAAAATATTGCAGAAGACTTCTCTGGCCACAAAACAGAGGATTGTTGTGGAAGTTCACTAGTGCAAAGTTTGAAGAATTTCTATTTGGACATACTAACATTGTCTCTCCAGCAAACTTTAAGGAAATGTGAGGACAACATTAGATACTGTAATTGAGTGAGATTGCCATCTGGCAGACAACCTTTGTCCTGGATAAGGACATGTGAGCATGCATGAAATAGGAATTGATTAATTAAATGCTAGCATGGGTTATTAGTTTATAAAAAGAACTAAAATACTGGTTGTTAGGATCAAATACCCTTGAGCGTGCATGAATTGTGATTGACTAATTGAATAAACAAATTGTAACTGTAACTGTATATTGTCTGTGTTGGTATCCCTTGAAGTACCCAACCTTTGTATTTCTTCAGAGCTAGTGTATTTATGTTTGAGTGTTTGTTTATACAAGATGTGCAAAGAAAGGAATTCTTATTGAGCACTGTGGTCTTTTGAAGTGTAGTAATATGGAAATGTCCACAAAGCAGGTTTTGTGCATCAACAAAAACTCTGGTGCATAGATCAGTATTCCATGGTCATGCTTTGTGGAAGTGTGGTGGTATACATTGAAACTTTCAGTTCAAATGGCTCTTTGAGTTTGAAAATTACCTACATGTATGTAACCATGTTGAAAGTACCTCGACCTGGTTTTTAAGTTCAGTTCATGAATAATGAAATAACATTAGTCACTCTGTGGCATCATAACCATTGTTGAGTTGTTTCTTGTTTTCTTCATCATTAGCATAAAAATGAGCAAAATTAACAAAGAACATTAAGTTAATAAACCTGCAAGATCTCACAGCGAATTGGCCGACCCAGAGTGCTCCTGTACACCTGTATGCACAATTACTGGATTGCATGTTATGAAATGCCAACCACTGTGTATACTTGCTTTACTGTACATCGTGACGCACTTCTCAAAAGGGCTTCTCGGGCATGTGCGAAAACAGCTATCATACTGTTGGCTAGATTTTTCTTGCAACGTGTTAGTACATCCAGGATATTTAGAATCAACCAATAAGAAAGCATATTATTAATCACATATTCATAAACACTTTTATTGATTTCCTGCATTCTGGTTGGCTGAAAACCATTTGAGACCAGTCTCGAATCGTATTGGGAGACTGGCCTGTGACAGTTTATAGGAGAATTACTTTTTCAAGGTGAACAGAACACAGTTACCATTGCACTGTGTACTACAGTATATGCTTTGTCAGTGATGGGTTACCATAGCAACTACATATGGAATGCTAGGCTTAACCAGGGAGTTGCTATAGCAACTCCCTGGGCTTAACACAGTGTAAGTAGTAGTATGTACACTGTGTTAAGCCTAGCATCCCATATGTAGCATAACCATTCAAAAGCACAATGCTCATGCATGGATCATCCCATCTGACCCTTTTCCAAATAGCAATTCCAATGCCTTGTGGGATAAGTTCTGGTATGGGATGTTTTTGTCAATGGCATTTTGCTGTGGCAAAAAATGATGCACACCAAAAATCTATCCCATAATCCTTTGTATTTCCTATTTGGAAAAGAGTCTATGCAAACTATATTCATCTTTTTGGATACTGGCAGGGCTCTTGAAAAGAAGATAGGCCTACAGTATAGTATAACTTTATATGCCAAGGGTATATTTTGTTCACAGTCTGCCTGTTACAGGTATTCCACTCCTAAGTTGGTGTGGTTAAGTGAAGGTGACTTTGGTCTCTATGTTGCTAATGCCAGCATGGGCCTGCAGCATACATTAACTATGACATGCATAGCTCTTATAAACACAGGTTACACTGACAGCGTAAGGTTTATGTTTGAACCAGTTCCGCTAACAGAACGATGAAACATCAAATTATGGCTAGCACGGTCTTTGTTGCTACGAGCTACTACTTCTGAACTATCATTGTTTATAGTTTAAGCTAGACCTAATGTTCGGCCTGCATAATCTCTGTGAGAAGCTTTAGCACATTTTCAAAATTACCACGATGATGACCCTCTTCAAAAGAGGCTCAAGACAGCTTAAATCATGTCTTTGTCCCGGGTCTTGAACGCAAGTGCATTAGCTTGCTGTCAATGTCGGCAGTAGATGAATGCTACACTCTACACTGCGCACACTTCTGCAGTACACTGTAACTACACAGCACTGTGTATTTACTGTAGTGTGAACCATTCGTAGCGTACAACTTAACTGTAAACTCAGGGCTTGAAAATAAGCTTTTCCTCTCTGGAGCTAAAAACAGCTTCTGACAACCTTCATTTTGAAGCTTTTCTGGAGCTGTTTTACCATTCTCTGGAGCTGTTTCTAAGTTTTCAAAGAAACCACTGTTCCCTGCATGTACAGTTACATCCTCTAATTGTCACCTAACATTACTTGTGCATTTAGTAAAAGAAATTCAAAATATAAGAGACAGGAAAAAGGAACGGAGTATTTTTTGGTGTAACACAAGGCAGCACTATAAGCATGGTGTGGTCATTCCATCTCAGGAAAACTTGGAAGGGGTTGGAGGGGTGGGGGTTGGGTGCATTTATAGGACATGCCCTCATTGGCACCTTGAATGTGGAGAAGGGGGGAGGCAGGAGTTCACAAATGCTATCCCCTGCCCTATGGCTATGGGCTCATCTTGACTGAGATGGTGGAAAGTTCCAACTCCACTTTTTTGGTGCAAATGGACACTTCTGTGCAGTTTATTTTTTTCTGTGATTTTGAGATTGCTTGCCTCATGCACCTGGCTCTATTTTTAGCTCCAGACACACACCCACTTTTTCATTTTTCTGGAGCAGTTTTGGTGGTCTCTGGAGCTTTTCCTCCAGAGCTCCAGTCTATTTTCGAGCCCTGGTAAACAATAGCTACAGTAGCTGGAAGTTAGTTTCCTTCGTTGAATCGTTTTAATGCTCAGCCTCATCTCTAGAACGATGTATGATATTCCAGAGACAAATGATATTACGTTACATTAATCCAATTAAATTTTGTTCGAAGAATTGAGATTCCAATAAATATGTTTAAGGAAAGTGAAAAAATATTAGCGTGGTTGTCCACTTTCATTTGGCTTGAAAATGTTCGCTACTATCGCAAGAAACTAAACATGACGTCATAATGGAGCCCTAAGTTAGCTGGGAGAATTAAAATGTGATCTGTAAAATTTTGTCGAAAATTCAAAGTTTTTTCAATTCCCAGCATTTTAACGTTGAGTGTTTATGAATGGGGATAAAAGCATTTATCCTCTAATTTAATCACGTATTTAGACATGTTTGTGACTTGTTGAAGTTTTGCTGTTTAAAAGTAAGCAAAGCAGGAAAAACATCAAGGTTGGTGATCAGGGGACAGAGTATTTGGCTGATATTGAATGTATATGATTTGCTGCTGTCCTTTGAATGGAGTATAAAATTATGAATGGTCCAACCCTCCAAGGACATTGTGTACATGTATCTTCCCTTTGCACACACTGTTTATAGTACTGTAATATATGTAGCTGGGGATGTTCATCCTCTTGATCTATATGCTTTCTAATTGGTATTAAACTTTGGAGTACATTTTTTAGCAATGTTGTAATTCATTTCGCAGACAAACTTACCCCCTGGCTACATATATTTTGCATTAATTCATGCTTCACGCGCTACCCGGAGTAGTTTTAGCACCACGCCCCCTGTCCGCTATCTTGTCCTAAGGATTGCCTGGAGCTCCTGGCTTCGGATGAATTCGACGAGAAGGAAGACCTGGAGGAAGAGGAGGAATAAGAGCTGGTTGGTGATGGGTCAGTGCCTAGCACTTGCACTACTGAGGAAGAGTCCCCTAGGGGGACAGACCTGTACCTCAGTCCCTGATGAGGGTAGCTTACCAGTTGTTTCCTTGTGGGTGACTTCCTTCATAATTCCTATATCGTAAATTGATAGGTATAGTAAGGGATTCTCCCAGTTACAGAAAAACAGAAAACAATGGAAGAAAGAAAATTGTGAAAAACGGAAAATTGTGGAAGAAGACAAGCTTCTTTCCCCCTCCCTATGTACCTCTAGAGAGTTTTGGGAACTTCTCACTATACAAGGAAAAATACGGATTAAATAAAAAAGAAAAAATCATAAACACAAACATTGAGATCAGGTTTTGAAGCAAAATATGTCAGAACTGTGTTTTGTTTTTGTTGGAACAATGGACAAGACTAAAACAAAGAGAAGTAACATAAAACAATTCAACATGGAATGTTGTGAAGAAAGAAAAAAAACATGACATTAACCACCAAAGTCATGCTTTTTATTGAAAAGAGAAAAGAACATGGAATTTAACCACTGAGAAAACCAAAAGCTTTGCCACACTATAACAATATAAATAAATGTTATTATGTGTTAACTTTACCCATGTAGGCTGATTGTAAAATTTTATAGGCTTGCCTTTTATTCCACAGATGGTTGCTATTGAATAATGTTTTTGAGTTTAGGTATTTAAGAATGTGAATTATTCAGTCAATTTCACACTTTCATGGGAAAAATTTCAAAGAAATTTCTTAAGGGGATCAAGGAAATTTATACTGTCGAAGGGCACTATTCAATGGCACAGGTTTGTCCTCAATGCTTCAATTCAGGGTTGCTTTATTTCTTCTGTAAATTATGAACTATTTCTCATTAGCTGTCAATACTCCAGGCAGTGCACGGTATCAGAATTTCAAGGACTTCCTTTTAGGAAGGAAAGTGGATGATGTTAGCCCTTCAACTAGGTGAAATGGCATGTACATGTTACTAAATGCTTTAAGGTGAAACAATGTAGGTTTAATGTAAACTTAAGGTGTTCCCTAGATGCAGGGAGTTGCTAGAGTCTCTAGCAACTCCCTGCTATATGTCACACTCCTGTAAATGGAAAAGTTTAAAGCATGTTCTGGTGACCAAATTTGATGCGTTCAAAAAATGCAAAAAAAGTTTCTATGTTAGGCAGTGAAAACCCCAGCTCAATAGCTGCTTGCATTTGGAAGATGCCAATTTTTGAAGAAATGCTACATTTTGAGCTTCTGCAGTGCATGATGGGAAATCTGTGATGTCATATGGGCAAATTGATAAGATACAGCTTTTGTATTTCTCGATAATGTGGATATCACTTTATTGAATATTTCATGACTTTATTTGCTGTACCATAAGTATGGAACAGTTTTACACTGTACCTACACAGAAAAATATCTTACCATTGCAATGGTATCATGTTTCAAGGACAATCAAGGTATCCAATTATAAAGAATGACAAAAGGAATCTGAGGCAATGTGCTCACTTGGCATCACATTCTGTGACCTTGAGGAAACTTGGAGGTACAGTATTTCTTATTAAAGGGAACCAATCTTTAGGAAGGGATATCTTGAGTTAGGAATGGGGTTTTGGTATGGGGTTTGGATGACATGTAGTGAAAAAGTTTTCTTTCATATAAGACCCCTACAAAATGCTACCAGACAATGCCTTTTAGTGAATAGCTTTTCCACTCCATCTCCCAAAGGGTTATTACGAAATGTATTTACAGTACTTTGTTCTTCTGTATACAAGCCTGAAATTTGCATAGTTCGTGAACATTTTGGTGTCAGTTTGAAAGGGAGGGTTCCTAGAGGAAGTAAGACAGTTCTGAAGTTACAGTACCAGGGTTGAAAAACGTTTATCAAAAGGACACTGAGGGATTTATTGTGGAAGTTAAAAATTGTTTCCTTGAAAATTATTGATATCACTTACCAACTGTAAACTATCTGATCGGTAATTATATAAGAGATAATTCATACAGGGTTAACAAAAGAAATCTAAACAATGTTTGGTGGCAGTCACCACAACTTTAAGGTGTTTTCATTGCAATGCAACCTTTGTGCGACATTAATCAGGTTTCAAACTCCTGTGCCTTTTGGAAACTGATTAGCATGCTAAATTTGTAAGAAATCCTACAGTCCTCTTCTAATTCATCATGCCTGCTTATTAGCAAATGGAAATTGATGGAGGGTATCTTCATTATAATCTGTTATTTTTTGACCTGTTTTTGTGTGTGCTTTTGTCTCATTTGATGACTTTGGTGTTTGCAATTAAAAGGATTCTGTTTGAGCTGGGGATGAATGGATGAAGGAACGAAAGATGGTTTGAGTTTTGTCAGCAGTCATTAATTACTGGCCATGTGTGGGGAAGGATAATGCTGTGTATTTATAAAGCAGGGATAATGCTATTTGTGTAAGTCTTGAACCAATCATTTGCTCTTATGCAAAGGTGATCAGAGGTAGTTAAAGCTATGTAATGGTATAGTACATAGTATCATTTGCAATCAGAAACAGGATAGGGAAACTAATTTCAGAACAAATTCATCAAATTGGGTAAGGGACCAGGATAAAGGTGAGTTAGGATGGGAAGTGGTCAAATTAGGCTCTAACTAAGCTTCATACATTACTGAATGTTGGCAAAGTTTCTCATCACTCCAGACACTCATCACCCTAGTACATTTTTGGTTTAGTGGTAACAAAAATTCTCCATTGGTGGCTGCTCTTTGCTTTGATATCAAGATCGAAAAATTCAGAGGTGGAGAGTAGCACACTTTTCACACAGTGGGTACAGAGGGAGTGTTCTGATTACGTATTAGGATCTTGTATGCTCACCGGGGTATGGTCTTAAGCAATAAAAAAGGTTTGTGTCAGTACTAGGAGGAGCTTAAGACAGTTTTGGGAGGGGCTAGAAGTAACTTAGTTTGGAGAAATGGAACTGTCAAGGATGAGGAAAGTTGCCCTTTAATACTGACCCTTGACCTCCTACAAATCCTGCTGTGTGTCATTGTTGGCTGAGCAAACTGATAACTGAAGTCATAACAGTGAGGAGGAGATAATAGTTGGGACCATGGGACCAGATCCAGTTTGGATTATTGAGGGCAGGGGAAAAAGGAGAGTATGCAAAGGAAGGGGTAGGGGCATAGAGGAAAGAGGAATAAAAAGAAAAAAGAAAGAGCAAGGGGAAAGTTGGATAAAAGTAGAGATTGATATATATATGTTTAAAAAATGAGGTTCTGGAATATCGGCCCTCAGTGTACACGTACATAGTGGCAAAGTTTGACTTTATAATTAAACTGGGACCTCACAGAATTTCAAAAAAAGAAAAGAAAATACTGGCTATTTTGTGACAAATGCATCAAGTGCACACTTCAGTAGTTGATTTACTGTATCTAGCATTCTCATAGTTGGGTATACAGTATCCTGTGTTGACTGTGTTTTACAGTACAGTACAATATACATTATCAAGCGTTTAAAGCACATAATTTGTGCAGTGTTATCTGCTGCTTTCAGTGTAGCTGCAGTGCAAAAAATGGGAAACACAAGATAGAAAACTTTCTCGCAGTAAATAAAGGCTTTAGCCACAGAACAGTCCAGGAATCATTTGGACTCCCTGAATCTCTAGATTACCTCATATGTATCTACATTTTAATGCAAGAATTTCACTGGTATAAACCTCTTTGGACTCCCTGAGCTCACCATCCTGGCTAAAGCCCTGCAGTAAATAATAGTACTGTAAGGTATAAAAGTGCTACAAAATGACAGTCACAACCTTCCAAGTAAGAACATTTTTTATAAACATTAAGGTGAGAAATTAATTTGATTTTGCACGGTATTATAAACTTTTGATCAACATAAACATTTCCAATGAATCACATTGTGACATTAACTGATTTTCTTTGAAATTTGTTGCTACTTTATGGTTGGTATGGTGGCTTTAATTATGATGAGTCTGGGTTTCATCACGGAAATTAACCGTAAGCTAAGATTTTTCATCTAGTAGTCTACATAAAATCAGTTCATTTTGCTTTTTATTAAACAACTATTAATTCTATAAGGAGTTGGTATATATTACAGATGAAAACTGATTCTTTTAGAAACATAAATGTCTGGAAATAATGGTGTATGAGACAAAGCAATTAATTGCATGCATTATTTATTGTTAGAGGTTTTTTGTTTATTTCACCATGACTTGATGTCTTCCCAGTGAATTATATTTACCACTATACATTAAATATGTAAAACAGCTTAAAGGAACTGTGTCAAACTCATAATTATAAGTGTGAAAAGATAACTGTGCATACTTAAAAATCTTAAACCCCCTCCCCCCCTCAAAAAAATGAATAAAAATTGATCAAAACTGATCGTTCATGAAATTAATTAATTCACTTGGTAGACATTGACTTACTCCTTGCTTTAAGTACTTCTGTTATGTAGTATTCCTGATCAAAGCAAGGCATTCAGAGATACTGTAGCACTGCAACCCCAAAGTGGCCAGAAGTTGGTTCAATGGACAAGTTGGAAAATTAGATTTTGCTGTACCATGTAGTACCACAGATCAAGTCCACAGACATATTTCGTATGGATACGAAGGCTTTGATAAACTGTTTTTTGTCTTCCACAATTTACCATCATACTGTCCACCCTTTTCCATCCAAGTTAAGGAAATTAACTTCAAAAAGAACTTTTCCTATAAAAATGTTCTCTTTGACATGTGATTGATGACTAGAGAACCATATTTTGAATCTAGAAAATTGTGTGCGATTACACAAAGTATTTGTCTTGTACATGCAGTCTCTGTTATGGTACACTTTCCTTCCCAGCATGCATTGTATATCAAAGTTTCCCAACTGGTCTATTACAAGGTGACCTAATCCTCCTTTGATGGTTAATTTTCCTTTAAGCCCGTTTGCCAGATTTGGAACATGTAGGGTACCTTGCATGGATTCATTAGCCTTGTCTTAAGACTGGGAACAAACTGAAGATGTATGATTTTATGGACACTTTTGTGTTTACGTACTACTGATGTTTTAACTGAAAGGGAGTCATTTTATCAGTAACCTTTGCCAGTATGCATTTCTCATGTGGAAATCCCAGAGAGGATAGGGGGAATGGGGGGTAGGGTACATTCCTCCCCTAGGTAAAAATTTAAGGAGATTTCCCAGTGACTTCACTTTTTCATGCAAAACTCTGCTATAGATGCATGCATTGGAAATAACTTCCATTGTATTATAAACCTACTGAAACCATGCAACGTGACTTCAAGCCTTGAAATCTGCATAATTTAAGAAAGGTCTTATCAGTAAGTGTTTTTCAAAAGAAAGCTAGTCAGGCTTTGAATTAAATTGTCTTGCTTTCAAGAAGAGTGGAGAAAAATCATGTCAAGGTCTTGCACACAGGAATTATGGTAATAGCTGACTGAGGGAAGAAAGTCATTTGCATCTTGGAGAAAAACATGGAAGTAATACTCGCAGAGGAGAAAGGTTGATAAAAAGATACATTGCAATTTGCATCACACATCAAAAGAGTGAAAGTGGAGCTTGCTTAATGCACATATATTTTGAAGATTAAATATCCTCCTCAAGAGAGTTACCACACACTTGATGAATGGGAGGGAAAGGGGAAGGGGTAGGGGAGGGGGAAGGGGAAGGGAAGGGGAAGGGAAGGGGAAGGAGAGGGGAAGGGGGAAGTCTTTTGCACCCAAGTTGTTCCACAGACAAAACTTATGCAACTGACATACTATTGGTAGTTAATGATTTGTCCTCCTCCCCCCTCATTAGATTTTCCGCACTTTCAAAAACCTATATAGTGCTGCCACTGCAATTGTGAACATGCAAAAAGACAGTGAGTGATACTTTCTCATCTGTGTATCACTTAAATGCCGATCTGGCTTATTAACTATTTGACATGTACATCGCTTTAATGTGTGATGGTAAAGGTTGCCATGACTGATTAGAGGGAGAACTTTCTCTAGCTGGAATTCCTCTTCTGTAGGAGGAATTGAAATTTCTGCCTGATTACTCAGAGCTCCATCCTCCTTCATGGTTTAGAGGAGAGGCAGAGAGAGAGCATCCGCCAGAATTATAAATCACACAATGATTTTGATTGGTCAACAATTCAGGAAACGTTCTGTTTGAAAATTACTGGTGTGCTTTTCAGTGTACAGTACATTGAACACTCGTTAATCAAGTGGTCAGTCCAGCTGTTGGTTGTAGTTTCATTTCAATGGTATGATGATGTTGACATTTTACTGTAGCCTGTGTGTTTAAGTATAATCACTCAGAGGTGTTCATCAGGAAATTTCACAGGAGTATAGAACAAGGAACTACATTTAGGCTTATAGACGAGTATTATAAAGTGGACTACTGGAGTTACATTTTATTTTATTACAGTGGAAAATCAGTTGAGGTACAGGTAGGTGCATACTGTAAGATGACTGTATGTACAGTAATAACAGTAGTCTCACCCCTTCTGCATTTCTACAGTGTAGCTTGGCATTTGTGTTGTATGTATGATTGTATGGAATTAGTATTTCTGTAGACTACAGGTATAGTCTCCTTGCGCTGCTTTTCCACCTACTGTATATATAAATTTAATAATTTTTTTCAAATCAAGTACCTGAGTTGCCTTATCTTATTAAAAATTTACTGTGCCTGATCACTGTTGATTAAACCGCACAATATTGCAGGTGTACAGATGCAGACTGCTCACAATTTTGCCTTTCACAGTGAAAGTTAGGCCTAATATACGTATTTATTTGGAATATGTTGAACAAAGGTACAAAGTTCTAAATTTTGTACACCCAGGCCTAGCTGGTACTAAACATAGATACTATATAGTACTTCCCAGTGCTAGTGAGCAAATAGATTTTACTTTTGGTTTCACAAACAGTCATTAATTATGAAAAAAAAATAAAAAAAAAATAAAAATAAATGTGTATATTTGTACATGGTATAATAATTATGTCCCTAAAGTTATCATACTTCTCTAATACAGAGAATATACAGGAACTCCAAACTTGTTGTGAACAGGGATGTGCAAAGGATTTATGTGTGTGTGGGGGGGGAGGGGGGTGATGTAGATTAGATGTAACATGTGCCAGATTGAAATACAGTGCCGGGGAGGGGGGACTCGTGATTTTCTAATTATTTTCAGGTGGAAAGTTTTCATGCTGGTTGGAAACTCTGGAGTGCTGTCTGGCATGGGCTTATCCCTGCTTGAAATACCCTACCAGCCACTGTAGGTTTATTAAGGTGATTCAATTTTTTCATTGGTTATCCCATTCTTCATTTGAATCCACAAGTTATGTTCATGATGTTTGGCATCAATATATTGTGCTATATTAGGCACTGATACACCTAGGAGTTATGTATCTGGGCTTGACATAATCAAAGGACCTGTGGCTTAAAGCTGTCATGCCTCTGCTAATTGATGCATGCCCCTTAAAAATGTGTAAAGGAAAAAAATGAAGTTGTTTTTAGTGCCCTTTTGTCATACTGGTACTCAGTTACTCAGTTAAATTGCTCCTGCCCTTTCTGATGCTGTGTCATCTTTTGCTAATTTTATACTATTCATTTACAACTTGTCATGTGCACCAAGCACGTTTTGTTTTGTAAGGTGTCACATTTGTGTCTCGAGACATGCATAGTGTGCCTGGTACTATGTCTCCAGGTATGGTTAGAGACATGAAGTAAGGTTAGGTGTAGATGTCTGTGGACTTATTATCATGCATGATATCATGTTGAGGATTGGGTGTCATGTGAGTGGAAAGATTCTTTGCCCTTTAGCATTTGTACCTGCTCATTGTAAAAAAGTAATTGGGAGGAATGCATATAGATGCTCTTTTAATATGGTGAGAATTTATGTATAGATGAGTGTGCTCTGGACATATAAATGTTTTTTGCCAATGAAGCAGAAATCAAGACTTTTCAATTAATCTATAAGCCTCAAAAAGTGTACAGCAAAACTGTGTTTGACAGAAGGGCACTGGCATTGACTTTTCTGTTTCAGTGATGCCTTTTCCAGGGGCATTATGACAGACATTGAGGGCAGTTATGATGTTAAGCCAAGTCATGAGAAATGCATAAAAAATTGAATGTTGTTTTAGAGACAGAAATCTTAATTTTGGTGAAGCAAAATACTGTCATGGGACAGCTCTTTTGATGGGTATTTATTTTTGAAGGTGAAATTTGAAACTTCTGTGAAAACGATTTAGGCATAGATTCTAAGTTGATGATGTTAACACATGTACTGTACTGATCATATTTTTTGAGTGTATAGAGTATTAAACAAAGAAGTGATCTGAAAGTTTGCAGATGTATGGTTAATACAAGGTTGATTCATAACACTGTATGAAAAGCAATATCTGTTGAAGCAGCAAAGAACAAAACATTGTTCATCAGTGCTAGGCTGTGACATTATGGCCTTGCTTGCTTCAAGTTCACTTTAGGTGCCAAATGTGTCTGGTTATTGCTACTTCAACATCTAGTTCTGCAAACACTAGTTGGTCAAGGCAGATAGGGTAGATTTTCTTCTTGCATCAAAAAATAACTTTGAACAGTTTGACCAGAACTGTGCATTTGAGCACCTTGTTAAAACCTTTGGCTGTAGCTGCTTTAGCAAAGCTGCAGGGACTGTAGCCATGCATGCTTAGTTGCCTGGTTACATTGCGATAGCAGACCTGTTTAAAGTCTATTACCCTTCTGTTGTAGCTGTTTTGCTATGCACAATACAATGATGGCAGGTCTAAAGTAACCCTACTAGATATACATTGCAACAAAGCATCAAGGCTGCCTCAGCTTTGCTGAGGCTGCTGCAGCTTTATTGAAACAGCTGCAGCATTGCTGAGGCTGCTTTAACTTTCCTATTCTGACATGGTGCCTTAATTTCATTCCATTTCTTAATTCCTCTGTCATGGTAATATCATAACAGTCACATATATACTGTAATTTCAGATCACCTACATATCAATTAACACACCTGTAATTATAGGTGTACACAGGCTTACATCCTGATATGATACAGTTACTGTAGATTTTTTTTCCATACTCAAAGATTTGTAGCAAGAATTATTTGTTATGTCAGATACTTCAACAAGGTTTCAAAACCAGATGAGTTTTGCACTTGTTTTTGTAATAAGTCACTAATGAAACGCCATCTACCTCAACTATTTCCTTTTCATATCAATTTCAAAGTCTTTATCCAGCTCATTGAAACCATAAGTACTATACAATCTGCATGCATGAGAGCTATGGTATGATACATGCAGTTTATTGTTACATAAAATTCAATTTTTCACAATACTTCACCAGAAAGCCCTTTTAGGAGAAACCTACCATATTTTATTGTTAGCTAGCTTTTACATAATATATTTTGTTGGGAGTGTGTACTTTTTTAAGTGTTTTTAAAGATGACATTACCTGTAGTTTTTGCAAGTTTTTCAAACAAAATATTTTATTAAAACAATAAAAGCCACATCTGTAGTACAGTGCTTAGTTAAAACTTGATACAGCCCTTAAGATTTTATTGACATCTTCAAGTATGTACTCATAAGTTCCATTAGTTTCTGGTAATGTAGCTCTAGAGATACGGAGATGTGCTGTACATAAAAGCTACAGTACAGTCCTGTATGTCTTTAGACTTTTATACGTTAACAATTTTTTTCATATTGCAAATTTTTACATTCTTCAGTACATGAGTGTAAAATGACAGACTGGTTGTAAATAAATTTCGATGTGATTTGTACACTGTAAGTTTTTTTTTAATTAAGCAATGTGTAAAATTTAATAATCATCTTGAAAAAAAAAATACTGTAGCGCTCAATCCAATAGGTCATACTGGCAAATCTTCACTTCTGAAATGATTTCTACTTGTGAAAAACTTGATAGCAGGATTCTGTTATACAGTACTCTTTTGTATTATGTTGAACTTGCAGTGTAAGAATGTGAGTTATAGTTTTATTAAAGCTTCATGTTATGCAGTTTTATGACTAGAACAAGTCTCAATTCTTGACTTGCAGCTATAGAAACAGCTCACCTGCCAGGTGGGTTGGGTATTGTATTGTATTGTATTGTATTGTATTGAGAAAGATTTCCACAATAATATATACATACTTATGTTACAATATTTACATTAATACTAAATTGTGGGGGAGGTCTGAAAAAAGCTGAAAAGCTTGTACAAGCAGACCCCCTTTTAAGGGTACCATAAGGGTACATAAGAAAATACAAGCTGGAAAAAGAAGGATTACTTACAAAAAGAAGAGAAGAGGAAAATCAACAAAGTAACTCATACAACACTACTATGCATACAACACCATTTCATTGATTTCATTAGATTAATCCTTGTCTGCGTTTATCAGGTGATCCTTAAAGCACTTCGAAAATTTACTAATTGATGGGCAGGCTTTTAATGTATTTGGGAGACCGTTCCATAGAGTAGCACCAGTGAATAAAAGGGACTTACTAAAGCTTAAAGTGTTTGGTTTAGGAATATGAATAAAAGCATTGCTTCTGGTGGGATAGGGGTGGACATTAGAGTTAAGGGAAAAGCAATTACGAAATATGTCTGGGAGCAACTGATTGGAGAACTTGTACATGAAGCTACCAAGCTGATATTTAAAAATATCATGGAGTTTGAGAATCTGTAGCTTAGAGAAAAGTGGTAAAGTATGAGCTAAGAAATTGGAATTGGTGATAATGCGGACTGCTTTCTTTTGCATAACATACAACTTATCAATGCAATGTGAAGAGGCATTACCCCAGACAATGTTACAATATGAGAGCTGGGAGTAAATCAGTGAATAGTACAAAGTAATAAGGACTGACCTAGGAACAATATTTTTTATCTTATATAAAACTCCAACAGCTTTACCTACTCTTCCACAAATTACATTTACATGATGGTTCCAATTTAACCGGGAATCAAGATAGAGGCCTAAGAATTTTACAGATTGTTTCTGAACAATATTAACATTGTCAATAATGATGTCGATTGTTTTGTTACAACGGTATTGGTAAGGATGAAAGAATACAAAATGGGTCTTACTGGTGTTAAGAGATAATTTGTTTACATTAAACCAATCACAAACAATTTTCATATCTTTGTTGATAATTTGTGCAGAATACGTTGGGTCATCAGACTTAAACAAAATACTGGTATCATCAGCAAACAAGCAAAACTTGAGGTTTTTTGAACAAGCAGGGAGGTCATTAATGTAAAGTAAAAATAATAAAGGACCTAGGATAGACCCTTGTGGAACACCACATGTTACATAATTACATGTAGAGGCAACGCCATTGACATGCACAAAGTGCTTACGATTACTTAAGTAGCTACAAAACCAATCGTGAGCAATACCACGAATACCGTAATGAGAAAGCTTATGGAGAAGAATACTATGATTGACTGTGTCAAAGGCCTTTGAGAGATCTAAAAATAAACCAAGGGTGTACTTTTTATTGTTGAAACCTTCAATTATGAAATTAACTACATCAATGGCTGCCATCGAAGTAGTATAATTTTTGCGAAAACCAAACTGACTTGAAGAGATAACGTTATGTTTATCAATAAATACTATAAGTCGGTTATACACAAGTTTTTCAAGAATTTTGGAGAAAGACGGTAATATAGAGATTGGTCTGTAGTTGGAAGGTAAACTGTTACTTCCAGATTTGAATACGGGAATAATCCTAGCAACCTTTGTATTGTCAGGGACTACTCCATTAGACAAAGATAAGTTAAAAACATAAGAAATAGGATTACAGAACAATTGACACTTCTTTCAGTACATACATGGGAATTTTATCAACACCGCTAGACGATGTAGCTCTCATATTCCTTATTACTTGAAAAATTTCGGAGGGACTAGTTGGATACAAAAAAAGAGAGTCAAGTGGAGAGTTTCTTTGAAGATAATTATGAAACAAACACGACCCGGCAGGGATAGTATCAGCAAGCCTAGATGCAACGGTCGAATAATAATCTGAGAATGCATTTGCAATACCAGTGCTATCAGTTATAGTTTCATCAAGATAATTTAGAGAAAATATGACATTACTTTGATTTGTGGATTTAATGATTGCATTGATATTTTGCCAGGTTTTTGTTATATTTGATTTACAACTTTCAAATTTACGTTTATAGTAAGAAGTCTTAGCCACCCTAATAATATTTGTAAGCTTGTTTTTGTATACTGAATAATTTTGCTTACGGTGTGGAGTAGGATTAGTAATGTAAGATCTGTATAGTCTATTTTTTGTGTTCACTGAGGTAAGAATGCCACCAGTTATCCACGGTGTGCGATGTTTAGGTCGGCTGCGTTTCACATTTTTTACAGGACAATGATACTCAAACAAATAAGATACGGCCTGAATAAGACTATCGTAAGCCTTGTTAACGTCTGAGATTACATAAAGCCAGTCCCAGTTAACATTCTTTAAAGCGTGGAAAAAACTTTTAATGCAACGAGGGCTCAGGTCCCGATTATGACAGAAAGAATTTGCATACGAACGCGGCCTCTTAAAATGATGAATACAATAAATAGGTAGGTGATCACTTACATCAGTGACAATTATACCAGCTGAAGAGAAGAGGGTCATGTCATTACAAAAAATATTATCAATCAGAGACACAGAGGAATCAGTAATTCTTGAAGGTTTACAGATGAGAGGCACAAAAGATGAAGAGTACATGAGATCTAAAAAATCTGTAGCATAGAGGTCTTCCCCATACTTCAAGATATCAATATTAAAATCACCCAACAGGAAACACATATTTTTAGTACTTAAGATCAAGATCATTAGGGTCATGTACTACAGTGGGGGGCTTGGTCGTAGATCAGCCCCTTATTTTACTGTGTACAGTAATACATTTAACTATAATTCAAAATGATACATCATGTATACATATTGTACTGTATATTCTGTCACATGAGGTGGCTGTTTAAGTGAAGAATCACTGTAACTTTTTTGCCACCCTGTGCATCTGAAATCAAACCAAATAACCAAATATCAATTAACCTTGTTAATGTATTTTGCCTGCAGTCCCATTCTGTCGTGAGGTGAAGCACCGAACGTTATACAAGCTGGTAATTTATTTCCTTGTCTAATTCTTTCCCAGAAAGTATTCTCCTGCACACTCTTGAGACAAATTTAATATCAAATGTTGACAGATTGTATCCTAAATAGCCTACGGGTTTGGCCATCCTCCCAAAAGCATCAGTGTTTTGTTTCAGAATTTACAAGTGTGTTTATCTGGTCATCTTGTGAAGATAATAAGATATAGTTGCAAGGAAGCCGGTAGCATTTCATGTCAAACTAGAAGATCACACGTATTTTCAATTTGTATGGTTTGCTACGGTCCACTCAAAGTACTGCAGGAATCCAAAGAATTAGCAAAGGATTTATATTTAATTATCGAGTTTCAGTAGCTGGTGTACCAGTGGGACTTGAAATTCTCTTTTGTTGTTAGAAAAGATTCATTCTCTTTTTGAAGTACAGCCATTTTGTGATTTGTGGTTTTGTGTAAGTATAGTATTTGGTGCACAGTTGAAGGATCCAGCTAAAAAGAAAACACAGATTTTGATAAGGACTTACTTGTAAATATATAGCTATTGCTGTCTCCTTATTTTTCAGGACAAGCTTTAATGGATTGTTTTGAATGCTCTTTTTTTTAATTCAGTAAACAGACCTGGCAAAGTTGTTTACTTTTACTTCACAGAGCATATATGTGTGTATCAATAAAGATAATGGATGAGCTGATTTGGACCTAATCCTACTTCAGTTCACTAAATCTTTCACTTGCTCCAATCATCGTTCCAGTATCATTTAACATCATTCCAACAAACATTTTGGATACTCTCTTGGAATGTAGATTAATAGTTAATAGGCATACCAGTGTTCTCCACTAGCTGTCTTGTCCGGGGGCTTCGCCCGTACAAAATTTGCCACACTACTTTAGCGCCCCGACAAAACTTTGCCGCCTGCACAGAAAATTGACCCGCCCGGTCAAGAAGTTGTCTGTACACTCAATCACAAACACCACAACTTAGTCATTTGACTGCTTTTTATATTTGATTTCAAATACTCATGACAAGCAATGTATAAAAGAACATCGGAGATGCAAACCCAGCTCACTTGCACCTGAGCTCTTGTATCATTCAATATGCACTTATAGGCTACTGCATTTCTTTGATATGTTTCCACAGTAGGGATCCGTTACCGTCAAACTCATACACTAAACGAAACCATTCAATTGAACTGTCGCCTAGGTTTCCCGATTTTCACCCGAAATTTCCATTGAAGTGAACTACTTCATGCTTGGATACGTCCAAGTGGAAACTGGAGCTTCAGATCTGCAAGTAAAGTCAAAGATATTTAGAAAATGCAATTTGCAAAAAAGAAAAAAAAACTGACCACAAAACGCCCAGGTTTGAACACATAGGGAAGGCTAAGAACAAGGCCGTAGATTGCACCATTTGCGATCTAAGCCCAAAGGGGAGGGGTACCTTACACCCCTCCCCAGGACGGCGATCACAAGAGCCCCCGGACAGAAAACAGACCAGTGGAGAACCCTGCATACATGAAGTACAGTATGTTTGCAGCTTAGGTATTATGTCAGCAATAAGCCATAATTATAGTCCCCATATTTCAGGCTAAAATTTTGAAAAATCAGGTATTAAATATCTTTAGGCATTATGTAGGTTTTTGTCAGGGGATAATGGTACCCCCACCCCAGGAACAAATATGTTGTATGCCTACATGTATGCATTCGATCTTTCCAAAAATATTCTGATTGGCCTTAAATTTTCCTGTCATGTAATTGTTTTGGTAAAAGCACTGAAAGGGTGAAACGACATCTTGGTTATGCACTGCTTTAGGTGTGAATTTTGTTCAGTTTTTGTTTAATGTACGTTCTGTTTGACGAGGAAGAAAATTCGGTCAGTATGTGCACGATATGAAGAAAGAGTTGAATGGAGCTGCTATCATCTTAGCAAAAATAAAGTAATCTCTTTTCAGGTATTTGAGACTGTGTCTGCATTTGTAAGGGTCCTTGTGATTAATTTATATTCATGAGTTTCTATCATAACAAGTGTATCAGTGTCCTGGTTTAAGCCTGCATCTTTCTGCATAAACTTTTACTCTTTGGAAGGGGACAAAAAAGTAGGAGAAAGTGAATCCATTGGATGAGCTTTCACAGTAAAATATACCACTTGAGAAGGGGTGAATTAATGCTTGTCTGCATCTCATCATCTTTGTCAAGTCTGGAAAAATTCAGAATGATTTATTCATCAATTCATCTTTGAAAAAAGTGGAAACATCTTTTACATCTTGATTGTCTGAAAATGTTTCTTTTGTTGCTTAGAAGGAAGGTTTTTCTTTTTCCTTTCATGAGTCAAGTGGTTGATGTCAGATGCCTTGTTCAATTTGCATTTATTTTCTGGATGACTGCAGCCCAGATAATTTACTGTTTGAGGCACCAGACAGTCTGATGAATTGTGTGAAAGCGCCCCTTTGTGTATTTTTAAGGACTTTTATGTAACGAGAATGGTTATTATTGCAATCTTGGGGAGAAAGTTTCAAAACATGTTTAAAAATAGATGATATTTACAGATATCTGTTGTTGTTATGCATACATGTGCTTGGCTTTATCAAATGGGATGAGGTTTTTGATATCAATTTGAACATAGGCCCAGGGGATAGTATTCTATGTTCTTAGACATTGTTCATGTAGGCTAACCTAAAAACCCATGGCATCGATGGCCATGGGCATCGTACCCTTTCCAATGATTGCCGGGCCCCTATAAAAATGAACTTCTTATGCCCAAACTACCACTGTCCTCTTTTGTTGTGACTGTACTTTGCATGCCCTTTTCAATGAAAACATAACACATACTAAAAGTATTTAGGAATGTAACCAAACAAGAAAAATTGGATCCTTTGCTTCAAATCACACTAAATTATAAACTTCAAAACTATGAAAAAAAAAACTTTTTTGGAACTTAAGTTACCATTTAAAAGGTTATTTATTTGACATACATAAGATGTCTGATATAAAGGTTTTGGAAGCTAATTTCTGTTGTTTGGTGGAGGGCATTTCTGCCCATCCCGGAAGTACAGTGCAAGAGTTCTTTTAATGCACCACCCCAATAGCCCCCTTTCCAAATAGGATTTACAAAGGATTGTGGGATAGAGTTCTGGTATGCGTCATTTTTGTCAACAGCATTTAACTGTGGCAAAAAACGACGCACACCATAACTCTACACCTTTATAATTGCTATTTGGAAAAGGTTCTATGGAAGTGAATCATAATGCTTGAATAGAAGCTCAAGATTTGTTTGTTCTTCTCTATTCACATCATTGTGTGCAACGGCTACTGGCCTGTCCAGAATGATTGACTGCATTATTTCAGTAGCTCTGGTACAACTAAAAGTGAGAAACTAGACGAAGAGTTCATCCTATCTTTGGCGATAAATTTAGATTGTTTTTTGAATGATGAATATTTTGTTCAAATCAGATTGTAATATTATTTATCTCAATATGACTGAAGAAAGGGGTGAGAATACTGCATATTCATGTGTTCTTCCGACTTCCTACAATTGACAGTTTGCTACTTGATGATGAGGCTTTATATCAAATGATGAATACTTTAATAATACGATCGCTTTGCTCACGCCTTAGAGAATTGGAGATGGATCTTTGCAAATTTGTTGTGTCATGCATTAATTACTGTAATGATTGAATGACCACGTTTCTTGGACTTAAATCTCTTTTATTGATCTGAACGTTAGAGAAGAACGAAGCCAACTGACTTACCCTTTAGAAATGTAGACATTACAGTCTTATTTTGAAGGGCATTGATTTTTGCTTTCTTCGCTGCCGTATTTTCTTGTGAGAAAAAGTTCATTTAATCAAAATGGAGTTTGGGTACTTCCATTATCTGATTGGGCACGTAATTTGTTGCGTAAAATTTTGATGAAATTCATCTATCAAAATTGCCGTTGATATTTTGTATGGGGTATCAAAGATTCTTTCATAATTGATGTAGTCACATTAAATGATGTAGTTGGAAGGAGTTAATTTGATCACAGCGGTTTCTTGAATGATTCACTATTTAAGATGCATTTCTTAGGATTGTGTACGGGCTGGGTCATTGACACTAAACGAACTGTCTTTAGAGCAAATGAACAGTATTTTAGAATTATAAGAAGCATTAATATTGAAATACTCGACTTAAAATTGATTCATTAAGTGAATCAGATTTAAGCAGGTATCAATTGTACCACGGCTGAGCACTATTTCATTTTCAATCGTGGCCAAAGACCTCAAAAGTTAATTTATGAACTTTTAATAAAAAGTGGAAGTTCTGTGGTTCATTTGAATTCAGTCAAAATTTGGAAGTTAGGGTAGTTGTTGTGTTTAGTGTTGAGACAAAATTGCTTTGAAGAGAGTAAACTTGTGTTTAAAGCAAGTTCAGGCTACATTTTGAAATTGAAAGTAGTGAAATGTTGCAAGCTTCACTTATTGGAGTGAAGTTGTAAACCCTCTCAAGGAATTAATGAGTGTTAATAAATGGCTCAGAATCAATTGTTTTGAAAATTGAAAGTGTTGAAATTTTGCGGACTGTGTTAGAGGAAGCAAGTGTGTAGTTGTAGGACAACTGTGTATAAACTGGTCTGTATTTGTGGTTATTGTTTTTAGTTTTCGGAGAATGAATTAGACGTCTAAGTGACCAAAAGTATTTGGCAAAGCAGTAAGGGGTGAACACTTTCACACCTGATAGTTTCCAATGTAACATTTTAACTACATGTTGAAATCTTCTCAACTGAGGTTAACTCAGAAAGGAAAATCTTTATTACTCTTGAATAAAATGCTCCTTAGTTTGATTCCGTTGGGGATGGAAGTGACCTGGCAGCTGACCCCAGACAGTTGCCACCAGACAAGTTTAACTGGACAACCAGCTCGGATGATTCCCATGGGACAATTTCCCTAGGACCATTATTCCCACCCATGACAATTAACCTTCAGACAACCTTCCCCACCATAAAGTTTGGAGTTACTGTATTTACTGTATCTACATCACCCCTCTCTTACCTCCTATTTACACATGTAATCCCCACCTACCCACAAGCGGAAGAGGACTTGGAAGGCCACCCTTTCTAGAAGGATGCCCTCAATCTCCACTGTGCTACTAGTTTACCAGGGTCTATAGTTGCGGGTACTGTAGGTTGGGATTACATGTGTAAATAGGAGGTAAGTATCGGGGCTCCTAGATTCCCAGTCCAGGGATTTTGGGGGAATCTGGGGGAAATTGTCCAGAATGATGGGAATTGTCCTGCAGGAGTTGTCTGGGTGGTAATTATCCTATGGGGATTTGTCCAGAGGGGTTGTCAAGGTGGTGGTGGGGGGGGGGATTGTATAGGAACTGGAGATCAAACTTCACATAAATTATTTGCTAAGTCTCATGCTTTATCCAGTATATTTAAGCACTGGTAAAATGTTTTCCGATTGATATTTCAAAATTTTGAGGAATTGTGTTCTGACTGCAACATGTACTCTATGTCACTTTGAAATGGAGTTGTGGCGAGTGCTTCCTTGCATTTGGAAAGTCAACAAATGTATTTTCAAAGAAGGGGAAGTAATTGGCTTACATCACAGAGTAAAATAACTTCCGAGAGTCCACATTGTTAACTTTGCCATGTTTTCAAGTGAAAAATGATTCTGTTCACATGATTAATTCCCATGTCAAGTATGTAGGAGACAAAGTCAAAACAGAAATGGCATATCCATTGTCTTTAATAAACAATGGGTTATTGTGTTGAGCACATCCTGTAGTAAGAAGATCTGTGATAGACAACATGGCCTTGACTTTAAAATTGATTTGTATAGATAGATTATAACATGTGAGATATTATGCAAGTGAAAAATAAAAACCACTCGTAAACATTAACTATTCCTTGTTTAATATTAACTATCATCTGGTATTAAGTTTTCATCGTTTGGGAAAAGTAATGCAGAAAGTATTCTTTGTTGTGGAAATAGGTTATTTGAAGTATTTGACTAACCCTGTAGTAATATACAGGGGTTGCATATTGAGGTAAATGTACATTATAGTCCCTTACAGCGAAATTAAGTTGTGATGTACTACAACAATTATTTTGGAAGAGCAGTGACGTAGATAAATCTTTGGAACTGTCCCTCGTTACAAGTTACAGAGAAATTGTTCAATCCAGCAGCTCATACACTAGTCGCCATGCGGTCTTTATAGTTGCCACAGTGTAAGAGTCTACAGAGAGAAATTGCATGCTTGCAGTTTTATAGATTAAGTAAATACATTTTAATCTTTAAATTTACATTGGTCAACTTAGCAAAGTGTCTAGAAATGTATGACTCATGATTTTAAAAGCTTCAGATTGGAAGAAATTGGAATATTGATTAAACTTCACTTTCCTCATTGGGAGATCTAATCCGCGTTAATCGAGAAACTCTGGTACTGACACTCAACAGAAACACTTCAGGCCTATACATACACACAGGTTTACAATTAGGAGTTCTGATTGCCTGGTCATTGGAAGGAAATGGCTGGGGATTTGAGTTTAAACGGAGTTGGGTTAATGACTTTGAGATGGAAGGAAAGGAACATACAGACAGAATTAAGTAGAATGAAGGTTGAGGCAAGCTACTGATCCTAAGCTTGGTAGGATAAAGATGAGCATCGGATGATGTATAAAGGCAGTGACATACATACAGCTAAGGAGGAGAATGAAAGTGCACATTGTTAGGTTTAGTTATTGTAGTAACTGTTTAACCTTTGTCATCTTTACAATGCAAGATTAAAGATTGCCTACAGGTTATTTACCATGCACATAGTTATGTATAATGTACACGTTTGCAGTAGTGTGGAATCTGTGCCTGCAAAGAGCTAGGCCATGGTAGGCTTTTTCACAGACTGGTGGACAGTACTGATTTGTATGCCTTGATATACTGGTGGGAATAATTTTGCTTTTGCTCCACATTAAAATTTGAATGAAAAAATTGTTTAAAATTAATTCCTGGTGCTAGGCCATTTAGCTTGAAGGGAAGACAAGTTTTTATTTATTTAATAGCATTTTGAAAAATGGAATGGGCAAAAGTCATGTTCAGGGTTGTTATAGCAAGCTGCTAGGCAGGCTGACCATCAAGTATATACTGTACAGTACAGTGGCGTTTTAAAGCAATGAAGCTCAGTAACTGGAAGTTCCAGCTGTGGCCAGGTCAAAATACGATGGGCTGTCCATCTAAGAGCAATGAATGTCTGTCCCTTTTGACCTGAATAACTAAGTCTTTAAATTGTAAATTTGAGCTAAATTGTGAACCAGAGCAGCTACCAGAGGTGAATCTGGAATTCACAAGCCCTTGTGGGTTACTCCCACATTTGTGGTCACATGGCATTTGCAAAACAACTGCCCTTCAAGGCTTCCATCAGATTTACAGTGGACGTGATGAAAAGTAACATGTGCTTAAAATTACTGTATGTGGCTAAAGATTGTATAACCACATGCTGTCAAAGAGATTGTAATTACTTAATTAGATGCTTATTTAATTGTTATCTTTTATTGCTTACTCAGTACATCAATGCATAATCAATTAGCATGTGTTTGGAAGGGGATGAGTTAATAACCTGTACAGCTCTTGAAATATAGAAAGTGATGTTTGTGCAAGATGTCATCTAGCATATATAATCCTAAGCCTTAAAGGGAAAATGCAGTCACCCAAATTGATTTAGTGTAGTAGTCTACCATATTTCATGAATGACTCTTGAGAATCATGTGGCAACATTTTTCACACTAAATTGTGAAATTCACAAGTAACTCCTTGGTATACTTTACATACTGTATGATATTTAAGTCTTGAAGTATCATGAAAGATGATTCGGAGAGGAATAAGGCATTTGTGAGATTTAGCTGTCGTTTTAAAATAAATTAAGAGCGATTGGTTAAAGGAACAAGGAAAAAAAGAGCAGGACATGAACAGTTGCCAGATATTGGGACCACACATGGACTAACCTATTTGTATTAAACTGAATGGGGACCAAGCACACAGGACAGAGATGCAGCACTTGGAACCAGTTTGAGGTGCCTTTGTCCTTACTGAGTTGTAGATATAATGACTGAGGATTGATTAAAGGCTTTGTTATAGTGATGGAGTCTGCATTCAGCACATAAAAGAGTATTAATTGCATTCTGTGCAATTAGTGTTTCCATGCAAGTGTATGACATTGTATGCATCCTTTAGAGTTTTCTACTAAAGGGGATATATTACCAGGATGGGAGTCCATTTTCTGTTTTTACCTAAATTAATGCCTTGTTAGTTAGGTCTTTTAATACTGGATCTGCTTGTCTCATAAGCATAAGGGTATGGTACCATGTGGATTTGGGTAGGGGGATATGCTTTCTTATTATTATTAAGGGGCTTTCTTTTTAAGGGGGCAGAATCTCTTAATAGCCTTTTTAGAAAAATTTTGCTCTAGTTGCTTCAGATTCTGCCTGAATTTGGGGGTTTTCAATAAAAAAAGTTTATTTTTTTTTCTTTGGAGGGGGATGGGTATAGTGCCATCCTTTCCCTCTGCCTCTTAAGTAGTGTTTACAGTTCTTCAGGCCAACTAAAGAGTATACAGGTAGGAGATCGCCTTTCAGCTTACTGTTCACTGAAAGTTTGCACTTTCTATGACCTTTATTTCCCACATGTGAAGCTTAGTTCCTCACACACTTTTTCTTGGCAAATAAGCGGGTGTTCAGTTGTCATACTGGAAAACTTCCAATTTGCTTCTTTTTTTTGGGGGGGGGGGAGGGGTGTGGGTTGGGATAGGTGATTGATAGAGTGGGAACTGAAGGGGTGGAATTAGCCTGAGCAGAGACCACACTTCCATCTTTTATTTTGTGTTCCTCAAGGCTCTAACCTCACCTTATTCTAAGTACTCTATAGCCTCAGCCTATACATTGAATTCACTACACCCCCTTCCTTACCTGTCTCCCACACTACTATCGCACTGGCCTCGCCCCAGAGCCAGAACCGGCAGTAAAAATTGCACCGAGCGCCCTCTGTGGCCAGACCCCTCGAACTCGACCCCAATCAGCCGATCGTCCTCTTTGGTTTCTGCCTCCGTTAGCTAAGGACCGGGAGACACTCACAGCACCATTTTTGAGACTTTCTCCGCCATTTACGTCGACGATCGTATAGCAGTTTGCCCATCAGAAGTAGTACTTTTGCGATTGCGATAAGTATCCTTTCTTCTTCCATGCATATGTGGTATTTTGTAGCGTTTTTTAGGCCACGGGTTTTTCCCGCTCTTCCGATCAGACATGGTGCGACGACCTCAAGATTGTTCTTGGGGCGACTCACATACCAGGAGTGACCAACCTAGTAGCCGACGCTCTCTCCCAAGGGAGGCTAGCGACGACGGAGTGGGAGCTGAAAGAATCGTGTGTGCAAGCTCTCTTCAACCACTACGGGCGCCCCGACGTAGACCTCTTTGCCTCTGTCAAGAACGCCAAACTGCCAACGTATTGCACGAGGTTTCAAGAGGACGGAGCATGGGCGACAGATGCCCTATCCATCAGCTTGCAGGGCCTGGATGCGTATGCTTTCCCCCCTTGGAGTCTCATTCCCAGGGTCATATCCAAAGTCAAGTCAACGGGCAACTGCAGACTTCTATTGATAGCCCCGTTGTGGCCCAGGCAACCATGGTTCCGGACATTATCAGGCCTTCTCATAGACTTACCCAGATGCCTCCCGCTGGGGGAGGATCTACTCACACAGGGACCCTGGTGCCATCAGGATTCCAAGTCCCTGCATCTGGTTGCGTGGAAAATATCAGGCTTGGACTCAGAAAGTCCTTTCTCTCCGGGCAGCACAGTTGGCCTCCAGTAGCAGGCATACCTCCACGGTGGCGACTTACGATGCAAGGTTGGCCAAGTTCACGGCCTGGTGTGCCATCAGAGATGTCTCTCCCAGTTCTTCCCCTTTACCAACTGTAGCCGATTTTCTTACCATCCTCTTCGATGAGGGACTTCAGGTTAACACAATTCGGAATTACCATTCCGCTATATCGGCAATCCACCAGGGCTTTGAAGATGGTTCCTCGGTTGGGGACAACTCAGCTTTAGCCCAGCTCAATAAAGTAGTGTCCATCCAGAGGCCCATCCGGCGGGTTCTGGCCCCATCGTGGTCCATGAATGCTGTGCTGAGGGCACAAGCAGATGCCCCCTATGAGCCCCTACATAAGACTTCTCTGGAGCATCTCAAAGTTATGACTTTATTTCTTGTCGCAGCAGTTACGTCCCGACGAAGGAGTTGTATTCAAGCGCTGACAACCAAACCAGGTCATATTTGCTTTGAACCACATGGTGTATGCCTAGTGCCAGATTTGGATTTTCTTCCTAAGAATCAGACTCTAGATTTTTTGCCAGGGGATCTCTTTATACCCACCATGTCCTCCGGATCCTTCATCGCAGAGGATAAGGTTTGGTGTCCAGTGCGCGCCCTCAAATGGTATTTACACCAAACTGAGAGCCTTCGACAGTCACAGAGACTATTCATTCTTCCTTGATGTCCACACACCCCAGCATCTAAGACAACAATTTCAAGATGGTTAGTTGACTTAGTGGAGCCACATGCGCTCTCACGCCCCCGTGCTCATGATATCCGCGGACTGGCCACCTCTCGGGCTCTTTTTGCAGGTGCAAATCTGTCAGATATTCTGAAGGCTGGGGCTTGGAAAACCCCCTCCACCTTCGTGGCCCGTTATCTGTCAGATACGTTAGCAGTAGACGCAGCTTTTGGCCGTGCTGTACTGGGAGGGATGGTGCCCAGGCCCCGGGCATTGTTCCCCCCACCACAGTGACGGTGCTATTCTGTGCGATAGTAGTGTGGGAGACAGGTAAGGAAGGGGGTGTAGTGAATACTCCAAAACTCTGCTGGTTTGGGTATTCGGTAACACCCGACTTACCTGTCTCCCATACTACGTCCCGCCTCCCGCCCCGCACGCTTCCGGGGGAGGTTGGCCAGTCACATTTGCTAGTCAGGGGGCTATGGGAGTAGCCTGACTCTCTGTCGCGCTTTCCAGCAAAGGGGACACTCGAAGTTTCGGTGCGCCATAGGATCCTTCGATTCCTCCAGGCTCCAGCCTTATAGTGCAGGAAACAAGGGGGATCCAGGCCGACTCAACCAAGAGGCCGGTGCCACCTGATGTGATGGTGAGATTTCGTTCCAACCTTGTTCCTTTTTAAGGTAACAGTAATACTAGTTAGTATTTGAGCATGGAAGTAGGATTGTATGTTTGGGTACATATAGTGTTATTAACTTGAATATTGCTATAACCACATACATGTTTAACCCTTTTTCTCTGTAGCAGCAGTCATGCCCTCTGTGGACACTGCCCAGTTCGTTGGCCCCTCCCCCACTTGAGCTTGGATGACCCGGTGGGGTGGGGGCCGCCGACCTGGTCGGTCTTGGTTCTGGCCCTCTCGGACTCTCCCTCGGTCGGCAGAGGACCAAAGAGGACGATCGGCTGATTGGGGTCGAGTTCGAGGGGTCTGGCCACAGAGGGCGCTCGGTGCAATTTTTACTGCCGGTTCTGGCACTGGGGCGAGGCCAGTGCGATAGTAGTGTGGGAGACAGGTAAGTCGGGTGTTACCGAATACCCAAACCAGCAGAGTTTTGGAGTATTCATACCTAGGGTAGCATTCCTATGTTCCCTCTGCCCCCACCCCTAAGTGTCTGGCCTCCCATCATGTCATCACAAAGAATCACAAAGGCATTAGCAGACATAACATTGTTTGCTCCCACTAGCTATATATTAGAAGCAGTTGATGTGATTGAAAGCCATCTTTCAAGAAAGAGAGAAATTACAGCTTGTTTTTGTCTTGAAGGTAAAACATCGGTTGATTTATTACCTGTTTAGTCTTTAAACCATTGACGATCATTCTAGCACAACAAAGTCGCTTAGATATTTAAAATTGCTTACAACGGGATGAAATTCATGGCAGTATTTTTACATTTGAATGGATACAATGAATTATCCAACTGAGAATGTGAGGCCGGCTATTATTATTGTTAGAAAATGCGACATTAGGGGGCTCGGTGAGGATGGTACGCTGGAGACCAGAGATTTATGTCGTAAATGGCTCTTTGCCACAAAGTGCAATGTGAGGGGAGAAAATAACTATGTTGTCCATTTCCAAAAATAGGTGTTTCTTCTTGAAAGGTTTTTTATTTTAAGATACCATTTTCTTCTGGTTCTTTTTTGTGAGCAAGTTTTAACAATACCACATAAAAGTTTGTGATTTATATCTTGTGGTAGTATGGAAATGGGGTGAAGTAGGATGTGTTGGAGGAAATGAAGTGTGGGGTCAGGGGTGGATGTTAGGGGTGGAACTAGAACAGTGTCCCTTTTCATTTGAAGGATGTATAGTATTTTTATGTCTGATGTAGGATGTATCTAGTAGACCCTGTCCAGTAGGATTATCCAGGTACATGCAGTTTTTGTGAGTTTCTTTCAAAATGTGATTCTCTGTTTTTACTTATGGTAGATACAATGGCATGATGTGTTACCCCCATACTGCAGTAACTGTGTCCTCTTTGCTTATCCGAAGTCATTGCCCCCTTCATGCAATCAAGTCAAGGCTTAAACTGGGCAGGGCATCAAGTATAGATACAGTAAATACAGAAGGGCATGATTGGCCCATAAGTGCATGGCATCAATGCCCCACATCAGTGGGACCTGATGGTCATGCTTGGTAAAGTATCTTTTGTTATTCTAAGCCCTGATTACTAAGAATTAATTATTCCTGAAGTCATCTTCCTTGAACCTCTTGTTTCCTTTACAAACATTTTCTCATTTTCTCATTTTCACCAATTCTAATTTGAAATTGCCCCTAGCTTTTAAGTATATAATTGTCCTATTGAGTGATTAGAGTCTATAGTTTCCAAGAATAGATTTGAAATGTTAATATTTAATTAGGAAAAGGAAATGAAGATTGTACGGATGATTAAATATTGTGTGCAAATTAGTTCCTTCTTTTTTCACAAATAGTGTAGTGAATGAATGACACATGAAAATTAATCTATAATCAGCATTGAATGTAAAAAAAAAAACGCTGTTGTGGAAACTTCTTTTTACTTATGTAGCATACTGTACATGTATGCATTTCCAAGAATCTCTTGAAATATGAAATGAATCATGATAAAAGATTTAAAGTGAGGAAGATGATGGTATAGTCTTTGTGCTCCTCTGTACATTTTATTTATCAAATATTTTCCTTATTGCGTGAATTCCTAACTTGGTGACAGAGAGAATGATTTCTTCTTAATAGGAGCTCTATAAGGGGGAAGGACAAAGGTACTGTGAGCTCTGTGCTAAAAGGACTGTGCTCAACAGGAGTTGCAAACAGTAATGGAAACACATGTAAATTTGTGTGACTGGAAAACTCCCCCTCAGAGGGTTCTCATGCAGACAACTTCCCTCTGGACATTTCCCACTTGGGCAATCCACCCTGTTGAATTCTTCCCCTGGAAAATTCTCACTAATGAGAATAAACCCTCAGACCACTTCCCAAAGAGAAAAATCTGGAAATGTCCAGGGGTAGAAATTGTCTTGAGGGAAATTTATCAGGTGGTAATTGTCCGGGTGGAAAATGTCTGGATAGGAATTGTGTGGGGGCAGGGGGAGATTTTCCAAGTGGAAATTGTCAAGGGGGGAGGGGACAGTTGTCATGGAACCTTAAAATAGGAGATGTCTTCATTGCCTTTCCATACCTCCTATACAACCATTACTTTAATATCTGTGCAAGATCCTGGCATATTGCCTGCAGGTTGATGATCATTTATCATACTGGAAGCAAAAAGGTTAGACTAGGGCCCAAAGTTTTCCGTTTTCTTCCGCTTTCTTAATTTAGGCATCTTCAAAAGTTCAAATTTTTCCTCAAATGCTGTGTAAAACCTTAAACTTTCATTTTTTTAAAGGATATGCCAGAATACAACACCGCACTGCACAATACGGTGGTAATACAAAAAATACTCACTCATACGACCTCGGTTGTAGGGTGTTGTTGAGGGACTGTTTTGTCATCATTATGCGATTCTGTGATTTCCTTTTATGTAATAGAGAGGGTAATAATGCTTTTTCACGATGTTGTGTTAAAACATTTTAATCTTGTATTTTTAAAACCACTCAGGTTGTAACAATTCGTTTTCCGTTTTCTTATGCCAATTCTGCGATTTCCGCAGAAATTCTGCTTGGCCAAAAACTCCGGGCCCTAGGTAAGACTAATTCTATTTGGTAACTAGGAAATAGCCTAATCATATCTTTGGGTGAGACTTAATGGGAATTAAGTGGAAACACATATTGCGGCAGAATGTTTTGTAGCTACGGTTTTGACCTAGACGTAGCGTGCAGTACACAATACATAGTAAATAGGTTAGTTTTATGCCAACTCGAATGACTCCTTACCGCACGCCGCCACGCAAGGTGATTCCCTTCCCTTCTACGCAGATCTTTGGCGTATAGCGCACAAAATGCACCCGAGCAATTGTAACATGTAAATTGATGCAAAACACTGTGTGCACAACAATTTGAAAATGGAAGTACAGTACATACTACCTCAAGTACTTCTACAGTATGGTTTGACCTAGGCAATAATGGAGTGTGCTACACATTACTGTACTAACAAAATTTATTACTACTGCAAATGGTAAATTGTGCATGTTTCGGTAGTAGAAAATTTCTGGAGGTAGTGCAAATTCAAGGGCAGAAATTATCAACTCTCCTCTTTAGTTTTGTTTTATGAAACGCAGCTGTGACATGGCGGTGTGGCTGCAGTTTAAGCAAAACCACATTTCATGTTTTAATGGTAAACCCCCCAGGGAACTTGTGCAGGTTACTGTATGCTTGGTTAATTCAGGGTAGAGTAGAGGACATCTCCCAAGCTTGTAATTTGAAAATCATGAGCTGAGGTATTTCCTCCTGCGCTGTCAACAGGTTTTCCTTCTTTGTTCCCAGCACTATCAATTACAGTAAGCAGGTTAATCAATTCTCATACAGCACCATTCAATATTGATCAGAACATTCATCCTTACATAGGAGCGATGAGATTCAAGTTCTTTCCATCTACATGTGTCTGCACAGCGGTCACTTTAAAGGTCTAACCCCACTGAACCCCATTGGCCCCTAAGACCCATTATGAAGTGGGAAGCACTCCCTGGATAAATTTGCATGTCCAAGAAATTTTTAGGAAACAAAAAATAATACTTTGCATCTCAAAAAATGCATTGCCTCTGGGACTCTCTCTCCTCACCCTCCTTGAGCACCTTGCAGGCTGAGGGCCTGCCCTGGCTGACCTGGCCCTTACACATGAACTGCATAGATTCACATTTCTTGCTTTGGTTTTAAAAATTGAATGCACATATTGGGCCATAGACTGGTTCATCTTAGGGTATAATTTGATTTTAATAAATTTTTGAAGAGCAAATGTAGCTGTAAGCACCCCATGTTGAATAAGGATCTCCCCTAGTAGGTGCCATAGGCATAGGAAGGGGAATGGGGGAGGGGCTGGGGAGCTGGGGGGCTGGGAGATTTATCCCCCACTCAATAAATGTGGTGGGGTGGAAGTATGCTTTTGCCCCTCAGTCCAAAGACAAAAGCCCCTTTCGTTTCCTGTGTAAAAAATGTCAAAACTTTGCAGTAATTTTCCTTAAAATGTGCCCAACATCGTTGCACCATATTGCATCTAAGGACCGTTAATATTAAAAATTTCCCAAAGGGAAGGGGGACCCTCCCCTTAGACCCCTCTCCCAGGACAGTGGCCGGAAACAATGTTCAACCCCCCCCCACCCCCCCCCCCCCCCCCCCCACCCCCCCCCCCCCCCCCCCCCCCCCCCCCCCCCCCCCGTCTTGAACATCTTCCTATACCTATGCTTGATGCAGTCAGGGAGATGATATTTCCTGGTACAACATAATAATGTGTGTCACTGAACTGACCTTTCCTGAAAAGTCCTGTAAGCTAATAAACACCTTGGTTTGTCTTCAGTATAAAATATAGTTGTGTTATGACACTTCATGAAAGATACCTCTAAGAGAAATAAGAGATTTGAAAGTTGTGGAGATGTTTCAAAAAGGTTAGAGCAACTGAAATACACCTTTTAAGACATCCCAGTTCAGTATATTTTGACTATATGCAAAATTGCAAATGCATATATCTCCACAGTATCAACATCATAACAAGTAGCACCTGCCTATAAATGTTCACAGTTTATGAAGGTTTGGCATAGAGCTGTAACTGGCTTAAAAGGCAGCTGCTCTAGATCCCAGTGAATGTGTTGCTTATTTCATCCACTAAATGCATACGATATGTTAAGAGCATACTGTAGGGCACACACAAGAGAATTATATCCCCTTCAATCTGGCAAATGTAGGTGTTGAAGTTAGCACACAGATAAAAGGTTGAATACTTATGTTATTTTGACCATGTATTACTGATATTGCAATCACCAGTATCCTTGGAATGTGTGGGTTTTTTTTTTAAGATAAACCTATATATGCATTCATGCTGCTGCATGTGTATGTGTGTGTGTATGTTTGTGACAATATCTCAAGAAGGGACTCTGTAACAGTTCTTGTGCTTGGCATATGGATACCCCATATTGAGAGGAAAAACCATATAGATTTGATGAAAGTCAAAGGTCATCTGAGGTCACCAGTGGTCTAACTCTGAAAACCTTTTTTAACCACTTATCTCAAGAGTGGAAAGATGGATACTTTTCATAATTGATGTATACATTAGTCATATTGAAGGGAAGAACCCTATTGTTTTTGTGGATGTCAAAGGTCATCTGAGGTCATCAGGGTCAAACTCTGGAAATCTTGTAAAACATGAAGATATCTCAACATAGGAAGCATTGATACATTTTGTATTTCTTCTAAATTGATCTATTGGCAAACTTAAGAAAATAGCTTGATCACACTTAAGTTTCTCAAGAGGAATGCTCGCTACATCTGTGGATCTGCAATTTTAATCTCGGTACAGTCCAGAAGCAGCAAAAAATAGAGCAAGCAAACAGAAATGTAACACTTGTCAAACATGATGTGTCTTCTTCTGGATTGATAGTCAAGTTTTTCTCCGGGGGAAAAGACTTAACCTTGCATATCGCCCAAACCTATTTTCTCTGAGTCCAGAATGTCGTGTTCCCATTTAACCCCCTGGAGGGGAAATTTACAATAAAATTTTAATTTGAACAATGCCTGGGATTTACTGCTGGTCCCCTTGAGTAGGTAAATATGATCGCATCTTTCCTGCTGTCACCCACAAAAGATTTTGTTCCTTTCGTCCTCTCAAGTGTTTGTTTATTTTTTGTTTTGCTTACTCTGCATTTTCTTTCATTGGCTTTTGTTAAAAAGTACATTGCTGAGGTGTAACATTGAACAGGAAACAGGACGTCAGTGTAATCGACATCTAAACATAATTTCATATCTAATTGAAAGTTCCTCGTAAAGTTAACTCTGTCTTGAACGGGTTTTTGTTTTCATTTAGGAGTTGTCAATGCTTGACTGGCTCTAGGTGCAGGTAATGAAATTTTGTGTGATTATGTATTGTTGTGGAGGAGGAAGAGGACAATAAAACAGGTTGATGCTGAAAAGACAGATGGGTATCATCTGGTACTTGCATTAACGTCTGCCGCTAACTGACAGAGAAATTTTCCGATCGAGATATGGAATATTAACGATAAATATTGCAATACCATGGTACAGTACCTTGCAGGTTTATAGTACTGATGG
The DNA here is from genome assembly GCA_029531755.1 of Holothuria leucospilota. Lineage (NCBI taxonomy): Eukaryota > Metazoa > Echinodermata > Holothuroidea > Aspidochirotida > Holothuriidae > Holothuria > Holothuria leucospilota. The sequence continues at coordinate 35,830,605 of CM055978.1, forward strand.
GCTGGAGTGAATTAACGGTGTACATGTACTGTACTACAGTTAATATTCCACTGAAATGCAGTTTAAGGCCCAGAATTCACAGGCTATATCATGTATAGCTACTTTGTTCAGTTTGTTGTAACTGTTGGTCTCAGCACTCTACTAAATACAGTATTGTTCGTTTTGTATGTAGCAAAGAGTGATAAACAAAAATCATTAAGTACTACCATTTTTCTTATTTTTGTAGAAATTATTGCTTTTTGAATATTTCCATTGTCTTGTATTTTTTTTTCGTTATAGATTTCAATCACATCGTATGCCCATTTCAGAATTGCATACAGCAAATTGTGTGGCACTGGGCCATGGAGTTGTCAGTTATTTTGAACATGCATGCCAATTTTTGTGATAGAATCTTCTTATAGACAGACATATGTCCTGTTAGTGAGAATTAATACAATTAAATCTTCACAATACAGTATTTGTCCTCAACATTTCATTTACAAGTTCCCTCTAGTCATTTCTGATACCCTGTACTTTTGCAGTAAAATGTCAGAAATCTTTGCTTTTGCACAAATTAATCATTCAGGGACATAGAGCACTTACAGAAGCATTAGATTCCACCAGTCTGGAATGATTGATCAAAATTTATTATCAAATTGAGTTCATGGGAGTTTAAATTGCAATGTTTTCTGTGAAAGGGAACAAAGATATTAAGATTCTTGAGCTGTGAAAGTCCTTCAAGTGAGAGGGTGTCATTTTTGTGAAACAGTGTAACATTCAAAGATATTTTGGGGCATTTTCTGAGTTCCTGGTGTTAAGTTTTCAATCTGTCACTCACAGGCTGGACAGTCTCAACTAAAAGCAAAATGTGTGAGTTGTGAAATGTTGTTTATGGAACTGCCATTCAGTTTCCACTTCAAGTGTGATAGCTGACAAGTTTCAGATAAAGTTTTCCCCTTACAGCACAAACGGTGCTTATCTTTTTCACCTGAGACGTTTTTCTTGGATTTGACAGCTATGTTAAATGCTTCGCAAGTCATGGAATATCACCTTCAACATGCTATGTTATTATTAAGTAACATAGTAAAACTTTCGTTTTAGTTTATTTCACTACATCTGCTTGACTGGTATTCAACCATATTATGCAAGTCTTACAGAACTTTTGTAAGAAAATAGTAATATTATGGAGAGGAGATGTGTATTTCTTCAAAGATAACTTTTGAAAAGGTGAGAGAAGAAGGTTTTGCAGAGGGAAGTGCAAAAATTCCAAAGTTGAAAATTGTGAAAGGTACAAACCTTTGTGAGAATGAATTAGGGATAGCCTCGTTTATTCAAATTTATGCAAGACAAACCCCTTTGCTCATTCGTAGTTCCCCCACTACAGTATATCTTGTGCTCTTTAGTTAGCACAGGTGCTAAAAGGAGACAGATAAAGATCAGTGTGTACCTTCCCTCCATCCTGCAAGTATACAGGATTAGCTTTAATCTACATTGCCCCTCAGTACCTCCTAGTCTATTTCGCTCCTCCTTACCTCCTATTTACCTATGTATACCATTATTGCCTGCAATAACCGTCTGGCAAACCTAATAACACCGCGGGATCCCCTACCCACTGAGGGCGCCCTAGAACCTAGTTCTTTCTTCTCCATTTTGCCTTCTCCGTGTTAAACACGTTCCGACTATCGTCTGGTAAAACCTTCCAAGTTTTTCCTCCATCTGATTTTGGATTGTTCCAGTTCCTCTCTCCTTACCGTGGGAATTCATCTTTCACCATCCTCTACGAGAATCATGAGTATCCTTTCTTGTTTTAGCCGAAAATTCTTACTAGAATTTTGTCTGTATCTTAGCTGGAGGTTTTTCGCCTTTGCGCGATCCTCCCCTATACTTTTGTACAGGTACCAGTCAGGTACCATAGGTAAATAGGAGGTAAGTATCGGAGCTCATAGACTCCCAAACCAGGGAGTTTTGGTGATTTTAAATCCCCACATTCGTGCAATAAGACCCTGGCAAACAAATAGCACAGTGGTGGAGGGCACCCTCTGATAGAGGGCGGCCTCCCTCATCCTCTTCTCATTTACCAGCCAGATGGTTTACTGTACATGCAGTTTTGATCATCTTGTCCACTCCCTTATACTGTGGCTATTGCAATTGTTGGATGTTCATTTCCAAGGTTTGTTATGAAATTGCTTCATGTAAAAGCTGTCTAGCCAGGTTTTTGGAAACCTCTGAGGTATGATAACCTATCGATCAGAATATGATCACTAAAGATACAGTACCTGGATTCCCAGTGACTATACTGGTACAGCTGAACAGTCCACTGGTTTCAACTTGGAATAAATGTCAACTTTAAAATTTATTTTGTGCTGGTTTTATGTCTTTTAGACTAAGCTTTTTTGAAGTATCTGGTAGCCATGCAGAATTTTCAAATGTACGTAACTGTATGACAAAGCTATGTCAGATATGCTGTCACGCATTTGTTGTGTGGTAAAATACACCTCACCATGTTTTTTAGAATATTACAACCTGCACATTGAAGACTGATCATTGAGATTTCCTGTAGTACTATGCATTAAAGACAAGTTCCTCAAATTTCCATGTTCAGATCCCTAGGGGAGGGGGTTAAATTCCAATACCAAGGAACATGGCACTTTGCAAGAACGGATGCACAATGCAAACCATAAACTTATAATTACATTAACACTAAGACAAGAAGGAAAATTTAACGAGTAAAGTGAAACAACATGGAAAATGATCAACCAATAAGACTGGAAGCCATGTGAGGTGAAAACAAAACCAGCTAAAGCTTAAAATTACTCAAAAAAGAAAATTCTCATCAAGAACATGTCTCATTGATGATGATAACTGACTTTTAACGCAGCTTCAAAGAGCAAAAACAGCCTAGGATACTCCTAAATGATGAAGAAAAACTGCAATTGCCAAGCAGTTGCAAAAACATGTCTTGCTGAAAGCAGGACAAGATGGAGAGAGGAAGTGGTTCTACCACGTCGCCCTCTAGTAGTTGGAAGGGGCCATCCTGGTGCTAACAATCTACATCGCCCCTCTCTTACCTCCTATTTACCTATGTAATCCCCACTTACCCGCAACTAAACCCTGGTAAACTAATAGCACAGTAGTCAGGGAGGGTGCCCTCCGAGAGGAGGCCGACCTCCCAAGTCCTCTTCCTGCTTACCACCAGACAGTTAATAGGAGGTAGATAGGTAAATAGGAGGTAAGTATCGGAGGTAAGTATCGGGGCTCGTAGATTCCCAATCCAGGGAGTTTTGGGGAATTTATGCCAGATGGTACTTGCTGGCAAGTTGGGGAATTATATGTAAATAGTATGTGTGTATTGGAGATCATAGACTCCAAAACTAGGGAATTTTGGAGGATTTTAAGGTTTGAGTCTAAAGGGGGAGGGAGTCCCCACTCCCTTACTGAAAAATTGCAGCAACTATTTCAGTCATATATTTACCTCGTCTGTTGCGACATTGAACAACCCCCATACATAGCAGAATTATTTTCTGGCAATGTTTGGGATCCATTATGGTGCTGAAGGATGTAAAATTTGATTTTGTATCCACACCATTGATTATGAAATAAAGGTAAATTGTGCTGGACATGCTGCCTTCCTAATTACAAAGAAGAGGTGTGGATGAGGAGGAGGGGGGGAAGGCTGATTGTCCAATTGATTGTTGGGAGGTTCTCAGAACCAGTCGTCTTTGCGGAAAGCATCTTATATATAGCACAAAAGGCTATAAACACTGATCATTTTATTGTGTTTGTTGAGTTTGTCATTTATGCACGATCAGTTTTACACTGTGTGTGAATTATACGAATTATACTGATGTGCATTCCTCAAATACTACTTTAACTGCTCAAGTGTGAAAGCTGTAAATTAATTCTATTCTATAAAGAAATTTACGATTGGTTTCTTTTTGTGTTTCTTTAAAGGTTCCTCCATTGGACTGCCATACAGGTGAAAGAAATTGTTTCCACCATGAGGTTACTAGGATTTTGCTGTTTTGCTATTCTCTTGTCTTCCACATTCAAATCCACATCAGCCCAGAGTGCTTTAGGTGAGTATGTCACGTTAATTCAATCAATAGAGCTCATGTAGGGGATAAAGACATTGCATCCAAAGGAATCGTTTTGTTTTGTAGGTAACATATAGGCTCTAAGATACATTGAATCGAACTTCTACCTCTCATGAGACAATAGCTGTTGCAACAAGAAGGTTCTATCAAAATACTAAGATTAAGGTATTGAAGAGAGTTTAGGAAAATGAAGAGAAATGGTTGAGGAATTCCTCAGCTGTACTCTATAGAAGTCATGAAGTAGTAATCAAACAATTAAAGGTCGTGTGACATGAAAATTACATAGTTGGATATTTGATGTAAAAAGCATTAAAAAGCCAGAAAATAGCCACAGTTCCCATTAAAATCCATCAAACACTGACCATTTTACAGGGTAATTTCTATTTCACACTTGTATCATGAATAAAAATGAGTTAAATATGCAAATATGTGTCATTGAAAGATGGACATACCATATATGGCTCATGGTAGCCTTTGCTTTTCAACCTTAATTTCAAGGACACTGTTAGCATTGTTATCCCCTGAGGGATTTATTATGAAACTTAAAATTCTTTTATTCAGAAATATTGATATCACTCACCAAACTGTAATCTATCATCTGATCAGTAATTAAGAGATAATTTATAAAGGGTTAACAAAAGAAATCTCAACACTGTGCAACACTTCACATCATTAATTTTGCCTAGACAATGAGTTTCTTCAGAAACCATCAAACTCTGAAGATGTATATTTTGAGAACGGTAAAAGATATTGAAATAATTCCAACAGATTCTTTTATTGGAGGACTTAATTCTTTAACTCACAAGTGAAACAGCTCTTTTTAGTGGCATGTCACACGACCTTTAATCACATACAGTACTTCCAGTTGTGGTAGGATTAAGGTTCGGGTTAGATACAAAATTAGGCTTAGGATTAGAATAAGGATTAGCCTTGGGTAGGATTAGGATTTGGGTTAGGTTTGGGATTAAGTTCAGAGCTAGGATCATTGGTCTAGTGGACTTTCCATTCAGCGAATCTTCGATCTAGTGAACCATGCCGGGTTGTACTCTCATAGTAATGCAGTTTCCTCAGCTGTTCATTGATCCTTTTCACACTTGTGTCCCAATGCTTTGTTATAAGTAGTGTATGTTTGTATACTTTTACAGTGAGTTTTACACATACAAAAATTTGAGGTGCATGAGGTATGGTTTAAATTTTTTTGATAAAGAATTTGTAAAATTTCCATCAGTGTTGGATGGTTCATTTTTTTTTCCAGCACCTCAGTTTCTTCAAGGACAGCCCACCCTCAATATCCAACCCCCTTTTACCCCACCTCTCTTATAAGAAGTACATTTTACATATATATACCCTTCAAGAAAGTTTATATCGCATGCTGTATGTTCATCAACATTGGATGGATCACAGGCTTTTCCACGTAATCACATTTTGAATACTGATGCTCCTAGCGAAAAACAACCTAATCTGGGTACATTTACAGAACTAAATGAGAGCAAAGCAAACCAACTGTAAAATTTTTCGCCTTGTTATAAGACCAAAAATGATACCGTGATTATCTCCGCTTCAGCTGCAATTTTCTCTTCATATTCAAGCCATCTTTTCAGCATCAATGTTTACTCTGCTTGTTATTGTTCAATTTGATTTGGTCTTTCTTCTGTGCCAAGTGACCGTACGTAATGCTCCAAAATGCGATGGATTGCCTTCTGCATTTCCTTTATCCAAGAGAACCAATGGGAGTAATAGCTTTATTATATTATCTTCATAAAAGAAAAGTGTGACCTAGATTTAGCTTGATATTGCATTTTTTATAAAAGAGGTATCAGAATAAAGTGACTATCTGCATGCATAATTTGTATGAATATGAAGCAGTTTTGTAACAAAACAGATAAAGACTGATGAACCTTGAAGGGAAAAAGATTGGCATGAGTGAACCTTGAAGGGAAAAAGATCACGCATTGAAGTACATTATGTCAATTTGCTGTATCGATTTTTAAATAGAGTCTAAACACATTGTCTGACAGTGGTAACTATGGTAATGTATTAAGATGCAGCATCTTTTGAAAGAATGCCTGAAATGTTTGTGGTATATTAAGTAATCAACTTGTTGCAACTTCCAAATGTTGACCACATCCAGAACAAGCCTGTAGCCATGGGGGAGGGGGCCCATGCCCCCCCCCCCCCAAAGTTTTCAATAAAAGGTCTTGCACTGAAGGAGGAAAAATTTTTTACGAGACCAGCATTTTTGGACTACAAATATAAGAAGAAAAAATGGAAAATCTTGTACCATTTTGTATCTAGAGTCCTCCCCCATACCGGCAAAACTATCGATGTGCCCCCCCCCTCCCCAAATTAGTTACTCTGGCTACGGGTCTGATCCAGAATGAGTAGTAGTACAAATGGTGTTTGCAAAAAAGGACAAATTTTTATGTTATAATTGTTGCACAGTTGCTTAACAAGTTAACTAAATGAGAAATTGAAATAAGTGCAAAACATTGATTGATTGTTTAAATGACCAGTTGGGTAAATGCTCTTATATCAGTCAGTGATTATGGTGACATGCCACCTAAAAGAGCTGTTTTACTTGTCAGGTAAAGAATAAAATCCCCCAATAAGAGATTGTTAGAATTATTTCAGTATTTTTTACCATTCTCAAAATATAGTACCACTTCAAAGTTTGATGGCTTTGGAGTAACTCGTTACCTATGGAAAAGTAATGATGTGGAGTGTTGCACATTGTTAGCATTTCTTTTCTTAACCCTTAATAAATTATCTCTTAATTACTCGTAAGATGACTTTGCAGTTTTGTGAGTTGTATTCATATTTGTCAAATATTTCAAGAAAACAGTTTTAACTTCCATAATTAATCCCTCTGGGGATACCATGCAATGCTACAAGCAGTCCGGGAGATTCCCCCGTTTGGGGGAAAATAGTTTTCCCCCAAAGAGTGGAATTTGTATTCATTAGGCATCATGAATAAACAAAGCCTTGCTTTCATAACAGCTGTTTCGCATGCACACATGGGGTGTCGGGTTGCAGTGTAGGTAAAACGAACAAAGGCGGCTGCGTATGGATTGTGTGCTGGATTTTAACGAACAGCAGCGTTGGTAGGCCGGAAAGTGGTGAGTAATTATCCTACATTACTTGTAGTACAAAGGTTGTGTCGTAGTTTGGAAATAAGTTGCATAGTTCCTAGGTATCTCTTAAGAACTGTAGGCCTGCAATTCTTGTACAACTGTTAATAAGCACGTAAAGCGAACGTCCGTAGGATAACAAGTGTGCATTGAACAGTGTACGAGTTCAGCTGTCGCTATGCACACGAAAGGTGTATGCAATGAGAGACGACTGTACAACGTCTACTAATAAGGTCACATTGCCTTCTTTAAAGATTTTTCCTAAACGTGCACGGTGGACTACCTTTCACCGCCTGGAAAAGTTGTAGGTAATGTGACCAGCTACATGAATATGCAGGTTTTGGACTTCCCTCCACACGTACGAATTTTCCAGAGGGGTTTGAATAGATTGACCTTTTGTTTTGTATTGTCCAAACCGTGTGGCATTGTGGGTTAAATGCAAAATGGCTGTCAAATTTTTCCCCCGTTCGGAGGAAAATGATTTTCCCCCAAACGGGGGAATCTCCCGGACTGACAAGTGTCCTTGAAATGAAGGTTGGAAAAACAAAGGCTAACATTGGCCATATTTGGAGAGTCCATCTTTCAACATCACAAATTTGCATATGTAGCTCATGTTTATTCATGATACAAGAGTGAAATAGAAATAACCCTGTAAAATGGTCAGTATTTGATAGGTTTTGATGCGAATTGCCGCTATTTTCTGGATTTTTAATGCTCTCTGTCAAATATTTTTAGGTCACCAGGCCTTAAACTGTGCATACCACACCTATTTAGAAAGTAAGAAATTTTCTAGCTTACTACTGGTATAACTTCAAGACATGTCAGATGTGCTCCATATTAATAACCAATTCTTGGCAGGATCAAGTCAGTTTTTAGGAAGGGAAACATTCTGTCCCAGTTACCCATGCATGAAAGGGGGTAACTTTCAGTTTCACAGGTTTACTTTCACTTAATGGAGTCAGATTTGCATCAAGTTGCATCTGTCGTAAGATGACAGATTTTAAAAAAAAATAGGGGTAGCACCTTATTGCTCAACCAGGGTGAAGTATTTTAAATTAATTGATGTTAAACTTCTGCTTTTTGTGCCTTTCAACCTAAATGCATATCTGATGTAGTGTGATGGAGTGAAGTGAAATATTTCCTGAGATAGTGACAGGTCTCTGACATAACTGGATCAACCTGCTTATTTCATGGCATCTTCTGACATGCTGTTTATTTACAGTGTACTTGTCCCAGAGACTCTTAATTTCATCACAGCCAGGTTATGGCATTTCATCACAGTGCTTTGTAATTTTTGAACCGTTTCCCTGTAAATTTGTGTTGTGAAAGTTGGTAGAAGTTTCTTGCAGACTATTACTTGCCTTGAGGAAGAGCGATAGGCCTATGTGATTTAGGCTGAAAGCCTGGAATAATGTTATGTAGGCAAAGGTCAGACTGTGAAACGGGGCTCGAAATTTCGGTATATTTATCACTAGCCTGTCGGGCATTTGACAGTCACGATCCACTAGCCCCAACGATATTCGCACTAGCCCCAGTTCATTTTATCATACTAACATTAGGCTATAGCCTGCATGTGTAGTTTATGTACGCATGTAACCTGCAATGAACGTTTCAACGTTGGGCCATCACAACACTGCAGTCTTTATTGCTACATCGTAACACAGTCAATTGAGGGCCGCCCTCTATTGACTATGATCGTAAGCATCCTTACATGAGTGTACGCATAACAGTACGTGCGCGTGCCACACTGTGTAACGACATCCAGGGTAGGCCATAGCCTACTGTGCATGCAGCTGCTGTATATCTACCCGGCTTTTTTCGGGCATTAGGTATACATGACATTAGGGCACTTGTGTCGGAGATTGAAACTATCATAAGAGAATGAACAGAAGGTATTTACTTAAATATCGTAAAGATGACTATGCTCACAAACTCTTCATGGGAAATGGAGATTTGTGCAGAACTGATTGAGAGGAAAATGTTGTTTTTGAGTTTTGTACATAGACTTAATGGGAAAATTGTACTAGCCCTTCAGACTTTTAATTGTAAACTGGCACTAGCCCGAACATGTTTTGAACTAGCCCCGGGCTAGTGGGCTTATGTATTTGTTGAGTCCTGCTGTGAAAGGGAGTTGGGGATAAGTATGGGCTCAGGGTAGGGTTAAGGTGTGGGGATTTACCTCAGTATGCTTTTGAGATGGGAACAAAGGTGGATTGATTGCTGGCAATGGCCACCTGTCTACTTGCTTAGTGTCAAAACACACTGTAAAAGTGTTGGAATGGGCGAAACTCAGCCTCACAGCAAAGTGAATTCTTCATCTTATTTATTTCTTGCTTGCAAGGTGTAAAGGTGCCACCTGTCTTCATTTTGCTAGTTTCTTGTGAACTTTTATGCAGTTGAGGACCCTCTTCATCAGTCCCTGTCACCTCTTCCACAGTGTTTGTAATGCGGAACAAGCATACATAGAGGGGAATGTCCCTCCAGTCATCCACTGTTACTGTGTACTATTACAATGGCCACTTCAGCTGTCTATCAAGTTTTCAAAAGTGTTCCACACTTTAGAAGGTTTGTTGGATTGTTGCAGTGTCTAGTTTAATCATACCTTCACTATTTTTGTAATCCTTTTTCAAAGGTTGCGTGAAAAGTTTTTGTTATGTTATTTTCGGCAAGAGACTTGCAAATCATAGTACAAATGGATTGATATACCAGAAAAAGCTGTGCAAAGAAGTCTGTGTAACTGGCACTATAAAAGGCCTTTTCGAAACTTTTTTTTAAACCTTTTGTAACTTTTGGTCCAAAGTTTACCTGTTGTTACGCTGTTCTGGGCAAGCAACTTCTGTGGTTTATTGCACAAATGGATTTAGGTATTAAGCTGATCCACGGAGACTGATTAATTAGGATACAAAAACAGTTAGAGGAAATGACATATAGGCAGTCGTTTAACTGATCAATCGGTCAGTCAACTGGTTAAACCTTTTAACTGGCACAGCCCCTACTACTGTATACAATTACAATGCCCACAGCTATTGAAGCAAAAGTAAAAATGCCTTTTCCCAGTAAGGATGGCACTTTCATTTTGGTTTATAAATATATTTCTTTGTACTCCTGCTAACTTCATTTCTTTCATTAATGGACAACCTCTGTATCTACCTAAAAGTTAGTCTTTGGCCAATGTTTTGGATCCCGTTTACAAATGATTTCCTCACTGGTTCATCAGTTTACAACATATGTGCAAAGGTTGGCCAGGTGACAAGGACAACTTTAAAAGATATTAGCATTTGCTGCTTGACAAGTATCAAAACCAAATAGTGTTGGCTAGTTTGTTTCCAACCAAAAGGTCTCTATAACCCTGCAACTTGAAAGTATCTTGTCTGGGTTTGAACAAGTTTCTCTCTTGCTCAGGGCAAGGGGTCAAGAAGCAACTATTTTAGCCCCTGGGTTTAAATGGGTCAGTGGATTGAAAACTAAGAGGTCATGTTCACCTTACAAATTATATGGCTCCCTCTTCTTTCTTGCTTTTGCGGTTATGACATTTGATTTATTAGCTTCTTGAAAAATAGAAAGAGTTAGGGAGGTTTCTCCCAGACATGTTAGATGTGAGGTTGGCATGACAGAGATTATTCTCATGAGAGCAGAATATGTAAGCCAATCTGAAAAAGATATTTGAGATATTTGTATATTTTATACACAAACTGTAAATTAGACTGCTTTTATAAGATTGCAGTGATGTGAAGTGGGTGTATGATTTCCTCACACTTTAGCAATTCTGTGTATAGCTGTATCTACTGTAGGAACTCATTTGAAAAACACCAGTGGGTGTTTTTATGGAAATCTCAGTGTTAGGGAATTATGAAGTACTGTTGGATATAAGAGGCTGTCTCAATATTATTGACAGTATGGGAAAGTATTTTGTGTTTGCTTTATGCTGTGGTTGTTCAGTTTATACTCCAATTTTCATATTTAATATAAAAGCTATTGGTGGATGAAGAAATTTTGACAACGGTTGGGGTGCCAGATTGGTTTTTAATACAAAAGTGCTGACTTCTTATAAACAAAACATTGGCAACCACACCTAAGTTAGAGGAGGGGGTAGGGGTGGGAAGAGAATCTGTTATGCAAAGGTAACTTTGTTAATCTGCCCCTGAATATGAAATAATCAGAATGCATGAGGTATGCATAAGCAGTCCCCATCCTCTGCCCCCTACCCTCTATCCCTCAGCCACCTTATTTTGAAACAGGCCATAGGATTTTTGTGAGAGACTTACATGTATTTACTAGGTGTGTATGTAAATAGATATTTAATGCTATATCGACCTGTTAGGCGAAATCGGTAAACCGCCATTATGTAGCAGTGAAAACAAAACAATAAAATACATAAGGATATATTCCCCTTTAAGGTTCTGAGATAGGGGACAGCCCAATATTCATAAGGTTTTTTATTCATAAGGTTCATTGTTCATACGGGTCGTTATTTAAAACATGATGAACGGCAAAAATAAGGTTCATTGTTCATAAGGTTCGTTATTCATAAAAATAAATGATAAAAAAGGTTCATTTTTCATAAGGTTCGCTATTCATAATGGAGAATAAGGTTCGTTGTTCATAATTGAAAAAAAGGTTCAGTGTTCATAATCTAAACAAGGGTTCATTATTCGTAATAAAAAAAGGTTCACTATTCATAATTGAAAAAATTGTTCGCTATTCATAATAGAAAAAAGGTTTTGTTGTTCCGAATCGAGAATAAGATTTGCTATTCATAATCCACAAAAAATTCGACTAGTCTCTTTGAAAGGCCATTGACAGCCAATCTAAATAGACATACAAAAACGCCGTAATCATTTTGTAGCCAACATATTGGCCTATCGTCCCTGCGAGTTTTAAGGGTGTGCCCCTTTAAAGCTGGAAAAATGCCCTTTTTCCCATATTATGAATATTGAACGCTTTTTCCTATTATGAATATCGAACCTTTTTTCCAGTTATGAATACCGAACCTTTTTTCTGATTATGAATATCGAACCTCTTTTCCAGTTATGAATGTCAAACCTTTTTCTAATTATGAATAATGAACCATTTTTTCTGTTATGAATAACGAACCTTATGAACAACAAACCTTTTTGACAAATTATGAATAACGACCCATATGAATAATGAACCTTATGACTAAAGAACCTTATGAACATTGGCCCTTATGAATAAAAAGCCTTGTGAATATTGGGTAGACCCCCTGAGATATACGTATGCATTATTTCAGTGGCCCCTCAGCCATGTGTGTGTAACAGATTTACAGTAGGTAAGTTGGTATGCAGGGAAGTAATTGTATATTGTGTCATTAACAGGACTTTGCCATGCAGTTGCAATTACAGTAATTATGTTAAATATAAATGGTTAATCAAGGAGTTTTGCAATATGCGGTTTAACTGTTAAATTTATTGTGCCTTGTTGTTTGCAACTATTGTGCCCATTTATTGTCTACCAAGTGTTGTCCCTCATATTGTTAGTGTACTTAAGCTCTTATTAATGGTGAGTTTAGAGGAATATCAACCTTCCAATGAAGGATGTTTTTATTATTTTACATAGTATGGATGTGAGTTTTATCTTGAAAACAAAACCCAATTAGCAGGAAGTAATAACATCGACAACCACAATGCCCTGTCTCACATTCGTTATCATCCTGTGAACCTTGTTGGAATAAATTGTGAAAGCAGTCATATCAGTATCAAATTGCTTCTGAATTGTTTCCGGCTTTGATAAAAATGGTCAAGAGAAGAATATGAAAGGAAGAAGTAGCCATTGTTAAAGAAAAGATAAATACAAGAGAATTTGTATATATGGTCAAAGTTTTTGGAATTTGTTGTGTTCTGTAGGCTGCAGGTCAAGTCTACATGGGGCTGGTAATGTGGTACAAAGTGTCACTAGGTGGGCATCAATATGGGTTTGTTTGTGTGTAATAGAGGTCAGATGAAGTTATATTGGTAAAGGAAAATTGAGAATGAAGGAGAGTTATATTACTATGTGGAATGACGTTTGAAGTTTCTGATGCTGGAATTCTCATTAGTAAAAGGTTTTTGAGTTATTCTGAAATGGTTAGGCCTTAGTGATTATCTCGAGTCATCCTTAGTCTATACAAAATTTGAAAACTGAAATAAAGGAATAGTTGGTCAGGGAAGGGGAGGGGGATGGGAGGGTTGAAAACCTGTTAGTACTCCAAGTTTGCATGGAACTCAGTTATCCACGGGCGGCGATCCCGGGGGGGATGGGGGGGACATGTCCCCCCCCAATATTTGAGAAATCGCCAATTGACTTTGATTTTTCACACAGTAAATTATTGGAAATTCTGGTCATGTCCCCCCCCCCTTACAATATTGAGAACAAATCGCTGCTCTTGCAGTTATCTAATGAAACTTGTACTGTGAATAATTTCTTTGAGACAGGAAAAGTGGAGAAGGCTTTTAATTGTTAGTTCCATTGCTTTCTTTTATTTTTACACCAAACGGGTTGAAATGAGTGTTAGGTCATTTGAAGTGTTGATATTCCTAAAGCCAGTTAACTTACATAGTTAAGCAGTTTTAATTAAAGCTAAAGCCAGAAGAGATTATGAATTCACTTTAATTCAATCCCAGTTTATTTCTCATGTGTACAAAATTACTGTTTACTTTGTAGACATATAGCCTACAGTAAATACTCCCATGCTGTAGTAAACTAAAAATGCCTATAGAAAGGAAGCAAAATGCAGAAGAAAGAGTTAGGTATTTAGGGCCCTCTATAAGTAGGGGATCCCACGGTGGTATTAGATTTTGCCAGATGTTTATTGCTTTCAATAATGGTATACACATGTTAACAGGAGGCAAGTATCAGAGCTCATAGACCCCCCAACCAGAAGAGTTTGAGGGGGGGGAGGTTGCAGTATTCTTGCATTATTCTTGCATTATTCTTGCATTCTACTTGCTACCTGAAGTGTCGTTTTAACAACATGCTCCCAGAATTTGCAGCCAACTGCAGTGGTCAAGTGGTTAGAGCATCCGACTTGCAGCCGGAAGGTCTAGGGTTCAAATCCTGGCCGAGTCATACCAAAGACTTTAAAAATGGAACCTACTGCCTTTGTGCTCGGTGCTCAGCATAAACAATGGAGTAGGGAAAACAAGCCAGTGAGCCACAACTGGAAAAAAAGGCCGTGGTCGTCTCGACTTGAACCAATCGGTTGGAAACTGGGACGTTAAACCTCATCTAACCTAACCTAACCCAGAATTTAACATCTTAGCTAGAGAACCCCCTTTCTGTCAGTACCCACAACAGGGCCAGATCCAGGAATATGAGAAAGGGGGCGTCACAGTCTGCAGTGCTGATCATACCTTTTTCATGGGCTTGGAGATGTAAAATTCTGCATACAAACTTCATTGCTTTGCTGAAAATAGGGGGCGTACTCCCCTTTTTCATATACCTGGATCCGGCCCTGCCCACAAGTTCAGTAAGATGAAGGATATCTTTATGGCACATCAGTACAGGTCTCCTATCTAGGCCACTACATGATTGACAGTAAGTGTCACATGTAGACATGTGGTAAATATTATAAGAGCTCATAGATTTCCAAACCAGGGAGTTTGGAGAAATATGGGTTGCCCCTGATCATTACCCCCTAGTTTCCAGCACTTCACTGTTTTCAGAAAGGTTGGGTTCTTCAGACCAGCTGGTGAAGAAAGGAGGATTACCAGGGACCATTTGAAAGGTCAGTCTTACCAGCATGCTACTATTATAAGTTGCCCAGTTGTAAGTTCAGAGGATTAGTAAGTATGAGGAAAGGCTATTTGTTAAAGTATAGCAATCTTTGGGGCTTGTAGATTTCTAACATCAGCAGTTTTTTTTTGAGATTATGCAAACTTACGTGGCAAGTTAAATAATGATGTTGAATTCTGCATCCTGAATTTTCTCAGTATTACAAAATTATGAACTCCTGCTACTGTACTGTACAAAAATGTCATAGTATCGTGAACTCTCCTTAAGATTTTACCATAGAAATTTGAGTTACTCTTCAGAGATTTTTCAGGTCTTTAATTGGCCAATAATGAATGCACCTTCACAGGTAATCCTATTGATATCAGTGATAAGATGCATGCTTAATGAGGCAGCCTACTTATGCAGTTTTGTCAGGTTGTTTTTAATATGACTCTGCATGGAAGGTTTTCTCAGTCAAAGACCTCTTTACAATATGATCAGTCATAGCAGTCTACATTGCCCTTGCATACAGTACCATCCGGAGAAAACTAATTTCATGTGGTCTTAAAGATGACAGATGTAGTAGGTAGAGGGAGGGCGCCCTCTTGCATCTCCTGCATTGCTGTCATGCAGCTTCTGCCATGCACTAACTGCATGTTAGGCAAGGATTATATACAGGATATTAGCATTGGAGTTTGTAGACCTCCAAAACCAGGGAGTTTTAGGGATGCTGTATGGAAGAGACTGTTTTGCCTCCCCAAATAAACCATTGAAGAAAGTTTCAAGACTTGCGTGATAGAATACTGTACGTCCATTCTTGGATATTGTGAATTAACTTTGTTTTAGTTTCTTTCTGTATGCAGTAAAAGCCTTCAAAGTTCTTAGAAAAGAAACTTTTCTTTTTGCTCTGATGAAAATTGCAAGTTGTGCACATCCAGGTTTGCCCCCAAGACAAGTCTGATGCACTGGCTCCAGTCATGTACTACTTGGAGGCAAAGTTCTGCATTTAGTTCACCGTGTTGTACGATGTGCCGCCTCTCCCAGTTATGAGCTTGTCGAAACCAGTTTTCCCATTAGCTTCCAGTAGAAATGAAATTATTGATTATTCCTAATTGAAACATTAAATATAATTATGTATAGTCCCGTATTTTAAAAGTTAAAAAGCAATTGTTGTAGCTGGTGTCCTGGATATCAACAAAATATTTGACAATTTTCTGCTAAATTAGGCTGTGCAATTATTATGAAATCATATGAATAAAGAAGAAAAACCTTAAATATTGCCAAAAGAAAAATTGTTTCCTGGTTTATGGCCCAATTAACATTTTTGAATTGCTACTTTGAACAATTAAGCATTCAGACATACTATTTATAGATAGAAAGTTCATCTCCTTCAATTATGCAGTTGATTGCTTCTTTCCCCTGCAGTTGCAGATATTATCTTGTATGGTAAATGATTTTGCCACCTACAGGATTGATCGGAAATGGAGTCTCAGACATTTGTCATGCTGAAGAGGTCCAACTTCAGTAGTTTATATCTTTGTGTATAAATGTCAGTGGGTGCACAGTGCAAAAAATTGCCAGATCTTTATATTATGTACAAGGTAGAGATCTCAGCATTCAGCTATTAAAAAGAAAAAAAATGTACTTAGGTTTCATTTCCAAAAGAACAATATACAGTAATTGTCAATCTACTTTCTTCCTCCTTTCCTCCTATTCGACCTTATCCTTCTTGATTAAAATTGAAAAATCATACAATAGGCCCAAGTGTTATTGTTTGCAATTTTCATCATATTAGCCTCTTAAATTGCCATATTTCGTGTAGATGTACCATTGATGTCTGCTTCTATCTCTGTTCTGTAACTCCATGCGGTGTTTTCAGTTAAGCTAAAGTTAAGTTTCATTCTATAGAAGTACATGAGTACCAGAGTTGAGTCTGACCATCAAAAACATTGATCAGTCCTTCACCCCAGCCAGCTGGATTACTGATAGTGCCTTATTTGTGAATTAGGCTGAATGCCAATGTGTCATTACTCCTTCCCACAAAATTTGAATGAAATGTTGCAGACTTCATGTTATATTTTGTTCTATTCAACTTCCATAGTATGAACCAATGGAATTGAGCATCCTGAGTTTCCATAAATTAAATGTGATTATTTAATAATGTGCTCACATTGCTACATCTAATATGATTAAAGTAATTACATATGAGATGAGATGGAATGAACTATGGCTATATGCAGGAATGCATGAATAATATTTTCTATCAGTGAAACTATCAGTGAAACTGGATTTAATACTGGTAACAAATTATTGTATGCCAGGTTGTAAATTCTTTTGGGGCCAATCCAACCTACTTTGGCCCATTACCATTTCAATGAATGTTTAAGTGTACTGTGGCTCTTCTACTGTATGTAGTCAAATGAAATTGGCATTTAACCTCATGGAAAATGAACCAAATCAGGAAAAAGTGGTCAGTTTTGAAGATGTAGACTTTGCAGAGATTGATAAAAGATGGAAATATTGTGGCATGAAATTTGCTCTAAATATAAATAAATTATGAAGTTTCATCATAAAGTGTGTACTGCTCTAGTACAGTCAGTGAAGGCATGTTGGCATGATCTACCCACTAGATATCTGGTCAAAAAGCTGTGATTTGTCCCTGTGGCTCTTGTGAAGTGAAGTATCAGTCCCAGTTAACAGAAGCAGTTAATATAAGAGTGGTAGTGTGTGAAAGGGGGGGGGGGGGTTGAGTGGAGGACTTCGGTTAGGATAGGAGCAGTAGAAGTGAGGGGGTGGATGTTTTCTGGAGGTATAGAGGCCCATGCTGTGATCTTATGTATCTTAAGTATGATGTACAGGGAAAAATCATTTAGCCCTGTTTAGTATCTGAAAAACGACTAATTTGTTAAGTGGAAACAAGACTAGTGATGATCTTCAGTGGTTCTCAGAATGTAGTCTTTTCTGCACCTCCTGAAGTCCTACTTTCATGTAATTCCCCTTATTGCCAGCAATTACCATCTGGCATAATATTTGTTAGCACAGCGATGGCTCCCACCCACTACTAGAGAGTGCTTTGGTCATCCCTGTAGTCTTTTTCTCCATCTTACAAAAGTGTAGCACACACTGGTAGTGCCCATAATTTTGTACATGGAACAACACTAAACTGCAGGGAGTTGTAGTAAATAGATATATGGAGATTAAAGGCTCTGTTATCTCACCCTGACAGTAAAAATTCTCCCTACTAAGTCTACTGTACTTCTAGTCCCTCCTTCAATTTAAACTAAAACACCAGTCTAGTACACCTCCTAGACAGAGCCAAAGTACTGTAGCATACACTGAATTTCTACTGATCAAGGCCATATTGACACACAACTGTATTTGAGCTTCATTGGGAACACAATTGACTTTACAAGTCATCATTTAGCAACCAGAATGGAATGATTGTTTTAATGAATGTCAGTCAAAGTGCAGCCACCAATTATATTTAGAACTGTAGGATATCCTTAAGTAGGTCTGGGGGCATGCCATAGCTCCTTTAAAGAATTTGGCCTAGCTGGACATTCAATCTTCTGTGACTTTTAAATTCAATGCACAGTGGTCCTTAGAGTACAAATTTCTCTGTGCTTCTTGAACTTGTCATTAATATTTTATAACTTCACTAATGAATGCAGCCCTAACACAGATGGCTACCATCCATCTGTTTTAGACAGAATAGTAAGAACCATTTGCAGGACATTGGCTTTGCTGTTGATGAGCTTTCTCAGTCCATATTTTTGACCTTTCTCATCTTTTTCATTTCTTTTTTGCATATTTAACACCTTTCTCTTGTCTCTTTAATAACCAACTAGCCTGGTGTCACTTCTTCTGTTCTCCTGTATTTTCTCTTTTAATTTCCCGCGAGGCATGACTGCCCCGCCTTTGATTTTGTCTCTGGGAAGGTGGCTGATCTGGTTGTGTTTTCTCACCCTGCCCCTGATCCCGAGAGAGTACTTTTAATCAGTAGCAATTTACCTGTGAATACAGAGTTTTGCGTAAAGTTTGACACCTAACAATGGTGAAATGGATACGCAGCAAGATGCGATAAAAGTTTTGGGAAATTGAACTTGCATGGACACTACTTTAAATCCTGGAAATCTTACGGGTTACCAGGTAATTAGACCTGCTAGATGATTAAACGTGTGGCAATTATGGTAGGATGTATCTTATCCCTTATGGTGTGAGGTTATTGGCTATTAAGGCATTAGACTTGTGATCTAAGGATTGTGTGTTCAATTGTTAACTGGTTCATAACATCCTATCCCTGGGCAAGATGTTTTACACCCATTGACTCTTTCCACCCAGGGGTTAAATGGGCAACCATGTAGTAGGATTGGGAGTGTTTAGTGCACCTCTGCCTCATTATCCTCCAAGCTCTAGTCAAAAATGGAAGGAACATCTCAGTAAACAAAATCTTTTGTGGCTCCTACTCGATCTTCCTAATTTCTAATGCTTTTTGAACCTTCTCCTATTTTTTCTTGGAAATAATATTGTATTGTCCGTTTTTCTTTATCCTACATATTAACCAAGGAGCATTGTGGCTGTTAAAATGACAGAATGTCTCAAGTTATTATGATACTGTCACCATTGCAGAGTGTTGATGAATGAAACGTTGCAAAAGTTGTATTTGTTTCCTACTCTTGGTCAACAAAATCCTAATTCTGCTGTTTTATCGAGAATTTTCATTGTATGTTTATCCAACTGTTCCACCTCAATCCACTTGGAAGCCTGACACAGTCCATAGGCACAAAGACTTACTGCTTCTTCTCCTCCTCCCTCCTCCCCCCCCCCCTTCTCCACCTCTCTTGATTCATCACCTTACTCCTACAAAGTTGTTTTACCGATGTCACTTGGTCGTGCATCTTTTTTGGTTGCTGGACATTTTGCCCATCAAGGGTTCATTGTGTCACAGTAGTATCCAAGTTCATGCTGTGCATGTGTGCTGTAAATACTCTTACTGCGCATGTGCTGTGCCCGGCAGAAAAAGCCAGTCTCAGATGTGTTTCATCACATGGAACACCTCTATACCTATAAATACCAACTTTACTCTTCTGCACATTCATAATGTTCAATAAAGCCCCATATGCCATACCTTTAACTTATAATGTTGGGTGGCAAGTAGGTTGCAAGTTGATCTTTCTTCAATAGTTTAGGAGTGGAGCACGATTGAAGATCATTGTAAACACAATCAATTTTACATTTACGTGTACCTTTTATTTACTGCAGAAAAGTACAGTACCATCAGTTAATGGTATAAGTGGTTTATGTTTTGTTCCGCTACCTGTTACTTCTCATCAATCACCGATAGGTTCAGAGAGTACAAAAAACCCTTCAAGTAGCATTTCACATGATACAAATGTGGATGCTTTATCACCAGTTGACTTTACAATATGTGAGTTACCCTAGTGAATCATTTGCAGCAAGCAGTTTGCAGAAAGACATTGAATGCAGTAAAACTTTGAAAGACAATTATGTCATCAGTCAGTGACATAGTTTTAGTTTTTGGATGGAGGTGCTTGCAGGAAATCTTTTTTTGAGTCATGGTTAACATCAACTTGCAATTGTTGTCAAACTCTGCCTCTATAGCAATTTTGAGGTTTGATTTCTCTGTGCAAAATAGTACATGTTTTTGCATTTTAGTACCAAGTTAAACTATAAAAAGCAGTGACCAACTGACCTAATGTAGAAATGACAATAAAAGGGTGGGGGAATAGAAGGAGGGGGAGGGGTCTGTTCTCTATTCTTCTGGTTCGTGTATGCTGTAACATTTTCTTACACAGTCATTTTCTCTGTCAGTTTACATGAACTCTTATGACTTTGCATGATACTCTTCGCCAGAATACTTGTAATAAATCTCCAAGTGCTTTCTAATCTCACAGATTACAGACTGGATCTAACAGAATCTTTCATCATATACAGTAGGAAGTGGTAATGCAACGGTCATTGTCACTTTCGCAAGGAATGGCTGTTTTTGCTGTTCCTTTACATACATTGGAAATGTAACATCTGAAAAAACAGAGGCAGAAGCATAAAAAATGTTTTGATTCGTTGCCAGTGAAGCACTAAAAGGGCTTACTGAGTTACCAGGGAAATCAATTAAACTCTATTTTATCTTCAAGGCAGATAGTTTTACTTATTTGCCACAAAAACCCGCAGGGATTTCTCTTCTGCAGATCTTGTAAAAGCCTTCCCACTTCTCCTTCATTGGCAAAACTTTTTAATTAAGCTCACTCACAAGGGCAGGTAGGCCTTTGAACAGATTCTGGTAGCAGGTTACTGTAGGTACGAAAGCCATAATATCAATTTAGTTGGAAGAGGGTGACTGACACCAAAGAGTAACGATATCATGAGGAACTTGAAGCCTGAAAAAAAAGAAAAAATGTGAGAAACTGTTTTTATAGACCTGTATGCAGCAGGAAATTTAACTCCTATGAAACTTTATGTATTTCTAGGGCGACATACTGTATATATTATATAGCTGCTGTGGCTGACTTTAAGTTTTAAATTTTTGTAGATAGTAAAATTTATTAATTGACATGTTTGTCATGATCAGTGCTTGAGCTCGTGCAAATTTTTGGCATAGCAGAAACTACTATGCAAAAATGAATTTGTGTAGCAGTATTTTTGTTTCAAAGCAATTTTTTATTTTTGTGAAGAAATTGCTGCCTCATTGTGAGATTGATTCTCCTAAAATATTTTATGGATTACCAATCACCATGCATCCCATTTTACATTACACGTTTTGAGAATTGAATCAAATGTGCAAGAAAGTGTGTAATAGATTGCAATGTAATACTGGCTATTTCTAACTCAGGTTTCTAACTCTTCATGTTTCAAGTAAACTACCAAATCACTGCTAGCTTCAAAGATATTTTGAACTCCATATACCTAAATTTTAATTGATGTGGTATTCTCGTTATTTCTCCCTGACTGTGATCCATGTGTGGCAGTTGTGACTATGCAATGTGTGAAGTAACATGATGAATTTGTTCCATTGCGTTATTATTGAAATCATTTCCCCGTAAGGCTTTAGGATCCGTAATGAACTTGTCCAGGGTTGGCCTTCTATGATATAGCTATAAAATCTCATTTATGTAATGGATAAGGTGATCATGTTTCTGATTGGGAAGATTTCAATTTCATTTCAGGTTCATGTAGCGCAGCTAATACATGTGGAGACTGTCTGGTTAGAAGTCCAGAGTGTGCATGGTGTAAAGCTGGGGTGAGTACATCTCCAGAAATATCAAAGGAATTCAGAACAGTGGCAGGGTGGGGAGGGGTGAAAAATGGGTAATGGGGGTATCAGGGTGCTGGTGTGCACATCCATTCTATAGGAGTATAGGGGTAGAAAGTTCACACCCCCTTCTTTACCTGCATCCCACACTATTATAATATTGGTCTGTTTTAGTGGTAGGAATGACAGATAGATATAGCACCAAGTGCCCTCTGTGGCCCTGCCTCCCAGTGCCCAATTCTAGGAAGAGCAGCGCTTCTCAACCCCACCAGTGGGCTGCGAAGCTTTCACAGGTTGGCCGCGAGATCCGCCATAAAAAATAAAAAATTAAGAAAAAAGAATAAACTTTTTGTAAGGTGGGCCTCAGAAAAATTCTGAGAGTAAAAGTGGTCCTTGAGTTAAAAAAGGTTGATAACACTGATGTAGAGAATGTACTGATTGATTTCAGCCTCAAAACACTCACTACAGTGAACATTGATGTCTTATTTGACATGCATGTGGATGACCCATGCTGAGTACTAGGCTTCTACTAGGGAGGTCAAAGGTCATTTGGGGTCATCAGAGGTTTAATAGTATAAAACTTGAAAGCTGCTTGAAACATTTCTCAGGAGGGTTAAACTGTAAGGAATCTCATATTTGGCATTGTAGATGCCCCATATTGATCACTGTTGTTTTGTGGAATCAGGGTCAAGGTCATCTGGGGTCACCAGAGGCCCAAACAGGAAACACTCATAAATACAGTATGTCAATATCTCAAGAAGGGTATAACCTGATTTATCTCATACTTGGCATGGGGATACTTCACATTTTATAGTATATAGAAAAACCCTGCTGCATTTTATAGAGATCAAAGGTAATGTTTGGGTCAGCAGACCCAAAACGTGACATTTTGAAATGGTACTTCCCAGCAAAGGTAACTCATATGGATGCTACATTTGGGGGCACTCCTTCTGATGGCATACATGGCAGTGATTGCTTTTATCACAGGAACAGTACTTAGGGGCAACAACTTCTGTCCATTTCAGTTTGTGGTCGGTAGAGAATGTTCTCAGTAGCCACAGTGGGTCTGGTCAGCACTAGAAGGAGCTATAATTAATTGCTACGGATGCTTGAATATTGGTTGCAGCTTAATCTTTAAAGATACTTATTTCTTGAAGTGGAGGTATAGAGAGTGAAATGATGTTTCTTTTTCTTGTCTTTATTGATAGGGCTTTGGAGAGGAAGAAAATTGGCCACGATGTGACATCAGGAAAAATTTGGAAGACAGGCTCTGTCCAGAAGAAGATATTGTCAGCCCTGAAAATTTTGTTAACATCACAGGGGTAAGTATCCATGCATCTTTAAAATCCACAAGGTAAAATTCTTTTAATCTGTTCTTCTTGGTCTGCATAAAATCAGTCAGGCATACAGCAGGAAGTGGAAATCCTACAAAATTCCCAGCCCCCTCCTGTCTTCTAATTTCCCCCTCCTTACAGAATTTGGACCACCCAGAAATTTGGAAGGGGAAATGCTGATCTCACTTGCTAGCTTAAACACTGCTGGAGGGGAAGAGGGGAGGGTAACTTCATACCTTCACCTCCCAGCTTTTCATTATTAGCACTTCTGACATTGGAAGTCACATTTTCCCCAAATGTAGATCTACACTCCCTCTGCATGTCAGTCCTTTGATCTACTCTTGGGATATTTTGCACACTTGTTTTGCATTTGAGGTTTAACTTTGAAATCAGCCAGAGGGGTTTCCATTGTGATCTGTTTGACTGACATTTTACCTTTAAATATTTTCTTTTGGTTTATTTTGTGGAAACTTGCTTTGCCTCGGAATGGCCCCAAGATTTGTCCTATACCAGGAGGTGGAAAGTAAAACATATGTGACACTATTGATGGGATAAAAAATATCATCAAACAATTTGCTGGATTTGCTTGGATGTGAATGTCAAGCTACGAAGTGAAATAAGTTGCTGTCCCAGGTCATGTGATGTTATTTTAAATGGATCTTGTTTTGAAATTTTATATAGCTATGTTGTGAGCTTAGAATCTGGCAAGGACATTGATGAGCAGGAAACAGTCTTTTTATATCCAAGAAGTTCTGTATATTTTGCTTTGCTCCTGAAAATTCAGTGGGGGTCTTTTGGATTCTTCTTAGACTTATAAGGAAGATTTGTAGACTACTTGGTCCTGATCTTCAGAGTTTAAGGGTGAGAGAAAAGTGAAATTGGGGAGAGAGTAAATTTTGGAGGTGGGGGATTGAAGACATTGAATTTGAAATAAATTCCATTTACCACCAGTTTCACTGTCAAAGTAACTCTAACTATGGAAATACTGACCTCTGCATTATTCACAGAACTGTGCCCCCCAATAGTTAGTTTATAGTTTTTCAGCGTTGTACTGCACCTCTCATCCAGATTTGTTGACCAAAGTTCCTTAAATGGACTTCAACATCCATTTCATAAAAAAGCTCACTGGGGATGTGGTCAGTTTAGAATTTTATTTTGTTGCCTTTAAATGGCATTGAATCTGTCTGTGTTTGGGACAGACCCATTATCTCTGAATGCTATTGTGTCTGTAGATAAAATTTGTGTGTATCAATTAGCAGCAGCTACCTAGCAAGGATGTATATAGCTCCCTTATTCAGTTATTAGAAGTAGGGCTACAGGTAGAGTAGTTGTAGTTTTGCTATACAGTGGTCTTGGGGGTGTTCTGTAACACAGAGCTGTAGACCTGTCAGAGGGAAGGGATGGCTGATTAGGTGTAAAACAATAATAGTTATTTTATACAGTTATATCTTTGTAATGCTATTTCGGTAAATTTAAAGCTTTGTGTCAGATAGTTTGCCAAATATGGTTGTACACTGATGTGGAATACACTACAAAATCACATAATTATTTCGTCTGTGTACATATCCAAGTATAATTCCAACACAGCAGAATTTGGCTAGGCTTTCAATTACAAGAGAACATAGACTTACAAGAATTTTCAAGATAGTCTGCTGGCAAACCACATTTAACCACAAAACTCTGTACATGGCAAGTGTGATGGCTTGTACCTAACCACATAATTTTTCATTGAGCAAGTATTATCAGGAGGAATGGAGAATATACCCTGCAGTGAATTTTTGGAGTTATTTTACAGTTTTTCCACATGTTTTTTTTCCCCTCTGTCTGTGGTTTGATTATGACAATTCCAGAAAGAACCAAACCACAGACAAATGTTCCTCTCCTTGCAGTGCCTTCCAGTGTTTTCTTGACCTTGTTATCCCAAATATTTCCAAGATTCCTTCACTCCCGGAACTCCAAAAAGATGGCTTTTAATATTGCAGTGGTCTAGCTTAGTGAAAGTTAAGCTTGGCTTATCAATATTAGTTTTCGCAACTTTTGAAATCAAGATGCTCTGTGACTGACAGATTTTGGAAACCGGACTCTCATAGCAAAACATGCAACCTTGTCTAATGTAAAAGTATACCACATTTATTGCGCTTTAGCTTTCATATATGTTCTTGCATGGATGAAGTTGCATTTTATTTCAATTTTTTTTTTTATTTTGGCTGCTTTTCAATAACAAAGTTTTTTTCATTGTTTCATCATTGACAGCTGCAAGCTCAGCTTACACAGCATTATACTACATAAATGATCTCTTCAAAGATGCATGCAGTGTGCCCTTATCCTTCTTTCATTACAAGAAGTACAATATAGATGCAAACACTGGGATTTTCTAGTCAGAATTTTTTTCTGTAAAACAGCATCTTTTGATGGGTATTTTAATTTTGGGATTTTTGACATTCTGTGTTTTCACTTTTGTCTCTGTCAGAAGAGAAAGGTTTGTGTGAAAGACTGAAAATGGCTCTCACCAAATTTAGTCTATCTAAAACATTTCAAATTAAATTGTATGTGACCATGAAGTTTGGCAGTTCAATTCAAATCAGTTCTTATTTAATTTGATTCAAATCAATTCTTTTCAAATCAGTATAGTTTACTATCTCTCTATAAACAGAATCTCAAGTTATCATTAACTTGATCAGAAGGATTTGTAAGAATATTAAGAATGGAAAACTTAAAAAATTTATGAAATTAGGGTCTAATGTTCAAGGTCTACGACAAAAATCTTCAAAGCAATTGTTTGGAAGGCAAGTTAACACTAATAAGCTTTTCAAATTTGGCCTGATTAGAGACAAACACAGTAACAGACAACTTTAAAAGGACTTAAACCAAAAGTACAGTAAGTAGCAAAGGGGAAGAAATGCAAAAACAGGAAAAAAATTAAAGTTTTGTTTTGTATTTTAATTAAATCAGACACTTGCTTTGAAAATTTGTTATGTCTTTCTTATTATATAAAAACCATCATGTAATAAGTTATTTTACATTAGAGGATCAGTTTGGTTGAATATATGTCTGTCTTGAACTTTTTTGAAGGTTCTTGCTGTACTGGTTTTAAAAACCAGTTCTCAAGAAATGTGACTATTAGGATTAGAGCCTCACTGTCTGTTAGATACCATGTCAAAACTTCAGGCTGCAGCTGCCTCAGCAAAGCTGTAGGGGCTGCAGCCATACTTTGTTGCTAGACTAAACATGACAAAAGCAGGTTTAAATTAATCCTGTTGTTTTACTAGTAGGCTTTTAGCAACAAAGAAGCTGAGGTACCCTGTGGAGTGGAGTCTTGACTTAATGTGTTATACAGCCCACAAACCCCCCATTCCCCATCCTCCCCCCTCCCCCTCCTGCCTGTACTTAAGCAACACTGAGGCAGCTGCTGCTTTGCTGAGGCAGCTGGGGCTTTGCTGTTTTGACATGGTACAATGCAGGTTACTTCACGGATGTAGTCTACAGCATATGAGCTGTGATGTGGTCATGCACATCATCTAGCTTTTCTTCCATCAATTTCTCTGCCAGTTAAAATTATATGAACAAAATTTGTTGAGAAATGACTGATCCATCATCTTCATATGTTTACAGTCTGTCCAAGGTAGAGGTAGCTTAGTACCGTGGTAGGTTACTTCCTATTGTAATTGCCTTGGGGTGTATCAATTGGTCAGAAACACTCCCCACAGATGGTTACATATTTGCAATTTTTTTGGTGGGTACGTGACCCTTGAAAAATCAATTTTTGAAGAATAAAGAACTTTTTATGCCACACTATTTTACTGAATTCACTGGTATATGGTAAATTTTGGTAATGCTGTTTGACAGCATGATACCATGAAGGAAGTAGACACTAGTGCAATGTGTACACCCTTCAGTTACTGTAAATTGTTCAGACAGCTACAAGGTATAGAAAGGTGAACTGTACTACTCTGAATCTCTGATAATAAAATCAGTCCAAAATGCATACTGCAACTGAAACCATCGAGCTAAATGCTCAAACAAACTTGTCATCTTGTAAAGATTAAAGTACACTTCCATTGGCATAACAAGAAACATAATACTTAAAGCAGCGGAGGTTCTTATTCTAAGAATTCTAACTTCTTTTGTGTGAAGTGACACTTCTGGCTTAAATAGTCCTTGAAATTTAATTGAAGACAGCAACTTCAATGGGATTGAAGTAGCTTGATAAGCTTTGTCAGAATCTTCAATAAATATCATTTTCACTTCCAACTTTCATATTAGTTTCAGTGTAGCAGCTTGAGTTTTGGAAAAGTGTTATATGGATGTTACAAATATGTGATATTGCTGATAGCAGACATAACAGAACTTTCTCAGTATTGGCCTATGCCAGTATGATCAGTAGTATGTGAAGTGAGCAATACTCTACACTTCAAATGTAGGCTGCTGTGCACTACTAAATTTTGCCTTTCTTTTGTGGGATTAAATGAAATACAGTAAAATCTACATCGTCCCTCTCTTACCTCCTATCTACAATTGACTGGGGAGTCTGCCCTTCAGAGGCCGGCCTCCTCCACTGTGTGACAAGACTTGCCAGGACCTTATTACAGGTTAAGTGAGGGTTACAAATTATAGATAGAAGGTAAGTATCAGGGCTTGTAGATTCTTGTACCTGGTAGTTTTGGGGAGTAGTCATAACATTTGTGTCCAGTATAGGCTGAGAAGTATCAGTTGGGTAGTATCAGTATATTGAGTAAGATTTATGCTTGTACCAATTGGGGACAAAAATGAGAAATGTTGGCCAATACCAATATTGACTATTGATAATCAGTCCAACACTACATTAGGTGACAACTTAATCCTCATACTGTGTGACTATGCCTTGAACTTTGTGAACTCTAACATCTTCAGGAAGTAATGGAAGGGCTGGTTATTTCTGATTGCATACCCCATAGGGATTTGTGTCTTGTTTGTTTCTCAAAGCAGATCAAGTCATTTCCCCTCGTCTGTGTTTGTGATTAGGATAATTGGGGCAGGGATAATGGCAGGAAAGCAATCTTCACATTAAAAGCTGTAAATTTAGAAATGTCTTTCATTAGTTTAATAGTTGGCCTTGGTGATGTATGTATTTACTGTATTGATGTAATTAATAGACTGATGATGAATGGTTCAATAATGATCAGTTGCTTTTTATTCTGTGTTCATTTCCTTCCTTGTACTGATCACATCCCTCTGCATTCATATTCAAAAATTTGGGTGCTACTTACCTAAACTTGCTCTGCTGATGGTGAAGAGTGGAAAACAAACTATTTTGTGTTAAAAAAAAAGATATCTTCACATCTTTTGTAAAAATTACATGAATTACTGTATAGAACCAGTGCTGGAAAAAATGTTCATGTCCCAGGAAGGATGTCAGATATTGCATGTTAAGTGTAAAGCTAAAGAGTTTTCCTCTAGAAATTTTTCAACTCAGCAACAAAAATTATCCGATCACTGAAAAGAGCCATACATGTGTTAGGATACCAGGGTACACTTATTCAAATTGGATGACTGTATTAGCCCTTTTCCTTCCAAAATCGTTGGATATGAACAAGAAAACAACACCATTCTCATGATTACAAGTACAGGTACTAAATGGTATGCATATGACATCACAGAACAGAAATTGCGCCCTCACCTGAGGTGAGCATGTAGCATTATAACTTATACCAACACATTTTTGTACCTGTCAGATATGCACCGAAGTCTACATGTGCGAAAGCCATGGCATGTGTACAGTATGAGTACCAAAGCAATGTACCTTATCTACTTAGCTAGCTTCATTGTTTGCCCTCTAACGTGACATCAGTATGAGGTCAATGCATATGGTCTATTAAACATATCCAAGCGAAAATGTACACAGTACACAGTGTTCGATTTTAAGGAATTTGCAATGGTTGTCCAAAGACTACCATTTTGTAAAATTTGGTTGTCCTGCACAAAATAAGGTAGTCCCACTTCTACTCTTTGTAGCAATCATGGAATTGGAAGCACATCACCATGTGTCCCCAAATTCAGTGGCTTTCACTTTAATACACCGCATAAGAAATCCCAGATATCGATGGAAGTGCTCTCTCAATAGCATCTACAGCAGTGTGTGATTACTAATTTTATGGGGCAAGCAGCTAGCACCCAAAACAAGACATTGGCATTTTCTGAAAGGTTGAGGGGAAGGGACCGGTGCCACGGAGGGGAAAAACAATTCATTAATTGCGATGAGATCCCCCTCTTCAACAGTACTGGTCAACATTCACAGGCCATACTAAAACTATAGTGACAATACCCAATGTTGTGGAAAATTGATGACATTCTGACAGGGAAAGGGTCGTTGGGGGACATTGACCTTAGCAAGTTGGATTTGCCCCCATCCCCAATTGTATGAACTCATCTATGATTGATTGGAAATTTGAGTATGATTGATAGGGCACTTGAGTAGTATCAGGTTCCAACAGCTCCTTTGGTTTTAGATTATAATGGAATCTTGAGCTTGTGCCACTCTCTCATAACACTAAGGTATAGGCCCCCCTTAGGAAAAAATGCTCTTTAATATTAGATTTATTGTGAGAACCGTTGACAAGCAAACAATGCTCAGCAACACGTAAGAAAAGACGCAGAATATTAAGGAACGGCCTATAAATGCAAAAAGTAAAAAACATTAGAAAATGGTAGGCTATGTTCTCCTTTGGACTAGTAAAGTTCATTGTGATAACTGTTCAGAAATAAAGCCTTAGGTTAGGTTCGTAGTGTAGACCTGTACATATATATTACATGTTAGGCTAAGGCCAATTGCAATGCCACTCTTAAGAAAAGCACCTCGCAAGGAAAACCTGCTGGAGTAAATCTTGCGAATATGTCTCTGATGGTTATTTCAGAGTCATTTAAACATGCCATCCAATTATTTTTGGCCATATTGTCCATTTAAGGTTTTTTCTTTCGAAATTTCTGACGAAGGGTCTTGGAAGTAGTGATGCTATAGCCTATGCCATATGTGTACAGAGTGCACTAGTTAAAGTGATCCAGAGCTCTGTAAATTTCGGGATTAAAATGTCCTCATTTGAGGACTACAAAAAGTTTTGTACATGATTACTGATACAATGAAACTATCACTAAGGAAATACCAAGAGCTTAATTTACTTTTTCAAACTATTTTCAGCTTAAGGACGTACATGTGAAATCGGGATCAAAAGTTAAGTCTTTGTAATGTCTGCATTCTTTAACTATGAGTGTAAAGGACTGCCTTCGTAGCTTAGTTTCTTGTGATGGAAACATGGCGTGCATTAATACAAAATGGTGAACAAAGTAAAGGTATAAGTTCAAATTGCGGGTTAATATTTGTAGCTTCCACGGAGAAATTCACCTCCTCGGTGTACAGTGCAGGCCTGATGGAGTTCGTCCGGGGCACTCTTCAATAGTCACATTTCGATGCAGTGACTATGTGGGAAGTTGTAGTATGCATGCGTGATCACCGTATTTTGCAAGTAAAATTTTGTGATTGGATTTCTAAAGTTCCTTGTTCGCGCAATTTACTGCTCTGCTAATGTAGACATGAATGTGTTTCAAAAGATTTGGTTGTCCCGACGGACAACCTCACACACTTGTTTTTGTAGCATCTGGTAGTCCTGCAGAATTTTTGGTTGTCTCGGGCACCAGGACTACCGTTAAAATCGAACACTGGTACAAGTACACAGATAGTACAATTCTGCTGGACACACGCTACAAGTATATTTGTCCATCAGGGTTTTGTTCCATGGGCCAGGGGTTTAGGTCGGCCTCCCATTACCAGTTGGTTTTCAGCCCTTCCCACTGAAATGTACCTAAAACATATTTGCTAGAGATTGCACCATTTTTCATATGAGCCAAGTACAGTACATAAGCAAAACTTTGCTGCAAAGGGTAGAATAATTATCTTTTGTCTGGATTGTATCTGATGTGACATCTATTGTGCTGGGTTTTGTCAGATTTTCAGTCTCAATTTTCCTTAAACCCTTTTATTAGGAGTATAAAAGTGCCAATCCTCTTGTTACCTTGAAGGAGGATAGCTATCTGACAATCTCGTTTTCTTTTCAGTAGTTCATTTTGCTGTCTACCGTGTGATGATTGTGTTGCCATGGCAACAGTTTAGTGTTATCATCAAACTAACCCAAATAGCGGGAAAAACCAATCCCACCTGTCATTGGCTTCTCTGTCAACGATATGACTCATGTACTCTAATATTGTCAAGGATTTAAATACATGAAAACACCTCCCAGCGCTAATTTAAAGGGGAATTTTCATCATCCCAGACAGTTCCAATTCTCCCAACTATGCAACTTCTAGGCTAGCTCCTCCCATAACTGTATGAAGCTCCTCCTTGTGCAGGAATAAACCTGTTTGCTCAAGGCCATGTCCTGGTGAGCATACAAGGCTATAAAATGTAATAACAGCACTCTCTCTGCCTTGTGTGGCATGTTAGCTACTCTGCATCTTTCAAATTTTCAAACTTTGATGTCAATCAAAGAGCAGTCACCAACTGAAAATTTTGATACCCCCACACTAAAAATATACTTTGGGGTGATGACTCTTGTCTTTAAATCAATTTTGATGTGTTTACCATTTTTAGCTCATACCAGCATGCTGGTGTGAGCTATTGTGATCACGCGGCGTCACTCTACCTACCTGCCTGCCTGCCTGCCTGCCTGCCTGCCTGCCTGCCTGCCTGCCTGCCTGCCTGCCTGCCTGCCTGCCTGCCTGCCTGCCTGCCTGCCTGCCTGCCTGCCTGCCTGCCTGCCTGCCTGCCTGCCTGCCTGCCTGCCTGCCTGCCTGCCTGCCTGCCTGCCTGCCTGCCTGCCTGCCTGCCTGCCTGCCTGCCTGCCTGCCCTGTCTAAGTCTACCTAGTCTACCTACCTACCTACTCACTCTATCTGTCTACCTACCTACC
The DNA here is from genome assembly GCA_029531755.1 of Holothuria leucospilota. Classification (NCBI taxonomy): domain Eukaryota; kingdom Metazoa; phylum Echinodermata; class Holothuroidea; order Aspidochirotida; family Holothuriidae; genus Holothuria; species Holothuria leucospilota. The sequence continues at coordinate 35,863,055 of CM055978.1, forward strand.
TACTCTATCTGTCCACACTTGATCAAAATGCTTCTCCTCCCACATGCTTTCATGGATTTTTTTGAAACTTGGGCACAATGTTCCTTGGGTGGTGGGCCATTTGGGGTGTTCAGGAATTTTTGGTCCAAGGTCCAATGTGGACCCTAGGGCCCATTTTATGAAATTCTACAAAATGCTTCTCCTCCCACAGATTCTCTTGTACAATGTTGATGGTTTGCCAAAATGTTACTCTCTTATTGGTCCCTTCGGGGTGTTCAGGAATTTTGGGTCCAAGGCCCAAGATGGACCGTTGGGTCCATTTTGTGAAATATTGCAAAGTAATTAACTTCTTCTCTTTTTAATGTTCAAAGAGAGGTAACAGCCTCTCATTATAATGCTTGGTTAGTGATCTCATTATGGTGTTCTTGAATTTTGGCCTAAGGTCCCATGTGGGCCCCAATGGCTCATTTTATGAAATTTTACAAAATACTTTTTCTCCTACAATTTGTGTTGTACAGTGTTGATGATTTGTCATAATGAAGCTCTGTTAATGGTCCTTACAAATTACTTCTCCAATTTGGGATGAAGAATACTTTTGATACCTTTCTAACCAATTTTGTGCCACCCCTCTATTTTACCAGTCTCACAAAATCACTTTACTACCTATTTTTCTCTGTACTGCACCCTCTTTAAAACTGTCTGTGTAGAAGAGGTCAATCCTGTGCAATTGTTTAGGTTAGCTTAAAGGGAGCTGCTTAATGGGATTTCCATTGGGTATTTCCATTGTGTGTGCATTGTCAGAGCACGTGGGTTTTTCATAGTGACGGTAGTGACCCTCTGTTAATGGTTCTTTTAGGGTGTACAGAAATTTGGGTCCAAGGCTCATTGTACCTTAGGGTCCATTTTGTGAAATATTGCAAAATGGTCAATTCCTCCTCCAGTTAATGTTAAACAGAGTTGAAGGCCTGTCATAATGTTGCTTGGTTAGTGATCTGTTTATGGTGTTCTGGAAGTTTGGGTCTAAGGTCCCATATGGGCCCTATGGCCCTTTTTATGACATTTTTCAAATTGCTTACTCCTGCAGATTCTCTTGTACAATGTTGATGGTTTGTCATAATTATATTCGGGTAGTGGTACCTTCAGGGTGTTTAACAAGTTGGGGTCCAAGGCACAAGATGGACCATAGGGTCCATTTTGTTTAGTATTGCAAGTGGTTAACTTTTCCTTCAGTTAATGTTTAACAGAGTTGACGGTCTGTTATAATGATGCTTGGCTAGTGATCTGTTTCTGGTTTTGTGGAATTTTGGTCCAAAAGCCCATGTGGACCCTATGGCTCTTTTATGAAGTGTGCAAAAGTGCATCTTCAACTACAGATTCTCTTGTACAATGTTGATGGTTTGATGTTGATGTCGTAATAATACTTGAAATTTGGGGTCCAAGGCCGAAGATGGGCCCTAGGGGCTTTGCTTTCTTAAATTGTATTCGTGAAACAACTGATAAAGCAAAGATAGCATGACAAATTTTTTGTGACATTCAGGAAGGTGCCATCAGGGTATGTGAGATTTGGGGTCATAAGCCATTTGACCTCATTTAAAGTCATTTGATGCTTGCACTAACAAAGACTAGAAGCCAGGGACCCTTAATTGGATGAAGGTATGAGCTTCAGCACCATTGGTGCTCTAGTTTACAGGTCCCTTACTCTCATTTTAGGATATCTTTTGCCATATTTTGTTGGCAGCTCTTCTCCCCAAACCCCCATCCAACCCCACCCCACCCTATCCCCCCCAAAAGAAGTACATATGAAGATAGGAAAACTTCAAAATTGGAAACTTGTGTCATTACTAGAAAGTTTTGTTAGGGGGAATCACAGTTTTTACTGAGAACTACGTGTGACAGTTGTATAAAGTGAGCTTCAAGAATACCGTTGAAAAATCTTCCTAAAGGCCACTCATTTTTCAGGTTGGAAAAAAGAGCCATTGTGAGTTACCTTTGTGGGCATTCTAAGATGTCATAGGAGATAGGTATGAATAATTCATGGATTTATATCTGTCAAGAAGAATATCAGATTATATGCAATCAATACGGGGAATCGTTTTCGAACAGTAAAATATAGCTCAGGTTAAAGTCTTCACTAATGAAATACCGCAGGGAGGATCAATAAAAATTGAAATTCATTATAACGGTTTGAACTTAAAGTGTTCTTGTATAGGTCTATTAAAATTACAGAATGAAAGGTGAGATTCCTTGTAATAAAAGAACTGTTTATTCCTGTTTGAGTGGTTCTGATGGAAATTTATTTTTTTATTTTTTGTAGAACAAAACAGTGACTTAGTGCAAAGATTGATAGTAAAATTAGCCATGATCTTGCCCACAGAGTCCAATACTTCCAAATATCATTTTATAAGATTTGATTTGTTAAGGGTATAACCTATTCAAAGTACTGTGTGCAATTTCTTGGTCAGTTTCCCCAGTAATGTAAGCTCTAAGCTGCCAGCATTAATGTTTCACTCCTAGTTTTCTCACCTGTCCACAAGTGGACTGTACCATGACACTGCTACAGAAGAACCCTGGCAATGATGTTGGATCCTCAGTAGATGGTGCCCTCCCTGCCTTATTACAGTTATGCTTGCACCAAATTGCCTTTGTTTCATCGGTAGTGGAATGACAACCAGACATGATCATCACAACTTCAGGTAAAATATTCTGCAAGCAAGGTAAAAAGGGTGCCATCTAATAGGGAGCTGAAAGAATTGGCCATGTAATTCTGTGGAAATGTAGATGGGATTGTCCATTTTCACAGTATAAACATGAGGTAGGTAAAGGCACATAGATTCACAAACCGACAGAACGTTTTGTTCAATTAATAACAAGCAATTACCTTCTGTACCTGCTTGAGTTAAATACAAAATTAGCTATTTGTCCTATCCATGCTGTAATTTTGACATTTATCAGTAAAAAGAAGCAAGTGGAAAAAAGGAAGAGATTTAACTGAATATTATGGAAGAAGTATTAGGAGAGTCACAAATTGTGGCACAAGTTGGAATTGTTACTGCAGGGCTGGAAAATATTTCCTGGGAAGGAAGTCAAATTTTCCACAATACAGTACATATTTTCATGTACAAAAATGGTAAATTTCCTTCCAACTGCCAAAATCTCCCTCCAAATAACCAAATTTCCTAGGAAGGAGCCTGACCTGGCTTCCCAGCTTTTTCCACAGGTCTCTGATTGTTGGCTTCGGGAAATTGAATGTATATGATACTTCTCAGCCACTAAAGAATAGAAAACTTAATTGTATTCAAATCTTCAGAGCTACAGTTAAGATTTTGATCAACCTTAAAAATTTTATTTCCCTGTTTACTTCCTTTTCCTGAGTATTTCTTACCTATAGTCGGGCATATAATGTACGGTACTTGTATGTAGCCTATATACTAGTATGTATATACAGTATTTTATACCACTGCTTCATCCTGCACTAATTATTACCTTTTCCTTCATAAATCTGGCTCAGCGACAAATAAATTTTGACAGGATTTCAAAAACAGGGTAGGTTGTCTGCAACCCAGACATCAGCTAGGAGGAAGGATATTAAAGATTCTCAAAATAGCTCTGTATGATTTATTAGGTTACCTGATAGTTTATGACATATTACCTCATAAAAATATTGTGAACTGATGGAACATACCTCATAGGTGTGCTGCTTGTCACCTGAGTTAGGCTTATATGCATACTACTGCATGGTGGAAGAAGTGGGTCATGGTCATGGGAGGGGAAGGAGAGTAGGGGAGGGGGTAGGGGAGGCAGAGGAGGGAGGGGGTGGAAGGAAGGGGGAGGGGAAGGAAATGCTCTGGAGTGGGGTAGAATGGGGAAGAAAGATTGAAGATGTTACTAATTATAGGTAGTACTTGAGGGACAAAGAGCATAAACTTGGGCCATGGAAGACATTGCTTTTTTTAGTGTGAAGAGATTTTTGCAGTCCCATCCCTTACTTTGGAATTTTGCACTCCTTGTGTTTGTAATATTTTATCAACAGCTATCCAGTCAGTAGATGTTGAGGGGTGGTCTAACATTGAATACTTATGTTTGAATACTTATGTTTTATTAGACTCAGGATTAGATACCAATATTCTAACATAAAATGTTGGAACAGGCTGCATACCAACCAGAGTTCATGCGTTAATAACAACATATTGAACATATGGTTGAAAAAAAAATGCCACTGCAAGTTTACAAGAACAATCCTTGATAATGACAGCTGTGCCCCCAGGGTGTATTTAAGTCAAGTTGGGCAAAATTTTCAGTCTCAAGGTTCTGAAATTAGAGCTGGTTTCACTCTTCCAAAAAATGTTATAGCAGAAGGTATGTAAAAATTGCTGTGGGAGAGACTATAAAGTGGGAGGGAGAAATAACTTCTTTTGTGGGGAAAGGAGAGATTAAAGGGAAAATGCAGTCACCCCCAATGTTGAATTACTATTCCCTGGTATCCTAATTCAGGAATGGCTCTTTTCAATCATGTGTCAATATGTTTGTTACATTTTTTTGGTAAATTCAAGCAGATTTACTCCTTGGTTTACCTTTAATATTCTATATTTGTTCAGAACCATAAAGATACTGTATAAAGGGAAATAATAGAAGATTAGTAAGATTTATCTGATGTTTGAAAATAAAAGAGGGGCAACTACTTACTGTTTTTTAAACAAAATAGTGAAGTAGAAGAAAAGAGACTTGTTATGGAAGATAGAATAGTGGAATGTATTGTTGCAAGTGGTTGTGGATGTTTGAAAGCCAGTTTAAATCAAACCATACTGTGGGGCTATTTACTTGGTGTCTAGACTGCTAGTACTGTATACTGTATACACTAGAGGTAGTTTGGATTGGAGTCTATTTGGGGACAGAGGACAAATGTTTAAATGGCCCCTGACAGTATAAACAGAGCACATGAGTAAAGTGTTAGGATATCTAGATGATTTACACATCTGTGTCTCTAGAGCAAACTGCACCATGGCCTCAAATTCCCAACCTCTTACAGAATTTCAGCATGTTTCCAATAAAGTGCTCGTTGCTGCTAAACCCTGAAAGGAGACACTTTAATGTCAACTGTAAATCTTGCTTTAAGTTGCTTCTCTCCGTGACCATTACAATAAGTTACGAGTGAGAGGCGCCCCTTCCAAAGCACTGTCTCATAAAACGTAAAATGCCTCTTTACACCTCCCAAATCTGAGTGGATAAGATTAATTTTGCAGAGGGGAAAATAGTGCAATGTATGTCACGATTGGTATAATGTCTGCTAAAACCTATTTGTCTACATTGTTTTAAGAATTGTGTAACTGTAAAAGTGAAGTGAACTGTATGTTGATTTTTCCTATGTGGGACCAGTAAAGAATAAAATAATGACAGAAGGACTGACAACTTGTTGGGGAAAAAATCCTTCTATGTCGTGTCTTAGGCATAAAATTTCTACTATTGTTCATTTATTGTAGCACAAGTAGTTTGTTTTCAAGAAGTGTAGCTTTCTGGATACGGTACTCCATTATTGATGTTGGTAAATGGTCCCTATACAGTACTGTACATGTACTAAGAAATGTTTCAAAGGTTTTACTGTATGAGCATGTACAGTACAGAAGCCCTTGTTTTCCCATGTTAAAACTTCAGCTTAGAATTGATATAGCTTATGTTAATAACAGTGATAGCTAAGAAGGAGAGTGAGGCGGCTTTGGGGTACAAGCTTCCACAAGTGTTATGTACCCAGTTGCCCCCACTGGAAACTTGAATGAAAAAAAAATATACTGCTTACCATGCAATGTCATAGTATGTATGGTATGTATTACAGTTTTATCTCTCAACACTTAATTGAAGCCTCATTCTGTAAACAAGTTTTTGTAGTCTGTTTTTCCTTCAACAGCAAGGATTATAAAGGTACTAGTACAGTAGGCCACTGACCACAGATTACTTAGTTTAAAATTGTGGTAGCCATATATTACCTGGCTGTAAAAATCATCACCTGATGACGCACTGCTGTTTAACAGCATATTTATAGGAAGACTTGATGAAGAAACATATTTTAGTGTCTTTTGATGGCCATGGATTTCCAACTGTTTCTTATTTTGATAAAAAAGAACTAAGAATCCATTTGAGCTGTTCTGCCTGGCTGCAGATTTGTTAAAACTGCTGTTTTACTGGCCAATTAGTCGGTAACGACTCACTGCAGAAGTTATTAAAGATGGCGGTGCGAAATTGGCAGGTTGGCCATAAGTTATGTGTGTGTACAGTTGTCTGGGGGACACAGCTGTATACAGTCAACCATGTATCTCAATTTGTCCTTATAGAGCTGTAGCTAAGGGGATAATATTAATAAAAGCCTACAGGGTATGTTCGGGCAGGTTTCAAGTATAAACAGATTTCTCACAATTTGTTATATTTGCATATAAGAAAAAACCCAAATTCCTTCCAAATGCAAGAATACCGTATCATATAAAAATTTTTTGGCAAGGGGTCAAACCAGATTCCTGATTTTTGCACACCCCATGATTTGCAGTACTCCAACATAATGGTTTGCAGCTGGAAGGTCTGGGGTTCAACTCCTGGCCGGGTCATACAGAAGACTGTAAAAACAGAACCTACTGCCATTGTGCTTGGTGCTCAGCACAAGCAGTGGAGTAGGGAAAACAAGCTAGTGAGCCACAACTGGAAAAAGGGCTGTGGCCAGCCTGACTTAAACCAATTAGTTAGAAACTGGGCCATAAAACCTCACATAACTCATTCATAATTGTGGCAGTTAGTGACATTATTGTACACACCGTTTCAATTTTTGTATGTGCGTGTTGTGCATGGAAACCATAGACCAATAAAGCCATTCATTTCTATAGTGTGAAGATTGTAGTGTTCTCTCCAGGTGATGAATATACTCTTTGAGAAATGAATCAAAATGTTGGCCCAGTTTTTAATTACAGCCTGAAGGTGTACAGTACATTATGAATTCAACCCCACTATTGCTTTGTGTCAACATCTAAATTACAGAACAGAACCTGGGCAAATAATTTGTTGGCTGAAGTTGGCACAAATCCTTAAATAAAGAAAATGACAAGCATTTCCAGAGAACAATTTTATTTCCATCCTATTGTGTACTTACTTCACGTAGCTAAATTCTAATCTGATGATGTGACTCCAGAGTACTGCAATTGCTTTAATCGGGAGGGGGGGGGGGGGTGGGGTGGGTGATAGAAGCAAATACATATTATTGGGGTGAAAAAATAGTATATAAAATCATAGGAGAATTGAGACAAATCTTGATTTAGCAGCAGAAAGTTACATTTTTTGTTCGTGTATGGAAATCATTTTATAGTTTTACAAATATACCTTTTGATATTAGGTGTTCTACTCTCTCTGGGTTAATGTTACCTTGAAATGGAAGATAAAGAGGTCCAGAAATGTTAGGTTGGGGAGGTGAGGTATCAATTGTAGATGTACTGTAATAGTCAAGCTATTGAAATGTATTACATGAAATAACTTTTACTGTAGATTTATCAAAATGGTGTAGTTCCATCTCCCATCCACTGTTAAAGCAGGTTCTTCTACATATTGATATATAGTACATGCATTCTTCAAGGATATACACCCCCATTTGTCTTTAATTTTACTTTTTTAGAGCTGGTTTATTATTAAAAATCAATTCCAGTTGACATTTAAGTTATACCACATTAGTAGTACTACTTTTCTTTTAACCTTTAAACTTTCTGAAATAAAATCCTCTGTAAAGTAGATGTAAAAGTTCATACTAGTTGTAAATTGTTGTTTTGTTAAGTCAGTCAAAACCACATCCTCACTTATTCAAACTCGGTGCCTTCCAAAAAAGAAAAAAAAATCACATCTTCCATCAGATTTATTGTAATTAATTTTTAAAATCCATCTTCTCATCTTTTGCCTCCCTTTTATCATCAGTGTGATTTTTTTCCTACTGTTATGAAGCTTACTTATGGTTAAAGCAATTTCCACAGATCAATTCATGCAATAATGTTGTTAAAATCAATTCTGCTTCTCTTGTATTTGTGGTCGATATCGGCACGATGTTGTTTTAGCAATTGTCTCGTGGGAAAGAATATGGGTCTCTTAAATTGCGAGTTTCAAAAACTGTTTGCATTATCTTTCCTGGTAATGTCAATATTTTACTGATTGACATTTGGTTTTGAGCCATGACTATCTCAAAGCAACAAAAACATACTGAAATAGCCTCTACAGTACCATGACTTAATTTGTTGAAGATTTTCCTTGCTGCCATGGAGAAAGGAATCATATTGGTTGAAATTATTGCTTGTATACTTTTTACATTAATGTTGATGAATAGGGATTATTATTAAGAATGTTGAAACAATACATCAGTAAAAATATGTCTGAGTATAGCATTATGGAAATGGTAAAGAAATGTCAGTGAGCTAAAGATGAAAAATGCTAATTGAAAAATTGAATGTGGGTGTGAGACAAAGCAGTATGAAGGGAAAAAATGGTATTAGTAACAGGGGCACATATATGTTGTTTGTCATTTGATGTAGGTGCCACATCACTAACTCTTGTAGTGCTTAATATTTTTGGGAGGTACTGTAAAGCTGTGGCCTGGGTTCATGGTTGAGACTGAATGGTTCAATAATGGTTATAGCTTCATTCATTGTATGCCATTGTTGTGTAAATTGTTAAACACAATAATCCCTTTTATGTTGCATAATTTCTGTTCTGGCAATACTTTCGATATGTATCTAATTTTGACATCTATGGTTGTGCATTACAGTCTATGAATTAACCTGTTAATGTCATGCTTTCTTCGTTTGTGTCATTCTAGAAAAAACCACTGACAGATCCAGACTCCGATACCCCAGCGGAGGAACTAGTTCAAGTATTTCCCCAGGAAATCAGCATGAAACTAAGACCAGGTAGGCATTGTTGGTTGGATGGTGCATTGTGGACCATGGAGGCCATTTGAGGTACCCATGGGAGAGGGTTGACAAGACCAAGAATAAATGTGCCTCATGGACTTTGTCTTGGAAACAATTTTAGTTGAAGGCTCACATTCATAATCCCAATTTCATTTTAGAGTGTCACCAATAAAATGTAGTGAGGCCTATTAAGGTTCAACTGCCTCACTGCCTCTTACTGAAATTGCTGTCCAAAAAGTATGTTGTATAGAGAGCTCAGGATATTTCTCTGGTGTGTTTATGATGTACTGTACCGGGACAGTGCCTCCAACAGAACAAGGGGCCCAGGGTAGCTTGACACAGGTTTACAGTATGAAATTGTTCTTTAAAGCAACCTTTGTCACATAGCCACACCTCAGTAGCTATAAACATGCTTAACCCTGAAAGAACAGGGCCAACTTGACTGGAGGTTCTCAGTTTGAAGGTTAACCCTACCTTTATTCCTAACACGATCGACAAATAAAGGTTGCAGGGAACCTCGGTCTGGGGAATCTTCAGTGTAGTGGACATTAAAAATCTGTGTGAATACAACAGGGTCCATCCTGGGAAACTTGGAAAGACCTGGAGTTTGATTGGTCCATTTTCAAGGCCTGGAAAGTCCTTGAATTAGCTCTTGTTCCTGATGTGTCGTGGAAAAGTGGTGGAAAATTGTTTTCCCCAAGACTTTGGCCAGTGATAAATCAGTTACATAAAATTACTGCTTATGTAAACGGAGGTGATTAAAATGTCAAGTTGTGGTTCATTTCTGGACTTTCTTAATAATTTCGCCCTTTTATGATTTTATGAAAGTACAAAGTTATTCGTAGACAAAGTTAATTTGATCAGAAGAAATATCACAGATGTACACTAACTTCTAGATCGTAGTAACAAGCAACACAAGATTATATCCCAGGCAGTGTGTCACAAATGTAACACATTGCATGTACAGTATGTGAGTTCTGATGTTTCTAGCTTCTCAAACTTGTTTCTGTGTGTATACCACGGCCTAAAAAAAGTCTGTAGTGAATATACAGTGCACACACATGTACCACCTTTGCAAGATTGGACGTACCTTTGCATGGCATGTAACTGTAATGGAAATGCTGGATCGGTATAACTTACTTAGTGTAGCCTACTTTACTTAAGTTACGTTAAACGTTTAAAGGCTAGAAGGATGATAAGCGTGGTCAATCCCTAAAAAATTAAATTATAAAATTTGGAAAAGTTCAGTCAGTGGATATATATGGATTAGATACCTACAGTAAGTAAAGAAGGGCAGTGTATTTCAGGTTTGTCAATTTACTTTCTCTCATGATAAATGTGACATACGGGGGTGTCATGAGTCATTTACGTATGAACATTTGGACTGTTGAAGTATAAAAAGTGAGCCAAAATGAATGAAATTTGACGGTAATGTTTTCTATGTCTGTCTCACTCTGCTCTATTTTGGTTTTGGTCAGAATTGCAAGCCCTAGAAAATGAATTTTGAATTGAAGGTGGCAGTATACAAGACAGTGTTTATGACAGAACTTTGAGTCAATCACCTCAGAAAAGGAAGAGCTTAAATACTGTTAATTACTAAATTGGTAAATAGTAACGTTAAAAAACAGAGAAAATGTGTTTTCCTATCATATTTTGAATGAGAGTTTCACCAGTTTATACTTTCACTTCACTATTTTTGGTAAGATTTGTAAAATTCTAGTTCATTCTAATGCTGAAACTAGACAACTTGGCTGTGAGTAAAATTTTTCCCCCAAAAACTTTTTAAAGAAAAACAAAAAAACAGGAAAATACTTGTTTTTGATTTTGTTTGAAGAATATACGTGGTGCTTACATTTGAATCACACTGCGCCTCACTATATTTAGAATGCAGTGAGCGACACAAGGTACCCCTACTATACTTACAGTGAAGCAGAGGTGGAAAAAGCTGTGCAGCTGGGAGGCTCCTTCCTGGGAAATTTGGGTATTTGGAGGGATATTTTGGTTTATTTGGATTATTGTATCTACATCGCCCCTCTCCTTACCTCCTATTCACCTATGTAATCCCCACTTACCCGCAACTAACCCTGGTAAACTAATAGCACAGAGAGAGGGCGCCCTTGCACCTCGCCTCGAGGTACAAGGTGAGAGGTAAGTCTCATCTACATAGGTGAATAGGAGGTAAGTATCGGGGCTCGTAGATTCTCAATCCGGGGAGTTTTGGGGAAACATAAAGCCAGCCGTACACTACACGACTTTGCACACCGCAACTCAACTCGATCGTCGGATCTCCAACAGTCATATAGTGTGCATGGGTTTACGACTGCGACTGGAAGTTTTAGGACCAGTTTTAAGTCGTGCCGACCGCAGTCGGGAAGAACGAACATGTTGGTTCTTCCCGACTGAAGTCGGCGCGACTTAAAACTGATCTTAAAACTGCCAATCGCAGTCTTAAACTCTTGCACGCCTTACGACTGTTGGCGACCCGACGATCGAGTTGGGTTGCGGTGTGCTAAGTCGTGTAGTGTACGGCTAGCTTTAGGTTAGTATACCCAATTGTGGTCATTACCTGTGACAAGAAAATCCTTGAAATAGGGCTGCTGTTTTCCACTGATCACAGAAAGAAACCCTAAAACAACAGAATCCATGTTTTTGCACCGAATTTAGCAAAATTATCAAGTTGGCATACAATTTCTGGTAGAATACTGAGTAATTAATTTTTCAAAACCATGGTCAAATGTAATGCCTGTATTTACCAAAAACTTACATAGACATTTTAGAATTTGTTATGATAGAAAATTCAGTCAGAATCCTTCAAAGTGTGATCAGAAAAAGAATGGGAACTTTACGAAGATGAGCAAAAAGTTTTCAGTATAGGCCCCATTTTGCCTATTCTATAGTGTGTTAGAATAGATGCTTGTGTGCAACATGAATTTGTTGGCATTAGGAGCATAACCAAAGTAGGCTATCCCTTGTTCTCAGCACAATTACCCCAGAATAAGCTGAATATGATTGTGCTCACAGTATGTTATGTAATAATCTGTTGTGGTGTTTTGTTATTTCACAGTGTAACCCTTGACATAACAACTTTACAAAACTTGATTTTCCACTTCAAAATTTAAGTGTTCATGGAGTAGTTATCACTTTGCATAGTACCATGAGTGGACAAAATGTGAAGAAGTCTTGTGATTTTAATATGCGTTGGCCCAATGGCACACCACACATTGAGCTGAATTAAGGATAGGAATACTGTAATTGAGAAGTTTTAAGGGTCTTGGGGGCTGGAAAATGTAGTCCACAACCTGGAAAAGTCCTGGAAAATTTTCAGTCAATTTGTTTACGAGTTAAGTGTATACTCACTGCCAGTATGAGTACAAACCCATTTTAAGTGTGATTACATATTCATTGCAATTATGAGTGAGTATCACTGCATTCTCTCCATAATGAACACAGGCGCGCGAACATAACATTGTGTGAGTAAAAGTACATATTCACTATTGGTATAAGTATTTGATGCTCACAAAGTTGAGTATAGGCAAGTGTGATAAAGTGGGAGCAAAAGTATGAAATGAAAGAGGTTAAAATTTGCATTTAGGCTCTATTGTCTGCCCTGAAGTATTTAATAAGTATAGTCTGTGGCAATGAATTAAACCAGAAACAACACATCAAAATGTTGGTATTTCTTGGGAATGGTGTTACTGTTTGGCTGAAAAGTTGGAGTGATTATAGGTGGCCATTCACCCCAGACTTGGTATCATATACTGATACAAATCTGCTACCTTTCAGACTTAATTCTGTACTTTATACCTTTCCCAAATTATGGTTACCAATTTGGACTGTTGTCATAGCAACAGTTTGTTCCAGGTACTTAAATGCAAAACTGGTCAGATGGTCAAACCATAAATTTCTTGTAAAATTTAGTGAAGTGGTAGGTTATTTCACAGGCCTGTCGTTTCCTTTCATAATAACAGTTAAAAATACATTTTAATTTCCACTGTGTATACTTAAAGGGAATGAGCAGCTACCCCTACCTAAATTCCTAAATTTGGAATCAGAATAATTTCACAAATTTCCTTTTTTTTTTTTTTCTTTTTTGGCCTAACAAGCACCTTTTCATGACACTTTACAATTCATCAGTATTGGGTATTGAAGGTAAACCAAGGAGTTTTTCTACATCAATGTAATAATTCAGTTACAAAGATATTGTCACATGATTAAATAGCCTTTGATGCATGAGTGTTATATAAGGATGCCAGAGTGTACTTTTTAAGTTGGGGTGACTGATGGATATTTCCCCCTTTTAAATACTGCTTTTCGAAATTAAACCTGGATGTAAAATGCTTTTCGTGGTTTGTGTGTGGGTAGAGTTACTGTACCTGGATGGTTTTAGGCCTACCTTACTTAATGGAAGGATTTCTGGTATTAAGATGTGATCAAGTTGTATACAGGGGTATGAAGGTTTTGTGAAGAATATAGACCATTTCACCCTCTCTCTCAACACCCCCTCCCCCCCATCTCCACTATGCCACCAAGTAAATGCCCCTCTTGTCAGTCTGTTGTGCTCCCACTTTCCTCCTGTTTACATGCTCCCCTTAATTGCCTGCAGTGACCATTTTAAAATTAATAGTAAGCAAAGTTGGTGGCGTTGTCCTAGAATCCCCACCCTAAGTCCTTCCTAACTTTTTTGTCTTTCTAGAGACATCTACCTGTATACTACAGCATATACCCTGGGTGGAAAAAGTTGGGAAGGTGGGAGGCTCCTTCTTGGGAAATTTGGGTAGTTGGAAGAAAATTTTGGTCATTGAAGGGAAATTTACACCTTGTATGTACATGAAAATATGGGAGGAATTGTGGAAAAAAATTTGATTTTCTTCCCGGGAAATAAACATTTTTTCTAGTCCTGGCATATACAATTGTTCAGTATGTACAGAAGAGCATAACACAATAGTACAGTGGTATACCATTTTATGAAGGGCATGCATATATTATGAAGTACAAAATAAGCCTTCTTATTCTACAAAATTTAACTTTCACTTATGCCTCGCCCTGACAGTACAAGTCCTGATTCAAGCAAAGAGTTGTTGAGTTAACAGCCAATTCTACTATTACACAAAGTTCTTCAGAGAAATAAAAAAAATCCTTTTGAATAAGAATAGATGGACACATACTCACCTTAGGGACTTCTGTATTTGCCCTTTAAGTAGAATGAAAAAGTATCATTAAAATTTTTAAGTTATATCTTGAAAGTCAATTTCCAGCCTTTTATGCTCAAGGGTCCCTTCCCCCATGGCAGCTAGGTACTTAATGAAAAATGTGAGGCCTTGAATTCCCCAAAGTTTTATCTGATTTTATACAGTGCAGTTGGTGTGCTGTGTGGAACAGGTTAAAGGCATCGTGCCACAGTTGCAGGGATAATCTTGTGCTAATTTTAGAACATTGCTCATGATTTGAACCCTCTATAAAATATGTAATGTTTCGTTGTACTCATCATATGTGAGCTAATACATAATTTTTGTGGTTTACGTACAATCGTGACAAAGTTACAGTTGAAAGTTTGGGAATGTTTAAAATCTCTTCAGAATATTTCTTGTTTTATGAGGTGACTTGTACATCACAGGACCATTCCAGTTTATAACATTTCACAAAAAGAATATTTGGTTGCTGAAAAAAGGATAGATTTGAGTTCTTGTTTTATAGAGGAACTTTAGGTCTTTGAAGGCTCATAGTTGACCTCAGCAAAACAGGGAGGTGGTGAAACAGTTTATTATGAATACTTGAAACAGAATTTTGTCAGATGGGGAAAGGAATAATGGAAGGCTTTCGGTTCAATCTTAAAAGCCAGGTTTTGCAAGGGCTTGTACTGATGTAAATTTTACACAAGGTGGACAGAACTTGGTGTGAAGTAAAATGCTCACAGTTTCGTTTTATAAATCAGACATGGCTTTTAAATATTGTCATAGTTTGGATATTAAAGTCCTTACCAAATTTTTGTCTTTTTTTTTTTTTTTGTATTTAAATTATTTTAAAGGTCAAACTGAGACCATAACATTGGATATACTACAAGCAGAGGATTTTCCTGTAGATTTATACTATCTTATGGATTTGTCGGATTCGATGAAGGATGACCTTGAAAGTCTACGGACACTGGGCAGTACACTTGGTGAGTATCAGTTGTGCTCTTTTTGGTTTGGATGTAAGAGCCGATCTAGTTCTGTATGTAAAGTGTTCATACGTGTTCTTGCCCCAGTTGTTCACTCATATGCATACTGCACAAATTTTCGTCGTCACAGGCGACCAGGACGACTGTTAAAATTGAGCCCTGCTGTGATTGACCTCCAGAGATGATACAGGTGAATAGATGGGGAATTCATGTGATAAAATTAGGTTACTTTGAATGGTCAAAAATGTGAAAATTGAAAAAGAAAAAAAAAAGAAAACAGATGCAGCAGGGACAAAAAGGATGCAGATGGAGACCAAAAAAAAAAAAAAAAAATTTGTTCTTTGTGACTCTGGCCATGAACTTAATAATTGTTGATGTGATGGGATTAAGAAATAACTCAGTTAAGTTGCTGTGACACTGATCAAAAAGTCAAGTGCAAAAATTGCATGATGAAAATGTGATGCAATGCAATGCAAGCAGTTCAGTGCAATGCATTGCAAGCAGTTCAGTGCAATGCATTGCAAAGCAATACACAATGCAGTGCAATGTATATTTGAGAAACTAGTAAAATATTTCTGTAAGTGGACTGAATAAAAACTACCCGCATATTTCTTTTTGTCAGTAAAAGTTGCATACATGTGTTTGACGGGCAGAAAATCCACTTTCCATTAGCACTTGAAATATGAAATTCTATTAGATGGTTTCCATCGGCATAATTGAACCAGAAAATTTTCAGAATCTTTCCGTTTGTTCTGGCTTAGCCAGGTAAGCCTCCTTCTCAGATTTCATTGAACAAAAATTGGAAAGGAGAGAGTTGTGCTCAGATTATATCAGGAAACATTGAACCCGCTGACATAAATGAAAATACTTAAACATTGCTCTCAAGAGGTTTGAAGAACTGACTTGAGGCCTTTCTGATGGCTCCTGTTTTCAAATACATTTTGTATGCTGGTATCCATGGAAACATGCCTCAAAAAGAGATGCAATATTTGATTGGATGAATGGTAAATAGCAGTTTGGAAGATTTATCTCACAGGTGGAAGAGGAAATTAAAAATCATCAATTAATGTAACAGCAGTAAAAAAAGCACGTTGCAAAGTTGTCGAAAGGATCACAAATCAAACGAAATGGCCTCAGTAACTGTATCACACGTGGAATGTGCTTAACATGAAGTTAATAAATAACAAGTTTACTGAGATTGTCGATACATTTTATTGTGCATCTTGTTTCAGTAGTTACATGTTCCTTATGTTTGAAAGTAAACTTTGATAGCAGTTTGTTTCATCTAGTTTCTCATCTAGTTTGTTTGTTTTGTATTATTCTTTTCTTTCCCTTTTGTAAACATTGTCTCTTTGTTGTTGTAAAGTACTGTTACGGAGGGCTCTTTCCACAAGCTCCATGGAGCTTTTTTGAGTTTTCCTCCCGAGTCTTTTTCCAGTTTTATCTCAGCTGTATTATTTTTGATATTGTATAAAATCTAGTGAAAAAAGACTCAAATAAATGTCGTCGAAATGTCAAAAATGTCAAAAGCTCTTATCTTACTAAAAGAAGAAAGCAAAACGCTGCAGAAAATGGGAGTCCTTGTTTATTTGAACTGAAAAATTCTTCACGTAGTATGGTATCAAAACTGTAAACCTTTTCTGACTGTTGATATTAAGGCATTTTCATGTTCTTCTGTTTTACCTGTTTACAGCTTCCGAGATGAAGAATATCACTTCAAATTTTCGACTTGGTTATGGTTCTTTCGTAGACAAAAAAGAAGTTCCTTATGTTGAAATCACACCTGCCAGGTAATAGAACATTCCAAAACTAGACTAAAGCAGTTGTTGCATGAATAGTGACAATATAATGTATAACATTGCATGCAGGGTTTTTTTTCAGGTTGGTTAGGCCACCCAGGGGTAGGGGTTTAAGTGGAGGAGAAACCTCTCCTTTGTAAAAGTTTTATGTTTGATAACTTTCATGCAAAATTGTACTGTTTGTGGCAAAGCTTTAAACTCTAAGCAATATTTAAAATTAGACAACCCAAGACAGTATCTTTTGCAGTAAATTTCAGGTAGTGGGGGTGGGGAGGTAGGGGGTAGAACCCAATGTGGAGTGGGGGGTTAGCTACCTTAGTTAATGTATAGAATAAAACCCTGTATATGTATTATCTGTGGAAAAAAATATTCTCTAGAAATTTCACACTGTAGAAAATATTTTAAACATTGTGTCATCTCCATAAAATTTGATGAAATTATTATGGAAGTGCTACACATATCAGCTTTAACTGACATATCAGTGTATGCTATTGTTGTAATGGAAAAGTTTAACATATAGTAGTCAGAATATCAGTAATGGTTTCATCAGTCATGCATACAGTAGATAGACTTCTCAAACTGTCATTGTAAATTTTCTTCATTTCTCATCTGCCATATGTTGAATATCGTTAATATTTTTTTGATTCAATTCTGCCTTCTACAGGCTTGCCAACCCTTGTGGACCTGCAAACACATGCGAGTCACCTTTTGGCTTCCATAATGTCTTACCCCTCACAGAAACAACAGACAGATTCTCGGTTTGTACAAATTTTATTGTTTCCCTCCTTTTAGCATCTTTGCTTTTTTCAGACATGTACAGTATGGATGATATGTTCTCAAGGCCTGTAGGGAACATGTTTCTTAAAAAAAAAGAAAGTTTAAGAATGAAAGGTAAGAAAAAGACCAATCTAGGTCGCCCCTCCTTACCTCTTATTTACACATGTAATCCCCACTTACCCGCGACCAGGGAGTTTTGGGGATTATGGGGAAAAAAACAACAACTTGACAGTGGTAAGGTGAAGTCATGAAAAGGAAGAGAACACATGCTTGGTCACATAAATTGGGAGAATGCATTGCCAAGTCAGACTTCTAGTAAATAATTGAGAGTGGAGGTGATGGGAGACTCATGGTTTGGAATTTTTGTTTCCCCTTTAATATAATTATGTAACCTTTTAGTACAGAAAAATGAAGTACCTAAAATGGCAATGAACATACTGTCTCGTGTTACCTCAGCCGCATCCCTGATGGAGATTATCATCAGGTGCAGAAGTGAATCAAATTGCATGAAAGAAAAAGACATCTAAAGGAAAGTTCCCTCCGTTGATCCACCTTGGATCATTAAATTGCAGTAAGTTCTTGCATTCCAAGCAATAAAATTAACCATTAGTTGAAGCATGTGATGCATTTTGATTAAGCCTCTATTCATGTTTGTTTTGCTCACTACTGTTGATTCAGTGGACATGACCCATACCAAACAGAAGATAAATACCTTGAGAATAAAAATATTTCAAATTTCAATCTAGTATGCTCAGTCCAAGGTTGCATACACAACAGTGATCTTAAAACAAGATTTTGTTGGAAAGTACAGATACTTAATTTGAAATGAGGAAAGGGAAACAAGGAATAGGTAGGTTGTGCCCTGTGAGAAGGTAAAAATGATAACACAGCTGCCAGTGTGATATCCGTCTCATTAGAGTAAAACCAACATCATGAGATAGGGAGTAGGTCACACACTTGGATGGCCTTGATGTGACATTCTTTCTGTTATCCTTGTAACTGCTGTGTGTTTACTTTGTAATGAGATCATGTCCATATGGTAAACTTGATCAGAAGGTCAGTGTATGCATTAATTTTAAGGTTATCTGTCCTCAATGAAATAGTTTGTAAAATATGTGGTTTTGGTATTTATTGATATCCTATGTTTTAAAAGAATGAAGAGAGGGTATTTTTTTATTTTTTGTTTGTGTATAGATAGCATCCATTAATGTAGATAGCATTCTGCTTAAATTATTCTTCTTTCTCTACAAGAGCTGCCCTCCTTGGCCCTATTAGTGATCCATTCATAATTTTACAGACAAGCAAGTGATGTAGTGAATGCCTGTTAAACATCACAGATTTACAAATAGACAAATTTCTCCAAGGGGGAAGGGGATGGGGGTGGAAGAATCACCAATTTTATAATGGTACTAGAGACTCATTTTGCAGCTGGGGTTTGGGCACGGTTGGGAGGTGGTGGAATGGTACATTGGGAAGCTAAAGCTTTGCCAGTGCCTCAAATGTCATGTGGGTGCATGGGACCCATCATGTGCTGTGAACACTTTTTTGCTGAGTGTAGGTGGCTCTTTCAAGCAGACCTGCAGTGTGAGTACATTGTCATGAGTAAGAGTACAAATGGAGTGTCTCTGGTTGTGAGTACGAGTACAAGTACATGTCACTTTCATGAGTATGAGTACAAAATTTTGCTTTAGCCCCAATGCATAACTTCCAGTATCGGTGAGTACAAGTACAAGAGCACAAGTACAGGCAATTGTGCAAAACTCACTTCAAGTCTGGCTTTTTGATATATTTGGGGGCCCACATGATAAATACTTCTAGTGACAGTTTTATCATGGTCTTCCCTTGAATTCAAGTGGTGGTGACTTTATTTGCATTGTAACGAGTTAAGCACAGACGGACTCATGGCTCAATTAGAAGTAATGTTGAAATGTGATTTAGTCACATTCTTTTGACTGCTTGAGTGGGTGTGTAATGAGTTCAATGCAGGACTGACTCATATCTTCATTTCAAAGAAATGAATGTTTGGAAGTGATACTCTTACATGAATTGTAAACAGTATTCCTACCTTTGGACTTTCTGTGTATGTGACTCATACCAAACTCTTACCTATATATGATGTTGTGTCTCTGCAGGGGAATAGTTCTAGGAAAAGGGATACACTTCCTGTGGCTACCCCAGCCATATTACCTTATTCAACACACTCATGTAGGTATTTTACCTCCCTGAAGAGTAGGAAGTTTGCTCTTGGGGGCCTGTGAATTAAAATTTTGGAGTGAGATGTTGATAGCAGATGGCAATTAGGATTAATATGTCTTTGTTTGCTTAATGTCTTCAGAATGTAGTATTAAGCATGCATGATGTTACTATACTGAATGAGTTGATTGCAAATTACTGCAGTTTTATGTGCTTGCTTAGTATGATTTTAAAGGTCAAAGACAGGTTGTGAAAGATTTCATTTCAGTTGTGAAGGTAGATTGTTGGGGGAGAGGAGTGAAAGATCAAGAGGGGAAAAGAGAAAAGTTTTATACAGTTTTCTCCAAAGAACTGCATCTTCATGTCTACCAGTCACTTTTGTGAGCACTGTATGCCTCAAGGGAAGTTATGAGAGTGAAGGGTGGGGAGAGGGGATGACGGTAAGCCTGTGCGCTTCATTTTGCCTGTCCCTTATGATATACACAACAGTAATATAGTCATGGTCATAATAATCCCTTTTCTTTAAAGGGGATGGGGGAGAGAGGGGGTATGGTAGCTCAGCTTTATTGCCATTCTCAAATTTTCCTCATTCTCAAATTTTCAGTTGTCATACAGTCATATTGAACTGAGCAGTGTATACCTGTATCATTGTAGTGATGAGAGGAAAATGTCACCAAGTCACTGTTTCACATTTCTGGTATTAATTTCTTCAAACAGGAGGAAGTTTCAAGAGTGAAGAGCTCTGGAAATTTAGACAATCCTGAGGGCGGGCTTGATGCTTTACTTCAGGCATCTGTGTGCACGGTAAGTATTTAGCTGTGTGCCTATCAAAAAGGGTATGGCACGGTTGATTTAAAAGGTGTAATAGTTGTACAGTGCATAAAAGATACAAAAAAATGTATTTGAGACATATTTTGATGTTCAGGTCGGTAAGTTGTTATGTGCTGTGTAGACAAATGAATAAGAGAGCATGGCCAAACCTAGTCTATGGCAGCCGGCAAACAAGAGCACAATGGCTCATTTCTACTTTGTAGGCACAGTGTGAAGTAAGATCCACAGGCCTGATTTAGGCCTGCTGAGTTCTAAGCAGAGTGGAGGAGGTTAGTGCTATCAAGAAGGTGTTAGGAGGAGACCCAACATTCTAAAGAAAATTTGAAGCAATGTTAGTTTCTGATGGTAATCAATGTGTTTATCACAATACCAAGATTGGCTAGGATCAGTGACACATTGTCAAAATGACAGTGAAGAGAACTACTCCTTAAGCCCCCTTCACACTGGAGCTACGTCATTGGAGTTGCCACCACATCAATGGAAAAACGACCAAACGCAGCGAGGACTCCTAGGGCGAACTGAGGACTTAGTGGGAACTTTCATTAACGTGGCATGATCTTCGTGGTCTTTGGAGATTATTTTTCTGCTACGTCAATTTTGAACATGTTCAAAATTTACGTACTGCGGACGTAGTCCAAACAGGACGCAGCGACAACTTACTAGCAACCCCATGTGCGTAACCTGGACGTAGTGATCACGTAGTACAGACGGCTAGAACGTAGCAACGACTCAGCGACAACGTCGCAAAAGCCAACTGCCCGCCCAGTAGGCGTGGCCTAATAGCACTACGTTCTCCTCACGTCAGTGCTAGGTTCATTTTACGCTAAAGAAGACTCTGTTACGTCAATACTACGTAAAGGCTGGGCTGTACAAGTTCATGGCAAGTTTCCACTACGGCAATGGAGTTTTTATGACACAAACCCTCCAAAAGAACAGAACCTTATTACGGCCGTACCACTTTTGCTCCAAAACCACGTTTGTGAACACACTGGCATCAGTTCTCTTCAGACTTCAAAATATGAATCTAGACAGGCATAATAATGTGATTCTTCAGCAACTTTCTGTGATTTTGAATCAACAGATTTTAGATGAACAACTGAAACTGATTATTCTTAGAAAAATAAATAAAAGGAAAGGAAAGAAATCCAGATCTTGCTGGGTGCGTCCATGGTTGAATGCTGAAAGGATATGAGGCTGTGGGCGGATCTCTTCGTTGCAGGCATAATGTTGAAAATGTTCGCCCGATGTATTCGTGGGATGCTCTTGTACTGCTGGAGAATAAATACGCTGGCGTTACAGAGAGTAGAGGTACTGTTGTCATAGTAACAACCAGTTTCGGGCAGCGCAAACGTAGCAGAGACGTACTGGAAACGTTCGAGGCGTGGCACGTGCCGCATTCCTTGCATAGATAGAACGCAGTGGGAAGCCCGCCAACACAGTAGGAAATTCATGAACGCAGCAAAAACGTAGCAGCGACTTGACGTCAACGTAGCCTGAACGGGCTTTTAGAAAATCTGCTTGGAATTTTTCAGAGACCAAGAAGTTCTTGCTACGTTCTACTGATTTTTCCCGAAAATTGGAGAGCGTAGCGCGATCTTCGTCCAGTGTGAAGGGGTATTACCTTGAACCAGTTAAGTTTTTGTTGCCAGTCTTCATAGGAAAATGTAGAATTTTACACTTTAGTTGTCAGCGGGCACAGTAAATCTCATGTAAGTTAGCTTCATGGAAGTATTTGCACACAGCTTACATTTCAAACATGTTTCTCAGTGATTACAGTTCGGCCCTTGTTGGTAACAAACCTCCCATCAGAGCATGTTTCAACAATGACAATTGTTTCAGTATTTTTGTCAACATATAGGCCTATCTGTATCAGATTTAAAACCATGATGATTCTACTTTAGTGGTTCATCAACCAATAAAGCAACTGTTATGACTTTCAGAAGATTCACAGCATGATGTCAAAAGTAGTTTTACTTTCATTTTGGGGATATTTTTTCAGTTTCTGAGTGAAGTCCTGCCTCACTTTCGATTGATTCACACACTTACTGTAAAGTGGGAAATTTGAAAGAGGCATAGGAAAGGGAATGTTTACATGCTTCTGTTGGAAACATGTCAGACAGGAAGCTTAACATGTAAACATGCAAGTAGGTATTAAGCAACATAATCATGCTACTTAAAGAGAAAATGCAGTCACCCCGATTTGAGGTAGGGTCATCCTTTTTCATGAATGGCTTTTGAGAATCATGTGACAATGTTTTTTTCTCTGAATTGAGAAATTCAAGAAAGGCAACTCGTTGGGTTACCTTGGATATGCAGTATATATTTTCTGAAATGTCATGAAAGATTCATGATGGGGAAATAAGAGGATATTTGTAAAATTTAGCTGTTGTTTCAAAATAAGTTTGGGGCACCTGCTTATGGTCTTTACATAAACTCAACACACATTGTGCAAGTACACATACACACAATGCAAAGTGTGTGAACATACATGCTGCTGTGAGGAACATGTTGGGTAGGAATGGGGGATTATATTTACCATACAACATTACAACTGGTAAACAAGAAAATGCAACATAAACTCAAAACACATTGTACAAGTACACATGCACACAACACAGTGTGTGACGATGCATGGTGCTGTGAGGAACATGTTGGGAAGGTTATGAGGCATCATGTTTACCATGCAACATACCAAGTGGTAAACAATAAGAAAATGCAACATAAAGTGAACACATATTGTACAAGTACACATGCTTCTGTTAGAAACTGGTTGAACAGTAAACAGAAACAAAACATACACCATATTATCATGTGAACAACATAAATGTAGAAGATTAAAGTTGTGGTGACATGCCACCAAAAAAGGAGCAGTTTTTACTTGGCATTTTATAAGGAAAATAATCCCCAAATGAAAGATCGTTAGAATTACTTCCATATCCTATACCATTTTCAAGATATACCTCTTCAAAGTTCGACTGTATGGTCAAGACTTGAATAATGGAACCTACTGCCATTGTGCTTGGTGCTTAGCATAAACAATGGAATAGGGATAACCAGCCAGTGAGCCACAACTGGAAAAAATGCCGTGGCCGGCCCGACTTAAACCAGTTGGTTAGAAACTGAGCCGTAAAACCTCAGTTAACTCTAACTCCAAGTTCCACGGTTTCTAAAGTACTTCATTGCCCATGCAAAAATAATGATGTTGGAGTGTTGCAAATTGTAAGCCTTTCTTTTGTTAACCCTACATAAATTATCTCTTAATTACTCATCAGACAGATTTCAATTTGGTGAGTGATGTTGATATTCTCCAAGAACATAATTTTAACTTCCAAAATAAATCCCTCAGGGGATACCAATGCTACAAGTGTTCTTGAAATGAAGTTTGAAAAAAAAACATAGGATAAGATTAGCCATATTTGGCAAGTCCATCTTTCTGTGTCACAAATTTGCATATTAAGGTCATGGTTATTCCTGATGTAAGTGTAAAGTAATTATCCTGTAAAATAGGTAATATCTGATGGATTTTGGTGGGAATTTTGGTTATTTTCTACATTTTTAATGCTTTTCACATCAAATATCCAACTATGTCATTTTCATGTCACCAAACATTTTAAGTCAGACTTATTGTATGCAATCATATTTTGCCATGAGGAACACGATAGGCAGGAGACAGATATTATAAACAGAGCACACAATTATTTATTCAATAAACACGACATAAATTCAACTCATATAGCATGAACACATACACTTTTGTTAGGAGTTCCCTGAACAAGAACCAGACAACATGATAAAGAGATCCTTTCTTGGCCTTTTGGCTAGGATCATTTGCAGTATATGTTCTTTTCAGCCAGTCAAGAAGAAAACTGCACATGACTGACCCTTGATGTAGAGGTCTGAAGGTAGAGAGGTTGGTATTCAAGTTTGTGTCCTTTTGGGAACATAGCTCCTTGGGGTGCAGAACTCCTTCGGGAGTAACATTTGGTTTCACCCCTTGGCTCTTCGCAAGAAAGTCGAGGGGACTTTGGAAAAAGTACATGATACAGACATGTTAACAACTTAAATATATGTGAATTCAACACACATTTTATGAGAACACTTGTTTAAAACGTGATAAACAGCAAATGCCATATAAGCCTACAATCATGTCACAACATTTAAATATACAACAACATATAAAACAACATAGAAAGACACAACGTAAACTCAAAAAGCACATGTGGTATGAACACTATTGCTACCATAAAACATGCTGGGGAAAACATGCAATATTTCATAACTTAAGTTACTGTACCAGTGTCTTATGACTTTTTCATGAGATCATCACCTGTAACGAATGACAGCACTTAAGACTGATTGTAAAGATGGTGGTTTGTGTAATGGATTCTTCAGTGTTACTTCAAAAACTATGATATATTTCACTCTAGCTGTTTTGTCGTCGGCTTTTTGCTTTAGGAAGAAAGTGTCACGAACACAAACAAGCTTTTGTGTAAAAGTCTGGCTGATGATTTGAATTTAAGCATGACTTTTACACCTTTCTCTGAGTTGTAAAGATCGCAGTGAAATTTCAAGGGACAGATTTGGAAAGGTTACAGTAATAAGATTTGATCGAATCATTGTAGGTTCTTGCCAAAAGTAAAACACCTAAAGTAAACAACTCCCAAGCTTAGATAAAACTCAATCAATTGCAGCGAAAGAGGTAATAGCCAAAATATTTACATCATTAAGTGGATAGATTTATGTAGTGCAACAGGGCTGACATTTCTCAGTGCTCTGGTTGTCAGCATTAGCATTGATGTACTGTCAAGAGGAGAGGAAAATATACAAAGGCACTTATAGTCAGATTCTGAGACAATTAAATTGAGAATTGGCTGTCCTAGTTTACCTAGATTGTTTTGACTTCTCTGTGATTTGTCTGTCTGAGAAAGTTTCATTGGTTTCTGGTGAAAAGTAGATGAAGTTTGCAGGATTGTATGGGATGAGGGAAATGGGATTCGTGTCAGATAGCAGGAAGGCTGTGGGGAGTGAGGGAAGAAAAAAGAGGATGGGAACCTAGTGGAAGGTTCCATCGAGTAGAGACTGGATCTTACAAACTAACTCCTGATCTGGAAGGGGACTGCCAGAGAAATGTAATGAATTATATATTTTAGGCTCATTTAACTTAATTGAGGTTCGCCATCTTGTTGTTTATAGAATTGCAGAATTATGGTGCAATACTTCATTTGCATGAAACTGAAACACTGCACACAGTATCTAGTCTGTCAGGTTTCCCCTCCCCTCTGTGATTGGTCATTTATTTATGGAGTTCCACTTTTGGCCAATCACAAGCCTGTCCCATAATAGTAGACTTCCTGCCTTAAGTATAAGGCCTCAAGCCCACACCACTCGTGCTGCAGACCTTTCAGAAGAAGCATGTAGTCACTTCTCTACATTTGTATGTAGTTCAATTAATCTTTTTGCCGGCCGTAATTTTTCATCTGGTCCGTTGCAACCTGAATCATCTAATAAGTAAGAGCAAGAACTGAAATCAACTGTTTATCATCTCTTTTACTTGGATTCTGTTTCAAGCTCGCCCCCAAGCCTTCGCATGCGTGATTGGCTTTACTACTTTTTAACATGCTGGAATCGCGAGCTCTGAGTATTTGACAATAAAATACGTTTGTTTTATTGAGTGGTGATTCAGGTGCCCTGCCAATCAGACAGGGCATTTTATTCGACACTTTGCCCACACAGTCATTGGTAATGTGTTATATGGGGATTAAATAATACAAAATAATGATAACTAACAAATACTATTATGTTTATTTCTTTGCAGGAAGAAATTGGGTGGAGAGAAAGAGCTAGACACATGCTTTTATTCTCAACTGATTCTCCATTTCACATTGCTGGTGATGGCAAGCTTGGTGGCATTGTGGTACCCAATGATGGCAAGTGCCACACAGATCGAACCACTGGACTCTACACAGAGTCCACAAATCAAGTGAGTTTATCAAGAATGTCAAGAATGTGTAGTATCATTTACATTTGTCAGTGTTTGGAAAGTTATATAGTTACTGCAAACTAACATAGATCTTGGAACCCAAGGTTTTGTCAATGCAGCATAGGGGATCTAGGAAACTGGAAGGTTTCTCCAGTGCAAGAGAGGGGATCATACAAGCTCAGAGGTTTTGCCTATGAATGGGAGGGGATCTTGAAAACCCAAAGGTTTTCCCCATGCAGGGGAGAGAATTATAGAAACCCAGAGGTTTTGCCCATGCAGGGGAGGGGATCATAGAAACCCAGAGGTTGTACCCATAAATGGGAGGGGAACTTAGAAACCCAGAGGTTTTGTCCATGCAAAGAAGGGGATCATAGAAAGCCAGAAGTTGTGCACATGAAGGGGAGGGGATCTAGGAAACCAAGAGGTTTTGGTCCATCAGATTAGGGGATCTTGGAAACCCAGGGGTTTTGCCCATGAGAAGGGGATCATAGAAAGCTAGAGATTTTTTAAAGGGGAGTGGCTTTTGGAAACCCAGTGGGTTTTTTTTATGAAGGGGGTTATGAAGTAGTGGGTTTGTTGGAATGGGGGGATGTAGCATGTCACTGTCACTTAAACATTTTCTTCAGCAAGAGTTAAAAATGCAATTAAAATGACAATGCTGTTCCAGTCCATTTGAAAATATCTTTGGATGATAGAGGACAAAATGCCATCCCAGTCATGGTTATACAGTTGTTAAGAGGTTTTCTTACACTTACAAACTTTCTGGTAAAGAGCATTGTTAAACCCATGGTAGCATTTC
Organism: Holothuria leucospilota; assembly: GCA_029531755.1. NCBI lineage: Eukaryota > Metazoa > Echinodermata > Holothuroidea > Aspidochirotida > Holothuriidae > Holothuria > Holothuria leucospilota. The sequence goes on from CM055978.1 coordinate 35,890,491, forward strand.
GTTCCTACTAGTGCTAAATTAGTCATAACTGATTAATCACCAGAAGTCGCACGATTCTTCATGGCAAGTTTGATTAATTGCAACTCAAAACCTGTAAGTTGTGATTAATTAACTACAAGCACTACACATAATCTGCTGTTTAAGTATAGTCTGACCTTTCAAAAATACCAGTGAAGCAGTTTGTCAGGAAATATTGGGTATGCACAGTGATGGTTTTCTCACAATGCTGCACTTATCTACAGATGTTATTTATCAATTGATCTTGTGTTAAAACTTGGAGAGATTTGTTATGGCCATATGTTGGCAATATAAAGAATGATGGATGATGTTGTAACTTAACTGATTAGTTGATGTAATTGCAATGAAAGTTGCTCTATTAATCAACAACAGAAAGGATCAGCTGTGAACACTAGTCCCAACTGTTGTGCATTAATTCTTTTGTTTAGCTCTCATTAGTAATAACTTAGTGCTGTAGATTGAGGCAAGTATCCCTTCTTAATGTTCTTGTACCCTTTTTCTATAGCAGGCATGGATCCAGAAATTTTGAGAAGGGGGGGGGGGTAATTTTAAGTTAAGCCAAGGTGCACCACAAAGTGTGAGTTTACAAGCATGGGATCTAGGGGCCTATCTTAGGACCCCTGGCATGGTCTAGGGATGGAGTCCTGATGGGGGTCCAGGGGGAAAGCCCTCCCAGAAACTGTCACAGTTTTGCAGATTTAGAATGCAGAAATTTGGCTCCAGTTACTCTGTTAAGGATATTACATTTCATTTCAATTTTAATGAAATTAGAAGTTATGGCTGACTATAGGTTATTATAAGAGCATCTGGTGAGGTTTAGGGGCAAAGTTTAGATGATTTCAAAATCTGGATGCTTGCATAAAGCACAAGATGTACATATAGTTTTCAGAAACTGATTTTTGCCATAAGAAGTGAGTTTTTTATTATAAGGCACATCTTGTTTGAAGTACAAATGATGGCTGCACACTTAGCTCCCCAAATTTTTCTAATTACGACATCACTGTTATGGTAAAACTCACATTCATGCAGTTTTTTGAGACACGTAAATTTTCGAAACAAAAATGGATGTGTCTGGAATATAAGATTCATTCAACAATGCTTTCAGTATGCTAGAGTAAAGCGCAGGTCACACTAGAGCGATTTTGGATAGGATTGTGGGCTGATTTTTGCAAGTTTTAGTTAAAATCTTCTCCATCCCAGGTCAGAAAGAACCAAAAATTTGCCAGCCAGTGTAAATATATGATTTGCATCAGAAGACTATGAAAATGAAATGTAAACTAATTATTTCTTGTCGTCACATCGTCGGACAGCATTTATGGGACACGTGTGCAAAATATCGGGTTAATTTTCGAACAGAGACCGCTCTATCGAGCGGTATAAGTTATATAATGATAGTCAAACAGTTCATAGTGAGACAAACTAGGATCAGTTATCGAGATAGCACGACAATTCTTAGAACAATGTCTAAATAAAAAACTATTGGTCCTATTTAGAAAAATTCAGATCGGATTTTGGATTGAAAATCGCTGTAGTGTGACCCGCCCTTTACACTAGTTTCCCTCAAATATCTTCATTTGTTTCAGAACTAGTGAAAGGCAGAAGAAATTCCCCTACTCTGCAAATTACAAATTTTGCTCTTCTATAATCACAGTTACACTTTATTTTCTCTCTGTTTCTTTCTTTTTCCCCTTTCATGTTTCTTTTTATGGCAAAGGGAGGCTCTCCAGGTCCCTCCCCCAATAGTGCATTTTTGTTTGCCAATAAATCCTTGGTTTCTGTCTTTTCCTCTTCCTCCCCTTTCCTTTCTTCCATTCCCCTGCCCCTCCCTTCACATCCCTTCCCCCTCACTCCCACTCATCACTCATGATACAGTGCTATCAGCACTATTATTTCATGATTTGATTTACATTTTTTAATGTTTCTTATCTACAGGATTATCCTTCAATCAGCCAACTTAGTAAAAAAATGAAAGAATACAGCATTTTACCAGTTTTTGCCATCGGCAAAGCCAGTCCTAATGCCCTAGATCCATTTGTCTACTATGAGGTATGTTATGTGGGTGTATTGTCACAAGCAGATACTCAACACATTAACTCCATCCTTTCTAAAATGTGTACCTTCAGTCTTAAATTACAAGAATGTATATTTCAGAGGGTGGAAAATAAATCTTATTCATCCACCTCCCATTTCTGTAGTGCTGAGACCTGAAATGTTGAAATTTATTCCTTTAAATAGTTGAATGTGCAGAAATTTGTGATGTCCTCCTTGTATAACTCACATTACCCACTTTTGTTTCTTTTTGAAGTTGAAGTACTTTTACATGACCTTAAACAAAGTAACGTTTCTTCCATAGAATGTTGTAAAGAGAGGGCCTTTATTGTCAAGTCATTCTATAAATAGGCTTAAGAAGCTGTCCGGGGGAGGGGGGGCTGAACATTGATGCAAACAGCTGTCATGGGATGGTAAGGGGTCTAGGGGCATCCCCTCCCCTTTGGAAAATTTTGAATATATCCAAGAGTCCTGAGATGTAATCTGGTGCCACATACTATTCAGTTTCAAGGAAAATTACCGCATATTTTTGACATTTTTTACAGAGGGAATAAATGAGGGGTTTTTGTCCTTGAATTGAAGGGGGAGGCACACTTCTGCCCCACCATATTTTTGACTGGGTGGCCTAAGCCCCCTCCCCTAGCCCCAGCCCTCCTTCCTCGGCCTATGACTCTATAGCAATAAGACAGTGATCATGTTTTGGCACAAGATGTAAGGTCTTTAAAAAAATCAGACAAAGACTCTAGTCCAAGTAGCACAAGAGTGAAACACAAATTTTTGCACAATCTACCATTTGAAATTGAGTGAATAAACATCAGCATTTTGTATCTCAGAGTCCTGTGAAGATGAGAGTTGGATACCTGGGATTTATTTTTCAAATTCTGTAACTTCTAATCAGACCTTAGGAACACTTTGAGGTCATTAAAGCATAATCAGATGGCCACAATTAGTCGTAGTTGCATTACAACATTGCTTCTCTGTTTCTTACTTTTTGATTCCTTGTAACGATGGCATGTGTATGTCCATGGGTATCAGTGTGTGTGTGTTTGTGATGCTTGGCTTGTAAACATGATATCTCAAGGTAGAAATGATGGATACTTTTCATACTTGATGTATGGATATATCATATTGAGAGGAAGATCATATTGTTGATGGTGGTGGTCAAGGCCATGTGAGGTCACCAGAGGTCAAAACCCAGAAATCTTGTAAACACGATATTTCAAGTTAGGAAGCACAGATACTTTTCATACGTGGCATGTGAATGTGTTATAGTCAGAAGACGAACCTCTCGTTTTTGGTAAAAGTCAAAGGTTATCTGAGGTCACTGGGGTTAATACTATGAAAACATTGGAAATTGCTTGTAAACACCATATCTCAAGGTAGGAATGATGTACTCTTTTCATATTTGGTGTATGGATTTATCATATTGAGAGAAAGCATCCTAGTGGTTTTGGTAGAGGTCAGAGGTCAAGTGTGGTCCTCAATGGACGGAAAAAACCCCGGTAAACATAATATATCAAGGTAAAAATGCAGAGATGCCAACCCTCCCTGATTCTCAGGGAGGCTCCCTGAAAATTCATGGATTTCTGTCCATTCCGACTAACAAATATGACAACCTCCCTGATTCAAGAAGGACTTTCCCCTATTAAGTTGCATGTAATTCTAAAAACCTCCCTGATTTCTGGATGTAAATTTTGGCATCTCTGGAAATGCTAGATACTTTTAGTATGTGGAATACAAATTTATCATAGTAAAGAGGAAGAATACTATAGGTTTTGATCTAGGTCAAAGGTTATATGTCACGGGGGTGAAACAGCGAAAATGGTAGAAAGCAATGGTAGAAAGCAATAGCGCAAGATGTGAAAGGTGGATACCATTCATTTCCTTTCGGCAAGAATTCACTAAGCCTTTGGCTTTCTGGTTAATACCATATTTAAGTTAGGATAAAGACAATAACATGCATTACCATGGATCATATCCTGCCATGTGACAGATGTTGTTTGAAGTTTTGATTCTTTTTGATGCTGAAAATCAAAATGCAATCTTGGATTTACCAGTGCTGACATTTATGGTGTCACAGACAGATGTCTTTGGTGACACATTCACAAGTGAAAAATGTGAAATGTGTAAGATAAATTTTTGCAGTTGTCAGTTTTGTAGAACTCCTTGGTTAATAAATATAATTTTCTTCATTTTTCATAGCAACTGAAAGAATTCTTCCATGAAGCCTATGCGGAGCGTCTAAAAGGGGATTCATCTAATGTGGTTGACATTGTAAAACAAGTCTATGCAGTAAGTGCAACTGTCCACCTTATTGAGGGCAGCATTTAAATTGGCAAAGTTTCCCCATCCCCCCCTTTTGAATGTATGATCTTGTTACAGAAATGTGGTCGGGGTTTCTTTGAACTTTGTGAAAAGTGCACATGGTCAATGTAGTGAAACTGAATAATGGATGTTGGATAACACCTTGGGTGCATGTTGCTAGAGGACCCATTTGCCATAAGTTGCAGCTCTTCTCCACCTGTCCCCAGAGTTGTAATCTCTACTTTAATCTCTTGAGCAAACAAGCTTCCAAGGTGCACAGGATATGAGGTCACAGGAGGTGACCACAACTCTCTTATCAACCAGTAGAACTTTGCTAGCAAGGTTTACCAAGGAGACTATTGTTTGAGATTAGACATGCACCACTGCACAGCCTTTTCATAGCAAAAAGGAGAGCTACTGTGAGAGGATGACTCATGCTCTAATAAACTAAGTCAGAAAACCCACCCAGACACAATGGGATTTTGAGTCCTTAGAAGATGCACCATATTAGTAACGGCAAAATTAGCGGCATGGATCTGTTTTGTGTTAGTGGTTTGTATACATCATGTGTAATTCTTGCACAAAAGTGAATAGAATAGTATAGCAGGGGCTGGGTTGTTTGGTTGGTGGGGGGACTGCCTCAGATTGCACTTTTTTAGGGTGGCACCTAAAGTCCTCTGCAATAAAACATTTTTTCCTTATAAAAAGGTGACAAAGTCAAGGAGTGCTAGCAGGCCTGTATCCAAACAAGGTAACAAAGGTGAGCAAGATTGCTTTCAGGGACAAAATATTTTTAGGGGAGCAAGATATGCTAAAATAAATTAAGCCAATAATATTTAATTTTTCTAGGAGGATGAAAATTTTTCTAGGGGTGCCCCCCTCCTCTGGCTCCCCTTGACTACAGGCTTGATACCTAGGGTGGTACAAAGAAACTACACCACTGAAGAGAACTGTTCATTGCACAAGTGTTAATTAATGTCAGTGTATCCCCTCATTTTTACTACGTCACATTACTTTTTCTGTAGAGTATAACGTCAGGGGTCAAGGTGGCTGACAATGCAGATAAAGAGGTCATCGATGTTGCTTATACAGCTGTTTGTCTGGACACCCCACCCCAGCCTGGTGTATCAGAGTGTGCTGGCTTAAGACTGGGTGATCAAGTGAAATTTAACCTGGATATTACTCTAAAAAATACTTCTTGTGTTGGAGATAAAAGAATGTACAGGTATGTCACTGAAATGGGAAAACTTTGAAAACAATGATATTTACACAAAAATATGCGGCCTGAGTGGACCAAAAGCTTCCAGCAGGTGTTGGTAGCTTTGGGTCCACTCACGCTGAGCCCTTGTTAACCTCAGAAGGGTATCTGAGTTTTGGAGACTTGTCACATGTTTTGATTGCAGCTGATGGGTGGTCTTAGGGTGGTCTCTGTGTCCCTAAGGGTGCCACCTCTCCTTCCTTAAGGTACTCTCACCTGTCTCCATGAGGCTGCCCAATTTATCTCATTTATTGGCATATAGTTATCTTTTGTCTGATGGTGCGGTGGTTATTCACATATGTCAATAATGTCTGCAGCTATGCTGAGGTTATGGGCTTGGGTATAATACCAATGTACTGATAGATTGTGACAGAGCTGCCAGCTGTCATGCATTGAGCATGAGACTCACATATTTTAAATTGTTTTCATGCTGTCATACTCTCAGGCTGATCCGTAAATTTATCACACAAAAATAGTCTTACACAAAAAATGTGACACCTTTATCATACTAACTGTACATTGCGATTGGCTGATAATAAAGGGGATAAGATCACAGGATATCAAGGCTGCACATTGAAGGCTTCTTGAAGCAATGTGAGAATACATCAGTGCTGTTAGTGCACGATATCTCAGATGAATTGTGCACCGCTGTGTGTGTACATGTGACAGGCAACCAGTGGTTTGCTGTGTCATTAGCACATATCTGACTTAATTGTATCTCAGGGTGTGCAGTAGGTACTGATGTATCATCAACTTTCTCATACTGGTTGTAAAACACGCTTGTGCAACCTTTTCGCTATCTGGGCCACATGGTATTTCTGTGATTTGTATCAAGCAGAACATGAGGGAGCGGTCTATAGGGCTCTCACGTTTAAACGGTTAAACGATCGATCGGCCGCATAATTCAGCTAAACGTTTAAACAGTTTTCCTTTTAAAAATACAACAAAAGTTTTAGCAGTTTTCTTCCCCAATGTTTTCTTTGATATCTCTCATTTAACAACGATGTTTATTTGCAAATTCAATGACCAAATAAAGCTTCAAAAATAAACTGTCCATGTCTCTCCATTCATAGTATATAATTCTGTGATTGAATTGACTTCCACCTACTCACAGTAAGCCTACTAATCCCCCTAACAATACGCAGCGCCCGCATCCCCAATCGAAGCAGTAGCCCAAATCTGCTTGTCAGGACACGTACACAATATCGGCTTAACCACAATTCACTCTCTCTCAGTTTACATCGTATTTGTAGCTCAAGGTGCTCACAGAACGAACGTTAAAACAGACTTACTTAAAAGCCCGAAAACTGCCGCAGTATTTCAATGCAGCATTCACACCATCCTACCATGCTTTACCTATACGTAAACAGACAGTGTAGGCTCGCACACGTGTTTGTTTTGAGTGTTTCATATAGCAGTACATAATTCATGCACGCACTATATATACATACGTAAATATCTGTTTGAGTCATGTTAGCGCCCCGCGGCCCGCTTGCTGTGTGCAAATATTTATCAATGGAGCTATAGTATGTAGCATGGGACGAATTTATCACAAACTTTCGTTCAAGTTGGGGTAATGTTCTAGACATCGTTTTTGCTTAAATCACAAAAGTAAAAGGCAAACGTTTATTTCACACAAATTAACATGCATTATAAACGTAAAAGTACCAATTGTAAACTACTGCAAATGACAATGAAACAACCGGTAATTTAGCGGTACAAGCAGCGATCGAAAAATGTTGTTATTTTCCATACCATGCCCAATGTTGTTGCGATGTACGTCAACTTTTGTACAGAGCAGGTGCGTAGCCTAATGTGTTACTGTTTGCACGTAATTACGGACCTATACACATGCTTTAACTCTCGACTTTTTTCATGCGTGTCACTTGAAATTCTGCATTTGCACAGTGTATGGACATGGCCTAATATTATGTACGTCGGTGTTTGCCTACATTGCGGCCTGATATCAAACGTATGGCCCTGTATCAAACTTAATGCTTGGTTTCGTTCATTGGCAAATTTGGGTGAATTAAAAAGAAATTGCTGAAATGATCGCTACATTTTTACGTACAGATTTTAAAAGCTTGCGCGTACTGTGAATATCGTAAGTGAATGGTCAATGAGGCCATTAATGCATTACACTGTTGGTTCAGAATAAAGATACAGTTTCAACAGTAAACGAACGTTTATTCTGACCGTTTAAATGTTTAGGAGATTAAACGGAAATTGACAGCCCTAGCGGTCTAAGCTGGTCTAAGGTGAGGCAGGGTGGGGCACTTAGTCTGAGATGTTGTCTTTTTGTTGGCCACATTGTAAAAAGAGGGAATAGCAGTCTGGAAGAGACTCCCAAACTTGCAGTTTTATTGCTGAACATGTTGGTTTTTTAAAAGCAGGTACTTAATTCATTGCAATTTCTCAAAGGCCGCATACTATGATTTTTAAATGACAAATGTTACTGGCTTTACTGGCTTTGGCTTCAGGCCATAATATTTGTGATTTTACTGAATGTCATTTCTAACCTTGAAACTTTACCTTTTTCTCTCTTACTGCATTTTGGCCAATCAAACAACAACACATTGGGCCAAGAGCCCCATCCTACCATACTACACACCCCTAAATCCTGTACAAGTACTAGTGTTACAAAAGAATACTTTACTGGGATTGTAAGGATTGGTCCTCTTGGGTTATTTTACTGTCTTGAAACATTCTCAAGGAACTCCAAATAGCTTTATTGCGTTTTTCTAGCATTTACACATAAACTGCCCATTTTCCCCCAAAATGCATGTTATTTCCCCCCCGAATTCTCAGGGCACTGGCAGAGCTTTAAAATCTATGCTGAACCAATATTATTGAGTTCATATCCATGGCCGATTATCTTGAAACAGGCTGTTATTTCATAACATTATGTTCATTTTTGAGCATTTCTTACCAACATATAATTCATTGTCAAGGAATGCCAATTTGTTGTTTAGTATGTATGCCGTAAACCAGTAGGCTGCTCATCTCACTTAAAGACAAAACTGCTATTTTGGTGGAATTATATTTATTTTGCTATCAGGTTAACATACACTATGAGGTGTCTTAAAGTTGTCTTGAAACAAGGTGCTGATACTCTTCCAAGAGATGTTAGGTTATGAATGATCTCAGGATTTAAGAAAAACGAAGCTTATATGTGATCTGTTACATCATCTCTTGTAGAATCTAGGAGCCACAGAGTGGTAGTGAGGGAAGTATAGTCAAACTTGCCATGCTAACCCAAACTTTTATCTTTCTGTTTCTTAGCTTTTCAGTTGGTCCTACTGCTTTTGCAGAAAACTTGGTGGTGACAATAGAGGCTCTTTGTGATTGCGAATGTGAAGAAGAGGAGGTGAGAACAAAGGCGAAAGAGGCCGGGGGGGGGACTTTAGCCCCTAGTGGGTGGAAGTAGGATTCTGCCACCCCACTCCCCCCCCCTTCCTCGCCTTTTACACCTATGTATACACTGTCTTTTACCCTTGTGTTGTACTGGGTGTCCTGTGGTGGAGCAGACAGTATCACAAGATTCATCAGTCTGTGCCCAAACAGGGAAGAGTTGTGCTAGGACAGAACTACCTTTGCCACAAGGTCAGCAGAAGGATTCACCATTCAGGATATTTGTCCAGCCATTGTGAATGTCAAAGAAAAAAAAAAACGATCAGACGTAGAAATTGAGACCTTGCCTTGAGTTCCCCTAATAAATTGCTAAACACTGAAAGTTCAAGAATAAGAATATACATAAAATAATCAGTCAGTCAAAAGTGGTATGTTACCTGGATTTAAATGCACTAGTTTAAGTACTTGAATGCAAGAACAGCTGAAGGGTAAACTCTTTGTGAAATGTCTGTTGCCGTAAAAGGTTCAAAGACATTTCTTTGGACGTAAAAAGTTAAAAAAGTGGTTAGCTTGCCACTTGGTGGGAGTGGCCTTCGTGATTTGAGCAGTCCATTGCATCATTCTTTCCTTGTTCATCAGTGGCCAGATGGTAAACTGGTGCTGACAACCTTTTCCCCTAACAAAGAATTGAGTTTAATCTGTCCAGATCATAAAAGATTAGAATTCTGTAAAATGCTCTCAGTGATATGCCGTAGTTATTGTGAAGTACAGTGTGCCCCTGAACCTTAAAAGAAGCAGGTGTTTATAGTAAGAATAGATTTTTCGCTATTCTTGTAGGAACAGGTATCAAGATTTCCAACCCCCCCCCCTCCCCAAACCAGTCTTTGACCTCACCTTCCCGTCCCCTCTCCATTTAAAGTCAATAAATTTGACTGTACCGATTTATGATGTGTGAAGAGTCGCACATGTTTTTTTTACAATGATAGTGAACTTTACCAGACATGGATTTTTAATGGAGGGATTTTTGTTTATTTCTTTGCCTATTAAAATTCAATTCTTACAGTTTTACAACTATATCATTTTTCATTGTGTAGATCGTTTCATCAGACTACTGCTCTGGTGGTAATGGTACTTACGTTTGTGGTGCGTGTATCTGCTTCGACGGACGCTCTGGGAGACAATGCGAGTGTGACAGGGATGAAGCGGAAGGGGTGGATGAAGCGTGCGTCGCGTAAGTCCTTGCTTTTGGAACAACTTCCATTTCTTTTTAAAATATAGAGATTTTTCACCATCTAGCATTTATTTACTGCATGTTCAAGTGGTTAGAGCATCCGACTTGCAGCCAGAAGGTCTGGGGTTCGATTCCTGGCTGGGTCTTACCAAAGACTTTAAAACTGGAACCTACTGCCATTGTGCTTGGTGCTCAGCATAAGCAATGGAGTAGGGAAAACAGGCAAGTGAGCCACAACTGGAAAAAAGGCCGTGGCCGGCCCGACTTAAACCAATTGGTCAGAAACTGTCATTTGAAGGTGAGAGTTGGACTGTTTGGATTCATTTTTCAAGCTTTGTGACATATTTTTGGAATTTTAGGCTTTAGGTACACTTTGAATATAATAAAATTTATCAAAAGTGATTGTGAGGCCTGTAGATGGCTTCCATAAATTAATGAAGGTTGCTTCAATGTTTTGAAAGAGGAAGATAGGGTTTGAAATTATAAACTAGACCTTTCTTATTGATTCAACTTTTGTAGGGGGAGGGGGGGGGGGAGGGGAGACTGTGTTCACTCATAAAGTTACTCTAAGTTGGCTGACTGACTCACTGACTTTCAGTTAATCAAATGTTGGATTTTTTATAGATGTGTATACTACACACTTCATACCATATCACAGGTTGTAACCAGTAGTAAGCTCCAACAGGCCCCTAACCATTTTTCTTTTGACATTTGAATGATAGTTTATTTTTCTTTCATCATCAGCCCTGAATCAGAAGAAAAATTAGAATGTTCAGGACGTGGAACCTGTGTGTGTGGAAAATGTGTCTGTGATTACAGGTCCAACCCCAGGGAAGAAATAAGTGGCCCCTTCTGCCAGTGTGACAATTTTTCCTGTGAAAGATACAAGGGAGAAATATGTGGAGGTGAGAGATGGTACATTTTCCTTATGAGGTAGAATTTTGTCCAATGATCAGTTTTCTTGAAACTTGCTACATTGGAGAGAAATTGACTCTGCCAAATGCCTCCCCTCTGTGCTTTTGGTAATTCTATTGCTAACTTTTCGCATGTGCTTGAAAGTTTGTGTAAAATTTCATGGTCTGCTGAGGCACAAGACTTAAATATCCAACTTGCCATCCTGGCAGACCTGTATTATTCCTGCACCTTTAATAACTGCACTCGTAATACCAACATCCGTAAACTTTTGCAAGAATTCTTCATTGATATGCGTAAAAACTGAATGCTATTAATTATTCATAATATGATCACAACAACACAAATCAAAAAATTGACTAAAGCAAGTCTGATTACCATGCATGTCACGCGACCAATGTCAATGGGCTTTTAATGTGTGATTTCTCTCACTCAAAACTCACTCAGTGAAGAAGTCATATTGACTTACTGTGTAAAAGCAGGAAGGTTGTAAAACATTACAGTTTAAGCTTTGTCTTGCAGTTTAAATATTTACATATTGAAACCAATCAACAGTGGAGAGAACTTCAAAAGAGGCTCATGAATACAGTCAAATTGGACAGTTTCTGTCATTGTTTGCAGGCATACATATTTGACACCTGCTATGAAGGTTAACATCCAGCATGTTTAAGTTTTCAGACACAACACCTTGGCATGTATACTGGGCCTAAGAAATGGTTCATGTATTTACTATTGTGCTTAAAAGCACACAGAGAGAAATTTTAAGCATAGCAAAATGACTCTCCTGTCCAGGGTTGCAAGATTTTCTGTGAGCTAACTGGCCAAATTAAGTGTTCAATGCGGTTGAAAAATAGCCAGACGCAAATTCATTGGCATTACCTTTCCAATTGCTCAAAAGTCATCAATAGGTTGTATAATATACCTGTGTTTTACAAACATTGACTGGGTTAATTCATTCAGTTATGTTGTTAAGTGTGAATTTGGAAGCATAAATTATACTTTAAACCTTTTTCTGGGAAAATTGTGGAAAAACATGTATTTTCAAGGAAAATTTGATAGTTAAATATAAAAACATGCAAATAACACCAAAATACTGTTTAGCATTTGTTTTAAAGTTTTGCATGTCAACACCATCTCAAAAATGCCACATTTAGTGCATTTAAAACACCAAAATGGCAACCCTGCTCCTGTTATTTGGCTAAGCTAATATCTTTGGTATTTTTAGTATCGTGGCACTTGTCATTTTCAAAAAACATAAGCCAAGTCGTACAGAGTGAGAAAATTGCCCAAGCTTGTAAATACTTTAGACATGTTGGATACTTGAGTCACCAGTGAATGTTTTACAAAAGCTTAGCTAAACACATGAGGAAATAAAGGAGCAAAATGAGGCATGAGGCATTTTACTAAGCCAAAGTTTCCTCGCATGTGACAGGCTTTTTTTGTGCAGTCTTGAACAGCTTCAAACTTGGAAGCACTGAAGCTAACTTTCAATGGCCTGCATAAAGATTTATTACCAAGTACAAAGTAAAAAAATTTTCCAGATTATAAAAAATTTATTAGGATCAGAAATGTATACCTGAAGATAACAAAGGTGAGGGTGAAATGTTTTATGAACTTCTGAATATCTGAAGGTACTGAAGCAATATAAGTAGGTACCAAACTTGATAGATTTATTCCTGTTTAAAGGATACCAGCTCTTTTACATACTTTACTTTCGTGGCCATTGACTTGCTGAAGACATAAATGTCTGAAGTATTGCTTTTGATATCATTGAAGTCAGGACATCTGTTTGAAGGAATATTTTAGTGTTTGAAAATTCATGAAAAAACCAATATTTGATTATCCGTAAAAGACTTACTACTAGAGTGAAAGCATTATCTGTAAAGAAGGACATTTGTCATTGAAGGGTTGGGGGTTGGGGAGGGATGAGGGTTCCCCTTCACCTCATGTCTCACCTTCCGCATTTACACAAATGAACAAAACCTCTTTTTAGTACCAGTATTTTATATCAATTTATTACTTTCATCATCCTTTTTCAGCTTTTTTCAAAGAACATATGGACACAAAATTATTACGACAATTTTCTTACAGGCCCTACAAGGGGAGAGTGTGTATGCAATGAAACTTCCTGGAAGAGTGAGTGCGTGTGTAAAGAGGGCTACATCCACAGTAACTGTGACTGTCCCTTATCCAAGGATACCTGTATAGCACCGAATGGGGTAAGCCTACTTCTCCTTTAGACAATGGGGCATGCAGTCGAAAAGTCTTTGAAACTTGACTTTTATTGGCCACCTGGAGGTGGGTGGGGGGAGGACCTAAAATTTCATATGGTGTAGACTAAGTGTAGCAAGGAAAGAATTCAAGTGATCCCGTGTTCAAGTAATGCATATTAATGAGAACAAACCTGTTAATTAACATTAATTGAGAAACAACTTCGGGAATTAGTTACCATTGAGGTAGTGCATGTACTGCTTATGTGAGTGTTGCATATACTGTACAGTGCTGTAGCACTGTCTGTTACAATGAAACGAACGGGAAAACGGAATGAGCTGAATGCCTCCAGCTATGATAAAGGTGGAGGAGGTACAGAAATAAGATGGGTTAAATGAATAAGAGCAAAATGTACCATTACCTCACAGATAGAGGAATATTAATTGAAGGATAAACCATTACCTCACAGATAGAGGAATATTAATTGATGGATAAACCTCTTAGATTAGACCTCCAATGTTACAAGTTTGCAGTCACCAAACAGCAACTAACGTATTACTGTATAACTAGTGTCATACTTTATGCGAGTTTTTCAAACAAGAATATCAACACAGGGACATCTACTGGTAGTCACATGACCATCATCATCATTTATCATCTTTTCCATGCCCCTCATCAAGAAGATAAAGTAGCCTAGCCTTTAGTGATAATTGCACCACTAGTTACAGGCCTATTACATTCAGTGTAGACACAGTAATACCAACACTGAGATATGACACTCAGGCTCGTTGTACTTGTATCCAAATTGAATTTAGGAATTTCGATTCCTCCTCTAAAACTGACCCACCCCCATAATTGATATGAGATTAAGGTTAGACTAGCCTACTGAATCAGTCTCAAGGCCAGTTTATACCTCAGCATAGCACTGTAAAGCAATAGAAGTTGATCACTTTTCAACTCTGAGCTATGTTGTGGTTGCCCTGGAAGAGCAAGGGAGTACCAAATTTGGTTCGTACAGCTTTCTAGCATGTGAAAATTTCGAAGTAAAAACCAGCCTTCAGTGAGACCACAAGTGAACATAGCTTATTTCACACTTGCTGTACTGCAAAGGCAGATTACTTAGCATCTTTGGGTAAGCTACAATACCTTTGCAGAATCAAGCTGCAATGGAACAGCTTGTCTTTTGTAATTTATCATTTAACCCCCCCACCCTCAGTAACATGACAGATATACCTCCATCTGGCCTGCAAGGCCTTAGCCAACGATGTGTCGCGTCATCTTTGAGACAGCTAAACTTGAATGAGAGATGGCCATATTTGAGCAGGACGGCTTTTGAGATGCCACTAATGGCTTTGTCTAGCCTTCCAAATTCCGTAAGGACCCTGGGCCCCTGCACCCCTGGGGGACTTCACACTGGTACCTACGGTGGCAGATGGATAGTGCCTGGTGAATTTGTAATGATTGAGACACCCTAATTTAAAATCCTGGCTAAAGCCCTGCTGGCCTGCCACAAGCTTGGGTTTTACACTGACTCAACAGAGTCATTGACTGTAAGCCTACAGTTTGTCTAGTGAAGTGAACTCATATATGCCATCAAATACTGCTACAATGTAAGTCACTGTAAAATTGGATTCAAGACTAGGTATTCAAAACGAAGATTCCTACACCCAGTCCCTTCCACCACTTTGGCGCAAAATGTGTAAACTGTTCTGGTGTCTGCCATTTCTGCCAAAAAAAGAGGGTACAGCTGTATAATTTTCTGTTGTGTTTCAAATGGGTCAGGGTCTGCTAAGGTGACAAATTTGATCAGTTGAAAAAGACTATTTTGCAAGCTCAAAATGGCCCAATTTTTTTCATTTTTCTCGGTAATGTGCACTTCTTGCATGCAGGATTGCTCAAATTTGTCTACAATATTAACTAAAGAAACATTCTGTGGGAAAACTGAGTCCCCTCCCCAGGTGGTTCACAGAACAAGTAAAAAAAAATTGCCATACCCCATGGTCTACATGGCATGAATTCATCAAAGAACTTTGTATTTTCAAGTAGTTCTAAGCCATCAGTGTATATCAGTGTTGTCACTGGTGTAGTGTGTACATGTTACGTGGGTAGAAAAAATGTCAAATATGTGCAAAGTTTATATAAATATTACATTGGACGGAAGGTGTTAATTTATGAGTTTGCAGTACAGGATGCATTATTACTCCACACTAATGCATAGTGGTGGTGCTTGCTGTGCAATGTTATGACTAGTCTTGGTGAGAATTTTCCCCAGGTAAGGGGGGGGGGTGGAGGGAACCATGCAGTGTGTGCATACAGGGTAAACCTCTTTTAATTGAGAGGTTGTTCCTGTTTCCTGATATTACTGAGCTACATATACTTAACATCTTGAAGATATGACCCAGTGTAATGAGTAATATTCGACATGGTTTTCATAATTTGTCATATTTTTACCTCACAGCTTGAATGTAATGATGAGGGACGGTGTGTCTGTGGTGCTTGTATTTGTGATAATCCAGATAAATTCTCTGGGGCCACATGTCAGTTGTGTAAGGTAAGAAAGGACCACCTGTTTAAGGTTTACTGTGTTAACCGTTGTATGGAGTCTCTACCCAGGGGGTCAGAATACTTCTTTAAAGGCACTACACAGTCACCCCAAACAGAGTGAGTGTATCCTGTCACTCTAGTTCATGAATGGCCTATTTTGATCATGTGACAATATTTTTGTTAGTGAGTTGTGGAATTCAAGGAGAATTTCGCCTTGCTTTACCTATCGTTTGTAATAGTTATGTTCAAAACATCTTCAGAGGTGCTTGTAATGCAATAAGAGGAGATTTGCAAGAGTTTGCTGATTTTTCAAAGAAAATTTTGGGGTGACTGCCTATTGCCTTTAAAGTTCCACTGACTCAAGACCCAATTTAGTATTGATATGTTAAAGAGGAGCTTAGGCTAAACATTCTCTTGAAGTTACCATATTTTGTACCAGAATTTATACTTGGAAGCTTGTGGGTGTGATGTCATGGATTAACTTTGGTAACCATTGTTTTGCCCTTTTTTGATACCTTGCCGAAGGCTCAAGGAATCTGTGCGATGGTGATGCTGTGTGTATAGTGTTTTTGTGTGTGTTTGTGCATGCGCATGTGACGCTTTGCTTGTAAACACGATATCTCAAGAAGGGTAGCTCCGAGGGATCTGGTACTTGGCTTGTAGATTGCCCATATTGAGTAAATGATCCCTATTGTTTTTGGTAAAAACAATAAATACAAATAAAAACAAATAAAAACAGTTCAAATGGTAAATACCCTGGAAATTACTTGTAAACATGATAGCTCGAGAAGGATAAATGTGACGGACCTCATACTTACAATGTGGATTGCCCATATTAAGTAGATGATCTCTATTGTTTTAGGTAGAGGTCAAAGGTCATCTGGGGTCACCAGTGGTCAAAAGGTCAAAACCTTGTAAACACTCTATCTCAAGGAGGGTAACTGTGAAGTATCTCATAATTTGCATGTAACTTGCCCATATTAAGTAGATGATCCATATAATTTTTGGTGGAGGTCAAAGGTCATTTGGGGTCAGCAGAGGTCAAATGGTCAAAATCGTGTAAACACTATTTTATTTCTCAAGAAGGATAACTGTGAGGCATACATAGCTTATGAATTGCACTTATTAAGTAGATGATCCCTATAATTTTTGGTGGAGGTCAAAGGTCATTTGGGGTCACCAGAGGTCAGATGGTCAAATCTTGAAAACACCATACCTAAGGAAGGGTAACTATGAGGGATCTCATATGTGGCATGTAGATTTCCCATATTGAGAAGATGATCCCTATTGTTTTTGGTGGAGGTCAAAGGTCATTTGGGTTCATCAAAGGCCAAAACCTTGAAAAAAACGATATTTTAATAAGGATAACTGTGAGGGATTTCACACTTGATATGTGGATTATTCATGTTGAGGAGATCTTTCCTTTTGTTTTTGGTGGAGGTCAAAGGTCATTTGGGGTCATAAGAGGTCAAAATGTTAAACCTTGTAAACATATTATCTCAAGAAGGATAACTGTGAGGGATCTCATGCATGTCATGTGGGTGATTCATGTTTGTTACATTGTATCCATAAGGCAGGGAATCACTAAGCCTTTTGGTTTCCTGGTTTTATGATATACCTTTCATTGTACACTACAAAACTCTAATGCGCTCATGTCAATGTTGTATTATGTCTGTGCCCAGCCATACCACAAAGCTGCCAAAATCTCATATATTTTCTCTGAGTCTTACAAAAGTAAAAGTTCATACCAAACTTAAGATTTATCCCCCAAATGTGACAGAATTAAGATCGAACAATAAGTACAGTGTAAAATGTATTGGAAACTTGTGTAACTGAGTTCAGAATCTACTGTGTAGTCAAGTCAACAAGTGGAAAATTTTCTCAGTTGGGCTTAGGTGGGCTGTGTTGGTATTTGACTCAAGATCAAAGAAATTTGAGTGGCCCAACCCAACAGTTGTGATACTTTGTGTCTTGTCAAATTCTGGTGGAGGGCCTCCTAGAAGTAGGTGGATATTGGCATGGGCATTTTAACCCCAGTTTGGGCAAAACCTATTTATTGGGCAACTTTCTGAGGCAGTGAAAGGTTTCTCAGGCAAAAATGGCTCAGCTGCCCTAAAAAAATACCTTGTATGCTTGTGGATATTGGTGTTGGGCAGGATGGATATTGCAGCTCAATTTATGGGCTCTCTCCTCTATTCCAATGCTGCATTAGCCCAGAGGATGCATTGGACTTCCTCCACTGGTATGTCCAGGTGCATTTTTCGTGAAGAGACTGTCAGAAGTATGTAAGGTACTGATATTTAAATCTGAGTGAAGGGTTTCAATTTCAAGCAGGTATCTTTTAACAGATTTCATGGAAGATCCAAGGTGCTAAATTTATGGTAATAATGATTTAATTTTTGAGTAGACCTAGTTATGTAATCAAAACTGTAATTGTTTTATGCAAGTAATGACTCTGAAATTTTACAAACTAATGAGTATTTTTTGGCTTTCAACAGGACTGTCCAAGCGAATGTGACATCAACCAGCCATGTGTACAGTGTGAAGCATTTGGCACGGGACCTTACAATGAAACTCAATGTGATGCCTGTCCACATCCCATCAGATTGAAAGAAGAGCTGTCTAATAGAGAAGGTCAGTTGACCTAGTACAGGAATGGAGCTTTCCAATAGGGGTTAATAGACATTACCAACCTTAAAGAGGCATTGTGCCCTTGATTTTTGTCATAGTGCCCATCAAAAAGGCATCAAGACAATAGGAAAACAGGCTGTCAGTGACTTTCCTTCTGACTTGGCTTTGCTGTGCCCTCTTTAATTCCTTTCCAAAGGTGGTAGAAGTAATCTATGTGATGGTGATGTCGTGTATGTATGTGTGTGATGCTTTGCTTGTAAACACAGTATCTGAGGTTGGGTAAAGGTGAAGATATCATACTTTGCATGAAGATATTCCATGTTGGGAAGATGATCCCTTTTTTTTTTTGGTGAAGGCCAAAGGTCATTTGGGGTCAACAGAGTTCAAACTGTAAAAACCTTGAAAGATTACGTGTAAACACAACATCTCCAGACTGGAACTTCAATGAACTTCATAGTAAGCAGGTGGATAGTGCATAGTGAGTAGATGAACCTTATTGATTTTGGTGAAGGTCAAAGGTCATTTGGGGTCACAGGAGGTCAGTAAGTGAAAACCTTGAAAACTGGTTGTAGACATGGTATCTCAAGGTGGACAAGCATGAGGGATCTCATACTTCGCATGCAGATCCTACATGTTGAGATGATCATCCCTATTGGTTTTTGTGTAGGTCAAAGTTCATTTGGGGTCACCAGAGGTCAAACTGTAAAAACTTGAAAAAATGCTAATTTATGATAATTTTGTGATGATATGAATCTGTTTGATATATGCCGATGCATTCTTAACTTTCTATATATTGTCGCGTTGCCGGCCTTCTGTCTTCCTTCTGACGTTGACAAATGTAGTAGGGGTATGAGATCTTCTGGGCGGACACGGGAGCAAGGGGAGCCCGATTGAGGGTTGGGTGTACTGGTAGCCTGATACCCCCCCCCCCCCCCCTTCAGCTGTTGAAACTAAAACTACTCATGAGATAGTGTCACTCAAATAACAGAAAACAGGAATTGTCAGGTACCATTTCTTTTATTTAGACTGACGTTCAAGAATCTAAAATCTTCGCCAGCTCTTCCTTCTTGTTACATGATGATCTTAACAAAATACAGCAGTCTCTTGACACATCATTTCAACTCTACCAAACCCGTAAATTTAGTTCTCCCCTTGTGTTCCCCTGAGAGTCCACCCCTCAGTTGGCTTTAACAGAGATATTTCCTATCCCTCCTGCTATCTATTTAAAGTTTCCCCCATCATAAATACAGGCGACTAGTTTTGAAATCCCAATTTTAGCCTAAGTTTCCTAAACTGATCTCCCCACAGGCAGTAATAGCTGGGCACTGCATTATACCGCCATGCCGAGCTCCGAAAAATTAACTAACGGCTGTCGGTAATTTAATCTAACCAGGCTAGTATAAAATATGAGCAGCCCTATCTCTAATTCTTATGGTGTACTTGAAATAAAAATCTACTGCTCACCAAATGCTCCAAAACTGGAACTCGATCAGGCAAAATCCTAAGTTCACCAAATTTTACTCTCGATAATAATCCCACAGTCGCCAGTATCTATCCACAGCCCTCCAATGTGCTTGCTTCCTCTCTTTTTCAAGTCTCAATCTCCACTCCTCTCAAAATTTCCATCTTCCCCAAATCTGCCACTTCCTCCCCATACTCTTTAAGCACACAAGACATAAATTACTCTCCCATTAGCTAGAACAATTAAGAACTTTCCTGATTGGTTGGAAATGTACCCAGACGGCACTCATTCAGTGAACTGGCCTACCAAACCCAATTCCATCTGCACCTGCAGTATCTTATAAAACAGTTTCTCAGAATTTCCCCCAGAAATAGAGCAAGTCTTGCTTCTCATCCTGTCTAATTACCACAATTTACAAACACCTCAGCTCCCTGCCCTTTGATCTAAGTCCCAAAGGAACAACTTGACTGAGATTCACCCCTGTGTTTTTAAAAGCTTTGAGACACACAGGATCTTCTACTTCCAGAATCCCACAACGTTTAACAGTTTGTTTTGTCTTACTACTCCTGTGAATCAGTTAAGTTCCCAGGTCACTGAAAGGGCAAAGACCTTCTACAATTTTCGTAACAATATCACAGTAACTTCACCATGATATTGTGTCAACAGCAAACCATCGTACTAAACAAATTCATGGCAGGTATCTTCCATTACCTACTCTAACCCTATCTGCCAGTGGCAAGTCGGGGAAGTAATATTAGACCTTATTGATTTGTTTGCTTTGTGGTTTCCTCCTCACAACTGTTGGGGAGGCTCTCCCATTTAGGCCCAACAACAATACAAGCTCTCAGGAGTCAAGATGAGGTTCATGCCAGCCAGGAAGTTGAGCTTCACAGTTTATTTGCTAAGAGGATTAGTTGTGGTCAGAGTTTTTTTCAGTCCTGGCTAATCGACATTCCCTCTAATGTTTTATATCCAAGAGGCAAGGAATCACTATTAAAGCCTTTTGACTTTCTGGTTTGAGGCTTGAAGCTGAATCACAAGCAATTAATTCAGATTTCTTAGAAGGGGTACTATGGGACTGGGGGGAATTTAATTTTATTTACATTTACTGTAAGTGTG
Source organism: Holothuria leucospilota (assembly GCA_029531755.1). Taxonomy (NCBI): domain Eukaryota; kingdom Metazoa; phylum Echinodermata; class Holothuroidea; order Aspidochirotida; family Holothuriidae; genus Holothuria; species Holothuria leucospilota. The sequence goes on from CM055978.1 coordinate 35,911,581, forward strand.
GTGATAATTATGACACATTAATTCCTGTAAAATTTATTTAATTTGGCATGAGCAATTACATCAAGTGGGAAAAATGCAAAATTCTTGGTGAAATGTACTTGTTAGGTTCTTCTGTTTGTTAGCATAACATAATAAATAATACATTTCTTAATCTTAAATGTTGTTAGTTATAGCAGAGAGTCAATATCTTTTTTTGTGGTTTTCTTGTCCTAACAGGAAGTGAGCCATGTGTATTTACGGATGATGATAACTGTAATGTATATTTCACCCATGAGATACTTCCCAACGGAACTTACTTTATTGAAGTACTGGAAGAAAAAGGTAAAGTAAAAATAATACCCCCCTCCTTCTTATCCTTAAGCTGACACTTTTTGAAGTGCATCTTTTTCCCATTGTGACAAGAATTACTTTGTGAAGGAGAAAGCTCTGGTCGAGCATGAACATCTGAGATGAGACTTTTGTTGTATACTGCCACCAATGCCCTGTCAGACTGACAATTCATTGGTGTGTTTCTGAACCACCTTCTATGGCAAAGTGTCACCAAATAAGCCAATGTCATTCTTCATTCAGTGTATTGCTTGGCTTTTGTTCATTCTTCCATTTCTAATCATCCACCCTTTGGCAGCTTTGTTGTTCACTTGCCTGCTTCTCATACGTACTTCTACAGTGACTGACTTAGTTTTTGCTCTGCTAGTTATATTCTGATGATGGTCGAGGACAGATCGGAAATTTAAAATGTACTCAGGAAAGGGAAAATGAATCTTTACACTTTATTTATTTCCCTTGATGTTACATTTAGAGTTGGAATGGCTGCAGCTAATCCCACATCTTAACCTACATTCTTCATTCACATTTCTAAAGTCTCATGTTGTATTAGCAGATATCTTGGATTTTTCCAATCCAGCATGACACGCTGCCATAAAATTTACCTTTTTCGTGTTTCTCTTTCTTTCCAGAGTGCCCTGGCACACCTGAGATCTTGTGGATTATTCTTGGTATTATCCTAGGGATCATCTTTGTAGGTCTAGCTCTGCTTCTAATTTGGAGACTTCTTGCCCTGATTCATGATAGAAATGAATTTGACAGATTCGAGAAAGAAAGAGTGCAAGTTAGGTGGGAAGCGGTGAGTGAGGAGTTTTGGTATTTATCAAAGACTGGTCTAAAATTATTTTCATGTTTCCTGTTTCTGTTTTGCATTTTAGATGGTGAGCTATTACATGTATTCAAGACCAAGTGTAAAACATGTAGGAAGTGTATGTACCCCCCCCTTATGCTGGTGCATACCCCCTCCACAGTATCCTCACTTGCTGTATGCAAGATATTTCAGTTTGACTTTCAGAAGGCATGTTATTTACCTTTTCCAGCCATGAAAGAAACAAAATAAATCCTTTTTACTTTGAATTTCCATGTTTTCTCCCTCCTTTGTACTTCTTACAAAATAAAGAAAAGATCCTTGCATTGGAAATGAAGGAAATACAGTAAAACCCTGTTTATCCGAACCCCGTTTAGCCGAAACCCCGTTTATCCGAACTGGCTGTCAGATTTAACAACAATAATAATCAACACAATTACAGTAGTATACACCAAGTTTTAAGTGCTTTACAAGGCAAAATTTTTTTCCGGACTTTAAAAGTAATGGAAAGATGTCATGATGGCTAAAAAGCCGACATGTGGACATAGAAAACAATGTGTTATCTCTTTGTCAAATTTGGAAGAAATATCTTACGTATTTGTTTTGAAATTCTTGTTAGGAGCCATGAGTCAGTATAGGCTTAATATCCTCTCATACAAAAATACGTTAGGCTAGCGTAAGTCTTAGTTTCACTAAATCTGAAAAGTTAGTAATGTAGTGAGCTTCATTCCTAAAAATAATGAAAGTAGACCTTACAAAAACATTGCGAACTGCTGTTTGAGAGTCTCCCACACATGTGTCTCTAATATTTTTTGAAATTTTTGCAGAATTTATATTCTAGATACCTCTCCAGATCGTTACAGCTTTTCTTTAGCTCACACATTCATTTAGTGTGTAGAAAGCATTGGTCATTCAGACGAGTGAAGGCTCAAATTTTTTGAATAAAATCTCTCTGTTTTAGACATCTTGAAATTAATTTGTCATATCATCGGTCACAAAAAATAGTAACAAAATATTTTGGGGGATTTTGTCTGCAATTTTAAGCCTTTCAGAATTATTTTGGAAATGTGTTAACACACTGTCTTATATGGACCCAGTGTATCGTACTTAAGGCAAAAACTTGGAACCCCGTTTATCCGAACTTTTTCGTTATCCGAACAACGTTCGGTCTCGATGTGTTCGGATAAACGGGGTTTTACTGTATAACATTTAAAAATTTGCTATGACAAATATTTTCACTTTTTAATAACTGATAAAATTGCAGTCGTTATGTTTAAAGTTTAAATAGCATGTTTACATGACATACTCAGTTTTGGAAAGAAATGAACTAAAACCATAAAATTTAATATCTTTAAAGTTGGTGAGTAGACAGTAATTCTTGCAAGTCTAAGTTGTGTTTGCTCATAGAGATTCTTTCTTTTTTCAGGGCGAGAATCCAATTTACAGGCCTTCCACGACTGTTTTCAAGAATCCAACGTATGGGAAATAAAGATTAGAGGGAGCACCCCCCTTAAAAGAAGATACTTCCAAGCCTAGGGTCAGGTAGCAATATGTGTGAGCGGTGAAGGTTTGTCCAATATCAGGCAAACCAGCACAGTACTTGGTGCTCTTGATATGCTTTATACCAAATTTAAGGAGTTAATTGGTCAAATTAAGGAGCTTGTTGAATAGATATACATTCAGGATGAACTTTTGAAGGCAGTATGGATGCAACATATTGAATTTTGGTATGTATCGGAAATCGGTATGGAGGCTAAGACGTTTAAAGGTAAGAGTTTGTGGCGGAGTTTGATAAATTATGAGGGAATATTTTTATGAAATGTACTTTTGTAAAGAAGTGTAGTGTAAGGATTGAAGGGTTAGGTAAATGCAATACCAAAGGTATTTGTTTTGGGAGAAGTTAGTTTTTCAATATTTTATGAGTCCTTTTTTTGTATTTTTAGGAGATTTTCCTCTTAAATCCTTTCGCATCAGTTGCACAGTTGTGAACTACTGTCACCCAGGTATTTTATAACATCAAAAATGACAAACGATTTTACAATAGAGAAGTTTCTGATATGGCAGTTAATGAGGTCTTCCCTTTTCTTGGTTGAATTTTAACTTGTTGGCAGATTTAACAAAATCAAGTCACTCCATTGCAGGGTCATCCAGAATCGTGCTGTGACTTCATTCTTTTGGCGTCGTCAAGTTATTGCCTAGTGTGCATTGGCTGCAGTCAATGATTTATTGAGGTTAGGACATATATACTGAACCGCTGGAACAGTGGTTTTCCAGAAAGGTGAAGACCAAGTGACGCATGTATTAAAAACCTGTCATTTTCTGTGCTAAATGCTTTGCTAAATTTACTTTTTGTTGATAAATCAAGTTTGATTTTTTAAGCAATTTTAATATTATGTTTGGCATTTTGATAGCATGCCATCTCAAATTTTATCAAGGTCACTCTGAAATCAAATATTTTAATAGAACTAGATAAGTGGTTTTACATATTTACTTTTTTTAATGATAGATCTTTTGCAGAGAAAATAAATCTCACAAGGTGTAAACTTTCTTACTGTGTATTTTGGAAGTTACAGATTTTCAAGCAAACATATTGTCTCTCTTTTGGGGCTCTGAAGAAAGAGTATTTTATTACAAACCTTTTTCAGAAAAGGACTTTTTTGAGCTGAACATGTTGTTAGGCTTTCTGTGACTCTGCAGATTGAGGGTTTTAATGAAGAACTTTTTTGCAGACATCTGATCAGAAGTTTCACAGGCAGTGTATTTTCCAACTTGGATCAAGTTTTGAAGCCATTTGAATACAGAGTTTGGAACTATTGAGATTTCTCAGGAGTTACTTTGAAACAGAGTTCCTGAGAAAGTGAAACTGTGTTTTTTAGAAGCCATTGTGCTTTTTCATGTGTATCTTTGGCCTACTAGGAGGAAAAAGGGCACTGTGCTCTTGTAGTAATCACCTTGGTTACCAGGCTATTGAAGCGGGCAGGGGGGATTTTGGGGTAGGAATGGAAAATTCGTGGACCCATGCAAAACATGATGTACATTGTTGTTTTACCTGACATGTGAGGGACAAGACAACCTGGCAGCTTTCCCCCACCCCCCCCCCACCCCATCTTTCACATTCAGATGGGTCTGGAGACCCGAGCCTGTAGCACAATGACACTTCTGTCACAGTATTCCTATTGAAACCTAACATTGCCTCAAAATTTGGAGCATTTCTAAGATGGGATCTTTCTTTCATCATATTCAGATTTAATACCTCTCTCATTTTGCTTCCATGTTTTTGCCTGGATAATGCTTTAAAGTAGTAAGGTGTCATATGCTTGTGTATGGTATGCACTTTATACACAAGGATTTCAGAATGTGCAATATTTTTTGCCATTAGAAAATTTTGACAATGAATGTTTTTTTGTATTTTGCTTTTTAATATTCTTTCTCGCACAAATTGTGCATTAGTTGCGTATAATTTGGTATTTAATCAAAGGTTTGCCATTTAATCTTAAGTGCTAAACTTACATCAGAAGCAGGTTAGAAAAGCAGTAGGTGGCAGGGTGGGGGGGGGGGGGGTGGTGGTGTCAGGGTCAGATGGAACATGCTGATGTCACTGTGTAGAGACATAACCATGATTTCTTGTTTTGTTGTTGCTCTTTAAGTTCTCTTTATTCTGTACAAACCACAGCCTCCATCTTCAAAAGCTTAGTACTGGTGGTTGCAGAAACATAATCAGTGCTTTTGAAAATAACATGTAGGTTAGTTGAAACAAAATAAAACAAAGCCTGCTTTTCAAAAGGGTGCTTACAAAGCGGTGTTTCAGATTCAAAAGTTTCAGGGGAACTTAGCTTCTTACTACATCAGCATTTACGTTTGGTTAGTTTGCCGCTACCAAAATATTTAGGATCATTGACACATAGTTTCAAGTCAATGTGCAGTACTGTCATAAAGGGTTCTTGCTTTCTTCAGGAAATTTGCTCATCTTTTCATCTCTGCTGATGTGGAAAGATTGTTCAGTCAGGTCATCTCAGTAGAAATGAAGATTTGGGAGAAGCAATGGTCATTGTCAACTTCCAAACAGTGTCAAGAGGTATGGCTGTAGTGTGTCTGTTGATGCACAGCACCTTTCTTTGTGCTATTTGGATGGCTTTTACCCACCTTGATTTGATTGAAGCTTATAGGCTGTAGGATGAAATTAAGTACTGTCTTCCATTAGTTATGAAGACTAAGAATTGTCAGTACTATTACCCATTATCTAAAACCCCTACCGCACCCCATCGCATTTTCCCTAGTCCATTTCCTTCTATGTATTGTCTACTTCATCAGTATTGACAAATTAAGAAAAATAACAGCCAAGGTTAACTTCTTTAATTTTTTGGTGGGGGGAGTTATTATTACGTATGTCAACTCACCGGTTGCAATAAGTAGAATAATATAACTTATCCGATGAATCATCATAGTTAGATGGTTAAGTCCCCCCCCCCCCCTTCCCACCACCATTTAAGTAAGAACCATTCTCTTTCCTAAGACAAAAGTATGTATCAGATCTGGACTAAAATGTGCTCTCCAATTTCACCGATATGAATGGTTCATGACTTCTTTGAGAGAAGTGGAAGACCAATTTTTTATTGGCTCAGTATTTCATACCTAATTGGTGATTATCGCATCATAGGGTGGTAAGTTAATAGTGGTTCAGTGATGTTGGTAATCTGAAGGTACCCCATCATACTCTCACATATCTTTGAGGTGGAACGTATAAAAGCTTAAGCTGGCACTTAAATCATAAAGCGTTGAATGTTATCTGCCGAAAGTTTGAAAAATATGTAGTTCTTTCATAGTATAGTCAAGATTGTGAAAATTCATGTTGTGCATGAAACTCACTGTGTAGAATTTGCACATTTCTGCAAAAATTTCTGCTTTGTACCAAATGGCGGAAAGGGGCTAAGGAGGGGTGGGAAGGGGTCAGTAGGGGTAACAGTGAACTGATTTCTTGAAATAAACAGGAAATTTTACAAGTTTGAAAAACATATCATAAGTACCTTACAACAGTTCTAAGGTTGTTTACACTTACAAGCAGAGTTATTGCTTCCATCACATTTTGCATGAGTTGTAGTTACTTTTCCATTTGTTGTGTGACCTACCAGTTTCCAGATTCACTTTTCAAAGTTTTTTGGGGTTGCTTCAAGTTCTTCAGGTTAGTAAGTACTTTTTAAGTATGATAATGTTTGTATTTAAGTAAAAAAAAATCTAGAGTAACTAAGAAATTGGTGTTGATGTTGAATTTGGTCAGTTTGTAAATTGGAAAGCTTCTTTTTAATTTTGATTTCTCACAAATACTTTGGTGCCTTCTTGATTCAAATTAATATTTTGATCAGTATGACAAGATTCTTAAATTTTCTATGAAGTAAATACATTTTGAATTTAACCAGTTTTATACCCACATTGTAAAGTGCATATATAGCTAGTATTCATGTTATTGTATATTTTATCACTAAAACTAAAAGCCATGGTAATGGAGCAAGATTTTTCTATTGGTTGGAAAGCATGTATGAAATTTGCATATGTTTGCATATTCATGTCTTTGTATATAGAGTTTATGAATAAAAGTGCTGCAAGTATTAAGGTTTTTTTAGGTCAGTTTTAATGAATTTATATATAAGACATTTCAGAGAGATGCAGTGAAGGTTTCGTTGGTAGTAATCAGAAAGTCACCACTTTGTCAGGGAGGCGGGGGGACCTTTATTGATCAAAGGTAAAATGTTCTCAGAGTTTTCACTTCATATGTTTCTTTGACCTTTGTTTTACAACTTTTGTTACGTTTTATCAAAGACATCCTTAAAAAGCATGTGGGCAAATTTTACTGTAATTGGCCACTTTATGGACCCCGCATTGGCATTTCTGGTACCTAGGTATGCAGTCCATATGAGCATTATTTCATTCTCTTTACTGGCTTGTAGAGGTATATTTTGGATTTTCCACACTCTTTAAGTGAGGGGGATAGTTTCAGAGGGGGAGGGGCACATGCATAGGCATGGCAGTGCACAGGAAGGGACAGTAATATAGGGCACTCCTGGAGAAATCCCCTTCAAGTTTTCAGATCTACTTTTTTAATGATGGATGCCAAAGTTGAACTTACATAAATGTCCCCCTCTGTAAGCAAAAGTTATCCCCCACTAAGCAAGTACTATTCACAACCTGGTCATGGGCCTTTGGCAGTAGTGTCCTGTTCAGAGGGAAAATCCATTTCTGAACAAATTTTGTGCAATTAATATGCCATGAGGAAAGCTCTTTACTCTTCACATCCAATTGTGTGTTTGAATGTTGGGCACTACTGAACAACCCAAGATCTCATTTGGCATGGGGAAGGGGGGCATGAGGAAGGGAGGCTACTCCATTCCTCTCCTGTGGGGTACCACTGATGTTAGATGGCTCATTATGCAAATATTTCCTGTTATCTTAACAGTGTCACTATGGATTATGAATGTTTATCACCCTTTTAAGACAAAAACATAATTTACACATGGCTGTTGCTAATTCCATCAGTTTTCATGTTTATAAGATGGAAACAATTTATGTTTAGCATGGTATTGTACTCTGGTATTTACAAAAATATTTACTTCATCTTAAAAAAACAAGCTGTAGGCATTTGATATCATAGTTCTACCATTTATAAACACTTCTTTTGAGCATACATTTATTTCTTTATTTGCCAAGCCTGAAGGTTTTTGTTTTATTTGTGGTCAGTGTTCTTCACAAGGAAAATTCATGTACATGTGTCCCACCTTATGTGTAGTGTATTTAAAATATCACAGGAGCTCTTCTAGATTCACCAAATAATTTTCCAAAATTTTATCTGCTGTTTTTTGTTTTATACAATCACAGCATCACATCTAATTGGAATAATCTGTCTGGAAGATTAGAGATAAATATACTGATATAGATGTGATGTCAAACAGGATTACATTTTGTTGCCATAGCAACTGGGTTGTGCTAATCAAAGTCAAAAACCTACTGCTGTTGTTCCTATCCCAACTTTTATTGATGTGAAAACTGCCTTCTGCAAAACAGCAGTGATTAGCCCAGCTGATGTCTACTTACTGATGGGAATTCACCTTTTTACTGTGGCATCTGTTGTAAGAAGCATACATGATGTGTGGTAAATACGGCTATCATTTGTATGGTGTCGCCAGCTGCTAAATCTATAATTATCTTTTTAACCATTTATCCTAAAATATAGCACAAATTAAGTTAAGTACAAGGATTCAATACCTTTTGTGTGCTATGTGCTCCATTATGAAGAAAGATGTTGTTTAGAGCCTAGCTGTTGCATCAGATACTTTGATATGAGGCTATATTAATTCTTAAGTAAGACTCCATACCATTGGTTGATGTAAAAGGCTGGCAAATTCACACTTCACCTGTAAATGTACATGATTGATGTGACATAACAGTACAGAAAAAGGTGGGGTTGGAAGGTGGGGTGGGGCATAGAGTAGCCTTTCAGCATTCAGAACAAGAAGGTAACAAGTTATCAATACACAAGTATATAGTGAAGCAGACACTGCAGTGTCCCGGCAGCATTGGCCTAGGGATATTTAGCTACATGTCAAGAAGGTGCCAAAGACAGTTTTTGAAATTGAAGACATGGCTACAAGTAAACTTGGTTGGGAATTCGGGGATGATGCAACTGGCCCTTTAAGCTTTAGGAGCAGTGACAGCAAACTACACAAAATGAAAGAAAACTATTCAAGAATTGTACGTACAGTAGTTTATTGTTTCTAGAAGAGCTACTGTCTGTTGCATTCGTTTGCAACGATCACTGTTAACTGTTGCATTACCATGGCTCCATAGTAGTACTCTGTCTGGTTTTGTACATCACGTATGAATCAACGGTTTTGCTACCAAAAATTATTTTGCATTTAACTCGATGGCATAATCCACAAGGTGACAAGCATACATGTTTTGCAATCGACTTGATAATAATAACATGCATATAAATTTTACCTATCCTTTCGGAGTTTGCTTCATTTTTTATCAGGGTTTTCTCCCTTTCATCTCAGTTTGCGGCTTTACTTCACTGTCCACGAAGCTTAGTAGGAGGTATTAGTGTTGGCCCTCATCCACCTCTAGAATTGACTATTTAAATAATTATCACCTTGAAGAGGAGTTTCCCATGAGTATGTTAACTAAACACATAAAGTGACTGTGGCCTTAAAGTTGAAACTTCATATTAGGCTGATAATTAACAAAGTCCAAAATTTGCATAACATTTGGGTTCTTTGTGTAGGATAAGGTCAGTCTGATCGAATAACCATAGATTTATCTTCAATGGGAAACCCTGCTAACTAACCGTGATCCCCACATCCCCAGCTACGATCAATATCCCACCCCAGCTTCAATCAATGCCACAAAATGGCATTGAAAATGGCCAAGAAAATTTTTCCAACACTGACAGACATTTATAAATACAAATACCATTTTTGGAAAAAAAGAGGCTGCCTAAATTTCAGCCACAAATCGTGAAGAATGAAGTCTCTGAAATATACATCTGTTGGCAACATCTGCATAGTTTAACAACTTCAAAGCAATAGAGTAGGGAAAACAAGTCAGTGAGCCGCAACTGGAAAAAGGGCCGTGGCCGGCCTGACTTAAACCATTTGGTTAGAAACTGAGCTGTAAAACCTCATCTAACTCTACAACTTCAAAAACATGGGTGTGTGCATGAACTTATGAAAGCAAAACAACTTGGAAAATGACAACAATAACACTCATAATGGAAGTTTTGCAAATATATCTTGTAAAAATGTTATTGGCAAGTCACAACAAGGACTGTTTGTTTTGGTCCAAATAATCAGAAAAGCACTATTTGCTTCCTTTGGCAAGAAAAAAATTCAGCACTTGTTGAGTTTATCCAAATAGCACATATAAAGTACATACTGAAATGGGGCTAGGAGCCATCATAAATGGAGCCATAATTTGTACTAAATTCTACAGTATTCACATGTATTTCCTAAAGCTATTAATAAATTGAGAAATGTCCTGCAATTAAGCCAAATTCATTCAGTGTGTTAGCCTGCAAAGTTTGATATAGGCTTTTCTCTGATTCAATGAGGTTTTTGTGTCAGATCAATGTGATACACACTTTTAGGAGCCATAATAAATGGATCCATAATTACTAAATTCTACAGTGTTCATGTGTATTTCTTGAAGCCATGAATCCATTGAGAAATGTCCTGCAACCAAGCCAAATTAATACAGTGCTTTAGCCTGCAAAGCTTGATGCTAGCTTTGCCCCAATTCAGTGGGGTCTTTGTTTGAGATCAATGTAATACGTAATACACACTTTTATGTACAGCTAACCTCAAGCTGAAGTGAATATAAATATCTCCTAGCCCTAATTATTTCATGCTCTTCAGCTTCCCTCCAGGTGTCTATTCACCCCTGTTGAGGAAGGGTTACATGAAGTATCTCATGCCGAGGCAGCACAGTCGTTACTTCTACACCTCGGCTGCATTTGTGATACTTGTCTGTATGCTTTCACAGGAATTCTACTAGAGCCTATTTAACTGTAGATGGTATGTAATTGAAATGTAATCATTCAAACACAAAAAGGGCAAAATCATTAATATTCAATAATATCAACTTTGGCAACTCTCATAGCATTTCATGCCACAAAATCAACCGGGCATTTCTCTTGGTCACATTTCACTCAATGAAGACACTCCATTATATTGACTTAAAGGCAATAGGCAGTCGCCCCAAAATTTTCTTTAAAAAATCAGCAAACTCTTGCAAATCTCTTCTTACTGCATTACAAGCACCTCTGAAGATGTTTCAAACATAACTATTACAAACAAAAGGTAAAGCAAGGAGATATGCTCCTCGAATTTCACAATTCACCAACGAAAATATTGTCACATGATCAAAATAGGCCAATCATGAACTAGAGTGACAGGGTACACTCACTCTGATTGGGGTGACTGCCTACTGCCTTTAATAACATTTTAAATAAACAGATCAAACAACAATATTAGTTTTATAGCTCCACCTACTTTAACCTTGCATCATGTATATTCATACACCATAAACCAATAAAAAATTAAGTAATAAGACACATGAAATAAATTTAGTGAAACAGAATGACCGCTGTCATTGTTTTAAGGTGGTAGAATACTACAACTTTACACCAGAAAAAGTTACATACAATACTGAGAACAACTGTAAATGTAGCAAACCGCATATATAAGCAATCACGGCAAGGTTCATGGTATTTGGTATATTTCTAGTGTGGACTCCTAGCCCCTAGTACAAAAATATGCTTGTAGTTATCAAGTCTCATTATTTTTATACTTAAAACAGTTTAAAAGAGTTGCATACTTTGGTGTGTGCATAGATTGATGATAATAAAAGATGCATTTGTTACAAATAATTGGAAGTATTGGAAGTACAGTATCAAAATATAAAATTTCAGTTATTAAAGGTGTTAAATTATTAACAAATATGTGAATGAAAATTAAGCAAATAAATATTAGTACTTCATGATTCTAATTTTCACGAAAAAATTTAAAAATGATCAAGTATATACACTTTACAGGTCAAGAATCTTTTTCTATCAAATTTCTGAGGCATTCAGCTCTTGAATTATGTACTTTTCCTTTGAAAGTAAAACCACTTCAACTCCTCTTACAAGGGCTGAACATAGAAATTTGGGGTGTGTGCCACTTGACTGCTCTCTGTTCTGACGTCTCTTTGTTCCGACATCTCTATATTCTGTCAAGTCTACATGAACGTCAGTGTTACGATAAGGTTTCAGTTAGGGTTAGGTCAGGGTGAGAATATTAGGGCTACATATGTCAGAACACAGAGTGCATTGGAACAGAAAGGTGTAACCACGTGCTCCAAAGGCAGGCCTAACAACCCAGTAAGGTCCAGGTGCAGCACAATGAGAAGGGCTGCCAGGGAAAAGCAATCTGTCTTAAGTTTTTCATAAACTATGAGAATGTAAGAAATACAAAGTCATCAAACCCACAAGTCAAATTATAAAATATTAGTAAAAGGGGGATTTGCCACAAATATAGCTGGGCTAAAACCATGGACTCCCCTCCACTTCTGATTCTCAAGCCAGACAATCCTACAATTATCCAACAAATAACTTGAATCTTTTACAGGAAGCTTCTTGCTTCTCCATTTCATTCATATTTGTTGTCATGATTTTGCTTTTGGGAAGTTACTAAATTCATGATCAGAATCCCAGCACAAATCTCCTTTCATAGCCCTCAAAATTTAGCCTGATCAACATGTAAAAATTATATTTCCTATAAATGAAACTGAAACATTCTATTTCACAGAACTTTGTAAATCTACTTCCTAGAAAAGAAACTGGTAATTCCCTACATCAGCTTTTTTTCTTTGTTTTTTCTTTTTTTCTTTTTTGGCCACCGTCACATGAAAAGACTAAATGAAAGTGAATTTGTCATCACATTCACTCTTGCACTGACAGGAAAATTTTCAACACTGCAATGTTTCTGTCCCTGAATCCCTTTGGAGTTATAATTTCTCATTTGTTCTGTGACATGGAACAATACATTTTTTTATATTACTAGACAGTCTGCCATTGAACTTTTTCCTGAGTACATAAAATAAACGAGGCTGACTTCCAGACACATTCTGTGACCTGGCAGGCAAACCTACCTTTTCAGTGAATCACATCATGTTATGTCTGCTTTCATGGCAGAGTTTAAAATATGGGTACCAAGAGCCTAACTCTATAAGAAACATATTTATAGAGGTTGAGTATTAACAAATGAATGCTGTTGGACTGATTTCCATCTTCATGGCTTATTTAAAAAGTCCAGTGGTAAGAAATGTCAACATTTATTCACATCATTTGAAAAAATTAACTGTGCAGTTGTCTGCTTTTGTTTACTCTTCAAAAGAATTAAAAAAGAAAAAATTATATGACCCTTGAAAAATCACTTTTCTCGCATAAGATGTGAGAAGCGGGTTTGTTTTGTCACGTCACTCTATGCCAATGAAAGAGTGATCACATTTTGAACCATGGTACAAAGTAGTGTTTGCACCAGATCCAAAATTGGGAACCGGGTACCCGAAGTCGACGGTCGGTTGGGTACCTGGGTACCCAAAAATATAACTTCTGTTAGGCTACAAGTTTGTTGTTAAGTCATAATAAGAAATTTTGCTTTGCACGTTGATATAATATAACACCAACGTATCTTATGTATGGGCATGACAAGTGTTCATAGGCATGTGCGTGATAAATTTTGCCCGGAAAAAGTAACATGTTAGGTGTTCTGTCACACGTGCAATCTATGTTAGTGAAACTTTGGATCCAGGTAGCAATTTCAGAACCGGGTCCTGACATCGTCGGTGAGGTACCCGGGTACCCGGTGCAAACACTAGTACAAAGGCTTAATGAAAGAAAAACATGAAGACAAAGAGGGTACCATGAGTAGTACAACAGTGACTTCCTAAATTAATGTTCAATCTACCATTTTAAACTGAATGAAGAAACTTTTAAATTTTCACCTGAGCACAGGAGTGTCTGGCCTGTGAAGACAGGAGTTTGACCAATGAGATACATTTTTCAACCTTTGTAACACAAAGTTTTGTACCTTTAAGCTAGGCCTACTCTCCTTGTTATAAAAATACTTCAATATTAAATGTATGCTATGTTTATTGTAAAAATATATGAAAGAATCTGTCTGTGATGGTTTTGCCCCAAGTCCAAGGAAAGCTTTGCCCCTGGACTGAACAGGTCTTAAGCATGCCATTGGACTTCATACAAATTTCCGGTCCCAAATTCTGGCTGAATGCCTCATATGTTCTTGAAAATTGAAAACAGTTGCAAACAGGTGTATTTTTGGATAAATGAAAAAAAAAAAAAAGAACACAAGAAATAGAAGAAAAGTCTTACAGAAATCTACCCTTCCTGTGACAGAAGCAATTTGAAGAGAAAGGCACATATAATGGTCAAATTGACCACAGACACTGATCTGCTGATTACAGAAATCTACTCTTCATGTGATGGAAGCATTTTGCAGAAAAAGGCACATGTTATAATGGTTAAATTGACCATAGACACTGACTGCCATTTGTCAAGGCTATCTGCAATCTACTCCACTAACTACTCTTAATCAATTTAACCTGCATAGATGATTAAAGAAAGAAAACATATATATATTAAGAAAATGAGAAAAATAGAATTAAACTGTGGATGGAATTTTGTGCAAAAATAAGTACTGATCTACCGTGCTGATTCATATTGTTTCTTCCTTACCTCCTTCCCTCTTTATTCCCCCTTTACCCCCCCCCCCCCTATAGACCAACTCCCTGCTTCTCACCTGCAACCTTCATCCCTCTCTTTACCCCATTTCTCCCTCACTTTCCTCTCACCTTTTGGACCATGTTTCCTAATTCCTTTTGCCTTAACTACATGTATCCACTTTATATTGTAGTAACGAAACTGTACTGATCCCATATAACTCTTGTTGGCTTCGGAATTGCATTATACCGGAATTGTAGTATGTATATGCTCCTACCAACCAACCAAAATGAATCCATAACTAACCAGTGCACAAAGACACAAACTATGGTTGAAAAGAATATCAATACTAAATAAAAAAAACAATAGTGTCTGGAATTTTGTGCAAATTTAAAATATATTAAGTATCCATTGCTTTCAAATCAATTGCTAGTTGCTTAACCCCTTCCTCAGAGAAAGTTTTACTGTTATCCCAGTAAGCTCACCAGTACATTATATTCTTCCCTCTCCTAATCCTTCCTTCTCCCTGCCCAATTCCCTGACCCATGTTCTTTTGTCAACCCCCCCCCCCCCTTAATTAAAATACACCCCAAAAAATCCACCCATTGGCATCTTTCTGCCATATATGTATCCTTGAGGTGATCTTTTGATTCTGAAAGTTGTGGTACATCATTAATGGTCTGAAAGTCTCTCTGCATGTAGTTTTGCCCTTTTGGCACCTATCAGATACCACAAATTCCCCTGTAAGAATTTGTTGAGATGTATTTTTAAGTTAATCCCATTGCTGCAATCAGTGTAGCCCTCACTATTTGCTAAATTTGCCTATGAGTATTCAGCCCACAGTGTATTGTATTGGCTCTCTGCAGCTGCAACTGTGCAGCTGGGTCTATTGCCCTTATTTAATGATTAATATCAGAAAGTCAGTAACATTCCACTGCTCCACACTTCAGCCTTACCTTCCAATTTCTTACCCTAAGTGATGTCTCATCTTTAGATTCCATTCAAAAGTTTCAACTACCATTGCACCACCAACTACAGATTTCAGGGCCGGATCCAGGAATATGAGATAGGGGGGCGGGGCGTAACCGTCTGCAGTGCTGATCATACCTTTTTCATGGGCTTGGAGATGTGAAATTCTGGTTACAAAATTCATTGCCTTGCTGAATTAGGGTTTTTTTTTTTATATGCCTTGATGCGGCCCTGGATATAATCGATACCTGGTACTTCAGTTCTCAATATCAGCCGATTCTGATATTATAGAAATTTGTGTACTTAACACAAAAGTGTAGGCTATTGTGCACTCCCATGCAGTGTTATTTCACGAGGTTGAATATTGTGACATGCAGCCAAACATAAGAAAATAGCATTGCCACCTGTGTTTGAATTAGAGGGCTAGTGATACTAGTTGTGAAGGTTCTGCATTTCAGGTAAAAATTTCGTTACTAACATAGCAACGGTGAATATGAAAAATATTAGCCAAGACTGATATTGAATACCGATACTTGGTTCAACACTAGCACTAGTACCACCAGAAGCAGTCATTGTGTGTTAACTGTTCAGAATTTGTGATGTCTGCTAAGCAACGTGGCACTGCCTGAAGATTTGTTTTATCAAAATTTGTTATCTTAGCCTTGCTTGGATAAAACCACAACTTCACCACTCCTAATGCTCAAACCACACTGTACATGCTCATACCAGTCTCTGTGTGTTTGCTCTCTGTCTAACCCATCCATATCCATATCATTATCATTTGTTACTTGAACACAAAAACAACTGTTTACAATTCAAAGTGTACACTTTACAAACAGAACTAAATTTTGAACCATGAAGACTTTTACATCCCATGAAACTTCTTCAATTAATCTCTGTCTTATGCAAACACTTAAACCAGAGTTTAGTCAAATCTAAAACACCATAATTTTGGAGGGTTTACCCACTATGCAAATGTGGCAGGCTACATGATATGGTCGAATTTGCTTTTCACACAAGCAGGTACAAGCAACGTACCGTGGTTGAAATGAATCATTGAATTGTGTGACAGTACTGTACACATACTCTTTCACAGCCATATATAAAATAAATCTGACATGATGCCAAGGGCCTATCTTATAACAAACGACTGCCATTAACATAGTTTCCTCGTACTATATGAAGAACATCCTTGGCTTAATTTAAACAAGGTTCTAGCCATGATCATGAGGCTATGCACTTCACCAAACTTAAAATTTTGTATTCTTGTCTAACCAGCCAAGATGAAAGTTTTGGTTCTTATGTCACTCAAAAGAATATGGAGGGTGGGGTAAGGGTTAGGGGTTGCTTCCAAACTCCAATGTATCCAGAGGTGTATGTTTACTTCATGGACTCCACCAGGCCTTTTTTGTCAATAAAGGTCTTAAAGATACAGTGATGATCGACCACAAATAAGTTTTGCAATTGTTGCTTAAACCCACCTAAAAAGTAGTTTTCCTCCACAAAGGATCACCTCAATTTTTTTCTTCCAAGAGCTGGTGACTTTTTTTCAGTTTTTTTTTTAGAAAAGAAGTATTGGCTTAATGCATTTTGAAAAAAAAAACAGTACAAAAGACTGGGAATCATGGTACAAAACATCAGATGTATATTAAACTATTATTTGATATACTCTTTTGAAAATATTAACCCTTACTGGGGTTCACTTAAGTCGGGGAAATTATTTCTGAATTTATAGAATCATAAAATATTAAGTTTCACAATTTACAAACCAGCTTTTGTTTTATACTGAATTTTTCATTCAATAAAAGCTTCAATTTTCTCCCCCACTTTCAAGCAGGAATCAGTTATAAATCTTTAGTAACCTCTTCATAAATTTACCTGCATCCATTATGACTTTTCTCCAAATATTTCCAAATATTGTAAGTTCAAGGTATATCACATAAAATTATGCTCCTCCTAATTTCATAATTTCGTAATATCTCACGAGTTTCAATTTGATTATCCTGGAATCATTTTTAGTTGGCTTTTAGAATCACTTCTGCATGTTCTGTGTGACCTAACAAAGAAATAGGCCAGCCATGTTGACATGGAAACCAATATAAATACTTTACACTAGATATATTCAGGGTTAAGTTTACTGAAAGCTGATAAGAGAAGTGCAAATTGAACATAGTAAATATTTTATACCAGATAATTCAAGTAGCACTGTAAGATTAAAACCCAAATATTTGCTCTCTTACACATAGATCTTGAATTTAAACAATCCTATCGCCAGCTGCTGACTACAATTTAATTGATTCCATGCTATAGTTTCAACTAAAATTTGTTCAAACATCACCCACAAAGGAACTGTACTGGTACTCTTAATCACAACCAGAACACAATACGCTTGTTCTTGTCTTTATGTCATTGCACTCATGTAGAAGGGATTAGGAACTGCATGTATAGGCATAGGAAGTAGGAGGCTGGGGGACTAAAGCCCCCCTCTCCCCTTCAAAAATGTGCTGGGCTGAAGTATGCTTCCAACCCCCTCAGTTCAAGGACAGAAACCCCTTGTTATGTTTTCTCTGTGAAAAATGTGTACATAGTGTACACTGCCTTACCAATCATACAACAAAAAGCCTACTTCCCTTTTCTGAGAAAATTAGTCCCAAGTGTTTAACCCTCACTTTTTCAATTACACAGATGTATCCAGTTCTGCGTGGGAGGTTACACTTGATCACAGCTTGGCACAGCAAATGAACCTTGAATGACATACATGGTAACACTCAGAGACTGATGTGTGAAGCAAATACAGTCACTGCACACAAATGCAGTATGATCTTTGAATAGGTGAAAGAGAGAACGTATCTTCACTCTGCCAGATTATACATGACACTGGTGGATACTGAGTAATTTTATTAAATCAAAAAGTCCTTACCCATCTAGTTTCATTTCTAGCTCAGATCTGTCGTGTGCTGTAAAGTGGTAAGGACGACATACACACTATGTATAAAAGCATTTAAATACAAGTAAAAACACTGCTTTGAAAGATAAGTTGATCCTATCAATTCTCTTCTTATTTTTTCAGCAAGTATCTTGCATAATCTTTACCAACACAGGAATTGCTTTTTTAAGAAAAGTCCTACAGGTCTCCCACTGCAGGCCAAAACCTGAAACTACTCCCAAAAGGAGTCATGACCTTGAAAGGTCACTAGACTTAACCAGAAGCCCATCAACCAGTCATGTAATAGCTAGTGTGAGCATAACCTGTACTGAAACAGCTTCAATAAAGTTTTGCATGTCACAGGTAAATCTAAGACTTATCTTGCATAAATTTGACAGTTCATTTACACAAAGAACCACACTTCATTCAAAGCACAGCCAATTACACATCCATGCAATTTTAAAGTGCCCTTCAAGAATTTCATGTACAGTTGTTACTTCTTGCACCTAATACCAAACTGCCTCTTGGAGGCCACCTGTCAGTATCATACTACTGTTTTGTCACTGTTTCTTAGGGTGATTGCCTCATCGGTACAATTTGAGTTAGCTGATTCCTTCGGTTCTTCACCCACTGCTGGAGTCAGTTTAAATTCTGGTTTCCACAGCAAGTACCCAACAGTTGTCACAAAGCCAAGTGCAAAAATGCCTACCATGTTTAAATGAATCCCTGATGATGAATTTAGTTTGTAATTTTCTCTGAAATAGCAAAATAAAATTTCAAGTTACCAGCATGAGTCTTCTATATTTCATATTAACCAATATGTATGCCTTGTGCAATGTTTTCATTTCCTGTGACTTATCGAGTATTTTGTGAAGATGACACTAAATGAATCTCTAATTACCAGCCTGAAATAGAAAAGGCATTGTCCCACACTTATTTTGAAACATTAGTTTACTTCTCTCATCACCCTGATGAGTATTTTTCATGATGCTCCCATGCATGGATATTGAATATTTAGGGTAAACAAGGAAATGTTCTGCATGAATTTAACAATTCAAAAAAAGAAACATTGTCACATGATTAACAAGGAACATTCTTGAATTAGAATACATGGAACATATTCAAACTGGGGTAACTGCCTTTTCCCTTAAAGTGACACTCTGAAGCATACTATTAGAGACAAAAGAGAACTTAACTATATGAACTCTAAGAATGGATTTCCCTCTTCCTGCACACTTCATGCATACATTATACTCCTCACATGCCAACCTTTACACATGGTAGGCATCTAGGCCTATGTACCCATTTCTCTGCTGTCGTTTGTGTCCGTAAGTGCACATGCATGTCTGTAAATGTGTCAACTGCACTTAAATGCAGACATGTTTTACATACATACATCATTCTACTTCTGGATGGTCTGTCCAACATCTTCCTTACTTTAATCCCCTCTGACCCCTCTGTCACCCAAATTTCCTATCCCACAGAAATCACCTTAATGATACAGGGCAGAATGAAACAATTCTTGTGACTAGATAAATGTCATGCCTACTTTCATTAACTATGCAATTCAATCAAGTTTAACCATAGCCGATGTACCCATAAGCATCTACTTCAATGGGGGGAGGGAGGGGGTGGGTGGGGGAGCACTACTGACAACTTGTCCAAAAGTTGTATATTTGCTGAAAGCAGTACATATTTTGCCCCAAAATAGAACACATTCATCTTAAATGTGCAACTGCAACCCCCAGTCCCACCTTTATACCCAGAAAGTTCACACCTTAACACTTAACCTAGGATTACTTACACCTTATATATGCCGACTTCATTTAGTCCAGTGAAACAGGTGGCAGTAGCCAATACAAACAGGAAGAGACCATTGAAGATATGAATGGACTGATAGAGGGCTTGAAGGGCTGGTGAGATGAACTTGGCATGCGCATACCAGACAATCGCAAAACACAACTGAAAGGAATTAACAAAATTAAACTGTTGCTACGATGATTATGGAGATATGCTGCTGTGTAGATGCATCTCAAATATAACACTTAAACTTACTTGAAACCTCGAAAGTGTGATCTTACACATTCACCTATGCTTTTAAAAGGTAAACCACAAATTCTTCCACAGTGCACAAATATATTTTAAAAACTGGTTGTGCTTAAGTCCAGCTTGCAAAACAAAGGTTTTTATGTCTCTTTTTTTGTGATCCAGGTAAGGTCTTTTATCACTATCTACCTACCTACAGGTTATTTACTGGCTATACAGTTGCAGACATGTGAAGTCAAACTCCTCACACCATCTTCAATATAAAAAAAAAATCATTTGTGAATGGGCCTGTCACATGGCTTCTAATTGACGGATGGCATAAGAATGCTTTCGACAGGAATCTACAGATATTTCAGTAAAATCTAGGTTTATGCAAGTTTTTCTTTTAAACTGGTCCTTTACAAGGGTTTTTATCTTTCTTTCACCATTTCATTTTCAATTTAGACATTCTTTAATTCTTTCAACTCTTTGCTGATGACTGTGTCCATTTTCTGGATATTTGACCAACAGATACTTGAATCTGTTTTCTTTGTATCAAACATTCCACAAAAGGAATGCACACTTTCATGTGCACTGTGCTTGTTGAAATTACAAGTCAGTGATTTCACTGACTCGGGCACCCGGGTCAATGACGCACAACTTTTCATTTTGACGCACAGACACAAAACCTCTGGGGTCAAACTGACGCACAGCTTTTTCACCCCAACAATCAGTAATGGTAATGTAGGGCCAATGATTTTCCGCGATCGCGGAAAAACGCGGATAAAAACGGAATTTACTTTTCTGCACGGAATTTCACGGAATTAAGCAAAAATTATCAGGCTCAGAATACATGTAAAGTTTTGACAAAAAAAATGAGTTATTTTTCTTCAAAACTATGCCAAATGAATGCCTGCATATACCAAAGACATACAAAGGGATTTTCCATCTAAAATGGTGGCAAATTTACCTTAAAATCATCAAAACACCTTGAAGTTACGATCAGAAAACAAGTAGGACATTTACGAAAATCGGCAAAATTTTGCCGGTATAGGCTCCAGTTTGCCTATGCTGTAGTGTGTTAGGCTAGGTTGCTTGTGTATTACAAGTGTTTGCTGCCTTCAGGATCGTAACCAGACAAGTGTAGGACTTGTTTTCAACATAATTACTCCAAAATCCGAAAATCACGGAAATGTGTTATGCTTGAAACGGAATTTTGCGGAATTTGGAAAGTTAAAACGGAATTTTGTGATTTGTGAAGCGGAAAATCATTGGCCCTAATAATGCAATTTTGCCAATACATTCATTGTGCAAATTAATTCACAAAATGTAGCACTTTCCAGTTCCCATATTGATTATCAACAGATTGAATATCATGTCTTACAAGAAAAAGATAGTGGAAAAGCATCACAAATATAGAAAATAAACAAAAAAACAGGAATAAAGTTTGTTGTATTAAACTCAGATTTATTTTGACCCCTTCACGTTTAAATTTGACTCTTGTAAATTTATTCTGAAGGGTCTGTGACTCCTGAAAAAAAATGCTGAGTGAAAACCCTGCAAGTAGTGTAAGTCTAAATTTAACAAGACAAGAAGCATAAAGTACTTCATACCACTGAATATAGAAATGGGATGTGATCATGTAGTGTTGGCAGATCAAATTAAATAATGGCTTGACTGATATTTGCATGATGGACTATCAAATATGAGAAGATGTCTCTTTATACCAGCAGAAGTGAAAGTTTTTTGAGATATTGAGAATGAAGAGAGGATGCATTTCAGTCCTCCTAAGCATCTAACTAATATGTCAAAGACTGAATGACACTGAAGGGCAAAATTCCTCGTCTCATATAACTAAAATTCTCCCAAGAAAGTTAACTGTTACCCCCTTCCTATTCTCTGCCCCTCCCGATTCCAGCCATCCTTCCTATCTCAAGAAAGTCCAATTGGGATCACTGAAAACAAAACACTAGCTATGCCACCCTTTTGCAAAGTATGACCTTTATCCAATCTTGTATTTTGACAATCTGGGCATTAACTCTCTGTGTACAGGTAATTGTTCACACCACTGATCTGCATTTCTGACCAATCAGAAGACACTTCCGACCAATCAGAATGGCACTTCTGATCAATCAGAATGGCACTTCTGACCTATCAGAATGTCTTGCCTACATCTGGAAGGCTAGTTTGGATTGCATCATACCATGAAAAGAAAGGTACAATGTTCAATCACAGATTCTAGGAATTTACTCTGAATTTTTTGGGGGTTTGATGAAGGTCTGTCTTTATGGGAACAAATTTAATATCACAGCTACTGTACAGCAGAATGATGAATATGCAATGCCTACTTGCTAATGAATTTTATAGATTTTAGCTTACTAAGTGGTAGTCTTTAGTCTATGCTTCACACCTATGGTGGAAGCAAACCTTAGGATTAGGACCTTCATTATAAACCACTCCAAAACTTGAAGAAGGCATACCATTCCAAAGCTGTAAAATTTTGTAATTTGATAGCAAATGTACACCCATTAATAACAGTGATCAATTAACTTGAAAGAAACCACCATGATGCCTGAAACTGAAATGAGCAAGGCATGTGGGAACATTCTTTACACTGATTATGGGAGTCCAACTCATCCAAGTCTAATGCATCCAATGGTGCCCATAAACCATTAATATTAATGAAGCCATATCACATGAATTTTTGGTGATGATGAAATACTGCAACAGAGTCTTACTACAAAATCATATCTACACACCTCACTTGATCAACAGGTGGAAGGGGTGCCTGAATATCCTGCAAGAGAGTGTTGTCACATCCTGTGAATGACTCATGAATGGGCTAGTGTGCATTTTAATTCATAGTTTGTATGGAATAGCGAATACAACCTAGCAGGTTGTGTAACAGCTTATAATTGGATGTAGGCTTTAGTTCCAGTTTGTCAAAGTTACAAAGTGACCTCTACCAGCAAGCTACCACAGTCCAGTGAAGACTGACAATGGGCTGGTGTGCACAATTATTGTGCAAGGTGTGTGCAGAATAGCAGTACCTACCTAACAGGTTGTTAACAACCCAATGAATGAAAACAGGATTCAACTAAAATATGTCAATCAATTGCCATGTTGCTATTTTGTGACACAAGGCCTGTCTGAAACAGAAGACTATCATAGTCCAGTAATGATAGATGCATGAATGGGCCAGTGTGCCCTATAATAAACATCTATGAAATAGCAGCTGCTGCCTAGCCCTGACTGGAAGGAGCCTAGCTCTAGTTTATGGTGCGTTAAAATTCATAACCCCCTGATGATTGATGGATGGGCCAGAGTGCACTAGTAAACTGTTGGAATGTAATAGCAGCATCTACACAGTATGTTGTACAACAGCTCTCTGATTAGTAACAGGCTAAAAGTTGAAGTTGTTTACAGCATTTGAATTAGCCAGTATCGGATTGCAAAATGAGGCACACTCTCTTACACAGACCATAAAATTTTCAATTGTATACCATGAAAACTCGATGCACTACTATTACGGATCTATGAAGAAAATTGCATGAGATTGAAGTAATGGCACAGAATGAGGCAAAAGTTGCTACTCAAAAATGGAAGATTCCTGTACAGAATCATTTTTGTGTAGCACTTTTTGCTACACCCACAAATTGCACTACTTCAAACGCTGGTTGTTCAATAATAAATGGGTGTTTCACACACAGAATTGCCAGATCAAGGGATAGAGTGGCTAGAAGTGAGCCAAGAGTAGATGTGGAAGGACTTATTCTTTTTCAGCGCAAAGAGTGAGTGATGATGTCGATTAAAAAGTATGGAGACGTTGATGAAACGGTATAGTATGTAAAATGAAGCCGATGCAGCTACTGTAGGACACATGAAGAGATAAGTGACAAGTGGCATTTTTGAAAGGTTCTGCGATGTTATGTAACCGGTAATACTGTGGCTGGATCTTTAAAAATCAATAAAGAAGATGGGCTTTCAGCAGTTATGTAATTGCAATGTATTGTAGCTAGAAGTCCAGCAAATATAAAGGTGGAGGGAGAAGGGGGGAAGGAGGATACAGTATGATATTTACTGGGGCCACAACTTACTATTTTTCAGATCACTTTTTAGCCTACAGCATACATGTCCACTAGGCTGTTGCAATTCCTTCTACATCTATAGTAAAAAAACAGTTTGAGGTTATCAGTCTAATGGGGCACCTGAATCAGGAAAGGGGGGAAGGGAAAAGGGCAGTGTCTATTTCAGAGCTTGTCCAAATAACCACACTGTACAATAACACTATTCTTTATGGTTCATTTACATATACAAGCAGACTATTAAAATAGATGGGAATTTTAGCATACTCCTCCTTGTCCTCTTCCCACCCAATTTCCTGATTTTCTGTGGCACAAATCAGAACTACTTCCCTCTCACAACTCAGTCGCAGTATGCCATTTTATAGAATAAGCTTTACCAATTGCCAAAAAAGAAATCAACCATTGTTTTGTCCTTTAAACAAATATTTTGAGCATATGGTAAGTTGTCACTTTTCTAACCACCACCCCACCCCCTTGTCCCCACCACTACCCAACCCCCTTGCCCACCCACCACCCTAACATTGTCTTTACCTTTCACCCCCACCTATTACACACTCTGCTAGTAAACTGATGGTATTGAAGACTTGTATGCTTTTAATGACAACAAAATCATGGCTGATATGCATTGAAATGTCTACAAGCTTTTCCTCATTTTCCATTAACTTTTAAATACATGCCTTGGTAGGGGGTACACTGCTTATTCTCACTGAATAAGCAAACCACAGAAACTGAAAAAGGAAAAAGAACCAAGTGTGTTTGCTTCTCAATAGACTGAGAGCAATACTTAGGCATATACGCAATGGTAACAGTAACATATTAACACAGCGACATAACACAGCACAACGTATCAGACTACAAGACCCATTTCAACAGTACCAAGTGTGGTTTGTTTCAAAGAAATAGGGCAGAGATATTGGCAGCTTTACCACAAGTTAACCACCTATTGTATAACACAATGACTTGTTTATTTTCAAATAAATTTTACCTTCACCGTGTAGGTGCCATACGCAACAGACATCTTTTTGAAATCTGAGATTTGCATTTACTCATTAATGTCATTAATGAATTATCTTTGCAAAACGCAGGTAATCCAGGCCTTGAAGGGCTTATTTTATGATGCTGTAGTGACCAAAAAAGCAGATGAAGTCAATGAGCCTTATAAATCACAATTTCACTTCCTGTGGCAGCCCACTGCAAGAACTTAGGTCAGACTTGGTTTTTTTTCCAAGGTCAATTCAGATGGGAAAACTGTAGTTTGCTCTTGGATGAAAACTACCTTTTTTGATCCAGCCAGGGATTGAACCCAGGTTGAACCCCTACCTCTTGCCTAGCTAAGCTTCATTGCTTCAGTCACAGCACCAGTTAAACTAGGTCAGCTTCGTGACTGTACATGTCATCCATGAGTGTGGCTGGCATACACTGAGGGGTAACCCATTACTGCACAACACATGGAGACGATGACACTTGACCTGCATGATGTCAACCAGCCTAACCAGGCTATAGTTAAACTAATATACAGCACTGCGTACAAAGACAATCATAACAGATTATCTTTCAAACATGAAACAGTATCCACAATCTTGGCATACAAGGTGTATAATGCCTGCAGTTCACTCAATGATAAATGCCTGGGCAGTTGAAGCAGCAGGTTTTTGTAGCAGTGTCTGCATGGCATCCATGCTCCTTACCTTCATAGCAGGTGTCGAATATGTACTCCTCTTTGGCGTACATACTCTAACACCTGCAAACAATGACAGAGATCATCCAATTTCATTATATTCATGAGCCCAATATGATTTTCCTCTCTTGTCTGTTGATTGGTTTCAATATATGATTATTCATAAGGCACGAAAAGGCTTCAGCTGCAATGTTCACTTTTATACAGTATGTCAAAAGGACTTCATTGTGTGAGCTTGAAGAGGGCGAAATCACACACTAAAATCCCATTGACAGTTGTCTTTCGAAACAGCATGATAATCAAGACTTGCTTTAGTCGTTTTTTCTTGAATATTTATAATTCTGTTTGCTGTGATCGTATATATGAATAGTTAATAGCGTACAGTTTTTACACAGTTTGACGAAGAATTCTTATGAAAGTTCACGGACGTTGGTATTACGAGTGTAGCCAATATAGGCGCAGGAGTAACACACGTCCGCTGGGCGGGCAACCATGCTCCTGATTTCACACAGGAACCTCACTAATTGTCAGGGCACACATGCCAAAAAATTCCCTTAAATGTCTCCACGGCAATTTCTGTAAAAAATGCTGTGGAGACAGCAGCTCTCCATGGCATTTTATGGGATCTCCACAGCATTTTGAAAATTCCCTCACATGGCCACGGCAAGTCGTGTTTGCACCATTAAAAGTGGTTGTGTGCTCTAAACATCATGCAGCAGCCTTCATATGCAACTCCAGATGATGTAAAGTTTTAGTTAGCCTACTCATTACAAAGAATTTGATATTTATCTGTAAGCAGAATGAGGAAGTACCCGACCCCGTAAGTACGAGAGTATGAGTTTACCATACACTGTACTGTTCATGTGATGTTCCACAGTGCATTTCATCTGATGTCCCTTACAACTGTACAACAAA
This sequence comes from Holothuria leucospilota, assembly GCA_029531755.1. Classification (NCBI taxonomy): domain Eukaryota; kingdom Metazoa; phylum Echinodermata; class Holothuroidea; order Aspidochirotida; family Holothuriidae; genus Holothuria; species Holothuria leucospilota. The sequence goes on from CM055978.1 coordinate 35,938,578, forward strand.
TGAGATTTAGTAGGTGCATGTATAAACACCTCTAACATTCAGTGAAGTAGGCCTGCAATGGTAATACGGTCCCGAGGGTTATTTCTGAGTCATGACGTACAGTAAAACCACGTTTATCCGAACACATTGGAACCGAAGGTAGTTTGGATAACTGAAAAATTAGGATAAACGGGTTTCAAGTTTTTGCCTCAAGTACGGTACACAGGGTCCATAAGAGTGTGAACACAAGTTCCCAAAATAATTCCAAAAAGGCTAGCAAAATTGCACACAAAATCCCTCAAAATATTTGGTTACCATTTTTTGTGAATGTGGCACATAAATTTTCAGACATCTAAAACACAGAGATTTTATTCTCAAAATTCAAGCCTATGCTCTTCTGAATTACCAATGCTTTCTACACACTAAATGAGTGCATGTTCTGAAGAGAAGCTATGACAATCTGGAGTTATCTTGAGTGTAAATTCAGCATTAATTTCCAAAATATTAGAGACACATGTGAAGGAGACTCTCAAAAAGCAATTTGCAATGTTTTTGTAAGGTCTTCTCTCGTTGTTTGTAGATGAAGCTCATTACGAAACTAGCTTTCAGATTTAGTGAAACTAAGACTTACGCTAGCCTAATGTTTTTTAGCGTGCGGGGATATTGAGACTATACCGACTCATGGCTCCTAGCGATAATTTCAAAACAAATACGTACGATTTTTCTTCCAAATTTGACAAAAAGATAACAGATTGTTTTCTATGCCCACATGTTGGCTGTTTTAGCCATTGTGGCATCTTACCGTTACTTTTAAAGTCTCGTGAAACATTAGTATACAGTATTTCTGCAGAAATTTACGTTGGATTTTGTCTTTTAAAAATTGAGATAGTGATTTGAGAATGCAGAGATTGATAGACTGAAAATAATGTTGAGATTGAACGACCGCAAAAAAGTGCCGCCATTGCTAGGTATAATCACCAGCAAAACCAGCTGCTACAGTGGCTTTTGCCATCGATGCCATTGATTATTCTTCCCTCTGGCACACATTTCATCCAGCATTGCAGGCTAGCACACCGCAGTACTTGGGCTACATTTTGTGAAATCTCCCAACTGCAATTCTTGTTTTCAATTTGCTCCCACAATATTTAAAGGGGAATTTTCATCATCCCAGACAGTTCCAATTCTCCCAACTATGCAACTTCTAGCTCCTCCCATAACAGTATGAAGCTCCTCATTGTGCAGGACTAAACCAGTTTTATTGCTTAAGGCCATGTCCTGGTGAGCATACAAGGCTATAAAATGTAATAAAAGCACTCTCTCTGCCTTGTGTGGAATGTGAGCTACTCTGCATCTTTCAAATTTTCAAACTTTGATGTCAATCAAAGAGCAGTCACCAACTGAGAATTTTGATATACATACACTAAAAATATACTTTGGGGCGATGACTTTCTGTCTTTAAATTTTCAATTTTTAAAGTAAATAATAGCACAACATAAATGCATATGGCCAAAGCCATCTGCTTCTAATCTGATCAGACTTACCTGAGATACAAATATTACCATTAAAATCAATCCCAGCCAACTATGGAAAGAATAAAAATGTTTGGTTTCTTTGCCATGACTCTGATCCAAATTACGAGCCTTGAAAGCAGCAACGAGGCCGACAACCCACAGGATGGTGGCAATGATTAAGATGGTAGCATGGACGGCCTTCTGAAGGAGGTAAGGTGCCTTGACACGAGACAAAAGACGGTAGGTGAGGGTGGCTGTAAAAAAATAGTGTAACACAAAAATGACAGTTTACTGTTAATTTTCAACCCTATGAAGGAGTCGATGGATTTACCTCTATCTGATTGTTATGTTGAATTATCCGAAGGTAAGGTCTAGAACAGGGTTGGAGGCTGCAAATCTGTTTTTAAGAATTCTGCAATTGTTGCAAATGGCATTTGTATGCAGGTCTGTATTCTGGACTGTCATGTAACCATAGAAAATCCCTCATAAATTTTTATGGAAGGGGACAAACGCCATTATACTTCATCTGACATAACAGAAGAGTGCCACATGGCAGGTAGTTAATTTGCTTTGGTTGATCTGCTTTGAATAAATCTGCAAAACAAAAAGATGCCTTGAAAAAACTGCCTTAATTTCAAATTATGCCATAAGGGATCCTGGATTGGTTAAGATTTGAGGCACTAGTTGATGATGAACAAAGGAGTGAGTCTCTGGCAGTGGTGGCACCAGGTGGAGGGCAGGGGGCCATGTCCTCATTGAGGAAGGCTGGTCCCCCGTCGGGGAAATTTTCCGGTTTCATCTGGGAGCTGCTATGTATACGATAAAATATGTAGTCCCCGACAACGGCCAGTCGCCCCTATGATTGAATTAATTTTGGTCTAAAATAGGGCAAATTCTTCAATAAAAATCCCAAATTTTCCAATTTCCTTCTTTAAAAATCCAAATTTTTCAACCTCTTCATTGTAAAAGCCCAACCTTTTTAAAATTTTCTCCAATAAAAGCCCAAAATTTTCGGAGTGCTTCGCACACCAAATTTTTCTTCAACATCGGTTTGGCACTCTATCGCCCTCGCTGAGGCTTCAGGTTGCTTGGCCCTCCTGTCGGGAAATCCTGGCACCACCTCTTATCTCTGGAGTGTTAAGTGTCCAACAAGTCTGGTAAGTACTGTCCTATACAGTGAACCAAAGTGAGATGGATGGGAAGCAAGATATTTCACTGGGGATCAATTGACCTTTATGCTAAATTATGCAACAGAAATTGCTTTTGCCCTCTGTTTACCTTGCCACTTTCAAAATCCTGGTGACCATGGGCCTAAGAGCTCAAGGTGATTTGGAGTGGCTGTAATGACTTGCCGGAAAAATAAAACCAAAATTTTTGGGGCAATCCACACGTGTTCAACATGTTAATGTACATATCATATAGCCATGCACTGGTTTATCACACCACATGCAAATTACATACATTCATTTGCCATGTTACTACATATTGATTATAATTTTGAGGGAATAATGATAATAATCAGTGGTGTGGCCAGGATTTCTCACATGGGGGTGGGGGCATGCATTATGTTGTGTGATTGCTAGCCTGGGGGGAGGGGTCTAAGGGGGGGTGTCTCCTCCTTTGAAAATTTTTGAAAAATGAGGTGTCCTTACATACAATCTGGTGCCACATATGCTACCTTTGAAGTAAAATTTGTGTTAAAAATTTACATATTTTAGGTACTAAAAAAAAAAACAAAGGCATCAGTGGGGGGATGGAACAATGGCCCCCCTAAATACACCACTGATAAAGTGATAACCATAATATAAGTTTAAACATTAAAAAAAAAACTGGTGAATTAATACCGAATATACAGGTGCTGGTGTATTCAAATCAGAACTTTATTTTAATTACCAAGGAAGTTTTTTAAACTATTGATTACCTTAAGTTAGCAACATCATAGCTTTATTTTTCTTTCAGCAGGTGCCTAAAAATTCTCAGCAGACTGCCCGAATTTTTACAAAAACGTGGTTGGGGGTGCAGCCCCCAGTCCCTACCTCCTACACCTATGATAGTGACCCCCACTGTTACAGTAGGATCTGAGGTAAATTTTTACAATGAATCCTTTATTTCCATTTACAATCGATTGATTTTGGCTGCCTATAAAATGGACAGCAATTACCTACATGCTGTATTGTTTGTTGTCTTCCAGATTCTAAACATGTTCCAAGAACTCCACAAATCGTACATACCCATACAACCAACTGCATACTGCATTTGTATGTTGCTTGCCAGATTCTGAACATGCCCACAAATCATATATACCCGTACAACTACTGGTGAATCACTTCTTATACCACTTACCTTCACCGAAGAGGAGGAGAAAGCCAAGCAACATGAAGAGGGCATGATAATTTTGAATAAGATGGCTGACCTCGCTGTTCCAATCAAAACCGTCATTGTACTTGTGAAGCCAGCTTTGCATGAGAGCGTATGCTGTCAGCCCACAGAGTTGAGAAGAGACTATGAGGCTCCAGAAAATCTTCGAGGAGGACATCTTAAAATGGCCTAAAAATCTTAAGAAGAATAGATTTTCTTATGATGCCATTTCTGTCATAGTCTATGGTACTACTCACTTTACAATACTCCATGCTCTTCCCTACTGAACATTTTGCTAATGAATCTGTAAAAGTTGTACCCTGTGTTACACCATGTAATTATATGATTCTTAAACATGGGCATCCACAGAAAAAAAATTCAAGGGAGGGGGGGGGGGATTTTTTAGGCAGCCCAACTTTTTTCATGGGAAATATTTTACTCCCAGAAAAGAGTTCAGATGCTACTTTACTTTCACAGAGTGTTGACAAAGGCATAGCCAGGAATTTGTCAAGGTTGGGGGGGGGCGAAGCCCATAGACAGACTCTCAGCGCACCGTGCCACCAAGGGTTGGCGCAGAGCGCAAGAAAATTTTGGCCCCAAATGCTTCTCAGATCGCTGGAAATGGCACTTCCAAGGCCTATTTACCCCATATAAAAAGGGGAAACATACGCAATACCATAAATATAAACTTTAAAAAATATCAAAAATATGCTCGGGGGCTGCTGGGGCCTGAGTGTTGATATTTTTATTTAATTCCTGTTTTGAGAGTAGAAATTCATACTGATTTAACTGTTAAGAAATGTTGATGTTATATTTGCTTCATTTTTTTCTTTACTTTTTCTTCGTTTTTTCAAGTTTTTGATTTTCCAGGGGGGCAAGTGCCCCTTGCCCCCCTTGCCCCCTTGCCCCCCTTCCCAGATGACCATGTTCTCAAATTATTTGAAATTCTTGCACAGCCTATCATTGGATATAAACAATTGCTTGTGACCTTAATCATCTCACTCTCGGGCATATTCGTGAAAAATTGGGAAATAACACAACAGAATATGGAAACAAAACTTTCCCTGAAAGTTACATGTAAGTTACAATTCCAAAGTAAAACACTTATCAGATATACTTCAATGTTACATACTGATACTTACTAAAGATATACTATCCATACAAACAACCTAAAACTTAACAACAAAAAGGAATGACTGTATCCATGTTGCTCTAAAATTCTTCCTTTGCCAAAATTTGTCAATTAATGTAGAATAAACTCTGAAAATAAATGGGGGTCAAGAGCAACTTTCCCCAGGTTTACAAAATCGCCCTCTAAAAGCACAATCATGAACACTGACAAAATACTAAATCCAATTACAGGCCAGCCCACATGTGTAACAATGTAGCAAACATATCTCCCATACAGGCTAAAGTACAGCATTTCAGTACAGCAGTTCAGTTTGACCCCCAATGACCCCAGACAAATATGACAGCACATTTTTAGAGTTTTTGCTTTCAGTATCATGAGCGATCATTGTACAGTCGGTCAGCGCTTCTCAACCCATGGGCCGCACCCCACTGGTTGTGAAGCTCTCTCAGGTAGTCCACGAGATCAGCCATAAAAATAAAAAATAAAGAAAAAAGAATAAACTTTTTGTAATGTGGGCCTCAGAAAAATTCTCAGAGGTAAAGTGGTCCTCAAGTTAAAAAGGTTGAGAAGCGCTGCAGTAGGCAATGGAATTGTGCTGTAAATCAAACACTGTATTTTGTTGGCATGTGAAAGCTGACACCTCTGCTTAACAAAGTGGACACCTTGGCATAATTTCAGCACTGGCTTTACATTGAATGCACCCTAGTTTAGCAAGCATAAGCTGTGTGCCTAACTTATTCAACCCCTTAGGCTGACAATTCTGAAAGTAGCCTTTGCTGTAGGCTAATAGTTCCTCTTAAATATAACTTTTTAAAAAAGCCTTTGTTGTACCTGAAGTTACATAAAATGTTAGTAAACTCAGGCCTATCAGGCGTGGACAAGGGGGGCTTTCCCGGCCTCAGCCCTCCTTTTTCGCCACATCAACAGTAACAAATACACGAAAATTAGCATAATGTTAATCTACGAGATTACTCAAGGGGGCTGACAGCTCCCCCCCCCCCTTTTCCAAAAAAAATTTACTTGTCCAGCTTAGCTGTTCACGTGATACAGAGGGGTTTAAAATTGGTGAATTTTAATAAATTTCATGAAGGTGTCCAATTCAGGAAGATGTTGGATTCAGGAAGCTGTGAGGTTTGCCCCATCAGCTGTCACACAGTGTTGCAGAGCAAGAAACCTCCACCCCTTCCAGCCATTGGAAAAGAGGCTAAAGACGTACGGATACACTCACGCCCATTGGTTGGGTCAAGTTAAATAGCAGAGCAGGATTTGGAGCGATAAGTACAGGACTGCCTTGTTAACCTCTGAGCACTACAGCAGTTGAAAAGAGAATGTGAATCTGCCTGGTGTTCATCCATGCTCACTCTGGTATAGGGTCCTAGATATTGTAGATAAGCCAATTGGCTTCCTGACCCTCAAACATAAGTCTTAAACTTAAATGCATCATCACTGTATGCAGTAAAGAAGCAGGTACTGTAGGCCTATTTGTATTATTGTGTAGAACAGAAAGTGACAGTAAAAGATTGAAACTGTGATTCCTTATTTGAAAGAAATTTGAGGGTTGAAAGGGTTTAAGGAATTAATTAATTTCATTGTTTAAAACTTATTGCTGATTCTTATGGGGGTCAGTTGGGTAAAAACACGTACAAAGGAAAACAGTGTTAAGTTTGATTCTTTCACCTACAGTACAAGAAGAACAAAAATAGTGCTAACTGCAACTGAAAATTACATGAGAAATTAAACCAAGCAACTACCACTGAAACACTGTGAGAACCACCCGTCATACTGTACTTCATGGGGGCTGTTCAAACCAGTTTTTAGTGTGAGTTTATGTTGGTGATAATTAAGGCCTAGTAAAATAAATAACATGTTTCCTGTCCCTGCCCGCATCCTTTTTTGGGGCTGCATCCTTTTTTTTTTTTATTTTTGAACAGTGGAAATCACGTTTTATTTCAGCACCTTCTGGACTTTACCACAAATTGCAGCGATATTCCTTATTGATACAGTACATAAAAAAGGAACGACCCGACACCAAGACTACAGTGTGTTTTTACCGAAACTGACCCAGCACCGCACAAATGTGATTTGATAACTACAAGATAAGTTTACTTTGTTTAAATATGCTCACTTACAGTTGCACATGCAACTTTTTTGTCTTCTTTTTCAAGCAGTTTTGACACGTGAGTAAAAATAAAAAAAAAAAGGGCGGCATCCTCCTTTTCTGAAAAATTCCAGACGGGAAACATATTTTTTTTTTAACTTGGCCTAATTGGTGGTAACTACCAACACCACCCCTACACAGGGTTCAAAATAACGCATGCACACGTGCACCAGTGCATGTAACTTTTTGTCAGTGCATGCAACTTTGAGTTGCTTACCTGCATGCGTGCATGTAGGCCTAAGCCCAATGGTAGTTAAAAGAGAAATGTATTAAAGGTAGAGTCACAGATTTTCCTCTTGAAAAATCACCACATTCCGTTTTTTTACTCTAAAATTCTGTAGAATTCCGTTTCAAGCATAGACAAATTCCGGAATTTTCGTTTGAAGCCTACTGTGTATGAGCAGCCTATGCTAACACACTACTGCATAGGCAAATTGCAGCCTATACCGAGAAAATTTTGACGATTTTCAATAAGTTGCATCTCCTTTTTGGATCGTATTTTTGATGGATTTTGATAATTTAAGGGGTTAATTGCCATCATTACAGATAGTAAAATGTCTGTGTATCTCTTGCATAAATGCAGACATTCATTTGATATGGTTTTGGAGAATAATAGGTCATCTTTTCTATCAAAAAGTTACATGTATTTTGAGCTGGATAAATTTTTGCTAAATTCCGCAGAGAATTGCCACGGTTCCGTCCTTTTTTTTGGGGGGGGGGGGGGCTAGATGTAATGATGGTATCACCGTGCTTGCCTAGCCATTGCTAGGTGGCATGCATCATCTCACTGATTGTTCCTTTAAGTCAAGGCTATTGTAAAAAGGGAAGAAACAGGGGTAAATTAGTTTCTTAATCTTTCATTGTCATATTTTAATGGTGCATGTAAGAATTTCTTTGTGCAGGTAAAATTTTAAAGTTACATGCACAAGTGCATGTAACTTTTTTTTTCTAATTCGAACTCTGCCCCTACACCACCTACCCAATAAATGGGAGGGGTGGTATACCATCCTCTTCCTGGGTGAAAAAGACATTTCTTCTCTGGATAAAACATGAACAATCTAAGCAGTGCTACTCAAATGGAAACATTTCTGATTAGCATGCTGCATGAAGGCATGTAATCTAGCTGCTAAGAACATAAGCTTTAATGTTTACCCACACCTAAGCCTAGAGAGGTGTTTCATAGACGTCATGTGCCATACCGCATCTCTTTGGTTGTCAGACATTTTGGTGTCAAGCGTACATTGTGTCACAGTAGCACATGTACAGTAGCTATGCCGTGTAAGTGTGCTGTAAATCAGCTTACTGTGTGTTTTGCCCGGCAATCCCAATGGAATGGCATGATGTCGCATGAAAATTAAAATACCTCTCTAGGCCTTTGGCTCGACTTGAACCAATAGGTTGGAAACTGGGCCCTAAAACTCCATCTAACTAACTAGGCCTTAGGCCAACATAAATTTACAAATCCTTGGCTAGGCTAGGCCAACATATACCTGAGTACAAGGGCAAGAGCAGTCATCCCAAACTTATTTTGAAGCAACAGCTAAATCTCACAATTTTCTTCTTATTCCTCTGCAAAGTATCTTTCACAATATTTTAGGACTTCAATATTGCATATTCAAGGTAAACCAATCAGTTACTTCTAGTAAATTTCACATTTGAGGAGAAAAAATATTGTCAAATGACTCTCAAGAGCCAATCATGAAACAGGACAGTCTACTACACTACTTCAAGTTGGGGTGACTGCATATCCCCTTTTAATTTTAAAGAACGACAGTCCTACAATTAACCATTACAAAACTCAAATCTAAATTAGAGGCACATTACCTACTAACCGCCAGCTGAGAAATACCGATACTACCACAGGATGTAGTACCTACATGATACATCACATTTCACAAACTAATTTGGCCTAGCCTATACGGTATACCTACCTGATACAAGACAAGATTACAGACCCTGACAAAGGTATGGCTTCCGCGAAGCAAACGTTCTCCGACAGTGACCGCTATCAATTCCTTTTGACGACAAACTCTAGGCTCTTGTTATAACCCTGTCAATGGAGTAAAATCTCAAGATTGTCAGATGGTAAACTTGACTAGGCCTATGTCAAACGAAAAAGCATTTCTCGAAACTCATTTTAATCTATCTGATAAATTTGCTCTGATAAATTTGCGAGGCTCGTTGCCGTTTGTTTGAATGCAGCGGTGAACCGAGCGCATCCGCACGTCGTACGTACGTACGTAAACACTGTGATCGTGAAAACTTTTACTTCTCAACTTTTCAGTCGCACTTCCGGGTGTGTATAATGAATATTTATATCTTACGTAATTTAGTGACTAAGTTAGAAATATAACATCGGCTATATCATAGAGTAGGTTGGAAAAGCCGTGAAGGCAGTTGCTATTGCAGGAGTTTGTGCAAGATGAAAGCGCTTGTCATTGACTCCCTTGTATTTATTAAATAACAAATGAAAATGACATTGACAAGGGACGAGACATCCCAGTGTTTTTCATTAGTGAATGTATCATTGTTGTAGGGAGCGTACAGGTTACAAGTAAATTTTAATGGTGGAAACTCGTATACTGTTTTGGTCAGTTCGTAGCGGATGGTGTTTTTCTGTTTCTCAAGTCTTCTTTTCTTGTCAAAGTTCAAAGCTCTCTCTTTATTTTATGGTTCTCTATTCTTTTTTATGGTTCAGCGCTTCCATCTTTGATTCATAGAAATAAGTTGATCGGGTTGGCACGGTCTAGTAGAACATGTACTTTTCTCAAACGCAGCCCTTAGCTCGGGTCGCATTCAGCCCCGGGCCCTTGTCGGTGCGGCCCCTGTTGATTTTACGTTTTAAAAAATAAGAAAAACCATAGGCGTAGGAAGTGGGGACGGGGCTGGGGGCTTTAGCCCCAGTGAAAAACTGTGGTGGGGAAGAAGTATGCTTCCGCCCTCCCTCAATCCAAGGACGAAAACCCCTTACTTGTTTTATGTAAAAAATGTCAAAAATTTGCAGTACGTCTCTTCAAAATTGTGCGCCAACTCATCTAGTAAGTACCCTCAAATATTCACCCCGCCCCTGAGACTCCTCCCTCTGGCGGATATGTATTTTAAATAATTTATTTGAAGTCACTGGGCTTCATGACTCTCCAAGTTGTTCTTCTGAAGTGGTGCTAGTTCGCTTACGTAGCAGACCTAGACTAGCCAAGACTGGGTACTTTATTTTGTTACGTTTACCGTGTTGTTAACAGCTCATGGTTTGTACACGGTGGCATACAGTTATGCAGTGGTGCATTGCGGAGCAGTGGTGTGTATTTTGTGTAGTGACAAAGCTCGTAGCAAAATATCACCCCTGAAATCTTAATTGCTGTGTGGGGTGATTGTACAATTCAAGAACGTCCTACCGTGTTGAAGGTGCGTTGATTGATTACTGAAATTAAGTTCTCTTCAAGTCGATTTTCAATACTTGTAGAAACAAAATGAAATGTAATTGTTGCGTGGCATCATCCAACTAATGCTTTTGTGACGTTTAACATGCGCTTGCTCTTCCCATTCTGTTAAATGAAACTTAAAGTTTTTACCAACATCCTGGAATGATGCCGCCCTCGTCCTCATCCACGCTCATCTCTGTCTGACCCGAAGGAGCTGTAAGAGAGAACACCTGAACTACAGTTTACTGGCATATATGGGACCTTAGCTCCACTATGCCCTTTAACCTGTTATATCATATTTGTATGATGCACATTTAAGTAAGAGAATAAACCTGGGGACCCATTCCGTAGTCGTATCTTGGGTCTCCCGTCTATATGGAAACATCGAAAAAGCCCCACTGACTTTTCCTATGGTTATGACGTTTTGTTCTTTGTTTGGGGCCTCCTAATGCCGTATGTACTTTATTCTATTGCTATTTACAAAACTCCCCCAACTTCCTGTAAGTGCCCCTCCTTTCCTTCCAATTTCCCCATAGGCCTATGCGCGTTGCCTTGGTAGCCGAGGGCAAACATAATCACTCAAACTGCACACTTAGTGGGCAATATACTTTGTTACAGGCCGCGTAAAAAATGGGAGTGGTGTGGCTGCTAGCGCGTGTTCACCCTGGTTTCAGATAGCACACCTCAATAAATCCTCCAGGTACAAGCTAACTCACAAGAAAGCTGACAAGTTGGACGAACAGTTCATGCCAATTTTAATTTACCATACCATGACCATGAAGATTTTTGCTAACGGAGCTCAAAGCTTCCGTACTTTTACCCAGAGCTGATGTCCAGTGAGCGTAGCTGAATAAATTAGTAGAAAACCAAACATTGAGTTGCTTGTGTGTGTGTGGGGGGGTGGGGGGGTGGGTGTGTGCATGGATGTATGTATGTGTGCCCCTGCGTGAGATTGCATGCATGTATGTGAGTGTACATGAAACTTTCCTCAGCTTAGAGGAAATATCATTTCAAAGGCGAAAACATCGAGAAAATTTACAAACTATTTTGTTGATATATGGAGAATGTTGGCAAAAGGATTGGAAAAGGCCAACCAACCAGCTGCAAGTATTAATAATTTTGTTTGAGATTTGTTGTGAACAAGAAGCAAAGGGAAAGACTTCATAATTTTGAACAAAACTCCAAGCTGTTGTAATTATTTTTTATATGATTGAAGTGAAACACTCCAGCATCTGAAACTTTTCAACAGCAGGTGCAAGTTAACGTGACTGCAACAGCCGTGACACTACCCTCACCCCTCAGTTCCACAAAGCTTTTTTACGGTTACAAGTGGAAACAGTTTTATGAATATTTTCCCATTTTGAGATGAAATCGATTCCATGGTTGATGTAATTAGCAATTGACACGAAAGGTCTCAATAAAATCAGAAGCCCCGGCGACGAAGGTCGCCGGGGCTTCTGATTTTATTGAGACCGAATTCGCCTAGCTTCCTAAAGCAACCTTTCGTTCGAGTGGAAAACGAGTTTGGGATGATGAATATTCAAAAGTTGCCTTCTTCAAAATGCTTTTTTCTATTGCAACTATGGATAAAGCCTCTTAGGGGTAGGCCTAAGCACCTGCCAACAATACGTGACCATTGTCCTCCTCGTTTCAATAGGCGATGATTTGTGAAAAGAAGAGATTGGGTCCTTTACACTTGACCAAGTCTCCCTCCGCGACTTTCTGATGTCGTTTTAAGGTAGCACGCCCTCACTTGTACGTACAGTCCATTTGTTCGCCTTCAAAAATATCACCGAGAGGAGACATTGGGACAACTTTTGCAATATGTTACCGAATAGAATGTGTGCTTTTTGTCAATTTAATATGAAAGAAGACTAGATGCCAAAATGGGGGGACCAATTGAAACAATTTTGAAGAAATTATGGGCTTAGAAGCTGGCGGCCGTAGATCAAGCTCTGAGTGATTAAAAACGCCTGGGCAAAGGTACTTAAATTTTTGAGCTCCGCTAGCAAAAAAGAATTCTTCAAGGACATGTCATGGTTAATTGAAATCGCCATGAATGGTCAACCTGTCACCTTTCTTCTGAGGGGTAAGCTCACACCTGGCAAAGACTTCTACAAGATTTAATGTTTACGCGAAACACTATACTTATTGCCAACATTAAATTCCACCCACACTAAATCAGGTCAGTTCTCCGCCCTAGTTCCTGCGACGAAAGACCACGGCTTCCTGTTCCTCTCCCCCTTCACCCCGCCCCACCCCCACCCCTTTCGATGTCATTTATACGGGAAACTAAGAAACATTTACAAGACACGCCAAACATTTACAGGGAAAATGTATACCATTCAAGAAATGAAACAGCATCATTCTGAGCGTATTTTAGGCAATATAAAATACGCGACCTATATATACTAAGGATGCGGGACAAAAAGAGTGTTCGGCGCAGCTTTCCCCTCGCCTCAACTCCCCTCCCCTCGGCAGTTGTACTTTTATGTCATACAGCTTTACAGTAGATTACTATTATTAATATAATCAAACTGATTTCCAACATTGTCGTAGGTCAGTTGGAAAGGAACTCAACCCCTGATCAGCTAATGCTTAGTACGTGAGTTCAAGTCATCGGAGATTGAGCAGTGAGTCTTTTCTCGTTTGGCGGGTTTAGAGTTGCGTTTCCCTTATTATCCTCCTTGTTGTAGCTCTTATAGGCTCTTCTCCGTTCTCATTTTTTCTTTTCCTAATTTGGTTTCGCTTTTTAACCATATCATACTGTAAATTTCCAAGTCAGGTCACTAGACGCTATTGCATATAGTCAACATTGTCAGGGCATGCTACCCTCACCCCTTCCACAAAGCATTTTTTCGGTTGCAAGTTGTAATAGTTTTATGAATATTTTCCCATTTTGAGATGAAATCGATTCCATAGTTGATGTAATTAGCAATTGACACGAAAGGTCTCAATAAAATCAGAAGCCCCGGCGACGAAGGTCGCCGGGGCTTCTGATTTTATTGAGACCGAATTCGCCTAGCTTCCTAAAGCAACCTTTCGTTCGAGTGGAAAACGAGTTTGGGATGATGAATATTCAAAAGTTGCCTTCTTCAAAATGCTTTTTTCTATTGCAACTATGGATAAAGCCGCTTAGGGGTAGGCCTAAGCTTCTGCCAACAATACGTGACCATTGTTATCCTCGTTTCAATAGGCGATGATTTGTGAAAAGAAGAGGTTGGGTCCTTTGCACTTGACTAAGTCTCCCTCCGCGTTTTCCTGATGTCGTTTTAAGGTAGCACGCCCTCACTTGTACGTACAGTCCATTTGTTCGCCTTCAAAAATATCACCGAGAGGAGACATTGGAACAACTTTTGCAATATGTTACCGAATAGAATGGGTGTCTTTTGCCAATTTAATATGAAAGAAGACTAGATGAAGTATTACTGGTGCCATGATGGGGGGTTCAACGAACTGGTAAAGAAACTGAATATGAAAGGCATAAGCAGAGGCCGCAAACTTGTTTTGAAACACAGCTAAATCTTATAAATGTCCTTTTGTGTCACTTGAAGTCTCTTTTGTGATGTGTTAGACTAGAAAAATATTGCATATTCAAGGTAAACCAAAGAGTTAATCTATACGGGTCTTTTACAACTCAGAAACGTATTGCAACATGATCCTTAAAAAGCCAACCAAGAAACAGGATTCCCGGTACACTCATTCAAACTGGGGTGACTGCATTTTTCCTTTAAAGGCAATAGGCAGTCTCCCCAAAATTTTCTTTGAAAAATCGGCAAATTCTTGCAGATCTCCTCTTATTGCATTGCAAGCACCTCTGAAGATGTTTTGATCATAACTATTACAAACAATAGGTAAAGCAAGGAGAAATTCTCCTTGAATTTCACAATTTAACAACAAAAATATTGTCACATGATCAAAATAGGCCAATCATGAACTAGAGTGACAGAATACACTCACTCTGATTGGGGTGACTGCATACTGCCTTTAAATAAAATTCTGAGTTTTCTTCTTGAAATCTAACTTTGTTACAGACTAACTTAGCATGAAATCTAAAAGTTAAGAATGCTTAGGTGCTATTTTTAAGGTCTAAAACTTGTCATTTGCCCCATTTGGGACACATTTGACCGAAAATTTCCTTACAGTCCTACGCTATGGCTACTCGCCAACCGTTGGTGGATCCCCCAGTGATCGCACCAAGAGCGATAGGGAGAAGCCCGCACCGGGTACCAGCCTTTTAAAGGTGCCATTCCACCGTCGAAAAATTCAGTAAATAATTAAAATTCAGATCATGTCTTTACTAAAGATAACACCACTATTTAAATCTAGGAAAACTTAGAACACGGAAACTTTCACAAAGAGTAGAGGTGTCATCTCTGCCCTGAGACAACATCCCCTCCTATTACACCCTAACAAAAGAGAAACAAATCACTAAAAATGCTAATTCCTAAACACAAGATCAATTCAACGCTTAACGAAGCTTTACCAAAGATTGCACCACTTTGCATTCAAGCCACCTCACAAAAAGTGGGAATTTTGCAAAGCCCAGTTAGTCTGCAGCCACTTCCCCCTACTGCAAAATACTCAGTTTAGTTGGGGGCAATTTCCTACTGATGTCCATTACTACTAAGCCTTTATCACACAAACATATTTGTAACTCAAGGTACCGTTTTTCTAATTCAGTTACTGCAATATGGAAAAGATGAAGAAAAATTGTTTGAAAAGTCGTGTTATGAGCAACCTCATTCACTAGTTCTGTTTTAGGTTTGCATATCTTTGCCTTTTCGGATCGTTCCGTCATCTACGAAGTCCTTGTCGACCGCTGTGCTAATTCTCTTCCATTAGAAATTAAATTTTGAGCTATCAAAGTCACTATCGGTCGGTGCCTTGGTCACTGTTAGTGAGTTGATATAACATTACCAGTAGTGATAGTTTCTGTGCGGCCTTTTACTGATAGCCTATCAGCGCTGATAGCTAATCCCCCTATCAGTAAGCTTCTGTGCGCCCAAAATTTTCTATCAGCGCTGTTAGTGGTGTTGATAGCGCTATCAACGCTTCTGTGCGGCCACCCCTGGTTTTTAATGTCTCAGAAGTGCCAGGAAGACTGTTTTAAGAGGTAAATTTCAGAGGTAATGTTCTTGGGTATTGGTATACTTATACAATTTCACATTTTGAGCACAAAACTCATTGATAAGTTGCACTGGATTGAAATTGTGCAAGAGCAACAATGTCCTTTTAAACTTAAAAAGGCAGGCATAAACTTATTGGGTCATCCCAGACAACTGGAGTTTGAATTCGGAGATCATTAAGACCTGCAAGTTGGCTTGAAATCAGTGGTGCCGCCAGGTTTTTTTTTTCTGATTTCGGGGGGGGGGCACCATAGATGATGACGTAATAATACCTTAGTTCCCCCTAGTCTGCGTAAATTGCACCTTTATTTTTGATGCGTCCCGGCATTTGTATACAGCAGTTTTGATCTTTCGTTTGTCACTACATGAAGGTGCCGTCCTGGAAGGGATCCCCCTCCCTTTAAGAAACTTTTGTTAATTTAAGGTCTTTTAGACGTAAAATGGTGCTATCTTTGGGATGTTTTGGAACTGATCATATATGGCTGGAAAATGTCCATAATTTGGTGAATGCTAATTTTTGGTAAGGTAAAAGGGGAGAATATGTTGTCAATTAAGAGAAAGATACGTTGCTAAAAACCGCCTGAAGCCTGCTCGCCTTTGTCTATTTTACTACTTTCTATTTCGGGATAGTTTTTTTACACAAAATAGGTGCGTGGAGTGCACAGAAACATTCTTGGACTACAGTATTACGAAATATTTCTTTTCCTTCATTGTGCATTATGAAAGGGCATCTAAGGCTAGCAGATACCTGTCCTGGAAGCTCTGCATTAATCATATTAAATGGGGGCAATGACATAATGCGTACTACCTGACATCCAAATCATAATGTAGAGTATGGCGCCGAACACTTTACAACTATCGTATTTTTAATAATTTTGAACGAAAATTCAGACGAATAGCTTCCAGCAATGGGGAATGAGAGGGAGGGAGAGTATATATGCAGGGAGGTGATATTAGACCTTCCTGATAGGCGTAGCAAAAGGGGCGAAGGAAAAAAGCGCGTTTCAGAATGCTGTTTTCGTCTTAAGTGTATTAACAATCACCATGTATATCGATAATGGCTGTGCGTGAAGCACTCGGTAAAAATATTTGAAAAATGTATAATGGCACATACGTACTTTCAACCTTCCATATCATGCTACATATTAGATTGAAAGATCCCACATTCGATATTGATGGGAGGTCCCCACAGATATTTGGAGATGTATCTCTGTTCTTCGGAAAGTGTTGTGATCAGAATAGTTTCATGTATAATTACCTTAATCATGGTCATGACATGGAGTGCAAACTGTGACGAATGCGCGAGAAGCGCGCCGAAATTTTTCATTAAATAAGATTTCTATGACAAAACCTGCATTCAGGCTCTGCATCGAGACACTTTCAATTGCCCAACAAACCTACATGCCACTGCCATAAGCCAGTATTTTACCTGTTAATTCGTAAACTTTCAACTTTTGCTGCTGTGCTTCTCCAAAAGATGCTTTCAGATGATATTGATAATAAGAATAAACCTGACGTAAGGTTTGAAGCGCGCGGAGCGCGCGAAAATTTTGATAGTTTGCGAAGGATTTGCTAATCTTCTGATACTTTGAGAAACATTCATTTGTGATAGAAAATGGAGTAGAGATTGAAGGAAATAAAGAATAAAGTGGTACTTTCCAGCATACACGTATCTGTAGACTGTAACATGGGGGGGGGGGGATTGCATGGGCCATCCCCCAGTCAAATGTTGGGGATATAGACCCCTATCCCCCGGGATCTACGCCCATGATGGACAAAAGACCCCTTCCTATTTGGTAACATATCACAAAAGATGTCCCAATGTCTTTTCTTCGTGTTATTTGTGAAGGCATTTACAGTATACCTAGTATGTAATGACCTTCAACTGGTTTTACGGGCTAGGTAATGCGCTATCCATATATATAGAGATTAGTGGCTGGGTCTCTCCATCTTCCAACCAGTGTTGCCAGTTTTCACGCCCAAGTTGGTGTTTTTTTAAAGCTTGGGTGGGTTTTTTAAGGCTCCGTCAGGCGGGTTGCTGTTTTGGGCGGTTTTTGTTATTACTGGGCGGAATTTTAGGAGGTTTCATTTAAATCGGAGATTCTGTTACGTTATTGGTACTTTTTATCACCTTTTTAATCGCTATATAACCCATTTACTTGTACAATAACCTCTTCGGCACTTTGAAAACACTAATTATAGTTCATCATAGGCGTAGGAAGCTTTTCAAGACTGGAGGGGGGGGGGGGTTAACCTTGTTTCGGATCGCCGTCCTGGGGGAGGGGCCTAGGCACCCCTCCCCTTTGGAAATTTTTTGGGCATTTGAGGGTCCTCAGATGCAATTTGGTGCAGTGTTTTGGACAAACTTTAAGGAAAATTACTGCAAATTTTTGACATTTCTTACAGAAGAGACGAATGAGGGGTTTTTGCCCTTGGATCTTGGGGGGGGGGCGGAAGCATACTTCAGCCACCACATTTTTGACGGGGGCTAAAGCCTCCAGCCCCCCCCCCCCTTGGGGCTTCTTACGCCTATGTTGTTCATCATCATGTTAACAAAAGCCGTCCACAGGCATTCTCGTTGTACGTCTGTAGGGTACGTGTTCACTGACTAGCTCCGTATGTCTCTCAGGGCAGCCTAGTAAGGGGCGCGTTTTGCTGTTCTCCAGCTTCCATTTAAACGTATTTGTGTGATTTTTTGCAAAATAAAGTACTAGGCCTAATTAAGTTGTGTACGAAGTAACCTACATTGAGAAGAAAGAACAGGAATACTGAGCCTAGCCCCACAAAGTTCACAAACGCACAAACAAAATTCGTAGGCAGTGAGAAATATTTTTAACCCTTTTCCGCTCGGAAGCCAGGATACAGGAGGGGCTTAATTCTTAGTTTAGTTGATCATTTTCTTTGACACTTTAAGAAAAAATATTTGTACAGAGACCTATATATCATTGGAAAGGTCAGAGTAGTTAAGGATTCGATGTAGCATAGTATTTTTTGACAATTAAAGGCAGTGTGCAGTCACCCCAAACTGAGTGAATGTACCCGGTCACTCTAGTTCATGACTGGCCTATTTTGATCATGTGACAACATTTTTGTTGGTAAATTGTGAAATTCAAGGAGAATTTCTCCTTGTTTTACCTATGGTTTGTAATAGTTACGTTCAAAACGTCTTCAGAGGTTCTTGTAATTCAATAAGAGGAGATTTGCAAGAATTTGCTGATTTTTCAAAGAAAATTTTGGGGCGACTGCATATTGCCTTTAAACACGTGAAGATATAATAGTTTCAATGGTTTTCCAATATTATAAAGTTAGCCTAACCGTTATAAAGATCACGTTTTATGATGATGGGATTATGTTTCTGAAAATACCTTCTTGAAATTTTCATAAAGGTGGAAACACTGATCTACACTGATCTGTATGTAGATCAGTGGGTGGAAATTGTGTTTCAATTATACTTCTCTACAAACTAGCTTGTGTTGAACCTTGCTGGGATATAACTGCATGGACTGACTGAAGGCATAGCACTTGCACAATACACTAAAAACAGTATCTATGGAGAGAGAGTCGTATTTTTTCATCTCTTTTTCCACATTTGATAAGTCACCCGCAGGATATATCTATTAGAAAATGTGTGATAACTGGGTGCCACCCACTCATGAGTAATGAATATTTATGAACTTGCTGTAGCTGCACGTTCGTCTACCATAGATTTTATATTTAGGCGTGTTTTACAAAATGTGGGCGGCTTTTTCTAAAACAATTAGGCGGGGAATAGTCTGAGTGACGTGGCAACGTTGCTTCCAACTTCTACGAGGCAGCAACGCAGACTAAAGCAAATTTCGTAACATCGTAATTTGTGTGCTGGATGATACCCAGTCACGCTGTCATGTGAACAACTGGTTTGGAATGATTCTGCACAAATCACGGCAGTCTTGGGAGTCTTCCGAACATTCCGTGCACCTAGAGCTACTTCAAAGTCGACCAAGTTACAACGTAAAGCCTAAGGTATTCAGCTTAAAGTTAAAGCGGATGTTACCAATGGACCCTTTCTACTAAAACGTTACGCTATATGCCTACTTTAGGCTATCGTTAGGCTAAGGCCCTCCCTCGGATCATGAAAAGTTTTGACAGGTCTGCATTTTTACAGTCACATACTGGACCTAACGTTAGGCTTGGCCTTACACTACATTACAGTTAGACCTCTTGGCCTATTGGCTTTCTGCTTAATCACTGAACCTATATGGATAGCCTACTTCATGTTTTCCAATTTCATGTAGCCTAGGCCTACTGCCAGTCTGCATTTCGTGCACTTCAATCTGAAGATCATTGGCGTGGAGGTGGCATTTTACCTTTGTTTTCTATTGTTTTTCTTGGCGTATCTTCGGCGTGGGCCTGACGTGGAATGCACTTTGGGGCCTAGGCCAACTTAGTTACTGAACGTGATTGAAGGCTATAGGCCTAGGCCTAGGGGGATTTCAGTCATGTGACTTTAACCAACTAGGCCTAACTTAGATGCAGTTTTGAAGGGCAAGATTTATGTTTTGAAGGGCAAGTGTCAATTGTGTCACAGTAGGCCTATGGGGTGGCCGCACAGAAACGTTGATAGTGACAGTCTTGATAGCGCTATCAACTCTCTATCAAACCTGCTACTATCAGCAGGTGCAAAACGACCGCACAGAAGACGCTGATAGAAGTGCTCTCTGATAAGGCGCTTATTGGCTCATTAACATATTACAGATCGGAGTTTTCCCAGTTGTTTTGGCTTGTAATCGCCATTTGGAGTGTTTCATTCAGGTATGCTACCTCTAATACAGGAAGAAACAGGTAGAGTTTGTCCATAGAACGCGTCACTTAGACCTACATTTGATGCACATCCTTCGTGTTGATAAAAGCCAAGTATTTGCATCCTCGGCTCTTTTGAATTTAGACAATGTGTGAGGTTGTGCGTTATGTACTACTGTGTAAAGGTACTAAATTTAGGACGAACAAATTCCAACTGATGGCCGTAGCCTCTGGGGGCAGGGGAAAGTTTCCCCTTGAGATTTCCAAATCGTAAATAAAAGTTGACCTTCTTGAGAAAACATACGTAAATTGCTGAAACTTTCGCCGTCCAAATTATGATTTCTAGGACCCCCAAACCTGGGACATTTTATAATAAAGTTTCCTTTTCCCCAATTTTTCCCCGAGGTGGATCCCCCAGTGACCGCACTAAGAGCGCTAGGGAGAAGCCCGAGCCGGGTACCAGCCTTGTAGAGGTGCCATGCCACCGTCGAAAAATTCAGTAAATAATTAAAACTTCAGATCATGTCTTCACTAAATAAAGATAACACCACTTTTTAGATCTAGGAAAACTTAGAACACGAAAACTTTCGCAAAGAGTAAAGGTGTCATCTCTGCCCTGAGGCGGCATCCCCTACAATTACACCCTATAACAAAAGAGAAACAAATCACTAAAAATGTTGATTCCTAAACACAATATCAATTCAACGCTTAACGAAGCTTTACCACAGATTGCACCACTTTGCATTCAAGCCACCTCACAAAAAGTGGGCATTTTGCAAAGCCCAGTCAGTCTGCAGCCACTTCCCCCTACTGCAAATTACTCAGTTCAGTTGGGGACAATTTCCCACTGATGTCCCTTGCTACTAAGCCTTTATCACAGAAACATATTTGTAACTCAAAATACCGTTTTTCTAATTCAGTTCCTACAACATCGAAAAGAAGAAGAAAAATTGTTTGAAAAGTCGTGTTATAAGCAACCTCATTCACTAGTTCTGTTTTAGGTTTGCATATCTTTGCCTTTTCGAAACGTTCCATCATCTACGGAGTCGATGTCGACCGTTGCGCGTTACATTTGCCTCCATTAGGAATTAAATTTTGTGCTATCAAAGTCACTGTTGGCGCCTTGGTCACTGTTAGTGAGTTGATATAACATTACCAGTAGTGATAGTTTCTGTGCGGCCTTTTACTGATAGCCTATCAGCGCTGGTAGCTAATCCACCTATCAGTAAGCTTCTGTGCACCCAAAATTTTCTATCAGCGCTGTTAAGGTGTTGATAGCGCTATCAACGCTTCTGTGCGGCCACCCATGGTTATGCCCTGTGTGTAAGTTGTAAATTCGCTTTCTGCGTGTGTGTTTTGCCCTTCAGTGCCTGGGAATCCATTGTATATGACGTCACATGAAATCCCTTTAGGCTATATGTAAAAGGGGTCGGCCGCCCAGGGTGCATTCCATGTAAGGCCTACGCCGGACGTACTGTACGCCGAGGCTTTTGTGATCGTACGCCGGGCCTATGTACGCCGGGCTGATATACGCCGGGATTTCCTGTACTGTGCATGTATACAATGCATGTACATAGCAATCCGTAGGCGTGCGTACGTACGTACAGTATACATGTACGTGATACATACACGGTCACCATACATTGGCAATGCACGTACAGGTATATAGTACACACACGTTAGAACTAATCCTTAAGCGATTGTACGTACGTATGTATACATGTACGTAATGCATCGGCAATAGAGCTTATATGCACGTGACGTCAGCATGTTTCAATTTGGTTTACTGGATGGAACTGCCATACGTAGTAGGTGTGTTAAAGATACGCACTCACGATAGCACCTTAGTAACAATTGTTGCACAGTGTACGCCTGGATGGAAAAATAAAGAAACTTGACGTAGGTGCATAAGCTCTATACAAGTACAGGTATATAGCACAGTACTGTACGTGATCATATGGCGGGAGTTGACGGATTCGGCCCGCCGGTACGCCGGGAGTACCGTTTGCCCGCCGCTACGCCGAGAAGGAGTCGGTGTTCACGCCGAAGATATTCGTGTTGTAGTGCATGGAATGCAGACTGGTCGGCCACGCATTTTTCAAATTGGCAACCTGTTTCTCCTGGAGCGATATGAAGATCTTACTCCAGGATTGAATTCTAGGTCATGTGGCTGAGAGACTCAATGAAAGAGACAAAATAATCCAAGTGATATAATGTTTAAATTGTGCTTTAATTAAATCTTATTTGTTTTCTATATTACCTAATCTGGCCAGTTTATTATAACACAACACTTACTTTCTGCAGTTGCAACTGCACCAACCCTCGCTAAACCTTCCACCCTCTCTCGTCGTCTCGATCTCCCTCAATTAATCAATGAATCTTACTTTGAAAATAATAGCTTTACACCGTGCAGAAAACAATGTAATTCTACGCGCTCCTTGTTTGAACTAAACATAAGGGGATTCCCAGAACGATTGTGATGTCAAGGACGTAGACAGCTAGCTAGCGTAGAAACTAGGAGCATCTAGGCTAGGCCCGCATGCACCGTACATACAACAGTACAGCAGCCGTCTGGACGCGCAGCACACCATAATACATCGTTTCGTTAGGAACTGTAAATTTACTAGAGTACTACGCGCTCATAATCATGATAGCTAACTGTCTGCGTCATAATAATACATGTTAACATTATTGCATCGTTAAAGTAATAACAGTACAAATTACTAGTTGGTAAGTACATACAACTGAACAATTAAGTTAAGTATTCCATCTTCCAACTGCATCACGCTGCACATACCAATATTACTTACATTAAGTTAGCCTAGACCTACGTGATTTGCTGCACGTATGTACAGACAAGTCCAACGTTAGGCCTAGTAACACAGCGTCGCCCTAGGCTAAGCCAATGCTACATTATAATACATAAAACTTGAATTAACAGTGTCTGACTTTACGATAATTTACAAACAGGCCTGCCCTGTTACATTCCTCCCAACTGAAACCAAGACTTCTCCTGAAGTCTATAAGACTAAAAAAAAAATTATATAAGCCCAAGTGTCCATGCAAGAAGTATTATTCAAGATGGCTAAAGCTTGCGTAGAACAGCTTCTTGAAGTAACTTAGTAAATACCAGTGTCCTACACCTTCACACCTCCTCCCAACTGAAATCCTGACTTCTCCTGAAGTCTTAAAGGACCAGAAGTATAATCAGAAGTGTAAAGTCAAAAAAATGAAAAGTTTCAGGTGGAATAAAATATCTCTCACAAATTGAAGTCGCCAATACCAGTTGCCATTCTTCATATGTCAATTGTTCCATGGAGAGGTTTGCAGAGTCAGTTGTACTCTCGGTATAGCATACCTAAGGGAAGGTGTTTGAGTATAGGATATGGTGATGTCCAATACTTTGAAGTGACAGTTCCATTTTTAACTCCATTATTATGCAGTAATTTATCCACAGTTGAAAGCAAAAACGTTCTTTGGTTCTCTCAAAGTCAGTATATCAATTGTCTGGCAATTTCACACCATCATGTGACAGGTTATCTACAACATCCAGCTATTCTCACACTAGATATGCTATACTGTCTCTAAGTACAGACAATAGACGCTGGTTCCATGTAGTCATTTAGGTGAGTTCCTCACATAAAACCATTGTCCATAAAGATGTGAACACGTAGTTCCTGCAATTATGTTAAGTTGGTAGATGACCGAGTCTCGTTCTCATAACCAATATATCTCCAAACCTTATAAGTCAAAAGTTTCACTGCTTCCCTTATGGACACAGAATTGGTGTGATCATCTATTTTCTTTTCTAGGCCAGTCAGGCCAAAATCAGCTCCTTCATATCCATCCAATCTCAAGTAAGATTCACATTCCATGTAATTAACAACAAAGTCTTTCTTGCAAAGGAACTCTCTTTTTTATATAAGATACTGCAAAAGCTGGCCTGTTCAGATTCCTTCATATAAACTCCCCTTATTTTAAACTGACTCTGCAACCTCTGCAACGCAATGGATACTCACAGAAAATGTGACTTGGCATCTCTCAGAGGTATTGTTCTGTCTTTCCTTCCAGGTTACATAGGCCTACAGTATTTTATGATTTAAATAGATTGCACATGGTTGAAATAAGAAATTCCCCCATGACTACTCTCCAACAACCCAAACATCTTTCCAGATCCATACCCCATTCCATCACTCACAAACCCAGCCCAGCCTTAATTTCCACCCCCAAACGTCTCCTAAATAAGAGTTACATAATTGATCCACTCAACCACACAACCTAGAGTTCATACAAGTCAACTCCACTCGTACTACCAATGTAAAAGGGGTCGGCCGCGCGTTTCTCAAATTGGCAACTTGTTTCTCCTGGAGCGATATGAAGATCTTACTCCAGGATTGAATTCTAGGTCATGCGGCTGAGAAACTCAATGAAAGAGACAAAATAATTCAAGTGATATAATGTTTAAATTGTGCTTTAATTGAATCTTATTTGTTTACTACATTACCTAATCTGGCCAGTTTATTATAACACAACACTTACTTTCTGCAGTTGCAACTGCACCAACCCTCGCTAAACCTTTCACCCTCTCTCGATCTCCCTCAATTAATCAATGAATCTTACTTTGAAAATAATAGCTTTACACCGCTCAGAAAACAATGTAATTCTACGCGCTCCTTGTTTGAACTAAACATAAGGGGATTCCCAGAACGATTGTGATGTCAAGGACGTAGACAGCTAGCTAGCGTAGAAACTAGGAGCATCTAGGCTAGGCCCGCATGCACCGTACATACAACAGTACAGCAGCCGTCTGGACGCGCAGCACACCATAATACATCGTTTCGTTAGGAACTGTAAATTTATTAGAGTACTACGCGCTCATAATCATGATAGCTAACTGTCTGCGTCATAATAATACATGTTAACATTATTGCATCGTTAAAGTAATAACAGTACAAATTACTAGTTGGTAAGTACATACAACTGAACAATGAAGTTAAGTATTCCATCTTCCAACTGCATCACGCTGCACATACCAATGTTACTTACATTAAGTTAGCCTAGTCCAACGTGATTTGCTGCACGTATACATGTACAAACAAGTCCAACGTTAGGCCTAGTAACACAGCGTCGCCCTAGGCTAAGCCAATGCTACATTATAATACATAAAACTTGAATTAACAGTGTCTGACTTTACGATAATTTATAAACAGGCTTGCCCTGTTACATAGGCTAATCGTTTTTTCTGATCTTAGTCACTCTTTACTATGGTCACTGGCCCACATGTACAAAATCTGAACCATGAAACCAACACAAGAAAATTAGTTCTAAACTGCAGTAATATGATTCACATGACAATACTAATACTAATAATATACTAATACTAATACTATACTAATAATAATTAATGCTTCCAACCCTTCTTAAATACTATAGGCCTAGGCCTAGTTACCTTCTTACCTGTTTAAAACTAGGCTACCAACTTCATGGCAAAATCACAAAGAGACCTTCATTTTTGTGTCTTAGAACCAGTTCAACCAACCCAGGTCAAGTAACGTTTCCACTTGTCCCGATATTTGGAAAATTTGGACAGATAATCTTCCACACTTTCGGGAAACCTTGTATAAAGTTCGGGTTAGAGTTTGGGTACAGCATAGAGATTGTTATAATTACTGTACCCAACAGTGACTAGGTCAGACTAAAACCCATTGCATCAGCACCAGTCAGTCACCAGTGAATTATGGGATATGGTCACTAGATCCCAGGAAATTGATTTGCGTAAATCAGGAAATCCATTTCTAAAATATGGAAACAGTATGTGAGAAATCAGCCTGCGCTGTTTTCAAAGTATCTGCATTGAACTAACGTTACATTCAGATTTATCGAACTTTGCCCATCAACTCTCTTTCACATGATACACCTGCCTACTCTTACCCTGCCAAACTTTTTCAAGAGGATGTGATTTGAAGCAGAAATCAGGCAATTTGTTGTGGTCAACGGCAAAGCACGTTCACTTACAGATATCATGTGGGTGACTTCTTAAGCATGCAAATAATGTATGTCTACAATGCTTTTGGAAGAACATCATTACATCTTACTTAGTGGTATGTACGACACCAAAATATGTTTGCAGTACTGTAGCATGGCGTTAGTCATCTAAATAGGAGATTTCCATACTTGTTCATGACAAGTGTAAGGAAATCTTCGTGGTGACTGTCGTCTCTCTTTAATGAGTTTTGGCCATGTAGACATACAGTACGTACATGTACAGTACTAATATGTGAAATGCAATGAATTTACAGCGTACATACTTCCAGATGCATTGTTGACATACTGTATAATATACGTATGTGCAATCTTGAACAGGGATTCTGCCAGAAATGCAAAAAAAGGGGGGATTAATTGCTCCTAAACCCCGAGTCCAAATTGGTGCTGTCCCTGGCTAAAGTTACAAGTGGGTTCAGGGGGACAAAAGCTTGCTTCGAGATCCCTATAAGGTGCATTTTGAAGGGTTTCTAAAGGCCATTAACTTATGTCCAAACATTGCTGCAAAGGTGCCCTCTTCTTAAGTAAGAAACCAGGAATGGACAATTTTTTTAATTTTTATGGAAATGAAAAGGGGGGATTTTACCCACCTTCTTCTGAAAAGGAGGGGGGGACAAATCCCCCCTTTCCCCCCTTTAGCAGAAACCCTGTTGAACCAAGTCACCCATGTGATATCTGTACTGTATGTGGATAGCTTTGGATAGCTCTTCTTTACTTTTGCTGTATAAATCTATGGTGCGTCCTGTAATTGAGTATGGGATTCCAGCTTGGTCACCTTTCTTTGGAAGGATATTGATGAAATTGAGTCTGTTCAAAGGTGGGCAACCAGAATGGTTCCAGGCTTTAGGGAAGTTCCTTATCCTGAGAGGTTACGCAGATTGGGTTTTCCTTATCTTAAGTACAGGAGTCTGCATGGTTATATGATCAGTATGTAAGTATTTTGCTGGCGATATGGCTGGAAATGCTACACTTTTTCAAAGAGTGGTAGATTTTAGTACTCAGGTATCCATTAAAGATTCTTAAGCCACGTTTTAGTAAAAACGTTAGACAGAGATCCTTTACAAAGCATAGCATAGATGTTTGGAACTCGCTACCAGCGCATGTCGTTATGGCACCGTCTTTTAAATGGATTCAAGTCAAGCTTTGACAAAGTTTGGAAACAAAGCAAATTTTACTTTGACTACAAGGCAGACATGACAGCTAACTAATTTGTAAGGATGAAATGGCCTTCGGCCAACAACATGTTCATGATGATGATGATGTGAACATTCTTTGCCGTTTACCACAACACATAGCCTGATTTCGGCTTCAAATCGCATCTTTTTGAAAAAGTCAGGGTAAGAGTATTATCTGCAGTGTATTGTGTGAAAGAGAGTTGATGGACAAAGTTTGGTGAGAAAATATTGTCATTTGAGGGCGTGAGAGATCCCTGGACATTATGGCTCGGGGATGTGAAAAATTTGTACTGTACACAGTGCACAAGGGCTGTGATGGAGAAGTATAACGATGTGTGTAGGCATGATGTGACCAGTAAAGTCATCACCTAGCAAAGTCACCCCTTACAGAGTTGCCCCCTACAATGTGGCCCCTTTAGCCAACAATTGTCCCTTAGCAAAGTCGCTCCCTGAAAAAGTGGCCACCCAGTAAATATGCCTTTCCACTAAGTTGCGACCTCAGTTCAACAAAGTTGCCGTTTATGCCCCCTCATATAAAACGCAGAAAATGGCAACAAATATGCTTTCAGTGATGTAAGTGAATAGTGGGAAGTGAAAGTTAAGCGTACACAATGGAATATGGATACTACTGAGCTGGGTGAACTATGAAGCTAATATAACCACCGATGTAATTTAGTAGAACTATGGGTAATTCTAATAGTTACAGGCCAGTAGCACAGGCTAAATTAAGTTTGGCCTCTACGTTCATGCTTTATGTACTAATGATACTTATGACTTACAGCACCTGTATGTACAGTGCCCTTAGATGCTTCTTTCATACTATGTACTGTACATATGCACCTACAGTGATGTATGTATGCATCATGCATAATCACATTTAAGGCTACTGTATGTTCGGCCAGTACCTACTCTGCAGGGATTGAAAATAAGCTTTCCTCTCTGGAGCTAAAAGTAGCTTCTGACATCCTTCATTTTGAAGCTTTCTGGAGCTGTTTTACCATTGTCTGGAGCTGTTTTCAATTTCATATATTAAAAACACTGTTCCCTGGATGTACAGTAACATCCTCTAATCATCTCCTAACTTAACTTGCGAATGTAGTGAAAGAAATGCAAAATACAAAAGACAGGAAATAAGACAAAGAGATATATTTGGTGTAACAAAAGGCAGTTCTAAGCATGGTGCTGCCGTCATTCCATCTCTGAAAAACTTAGAAGGGGCTGGAGGGGCTGTGTGCATGTATACGGCAGCTTTGGATTAACCTCACTGACTGGCATCTTAAGTGTGGAGAAGCGGCAAGGCAGGAAGGGGTGGGGAAGGAGTTCATAAATTCTGTCCCCTCCCCTATGGCTATGGACTCATCTGAGGTTGAGATGGTACTGTAGGAGGCTCCAACTCCATTGGCTTTGGATCAACTTGGAGACTAGAGTCCATGACCCAAGTTTGTAGTGCTTTTTGTAACATTGATATATAGGGGAAAATTGGTAAATGGTTTTTCAAGTTTCTACATGCAAAGATGCCACCCTGTCAATACAGTACAATAAGACCTTGCATGCTTAAGAGCATGTTAGAAAACAAGCATAATTTGGTAGCCACTCAAGAAACAAAAATACAGTAATTAGAAATGTGTTAACCTCTGAACAGCCCTTCAAAAGGAGATCATTGCAGAGGCATGTGTATGTTAGGTTCTCATTGTACATACAGTATGTGCTATATATGTTATGCAATGTCAGCAAAAGTGCCAAGACATACTGACGAAAATTATATCATAGAGAAAAGTTTCCATCTAAAGCTTCACTAGCATGTACTGCATATAGTTGAGCTGTGACATCAACCAGCATGAAAGTCCTAAGCCGGAAAGCATGCACGGTGTCATGGTACTGGGCACTGCATTAAGCACAGTACACGTATCGCATACCAGTACACAGACGTACACAACACGAGAATCTGTTGAGAGTTCCATGCCACCTGGGCTTTGTTTCTGTAAAAGTACTGTACGTTCTGCAAAGTACAGTATTGGTTAATGGAATTTACTCATTGCATTGTAGACAGTTCATGTAAGCATCCATTGCCTACACCTCGAACACACTCAATGCACTCTAGATTATTCATATAGCCAGTACGTAATGCATGCATGCACTATATACAGTATATATCCATACGTAAATTTATCTTTTCGATGCATGCTACATAGCTGTGCGCAAATCAATGGAGCTAGTACGAGTTTGGGTACAAATCAATGGAACTATTTGTCAAACTTTTGTGCACAGCTCATCTGGCTATGTTTCAGATGTATCGTTTTGCGTAACACATAAAAGTACTTTCAAGGCACACTTAAATTTTACACAAATTAACATGCACGTTTTACGTAAAAGCACCCGCCATAAATGACTGCAAACTGTGATGTAACAACTGGAAACAAGCAGCGATCGAAAAATGCTGTAGTTTTCCATGCCCAATGGTCATGAGATGAATCTCAACATCTGTACAGAACAGGTGCATTGCCTAATGTCGTAGTGTTTGCATGCAGTTACCAACCTATTCACATGCTCTGACTTTATTAATAACTGTGTGCTTTCAGAACATGGACATGGCCTATTAACATATCATTTTGTACATTTTGGCGTTATATCAAACGTACGATTAATGATTGGGATTCGATACTTGGTTTCATTCATTGGATAGTTTGGGTGAATTAAAAAGAAGTCGATGAAATGATCTCTAAATCATACAGGTTTTAAAAGCTTGTGCATATTGCAAATATATTGTTGTGTGTATGGTCAATAGAGCCAGTAATGCATTACACTGTTGATTCAGAATATATAGACACCTTTTAAATGGTAAACGAACATTTGTTTTGACTGTTCAAACATTTAGGAAGTTAAACGGAAATTGACCCAAAACAAAACTTTCTGGCATACTTTGTTCTGTAACTTTGCTTATAATGGCACTTGAAATGTTCAGCACTCAAAGGAGGGGCACCAATGGCAAAACCAAAAGGGCATGACGGCAAATTTTGCCGTTGCACGGGTGTGTTTTTCAGGGGTACCACAGCAAACATCGAGGGCACAATGGCTTTTTGCCGTTGGCTATGTCAAGCCCTGCCAACCCCTAGTTGAGGGTCAAAATAATAGTCACAAGGCTCTAAATTTACTCTTCAGCCTTACTTGCCAAGTTGGGCAAGCAGCCTCTAAAATTCACTTGCCCTGGCATATTTCTACTTGCCTTTCAGGTGGGACAGATAGAAAGTTGATTTCTCAGTTCCATTCTGTCACATTAGTGACAACAATGCTTGAATTAATTCTTCACAATTATAATTTTTTTTATTCCATCTTAATTGTCTTTCTGTTTAAGTGAGAAATTGTTACAGCAGTGATAATGAAGATACATTGTAGTTTTGCCCATGAGACCAACTACAACTTTGCAATTTTAATTGTAAACAATCAAACAGCAATTTCATGTGTATTTTTTTAAGTAAATATAGAAAACAGTAATTATTACGTGACAGAACATGATTGATCGCTGTTTGAAAGTGCAGAAGATGGTGATAAATTAATACGGGCCAATTCGTTTTCTAATTTCTGAAGAGCAACATATTTCTTAGAATCCTTACCAAAATTTCTAGCGTATATAAACATTTCAACTTGCAGAAAAAATTTTAGTTTATAATAGAAAACATTGAAATGTGGCTGTTCATTTTTCTGTTTACAGCAGAAAATAAAATGTTTCATATACAATATAAGAAAATTATAAGGATGGTAAATCGTGTTATTATAAACCAAAAAAAAAAAACGGTCTTGCTTTGTAAAGAAAACTTGTTTACGCAAAACATTCATTGCAACGTCAAGAATAAATGAGGAGGTGAAACTACCGTACAATCCCAAAAAGGATGTTCCAAAGTCTCTTCTTCAATTTTACAAAATGAACAGAGTGTTCACAATTATTTAGTTGAATGCTTCTTAACCAACCCATATAAAAAGTGTTTATGCATTTACAGTTTGTAATACAGTAGTCTTAGATTTTGCTTATCTCCAGTGAAAAGTACAAGTGTGTGCAGTGTTCAATGAAACTGGTTTGATGAGTTTTTCTTTACAGTCTCATCAATGGCAGCATTGTTTGTGAACTGTGGGGTTTAATTTTACCTTTTTTGCTGTATAAAAAAAATATGGTTTTCTCTTTGTTTAAAGTTTAAGTTAGGAGTCACAGCTTGCCATGGGCATTCGGGCAACTGTTAGTATCAAACTATGAGTCAGCAACATGCAATCAAAATATCAATCAGTGTAAGAAAATGAAATCCACACTGTACTTGCTTCAAGAGAATCCCACATACATTAGGAACTCAATGCTTTTCTGGTTCATTTCCTCCACTCTGTATCAAACTTACTTTTATGTTACTTTGGACATTTGGTTTGAACCACTCCCTTTAACATTAGCATCACACTGTGTAGGCATTCTCACCTGTTCCACAGTTTCTAAATTACCTTTACTGCAAAAACAGAATACATCCAAAATACTGCTTCCAGCCAGAACTATCCAGCCAGAACTTTTTTGAGTTCCGGCCAGTTCTGGTTCCGGTCAGAACCAAAAATTCAGTTCCCCTACCATAGTTGAAACTAGGTTTTAAGCAGTTTTTACCAGGGTGGTTTAAACCATTCAACCCAGTCACTACAGGTCAAATCCTAAAAGCCTTGTTACCATAATATCTCAAGAGAGAGAGCATGGACAAGTACTTCATATTTAGCCTGCATGCAGAGAGCTACAGCTACAGTATATCAAGTAGGAGAACCCTTTTGGTTTTTGGTGGAGTTCAAAGGTCACCCCCTTCTCAAAGTCACAAAACTTTGTATGACCTGATATCTCAAGAAAGGAAGCTTGGATACTTTCTTAATTTCGCATGTACATAGAATTGTATTATATTAAAAGGAATAACCCTGTTTCCATAAAAGTTTAGGGAAGACATGACAT
Organism: Holothuria leucospilota; assembly: GCA_029531755.1. Classification (NCBI taxonomy): domain Eukaryota; kingdom Metazoa; phylum Echinodermata; class Holothuroidea; order Aspidochirotida; family Holothuriidae; genus Holothuria; species Holothuria leucospilota. The sequence continues at coordinate 35,971,223 of CM055978.1, forward strand.
ACATGTTTACTGGTTTTAAGCCAGGAAAGCAATATATCCAATTAACCTAACAATTAACTGGAGTGAAATGGTTGTAGCATTTTCCCAGTTTTGCCCATAGAGAACTGTTACCTACTGTAGGGTTAAAAGTTTTGTTTTAGTGGCCTTTTAACATGGTGCCTAGTAAAAGTCCTACCCAGTTTAAGTGGTCTGGCTAGAACCCTGGTGTGCAATTTTTAATAGCACAATATACATAGTTGTGGTCATTCAGAAATTTTCACACAAGAACAGTATATTTTACTTTAAGCCTTTTTCGTGTATTAAAGTTGTTAATTGGGGAGTAATTTACAGCGAAATATGTGAACATACTATGGTGTCAAAACTGCAGTACTTAATAGCAAACTTTCAGAGACACAGGTCTTTGAAAATGCAAAACTTTTTCACTTCCAGAAGAAACTTACTATTAAATTTTGAGACCACTGGCAGCTGGTCCTTATGTATCAAGTGTCAGTGGGTTTTAATAGTATAGCTCAGGATTATTTAGCTACAAGTCTGTCATTAGGAGAAAGTATAACCAAGAAACTTTGTAACCATTGCATGGATGGGGTCCGGACTGGGTCCTTTGGACATTTCTGAAAAGGGGGTCTTATACTTGTAGGGGAGATCACTGACTGTCTGAGGCCATTTGACATTGTTCCTTTAATGTAGGGTATTGTGCTTGTTGTACATACATGACAAAATTTCATGTACATTATGAACTTCCTGCATGATTAGATGAAGGGTAGAAAATGACTGCAATGCAGAACATTTCTGGGAAGTAACTGTGTAAAAGCCACAAGGTATCATGTTTGAGAGCCCACTTGTACCGAAGTATACACGGTACATATACAGTGTAACAACACAACTAAGTGCCAGGAGGTTAATGCTACAAATTTGAAAATGGCTTTCAAGAATATTAGCATAAAGATCGACCAATACAACATAAAAATACAGTTTATCGCAAATGGCAGTTTTATGGGCCATGTAGATCTGGGACAACTTCTTTTCAAAAGGTAACCTGTGAAGGACATCAAATTGTTGTTGTAAGACATGGTTTAATAGGAAAACCTGTGCATATGTCACATCAAAACTCCAAAACTACAGTACTGCATTTGGCCTGCAGCTCTCTAGCAGCAGTAATTGTAAATACTGTAAGGAAGTTGAGGGTTATTTATGACTGGGACCAGGGAGGGCCACAAAATAATTTTTTTCGCAATTTTTGGAGAAGTTTGACCTGGCAGATTTCTTTTTAGAAACTACAAAGCATCATCCATATTGCAAAACATACATTTTAAAAATTCCACTGGACTACTTTGGTAGTGCATCTAACACTATTCTAAGTGTTCTTTTTTTTTATTTCATTTCACATTTCTTTCAGTCCCATGTTTTTGTAATGCAAACTACTGTAAATCACACAGTCAAGGTAAGCAAGATACACAGAACTTTGTTGTAAGTTTATTATGGTACACTACATTCCTTGAGAATAAAGTTAGGGAATTTGTCCATCCTAGAAAAAGCAAACTGCACTGTGAAAAGTCTGTTCACTTGCAGGCTACACTGTACTGTACAGTACTGTGTAACATATATACAGTAAGCAATACCCAATAATTGCTGGGCTTTCTTCTCTGCCATTTTTATTATGTTAACAGCTTGATGTTCTGCTTTGGTTTTATCACCATTAAATGTTAGTTTTTTAAAAAAAATTCTTTACACTATGGTTCAATTTTACAATAATTGACCTTCACATAAGGGTGGACAAATACATACAGTATGCCCTGTAAAACACTTTTTTCTTGTCCTGTACAACACAAAAGGTTTCCTCGTTAATTTCATTAGGGATAGTGAGAGACTTTTAGTTATCAGTCCTAAGTATAACTTTGGTGCTACTACACTATCATGAATATTGAAGTTTTTAAATTCAAAGGGGGTTCACAGATTTTTGCAAGTGAAAAAATTATTTAAAAAGCCATGTTCAGATTTTATCCCATACAACAAGCCTCATTTATTATGACTTTTCTCAGTAACCTTGTTCTTGAAAGGATCCAGACTCCTGTACATAACTGCACTTGAATATGTGCTTCATGTTGCCATGCAAAACAGCCGGTTTTGCATCATTTAACCTATCATAAAAGACATACGTACTGTATGGTCCTCTGTCCTTATCTGAATGTCTTGTTTGACAACCGTAGAATAGCCCATGTACAGTAATATTAGGTCAAAGTTCATTTGAGTCACTGGAGGTTTCACTCAAAAAACCATGTTTAAAAAGAAAAGACCAGATGAGTCGGTTTTGTTAAAAACTGCAAAGGAATACAAATGCAAATTATTCAAATTATTTTATGCATGTTTTGTTTTTGAGAAATTCCTGTTGAGTCATGATTCCAAAGAAAGTTGACTTGTTACTTGACTCCAAACCAGGAGTCATGACTAGTCACGTAACCTGCCAAAACCTAGTTCATAAACAGTCTTGAGGTACGGTACCTTCACACTTTACATTGCAGAGTGTGAAGTACAGTATGGGTCATTGTACTTCAGTGACTATTATTTTTTATAACACCTTAGTAATTCCTGTACATCTGATTGGAGGATTGGTGGTCACATGCCATTAGTTAATCAGTACTTACTGTCATGGGTGAGTGCAGATTAACCCATGTCAGTGGCATCAGCTATCACTGCAGTACGTACAATCAAATTTTGACCAAGATCTAGTTAGGTGTTATACTAAACAAATAATGTTTTCCATTCATGCAATAGTAAGAAGAATTTCAGTGGTTGAAAGATTGACCATTCTATCCAACTCGGCTTTGCCTCATTGTAAAAGCATGTGCGATCTTTCAACTCATGAAATTATTCACACTATAGCACTCATGAACATTCATTATTTGACCAATATCATATTACTCTTCTACAAATGTACAGTAGTTTAAAAAAAGTGTCAGCTCATTTTGCCATCACAAATTCAAAGACTGCAACGCTATATCTGAACACACAGTTAACCCAAACTTTGCCATGTTTGCAGTCAGGTGACAACCAGTTTTTATTTCAGTTTCATGTACTGTGAAGCTAAGAATGTATCTGTGGCATATATTCAGTATATGAACAGGATATGTTGAAAAAATGAAACTTAATCCTTTCAGCCCTACAGTACATTCCCAAAGAATATCAGCCCTCTTCCCCTAATATGGTTTAACTCTTTCACGTTCACACTCTCCCCCTGCCCCCCCCCCACAAGCTATACAGTTGTGATTTTGTGCAGTGCTTTGTATGCAACAACAGCCATTTGGAAATCAGGTAAAAGCTGCGTGCTAGCTGATGCCACTTTTATACAATTTCCAGGGACCTAACCTCCTGAACCCTCACCAGGGCATTGCTCAGGTTCCCATTGGGGCCCAAAATTGGGGCCTCTGGATCCTGTTGTCCTGGTCATTATCACGAACTGTTGAAGACCGAACACATACATACACTGTAGAGGTACAGTAGCAAGCTTAAAGGTCTGGTGACATGAGAATTACATACAGTAGTTTGGATATCAGATGTAAAAAGCATTTAAAATCCAGAAAATAGCCACAGTTCCCACTAAAATCCATCAAATATTGACCATTTCACAGGGTAATTTCTATTTCACACTTGTATCAGGAATAAACATGAGCTTAATATGCAAATAACACTGAAAGATGGACATACCATATATGGCTAATTGTTAGCCTTTGTTTTTTCAACCCTAATTTCTAACACTGGTAGCATTTTTATCCCCTGAGGGGCTTATTATGAAAGTTACAGTGTAACATTGTTTCCTTGATAAATATTGCTACAGTATCACTCACCAGACTAAACTATCAGATCAGTAATTAAGAGATAATTTATATAGGGTTAACAAAAGAAATCTTAACACTGCAACACTCCACATCATTATTTTTACATAGGCAGTGAGTTACTTCAGAAACCATGAAACTTTGAAGACATATTTTGAGAACGGTTCTAGTAGATATATTGAAATAATTCCAATGGATCTTTCACTGGAGGACTTCATTCTTTAACTGACAAGTGAAACAGCTCTTTTTGGTTGCATGTCACATGACCTTTAAGGAAGGGTAAAATTGTTGCTATAGGAAGGAGGAACGAATGTTTGTGCACTTTTCATCCACATTTGCTCTTGCTCATAAATATGGCACTACTACTGAAAGTGGGATGTATAATTCTTTATATTACCAGGGAGCTGGTATTTGGATGGAGATCTGTCGCACACTTTAATTTATGTAAATACTTTAAGACCCACTCAATCGAGGTGAGATTATCAACGATAAGCCTTTTGTTTGGCGCAGGGGAATTTCTTTCCATTGCTTGCTGGCTCCATTTTGATATCATTCACCTAGCAACATCATTCAAGTCACGTAATCCTTTAACAAGTGGCCTGACAGAACAATTCTTTGATGTGTAGGTTTGCGCCACCAACAGGTTAAGAGCAGGTGATATTAAACTCGAAAGGACTGTTTATTTGAAATAGAAGAATACAGCTAGCACGTTGCTTTACAAGATACCGCATGCAAATCAGTTGACGAGGCAGAAGTCCAACTTTTGTTACAACAATAGAAAAGTTTCCCAAAGTTTCCTGAAATAACCAGATATAGATTCTTGTTCATATTTCGACCTAAAACCTAACTGACATACTGTCATGCGCCTCGCCGAGCGTTGAAATTTTTGTATTATTACCCTGACGACTGGCAATGTTGTGGCAATGGACGAAAACCCCAAGTCTTACTGCAGATGTAGCAGACGACAAATCCCTTTTGTGTTAACTTCCTAATCCCGTGTAAAGTCTTATAGAAATGTCAAGAACGATATAAGAGATGGACTACTGAGTGACCTTGGCGGCACAAACCCCACTTCAAAGCGATGTATCTCCATCCAAATATCAGCTCCCTGATATTACCAAAATATTGAGGAGAGCTGCCAAACTGACAAAAAATAATGATTGGTGGAAACTTTTAAGATACCATTTCAAGCTAGTGGGTGGCTGTTTGGCCAAAGTTTTCTGGGTATGCTGTGTGCTCATGGGTGTCAGCAACTGGCGTGATATCCTGGTCTGTCAATTTTGATAGTGGGGGAGTATCATTTCCCCCTCTTTTGACCAGAATGCTGATAAAATACTAGGTATATAATTGATTCTATATGGTACAATTGTTGGTTAAATGAAATCAAACTTGGAAATTGTGAAGACTGTGCAATTTTCATTTAAAATGCAATTATGTTCTCAATTAAAAGAAATGGTAGGTTTGTGTTCAAAATTTGGCAGCCCTCGAAAATAGCCTCGGCATTCGGCAATGCCGAGGTAAATGCCGAGACAAATTGACTTGACTTTGGCAAAAATTTTGCCGAGGCGATAGATTGCAGGACACGCGTACGGGGACTTACCGGTTACGAAAGCTGCACACTAGGCCTACACGGCTCGAAATGCAGCTCCGAGTAGCGACTTGAAAAGAAATCATTTTCTGATAAAATTTCCACCACCATCGTAACATGAGCAAATATATTCAGTATTATTGCTTTATATACAAAACATAGTTGCAATTTTTCAAGTTTTAACGGAAAATCTTGATTTAAAAAGTTCGTTACGATGGATATTTACTGTATGTACAAAACTCACTGTCTGCTGTCAAGAAAGTGATCACTGTACACACATGAGTTTCAGTTTCAGTTTATTCTCAGTTCATCCTCAATATGAGGTATAAGAGACTTAGGTAACTACAAAAGATACATAACACAGTTTGTAACAAAAAGCATAAGGCTTCAAGATAAGTAATAAAAAATAAATAATAATAATAATAATAATAATAATAATAATAATAATAATAATAATAATAATAATAATAATAATAATAATAATAATAATAATAATAATAATAATAATAATAATAATAATAATAATAATAATAATAATAATAATAATAATAATAATAATAATAATAATAATAATAATAATAATAATAATAATAATAATAATAATAATAATAATAATAATAATAATAATAATAATAATAATAATAATAATAATAATAATAATAATAATAATAATAATAATAATAATAATAATAATAATAATAATAATAATAATAATAATAATAATAATAATAATAATAATAATAATAATAATAATAATAATAATAATAATAATAATAATAATAATAATAATAATAATAATAATAATAATAATAATAATAATAATACACAAAAAGGAGAGAAAAAAGAAAGGAAACAAAAATACGTGAAATTACAAACTTAGAAACCTACAAATGACGTCAGATCAGAATAAGACACTAAAGAGTGCAATTCGATAATAGGGAACATACTACAATATAACTCAGAGAGTAGTTCAGGCTTCAGTTCTGATTGGTAAAATTCATTGATGGGATGTTTTAGAAACTGTGAATTATTTTCCCGCAAAATATACTTAAATTTACTAAGGACTTAATGTTACCTTTTTGGAAAAGCTGCCTCATTTTTAAGGCACTGGCATTTCTTCTATAGTAGGGCTTAATATAGTTACATCTCTCTACTGATAATTTTGGGCATTCAAAAATGTAATGAAATTCATTACCTAACTTATCCTGAGAACAAAGGGTACAAATTCTATCATTGAACAAAATATTCTGGTATCTTCCAGTTACTGAGGGAATTTTACTATTACTACAACAAAGTCTGCATAAGTTTATACGATTAGTAGCTGAGAGGGTAGTGAGGTATTTTTCAAGTTTCAAATCAGTTTTAAATATTCTATAATTGTTACATTGACTATTATCATGAACTTCGGTGGACCATTCTTGCTTAGAAATGTCACTTAATCTTAGTTTAACGGTTTTTTTCAACCAAGGGTAATTTACGGTAGGGGATCTCATAGAACCTGCAATTGACAAATTATTATCATGGTTGTTCCATACAAATGGCATTCCAACTCTGTTAAATATGTCATGTACCTTTTTAATCCAGGGAGAGCTATAAATACCTTTATCATGAAGAATTCGCAAGAATGTATACATAAGATGTGCTAACTTGTGATCACTGCTATTTACTGTCCTACCCCAAAATTCAACCATTCTTAGATGAATTATATCTGCAACCTTGTAACGTCCTAGCTCACCATAAGTCATACAATTTGGGGTACTTTTCTTAACCTTTAAGATCTGTTTACAAAAATTGAGGTGAAATGCTTCCAATTGTTTGACGTCTTCGTAACCCCAAGTTTCACAACCATACAGTAACACAGGTAAAACAATTTGATCAAACAACTGTAGCAATAAATCTAATGGCAAATTAAGATTATACGACTTAGTAAGTAAACTGTAAAGTGTTTTTCTAGCGGAATTTACTTGCTTACATTTAGCCTTGGTAAACTTATTATTATAATTAAAGGTGACACCCAAATAGTTGTACTCATCAACGACATTAACAATTTTCCCTGCCAAATGAAATGTTGGAACTTTCCTAACTTTCCCTTTCGAAAAAATAACAATCTTAGACTTACTATACTACTATACTATACTATACTTAGACTTACTAGACTATGAGTATGACACGGCAGAGTGTGACCTTTAGATTTCAGAACCAGCCGTTTTATCTTTTGTAATGTGTAACAAAGTGGGAAAAATTCCCAAAGCGGCTGTATTGGTTTTATCAATGGAATTCCGGAGCTTAAACAAACAAATTACGTTAACCTACTGTGGTAGCAGTTTGTAAACAAGTAGCATCGGACAGTTACCTAATGCCGAGGTAAAGTGTGTTTTTGCCGAAGTAAATCTTTTTTACTTCAGCAATTTTTTTGCCGTAGCCAATATCTTATTTGGAAGGGCTGATTTGGTGATGTGACAAAAAGCTAAATATAACAGGATGTACTGTATATTGTGTGGTTATAGCTTGCAAATTACCATGTAACTATATTTTTGAACAAATAAAATTTTAAAAACAGGAATGGCACGTACAGTTAATCTCATTAATAAATGTTACAATAGTCACAGTGTATGTAGCAGAAAGCAGAAATGACAGTCATTGAAAACTCTAGTACAGTAGAAAGATTCAAAGATAAAGATTTTGAGCTTCGGCTGAAGTATGGATTAATATGTTGGTTAAATGCATCATTTTACACTATAGAGCAACTAGAATTCCAGATTTTTCATGGCCTTGTGCATGGATGGAAAAAAATTAGGAATGTTGGAAGCTCCTTGTAGGGAAATGTTGGTATTTGGAGGGAAATTTGGCTAATTTTGTGTGGAAACATGTAAAATCTGTGGAAAATGTGACTTGCTTGCCAGGAAATACTTTTTTCCAGCCCTGGCCCTATAGCCAGCCCCTTGGCCTATGCATAGAGTTCGTGCTTACATTAGTGCTGGTCAAAGTCATGATTGCCCCCCACATTTGAGATGCTGTTGGTGCCCTGGTATACGTGCACTAACAGTTGTGGTATTAAGATCAAATAGTGTCTGCATGGTCAAGTGGTTAGAGCATCCGACTTGCAGTCGGAAGGTCTGGGGTTCGACTCCTGGCTGGGTCATACCGAAGACTTTAAAAATGGAACCTACTGCCATTGTGCTTGGTGCTCAGCGTAAGCAATGGAGTAGGGAAACAAGCAAGTGAGCCACAACTGGAAAAAAGGCTGCGGCCAGTCTGACTTAAACCAATTGGTTAGGAACTGAGCCGTAAAACCTCATCTAACTCTAGATATTAATGGCCACCCAATGGAGTGGCAAAGATGTCTGTTACATAGGTAGGAAGAGGGACCACTTGGTATTAAGATATTGTTGGAACAGTACACAGTATACCAATTTGAGGACTGTTCCTTGACATCATCCTTTTTAATTACTCCAGTAGCCAACCCCACAGATCCTATATTTCTTATCTTTGACAGGAAACACTCCTATATAATCCTATATTTTGCTGGAAAAATCCCTATATTTTTAATTCTCTCTGTTGGGAGCCCTGTATGGCATAAAATAGTCATAAAAATCACAGAAAGTGGTATGAAAAAGCATTAAAACGATAATAAAAGTAGCATAATAACAAATAAAGTTTTGCAAAAGTGGCTGGGAGGCTCTGTAGTGCCAAGCTTTGCCAAAGTTAGCAGCATTTTCCATTTACACCCCCTTTCAGAAACAAAAAGTTTTGAAACTTTTATAGTACCTGCCGCCATTCTGTAGGCAATTTATTCTCAAAAGAAAACTACAAAAAAACCCTGAGTTATAGAGTTGTGTGCATGTTCTGTATTGTTTAACTTTTTTGTACAGTTTGATACAATATTGTTTGACTTGCTTAATTACAGTACTTACAGTATTGTTAAACTTTTTTGTACTGCCAGATACAATTAAATAAAAAGTGAAAAAGAGTTTTACAAAGAAAGAGCTCTTCACAGCCTTAGGAGACATGCACAGTACAGTATAGTCTGTGCCAAAACAGTAGGCCCAAAGATCTTGTTTTTATGGTTTAAAAAGAAAGGCTGTCAATCTGTGTAGGCTGCTTTAACTGGAAAAAAATTGTTATGATCATAGCTGTATTAATATTGTATGTCACATGAATTTGTTCCCTACTGTTTATGCTAGTTGTTAGATGATCTCCAATTCTATGTGGTTTTTTTAATGAAGTGTGCAGTGTAATGAGTTTGAGTTCTTTCCTCTCCAGGTTAGAAAGGGGAATGTTATTTTGTATTCTAATTTATTATTAGTTAATACATTGAGTATATTACAGTATGTCTTGGGCTTGGTGTGTGCCTTTGAACCTAATTGTTGTGTTCGCTGTATACAGTGTAAGATAGTTTCGCTTCGGTGAAAAAGAATCTAGTTACCAGCAAGACTATTTTCTTAGTAGCCATTTAAGATTTGAGGGCAGGCTTTTTGCGTTGGATGAGCAAGTGTTCACTCCTACAGATCTGTACTGTACCAGCATGTACATACAACTGTAATCTAAGTTACGTGTGCAACTGTGCAGTAGGTTTCTCATTTGGAGAATTTGTCTCTTCAAATCTTATTCTATGTACTGTATATGTTCTCATATCTTGTCATGAAAGGTCAACCTTTACATTAGGCAGGTTCCAGACTATTTTTTATCCATGGTCCTCAATTGAGATGTAGTGCTTTGTTTGAAAAATATATGACCAGGTGACCTCTTATTTTGATACGAAGTTGACTTCTTAATTCCAAAATGGAAGTGTTTTTTGTAGTAAGTGAGCTTTTCCTTGATTTACAAAACCATTGATATGCTGTTGAGCACATTGCACATGTTTGTACGTGGTCACTTGTAATACCAGAGTAGAGACCCTAGGTTCTCAAGTGGCCTCCACTGGGCAATTTGAGGCCCAAGATGTCCATTAATGTGTCCTGTGGAAGGTTTAAGACCCAAAATGTCTTTTTGCCCTACAATTTCTTGAGTGCAATCCAGCACATATGGATGGATGCCACATTTTCTCCCATTCATATGCCAACTGGTGATTCATACATGGTGGATGCAAAAGTCTAACTACAAATGTGTGCTAAGAGTGGGATTTCTTCCAATCTAGAGCTTTTGGGATGCCAGTATTCCTCCTGAACTGGTGACCTCGCATAAAAGACGCTGAGTTATAGTGACAAATGTGTGTTTTAAGAGTATAATTTCCTACAGTCTAGGACAGTTGGGATGCCATATTTTCTCCCCATGGTAGCGACACATGCATAGGAGATGGGGAAATGCGATGGCAAATTTGCAGGTAAGGTTGTGTTTTCCTGCTATCTAGCTGTTTGGAATGTCAAATTTTCTCACCTCAGCACCAACCTTATTTGGGGCTGAGGTCGGATGTGATCCCTCATAATGCTCCAATTGAGAAACCACCACCACGTTAAGAATTGCTACTGTCTGCTGTTCAGGCATGTTCAGAGCTCTTATGTGTGGTATTCGTCTTCAAAAATGAGGGCCTGTCCAAACCCTGGATTTGCTCTGCTGGCTACAACAGTGATAAAGCATAAACTCAGGAAAATGTGGTCCCCCCAGCTGAAAACACTGGTGAATTTTGGTATAGAATTTATGTACCCTTGGCTGAGGTTAGTGTGTTCCATTACAACTTACACCAACACATATGCAGGCAACTAATATTTGTCAGATATGCACCTGAGCCCATGTGTGCATGGGAAGGTTACTGTAGTTAGTGCATACAGTGCACTTTATGCATGGAAGTAATGTACTTTATCTTTTTATCTAGCTGGCCTTGTCCTCTGATATGGCATCGCCTTGGCATCAGCACATAGAGAGTATACAATAGGATGGTCTATTCCTGTAGCCCTGACAGTGTGGCATTGTCATCATGCCAAACATCATGTATGCTTTTTTTTTCAACGATCTTAAGAACTTCTCCTGGTCATGGTAAAATAGTACCTGGTTTTGCCAGAATCCACAAAATCAGGAGCCACAATCTGGATTGGTCAGGTGACTGGCCCAAGCCCACTTAATAATTATATTGCTCGTGCAATGAGACACAACAGTTCACTGGATGTAAGCCCTGGAAAGCTTTTGACTTGGAACTACAGTATATTTTCCAGTCTGTCTCTTCCAGTTTCTTTTCAGTCTGCCCAGTTAAGATGTTATGCAATAGCAGGGAAGGTGCCTGGGTTTGTTTGAGTACTGGGCACATTGATCACCATACTGGGGAGGGGTCTGAAGGGAGAGAATATATTAGCACCTTCCCTGTGTCATGCACATATAATGCTAGGCAGAAGGTATGGTTTTTTAGTAATTTCAGGGTAAAATTTTTAGTGCTGGGTGGGACCTACCAGTCCTGCCTGCTGTGGACACATTCTTGCCATACGTAGGCCAATAGTCCCACTCTGGTGACCCTAGTTCTAGTGACCTGTAACAGCTACACATCTGTATTCTTCATTTATATTGTTCTGTAAAAACTACCATACAGTATAACTTTCTGTAGCACCTTGCCATTATGTTAAAGGGCTGCTTAAAAAAAATGTGTATTTAAGAGTTATTGTAGTACAGCCCTGTACTGTAAAGATTCCAAATAAGTGAGAGGCAAAAGTACATTTTAACAAAGAAATTTCATCTTTTCTTCCAGAATCGAAAGTTTCATGTAAAGAAGACTACACAAAATGAAGCTTGGGATTATTTTCACCTTACTGGTCATTTTGGCTGAAGCCTTGGGTTTGACTGCAGTAGGGCTTATCATTACTCTGTCAAGCAAATACTGGGGTGGCTATGCATGGGATGGCAGTGAGCAACAGTTCAACTTACATCCTGCACTAATGGTTGTTGGATTTCTGTTTTTTTATGGAAACTGTAAGTTTGTCTTTAAAAGTTCTGTTACTTTTGTTTCACTTTTCATGGACTAGATATAATGCCTTCTTTTTTTTTTAGTGCAAAGTTGTACTTAAAGGATATTTCATCTCCAATTTTGTTACACTGTAAGTGAAACATATCAGTGGTTAATTTGTGGTAAATGTAAACATTTAAGGGTACATACTTTAGATGATTTCATATTCTCATCAGCAGAGATGTCTAGAAGTCTTTAGAGGTAAGTCAACATTTCAAGTTCCCCTTGTGTTTATTTAAAGGCAATAGGCAGTCACTCCAAAATTTGCTTTGAAAAATCAGCAAACTCTTGCAAATCTCCTCTTATTGCATTACAAGCACCTCTGAAGACATTTTGAACATAACTATTGCAAACAATAGGTAAAATAGGGAGAAATTCTTGAATTTCACAATTCACTAACAAAAACATTGTCACATGATCAAAATAGGCCATTCATGAACTAGGGCATACTAACTCTGATTGGGGTGAATGCATTTTCCCTTCAATGAAAAATGCAGTCACCCCAACAATTTTCTAACTGAATTTTTAAATTTATGCAAAACAGCCCCTTTGGTTACAGTACCTTGAGAATGCCACATGTACAGTATGCTCTGGCACATTATGATAGATACTTGCAATAGAGATAATAGGAGAATATAACATAAATAGATAAATCATCTGTCAGAGTAAGTTTGGGGTGACTGCTTTTTACCTTTAATTTCTTTTTGCATTGTTTTCATGAGATTGCAGAAAGTAGTATTGTACAGGTAGAGTATAACAAGTAGCCAATATAGTTGATACCGATATTTTAATTTTCAATATTGGGCGATATCCATCCAGTGCCAGAAATAAAGAATACCGCACACTATAAAATTTTAGGGCATTATAGGCAGGGATGTAGCTACGGAGGGCGGCGCTGGGTGGTGACACCCAGCACTTGATATTCTCGCCCGGCACTTCAGACAAACACGTCTCCCCACCCACCACAAATCTGCCTACCGAGACTTGAAAATAGCCCTAGATTTACTCCCTACAGTAAAATGAGGGAAAAATGAAAAATTAATGGCTGAAAAATGGGGTAGATACCACGGGATGGGGTGAGGTGCTTTCCCCAGATCAGACAATTACCCGGCACTCAAATTTGGCTAGCTACATCCCTGATTATAGGCACTATCAATCATGGGCGTCAATCCTGGGGGGGACAGGGGGACACGTCCCCCCCACATTTTGGAAAAATGCCCATTGACTTAAGATTTTTACACAGTAAATTTTTGACAGAAGTGGCCATGTCCCCCCCACGTTCGAGTAAAGATTGACGCCCATGCTATCAATAAGTGTTGTCTTATTTTCATGAGGTAAAATATTGGAACTTATAGTCAATCATACTCAAGTACCATAACATTTTTATGAAGTACTGTATCTAGGAGGAGAAGTATTGGTTGGGTAGTATCAGCATTTAAAGGGTAAATTTTACCAATACCTTTACTGGATGAAAATGTCGAATATTATCCAGTACTGATATGTGTATATGAATAATCAGTCCAGCACCAGCAGGAAGTAGTCTTTCAGCAGAAAGTAATGGTTTGAAATAAGCCTTAATATTGATCTTTATCATAAGCGTATGAGGCGGGGGGGGGGGGGGGGTTGGGAGCAGGGGGGGTATATGCCCTCCCAATTCGGGCAAAAATAGTGGATCCATTTGGGCAAATGAGACAGCCGAGAAAACAAATTATGCCTTTTTGGAACCGACACAACGGTATCAAAATTCGGGCAACTTGGTCCAAAATTCTAAATTCGGGCAAAAATTTTCCCTGACCCCCTGGAAATATTGACCCCCGTACACCTATGATCTTTATAGACCCCTGTCCCCAATGTATGCTTCCTATTTTTGTGAAAATGATAAAAAAGGGGTTGATTGTTTTTTCCAAAGTCAAGTCAAGTCTTTTAGGACAGTTAGTTACAGTATGTCTCAGATCACAAAGTAGAAACTTGTCTGAAATCAAGTAAAGTCTCTGACAGTCTCTGTTTCAAGTTATCCAGACACAGTGCTGGTATTTAACAATATGACATGATTGCTTTGACAGCTTTGTATGCAATTTGTATGCTGTTTCAATTACAGTAGCTTTTTGATCACAGTTCCACCTTTCTTTTGAGTCACTCAAAGCACTTTACCCAAAATATATGACATAAAAGGGTCAACAAAAGTGATACCACATTACTGCATTGTAAATTCACAGTGAAGAGAATGCTTGAGGGAAGTGTGATAAACTTACTTGCAAAAATGCAAAAAAAAAAAAAAAAAAAGAAAGAACATACAAACTTCAGCTTCTTATTAACACTTCTGAGCAGATTCAGAGTTAAGAGCAGTGGGCTCATTATGAGGGAGGAGCTCTCATGTAAATGTACTGAAAGTTCCCCAGTGGGGTCAGAGGTTTTGTTGAGAAAATTTGGGAAAACCTTTCCTGTGGGACTTTCCAGGTACAGTACTGTGGATCAGGCTTAAAGTCATAAGACAGTGAATTATTTTTCAGGGTTCTTTTGAATCTTCCTTGGGTCATTCTAGTGCATGTCATAGGCAGAAAATGGCCCATGGGCCCCGGCTTGAGAACCTAGACCATTCCAGTGGCATACTGAAGGAGATGAGAGACCCCACCCAAAGGTGTGGGACTACCAAATGATGATAACATGGTATTTGTGCTGTTCAGTTTTGGCAGTGCAGGAATGGGAGTTTACCCCCTGGTACTGACAATGGTGGCTACACCTCTGACACCTGGTATTACTGGTATTAATGTCTACAGTACCAGGGATAATGACAATTCGGTAACTTAGCCCTGAATTTTGCTAACCCCTAACCAAAAATGTGCTTGGGATGATGAGTGTCTGTCTTTAAGTGACAAGGTTCTGAAGAGCATCAACCACTGTGTATGTGAAATAATTCCCTGACAGGCAAGTGGTTTACAAGTCTGTAATAAATTATTAGACTAATTTTGTACCCTCTCCTTCCCCCACCCTCAAGTCAAGTCATTTCCCTTTTGAAGGCAAGTCCCAACAGTTATAAAAGTACAAGTGAGTCCCTACTGTATCTCTGCTTGGATACTGTATACATGTACAGTAAGTACAGTATGTGTAGCACAGTGGGACAAAACAGGCATTTCACAGTAATGAAGAGAACTATTTTACCATCATACAGGCCTCGGTGTGGTTAAATCATACCATCAGGATTCATGATTGGAGATTTGCCCTGGGAAAATGCTGTCACTCAAAGCTAATTAATTGTACAGTGCCCATACAGCTTGATACCAGTCTTTATAACCAGTACTGGAGTGATTCGTTGTAACCTCTAGTCTTGGGTGACACCAGTACTTTTTGAGTCAGGTACCCACAACCCTATTAGTTGCATCTCCAGGGTTTTCGTTAACCCGAGCTCCAGGGTCTCAGACGCATGATAAGCCGCCTAGACTCCTGGAAGAAAATCCTGTGCGTACCGTGAATGCATGATGTTCAGCCTTATACGCACAAAACTTGTAGCTCTAAATGTTGCAAAATTTCTTAGCAAAAAATACCCAAAATGTGCTACAATATACTGTACCACACACTTGCTTGCAAAGTTCCTTTGAAGCTTCAAGCCTGCATATTTTCCAGCGAATTTTTAAGTTTATGCCGACATACTACTGGAAGCAATATAATGTTGTAGGTCTGTCATGCATGCCAATCATGGGATATGCTCCGTTTGCACTGAAGCTTGATACATATGCCTGTCTGAAGGGTTAGAGTATAGCTCCATATCTTGTGCATGCACGTACGTATCTGTATAGGTTACAGTACAAGTACAGGACTCTTGGAAATTTGCAAACCCTTGAAATTTTGGGGGGATGCTCAAAATAAAAAGCTGAGAGTTTCGGGACTCTTGAGACTGGAAGCCTAATGAAAACCCTGAACTCTGAATGTAGACATGACTCCTGCACTAATGTCATACTGTAGTTCACAGGGAACATACTGTAATTCCTCAGATATTCCTCAAATATTCCTCAAATATTCTTAATTGTGCCACAGAGTTTCTTTATGTACCAGGATAGTTATAGCAGCCTACAGTACTTTTCTCTTGAAAATTCCCCCAAATGTCACAGAATCATGATCAAACAATATTATTAAAACATTTAGCACAAACAAAATACAAGTCACTTGTATCTATCAAAATTGCTAGGATTTGTATTCTTTTGTACAATATATCTAGAAAGTACATTTTCTTAGAGGAAGTGCAGAGAAATATGTATGGGAAATTTTGGTCTTAAGAGCTCATTTCCTGCTATCTAGGCATATCCCAAATTGAAAATTTTCTCACCTCAGCCCTAACTGTGGTGGCCGACATGGACTGTGTCAGCTCATGTGCTGTAGAAATTTAAGGAGCTCACCTTGGTGGTTCCACTTATTTGTAGTTGTGTCATACTGCACAATCAAAATGCAAAAAGCATATGTGCAGGAGTAGTGAGTAGCCATTGCTAGTATCAGAGGTCTAAAGGTGAAAACCTTGTAAATGCCATATCTCAAGGGTGGATGTCCCATATTCAGTACTCCCTACTGTCATAATGAGAAAAGTTTGAAAAGGGCTGAACACAGTATGTCAAGAAGGCTATTAAAGTAACTAGTGAAATACTGCACCAAGTCTAATGGTACCATAGTAATGCACCAAGTCTAATGGTACAGTACCATAGTACTGCACCAAGTCTAATGGTACCATACAGTAGTACTGCACCAAGTCTAATGGTACCATAGTATTGCACCAATTCTAATGGTACCACAGTACTGCATTAAAATGGATTTAATAGGAAGACTTAATTTGAGATGCTGCTTTAATGGCCTTTGATAATATATAATATGGTCATCTGGAGATTTGGGAGGTGTTGCCCCATAACATTACCTTGTAGTGGGATATGTTACTGTAGGAGACTAAAGTTTCGTACAATGATATATCAGAGGGCACAGGTATGGAAGGTGGATGACAACCTAAAACGTTATTGTCGTTTATGGTGGCATAAAAAAGTCATAAAAGTAGTGGACAGTGGCATGAAAAAAACATAAAATTTCTCAAAAGTGGCTGGGAGGCCTGGATTGCCCTTTGAACAGCAGTTGCACAGGGTGAAAGTATTGTTTGCCTCTACACAGTACACACGGATATGTGGACAGTAACTATGTACATCCAAACTCTTTTTAACTGTTATCAATGGTGTATTGTGCAGTTTGTATTTAGAGAACATGAACAATGGAAACTAATCATTCGTCACATTCATATTATGTGTTTATCACACCTACAAGATCCCTCTAGCTTGTAGTTTTACCTTGATCTGTAAACTATATTGTTTTAGGAAAGTGTTCAAACACACAAGTTCCTGTCCCCGATAAGATAAGGAAACAAAAAACGTATTGAACAGGCTTTATCATGATTGAGATGGCTGGTGTGAGAGTGTTCTTCATACTAGTTTTGTCTGGTATTACAAGTATCCCTAACTGATATTACTGACACTGCCAGTGCCAATCTACAGTACCTATTATATTTACCGATATTTGAGAAATCTGTACACAAAGCCATTGGTCAGCTGTTAGGCACTGCCTCAAATTGGTGTGTTATTGTCACAAGGTAAAATATTGGGACTTACTGTATAGTCAAACATACTATAATAACATTACGTTTGTATGAAGGCTAAGAAGAGAACTGCTGGTTAGGTAGTTTGTCCAGTTTAGGCAAATTTTGTTGGTGTACGATACAGGAAGAAAATGGGGAATTTCGGCCGATACTGATACTGAATTTATACAGATGATCAGTTCGGCACTACCGTACTCTTCATACATTAATGAGTGGTGTACGTAGATCTACTGCACATGTCTTGAGATGACATCCAGGGGAACTACTATCATTACGATCATCAAATTGACCTTCAAGGCTCGATCTTGCAGGTCCTGGAAAACATGAAAAGGATTCATGTCTCCCTAAATCTCATCATCTTGGAGTTGTGTCTTACAGTTTTCCTTCCCTCTGTCCTGTTTTGATAGCAATGAATTGTAATTCTCTTTTCTTCTCTTTCAGCTATTCTTGTTTATAAAGTCGGTGCTGGAACTAAGCTCACCAAGTTTACCCTGAAAGTGATCCACTTTATTCTTCATTTGGTTGCCTTTATTATGTCTGTCATTGGATTGGTGGCAGTCTTTCAGTATCACAATGCTCAAGGCTTTGCTAATGCTCGCAGTCTGCATAGTTGGATGGGTCTAAGCACTGTCGTCTTTTTCGGACTACAGGTTAGAAGTAACTTTTCTTGATTTTTTTGTTGGTATGTATTCTATCATTAGAGCTTTTCAAATGAGGATCTCTCTGCATGGAAAAGAATTTTCATTTGTTAGGTATTTGTTTATTCACCAATTTATTCATTTGTCTCTCTGTCTGTTGGTTGGTTAGTTCATCTATCCATCTGTGTGTCTGTATGTCTGTCTGTCCAGCCAGCCAGCCAGCTAAACAGTTGCAAGAAAGGATATAAGAGGCTGCTGTGTAAACTGTAATAAGAGCAAAGACAAATAACAAGTATTTGATATGCAGTTTGTATAAATACAACCTACAGTACTATTAACAGTTAACTGAGAGCAGAAATATTTTACTTGTCGTTGGATGGATCAATAATTAAATTGATTCAGTATAACACTGACCTATTTTTCTTCTCTCCATTAGCTTGTTCTCGGTTTTCTGTTCTTTTTGTTTCCACGTGCAAGAGAAGAAACGAGGGCAACTGTTAAACCTGTCCATGTCTTCTTTGGCGTTTTCATTCTTGGAATGGTTGTTGTTACTGTATTGACAGGACTGACCGAAAAGATTCTCTTCACAGAGTAAGTTTACTTCTATGCATAACTGTAGCGGCTGCACAGAAGCGTGGATAGTGGCAGCTTTGATAGTGCTGTCTTTGATAGTGCTATGAACTCCATCAAAGCTGCCACTTGCAGCAGGTGTAAAGTGACTGAAATGTCTGAATGGCAGAAGATCTTGTTAGAGCTGTTCTCTGAAAAGGCGCTGTAAGGTTCATCTGTATACTGTTGGGGTAACAGTCTATTTATAGATCGGGGATTTCCAAGTTGGTTAGCAATGGAGTAGAGAAAACAAGCCAGTGACCCACAACTGGAAAAAAGACCATGGCCAGCCCACCTTAAACCAGTTGGTTAGAAACTGAGCCGTAAAACCTCATCTACAAACTACAAACGATGGAAAGGATTGTGGCTTTGACCTACATGTACCATAAAGTACTAACCCAATACTATGTCAGTCAAGAAACTCCAAAAGTGTAAGGTGTGACAAGACCAGTCTGTCACATTGGGTTATTGTCATGGTCACCCAACCATGCGGGGATGAGTTTATGTGTGGTCATTTCATATACCCCTTGATGTCAGAGAGTATATTACACTGATATTCACTTGAAGTGAAGGTGAAGCTTTGAGAATATCTTTACATTTTTATTAGTATCACTATTGCTATTGGTCGCCCTGAGACTTCAACCAATAACATTGCATGTGTAGTAATGGACAGTGAAGTCAAGCTTCAGCCGAAGCATACTTACCTGGAATTTTTTCAGTATTTATCCATGGCGATATGGGCTTTAACCTTGCAGTAATGTGTAAAGCAAATATTATACTCCTTTCAAGTGCTTGATATCAATAAGAACAATATTCAATGAAAACGCATTGTTTTGGCTCAAGAGAAACTTGTTTGTAATCATGCTACCAACACTTCTGTGCAGCTACTCCTGGAAGATTAGTGTAACTGTCACCATTGGAATACAAGGAGTTTTTTTTAAGGGGGGGGGGGGGGTATTACAGATGTCTGTGCCACAGACTAACTTAGACCGAGAAAAGTACCTGTAGTGTAGTAGTGTAGTGGGAAGGTGTTTCTATTTTCCTTTATCATGTGAAATTGGTGCTCTGTTCTTTACTAAGCTTGGTCCAAAGAAAGTGGTTTTTTACATCCTGAAGAGAGAAATCTAGGTTTTTTCCATCCAAAACTACTTTAAAAAAAGTCAGATTCAAGGTCAAGATTGTTATGAAGTGTATTTGATGGGTGCACATTATGGAGTTCTTCCTCACCTAGCATCATGAAAATAGAAACACTGCAAGTCTTGAATATGTATACACACTGAATATTTAAGACTTAATAAGTAACATTTAATACTGAATATGCAGTCTGAATATAGTACTGAATATGCAATAGTTTTCTTTTTCTTTAGTGTCTCAAATTTATGCTTACATTTGTCTTACCTTTCTCTTTCTTCCAGTGATGGGTTTGACAAACTATCACCAATGGTAGTCATCACCAATGTCTTTGCTTTAGTCGTCCTTGGGTTTGTTGGAGTTGTTACATACATCGTCACCACTCCAGTTTTTACATTTCTCCAGGAAGGGTACGATAGGGTAAATTAGAAAGAAAGCAAGGATTTAGCAGTAAAATATAAGTAAAGTATAAAGGGGGTAGACATTGTTTTTGTTTTGTCATTGAAAGTGTTTTAAGTGATCACCAGTATGGCTAAGTATGAATAGAAAACAATAGCTGATCTTTATTGTGGGGATCTAGTATCATTTGGTCATGTTTAAAGGAAGTGTCAGGGTGAAGGGGGGGGGATGGAGGAAGGTATTACATTGTCCTGGGGTAGATTGGTGATGGAAATTGGAAGACAAAAAGGTTGAGACTGACCCCCAACTGTCATTGAGGTATGAAATGGACCAGTAGATGTGTTGTTCAGAGCTCTTTAAATTCATGGAAGGGATGGTAGTTTTCTTTGTATGTGTGAAAGTTGAATCCTGTCTCAGTTGGAGGGATTTTAATTCTGTTTGGTTCATTCCTGTGGTGGTATCTGTTGCTCTTCTGTGTACATCCAAAACATCTCAACTTAACTGCCATTTGCATATCATATCCAAAAATATGAAATGATACTTTGCATATTTTTTAGTCCACTAGTTTTCCCAGGTCTCTGGATGCATCTTATATGTGTACTGGTCAATTACAGAGCAATGACATGTGTGGCATAGTTTTTTAAACAAGTAGCATTTAATGGAGACATGTAAGTTTGTCACTGTTTTTGAAATTTTTTTTCCAAGTTTGCAGTTGTTGAAGAATGTTATGGGGTTATTTCTTGTTTATGTCAGACAAGAAGGAAACCAACAAATGAAGAGGTTAGTCAAAATAGGAAGGGGTATGGGGGTGTCAGGGTGGATAGGTGCTGTTGTGTATTGTTGGCTGAAAAACAAAATCATTCCATTCATAACTTATTTATACTCATGGCTTTGTGAAAGTATTGACAAGGTTTGAATGGTGTTTTGTAATTGTTAAGTGCTAATGCTTAGAGTTTTCAGACAAACAGTCAATTTTTTTTTTTTTTTTGTGTGTTCTTTGGGTACTTGTGATGCTTCTAGCACACTTATGGAATATGAATAAAAAATTGTCATAATGCATAAAATGCTTAAAGAAGTCACAATAAAGTAAAAGTGGATAAGGTTTTAGGTTCCATTTACGCCATGGATAGGAAATCTCAGGTTCACTAATTATCACTGTCATAGACAATATGCACAACACTGATTGTAGAATATTTATGTGCATAAATATGACATTATAGAGAATGTATAGAACAAAAAGAACATAGAAAAACATAATTATCACATCAAATAATTTCAAAAGTTTTGAAAGAAAGCCCAGAAAAGCCAATTTTTTCCATCAAATAACATATGATTACATTAACTTCCCAAAGCAGGTTTGTTCAAATTTTATGAAAATTTTCAATTTGGAAACAAATACCATTCAATCATGAGCACAATTTGCTTAACAGTACTATGTCATCACAGTTAGTGACCTTTTAAGGCTTTAGGACTAGCAATATAGTAGAAAAGTTAAGAAACCAGACAAATGCTATCAAGATTGAATTCCATTGGTGTCTTGTAATACTTTCCTAATGAAATCATACAGTAGAAATATGTACAGTAAACCTAGAAGAAGTGCCCTGCATTTGTGGTGCTGCCCTCACTTTATATAAAAGTATATTTGCCCAGACTTGAGGTACTTTGAGCTTAAAGAGATGTGCATCGTAAAGATGTGATTGATCGGCAATGGTGTATGGTGGCTCTGGATAAAGCTGTATTATTCTTCATTACAGAATGTGGCTTCATAAGAGTACCATCATGTTGTTGCATGGGTTGCTTTGCTGTTGAAAGTGTGAGTGTATTTTGAATGATTGATTTGTAGTTGCACATTAGAATTGTACTCTGCATTAGAGTACGACCTGTAATCTTAGGTCATTAAATCTAGTTAGAAATAGGTTGAACTTGTGTCACATGGAACTTACTATTAAGTTAGGCTTGTTTAACTGTTTCAGAAAAGGATACAAGTTTCATTGGCCACATAATTTTCTCTTCATTGTAGTTTTTAAAGACAATTGTGTATAGAGTAGGGTCCATAATCCCTTTTTGGAGGGGATGGGAGGGGACAATGCAAGGGTAGAAAAGCTTTAACCTGTGTGGTCTGTGCAGGGGGCAGCCATCTTTAAGTTCCCTGACCCCTGACTTAAGGCAATGAAGTAGTTTCATTTGTTGCTCTGATGTGAAAGTATGGTGTCATATATGACAAATGCACCGTGGTTCATTCACCTGTTAGCCCATTTAAAGAGACCTGACTGGCCAACATGAGCTTACAGCTGGCTCCTTTAATGCTTGTAGCAAGTCTACATAAAGCTAGATACTTGAAGCAGAGCCATTACAATATTGTTCATCTTCTGTACATATGGATGGCTTAAATATCCTATCGTTAGGTCAATAAAGACCCAAATGAACTGACACTGCTTTCTCCATTACTTCATCACAATAGAACTGACGTTTCATCTAGTGCAGGTTTTTGGACAAGTCACAAGTCACGAGTGGACTGAGATTAATTATGATCTCCAAACTCAAGTTTTGTAGTTGTTCACTTGAATGAGGCATTACCTCCTAAAGCTTTTCATGGTCATTTGCATAGATTTTCAGTTACATCATGTATAGTGCATTGGATGCATTAAAATTAACCTCAAATTTTACCTCAAATTTTCTAATTTTACACCTTGTTTTATTAGCTGTCACAAATTCTTTGTCTCAATATCCAAATAATTTCACATATATTTTTCCAAATATTATGCTTTTCTCACGCGGAAGGCCCGGCTTCGATTCCCAGGTCGAGTCATACCAAAGACTCTAAAAATGGAACCTACTGCCGTTGTGCGTGATGCTCCGCATAAGCAATGGAGTAGGGAAAACAAGCCTGGAAAAAAGGCCGTGGCCGGCTCGACTTGAACCAATAGGTTGGAAACTGGGCTGTAAAAACTCCATCTAACTAACTAACTAACTAACTTTTGATGATTTTACATTGCAATGAGCTGGCTTTGGTTAAGATCATGTGTACTGTCTGTTCTTTTCAGCCAGTCTAGAACAGGGCCATAAATGGCAGACACATGATGTAAAGGTCTCAAGTTTGAAAGGTTATGTCCCTTCATGTGATATAGCCCCTCAGGGGAACAGAACTCTTTCATGGGTTCCATATGGTTTACCCTTTTTGCTTGTTTTTATTTAGACCCCCCAAAAATTGCAATCAGTTATGTTTTTCTTTTTTTTTTCAATTATAGGGCACAAGTTGCAGCCTTTCATTATTATTACACTTTCTGTTCATTTGGTTAATATTTTCAGCACTTGGTGTAAATGGTCATATTATTTGCTCTTCTGAAAATCACAATTTTCTTCGGTTTGTTGCTTTTCTTCTCATTAGCTGTAATATGCTTTAAAATTTTTGGCAGCTTGGACCTTCAGTTGTAAAGTTTTTGGTGATCCATGAATCTAATTTATTCTTCTGTTGTAAAGTTCAGCTGAGGTAATTTGTAGGAAAAAATGTATTGCCAAAGGAGTTGGAATGAGATGGTATGAAGGGGGGGGGGATATGAGTGGGAGGGAGAAATGTCCCGGCCCTCCCCTATCCTTAGCTGTCATATAATAGTAAACAAATTTTTGTAACTTTTTGCATAGTCATTGCAAAGCATATTCTTCTTTTTGTTTCACATGTTACCAAAAGATATCTGAAGTTGTAATAATTTGCTAACTTCTTTTCTCTAATTCTGGTGCAAGGAACTTTTGCATGAGAATGTAGCGTGTTTGTTTAACCAAAGATTTTTCATATTTTAAACTTTTGATGCGATGATTTTCTTTCTCTTATATAAGCCGTAAGTTTCCATGATGGTATCTATTTTCTTTTTGTGCCATGTTTGAAGGAAGTTAAGAAGGAGAAATTCAAGCATATTTGAGCACAAAAATGGAATTTTTATTGAGATTTAATTGAAATTTTTAGTTCGGTGAAGTGTTTCCGAGAAAGTATAGAACAAATTAAGGTACTAGTTGGTGAAGCTAACTATGTGTGCATGAACCAAACGTTATCACGCAGTGCCTTATTATGCATGTGTTAATGCAAAACATAATAACCAAATCTTTTGATGGTTTTTAAAGTGAAGGGAAGCCCATAGCCAGGCATGGTATTGAAGGGGGCAAAAATTTTTTTCAGGGGTGCGAGATAAACCAAAATGCATTAAGGCAATGGTAATTTTTGATCATGGGGAGGGCAAATAATTTTCTGGGGACTTCATCCCCCTGTCCCCTGGCTATGGGTTTGAGTCAAGGTCATTAACTAATGTTCAACTGTTTTTTTTTGCATTTGTGACCTATGTATCTATCTGAGCACTGACTTTTCTCACCCTGTGAAGTAACATTGTGAAATTGATTAGATTTCTTTTCGGTGAAAATGGTCTTGAACCATTTGACTGATCCAACCGGAAGTATCCTTAGTATCCTTTTTAGGTTCCTGCACATGGAATTGAAGGGCATTATCAACAGTGTCCGCATTAGCTGGTATAACATAGCAAAATGCTCCTCAAATGAGTGCAATTGCTTCACAGTTTCTGAAGTGAATAGCAGTTTTTGTACTCAAAACCATATGCGAATTCCATTTGGCGAAAACAATACCAGAAATTGCTGTACAAAACTTTGACACTAATGCAGACTCTGATTATCAAGGTAGGGCAGCATTCAGTCTAGTGCATTTACAACTTCTAGCTTGAAAATTGAGAGATTTTTCATAAAATCGTTGATTTAAATTTTCCATGAAATTATAAGTCAAGGATGACTAAAGGTGATATCTGGGAGCTCAGCTTATAATGATGTCACAACATTTTATATAACATGTTATATGTCTCTTGAGATTAGGCCCAGAAATTAAGTGCGTATGAAAGCATCGTCTTGCTTTCCGGAAAAATGAATTTTCTTCTTATATGTCTGTATGTTGTGTAACCACCTGACCTCACATTTATATGACATGCATTTAGAATGAGTTTCTGCACTGCTCATTTTAGAAACTCTTCCATTTTGACTTTTGTAAAACGCCAGGCATCGATAGAGCTGACTCATTGCAATAGTGAATTTGTTTTTGTTTTCTTGCAAAACAAGTATGTGTTTTCTTACAAAAGTGCTTTTTTAAAGTAATAAATTTTTCACATGGCCAAAACGTAAGCACATATCATTTTCTTGATTGTTTGATTAGTTTTCTTAAAAAATACTGTATTAAAAAACAATCACAAAGTCTGTTAGAACCAGGTTTGTTGAGCCACAATGGAAGGTCATACGCAGAAAGTGTGTTGGCATTACATGTATACAACAGAACCTAAACGCAATGAAGGCTACTTTTTCCGAAGTCCCTAGACTCTCTGGCGAAGAACAAAACCAAACGTTACTTCTGAAGCAGTTCTGCTCCCTAAAGTACCTACGGCCCCGAAAGGACCACTTTCTTGACCTTCAGACCTCTAAATCCTGGGTCTGATGAGAAGCGAGGGGAGATAGGTTGGGGAAGGGGCATTTTACCCCTTATCTGTCAAAATGTCTACCAAACAGATGCACGACGCAATTGATGACGTCAGTATGGAGTCTGTAGAGGTAAAATATCCTATTATAGCCTTTTTGATTCCTTGTCGAAGGCAGGCAAGGAATCTATCTGATGGTGATGTTGTGTGTGTGTATGTGTGTGTATGTGACGCCTAGCTTGTAAACACGATATCTCAAGATAGCAATGACCAACACTTCATATTTGGTGTATAGATTCGTCATGTTGAGAGGAAGAAGCCTACTGTTTTTGGTGGAGGTCAAAGGTCATTTGAGGTCACCAGAGGTCAAAAACTGAAAACTTTGTAAACATGATATCTCAAGGTAGCAATGACCGACACTTTTCATATTTGGTAAACAGATTTGTCATGTCAAGAGGAAGAAGCCTATTGTTTTTGGTAAAGGTCAAAGGTCATCTGAGGTCACAGGAGGTTAAACTGCAAAAACCTCCTAAACGGCTTGTAAACACGATATCTCAAGATAGCAATGGCCGACACTTTTCATATTTGGTACATAGATTTGTCATGTTAAGAGAAAGAACCCTATTGTTTGTGGTGAAGGTCAAAGGTCATTTGAGGTCACCGGAGGTAAAAAGCTGAAAAGCTCGTAATCACAATATCTCAAGATAGGAATGACCAACACTTTTCATATTTGGTATCTAGATTTGTCATGTTGAGAGAAAGAACCCTATTGTACTTGGTGGAGGTCAAAGGTCATTGGAGGTCACCAGAGGTCAAAGACCAAAAACCTTGAAATCGCGATATGTCAAGATAGGAATGACTGATACAGATTTGTCATGTTGAGAGAAAGAATACAATTGTTTTTGTTAGAGGTCAAAGGTCATCTGAGGTCACCACAGGTTAAACTGCGAAAATCTTGTAAATGGCTCGTAATCCTTATATCTCAAGATAGCAATGACCGACACTTCATATTTGGTAAATAGATTTTACATGTTGAGAGGAAGGACCCTATAGTTGTTGGTGAAGGTCAAAGGTCATTTGGGGTCACAGGAGCTAAAAAACTGAAAAGCTTGTAATCACAATATCTCAAGACAGGAAGGAAGTATACTTTTGCTATTTACTGTATAGATTTTTCATGATGTAAGGAAGAACCCTATTGTTTTTGGTGGAGGTCAAAGGTCATCTGGGGTTACCATAGGTCAGTAAGCAAAATTTTCCAACAATTCCCAAGATTGTTATATGAGGTCACCAGAGGTCAAAAAGCAAAATTCCAAGATCGTTATCTGGGGTCACCAGAGGTCAAAAAGCAAAATTTGCCAAGAATTTTCAAGATCCAAGATCCATTGGAGTTGAACCCCCTTCAAGATACAGGTACTTCCGTTTTTCCTTTTTTGTTATATTTGGTGGGGTTCAGGTCATGTGAGGTCAGCGGAGGTCAAATTGCTAAAACATCATAAAATGATGTAGTCAGGAAAGATAAATTTGAGGGATAAAGCTCAGTGCAACAAAGCATCCCCATTCGGCAAGGAATCACTAAGCCTTTGGGCTTTCTGTTTTTTTTTTTTTTTTTTTTTTTTGAAGAATTGCGTATGTTTTTTTATATATTTACTTTTGTTAATTTCTTTTTTGGAAGATTTGACACCTTGAGTGCAAAAAGAATTTTTTTTTTTTGCTTTGTCAGGAGGGACGTTGTGGGAAAATGTTTTACATGCACAGTGATATTTCAGAACTCCTTGCACCTGTGATGACACCACGCACATCATTATAAAACTGCGCCAGTGGCACTCCACAATTACCAAGCTTGTCAATACCTAGGCGTAGATATTCCACTGCATGTAGGCTATCCCTAAATGACAAATTAAATCTTTACATTTGACACGTGACTACGCAAGCAATTGGAGCAATTGTTGAAGGAAAAAAATTTCTTCTTCAACAAGCAGTTAACATTTCAAAATGTTTGAGCTTGGAAAAATATAACAATATGAAAAGAAGGAAAACGACACCATGTTTCTAAGCTTTCGGTGGGTCAGGAAAGGGTGATACAACGTTTTTGTTGGCCCACTTTGTCATACTACGTGACCATATGTATGCATGGGTATGTGCAATACACGGAAAACACCTTCAACATCGTAAAGAGTATTTTTAATAGATGTAAGGGTTCGTGTGCCCGTACGCCTAATTTTTTTTCCACGAGGTTATGGGCAAATTTGATTTTCAAAATTTTTCAAATTTGTTTCAAAATCATGGTTAGGGTTATATCATGGAAATACTTCCATGGTTATATTTAGGGTTAGGGTTACGTGGCCAAGGGTTATTTGGCCTGTTCTTTCATAATCCGGTGTCAGAATTACAATAAAAGGGTCGGAAAGCTGTCATTTTGGAACTAGGGGTGTGGCCTATTTCCAAGAAGCTGATTGGTCCATTGGCATGATTTGCCCATACCCTCGGGGGAAAAAAATTAAGCTGCCGGTACGTGGAGCGCCTGTGGCGCAGTTTGTTAGGTGTTGAAGAATTCTCCCGAGGTGGGTAATACCTTACCTTCGTATCAGGTGTCGAATATGTACGCAGTGCAGCCAGTATAGTGGGTTCAGGAGTAATACACGTCCGCTGAGTGGGCTATTAAATATGACATCCCTTAGCCAAAATAAAGTACCCGACATGGAGTTTCTACCAAGGAGTTGCCTTTGAAAGTCACTGCAGTGAAGGTTATTATTTGTCATAAAAGTTTGTAAAGGGATGCACTAGAAGCCTCTTTTCTGCCCTAACTGGAGCATTTTTTTTTCTTTTTGTGTGGCGGGTGGGATTGTATTAAACTGAATTATAAGAAAGGGTCAGGCGGGTGGGTAAAAACTGCTTCTTGATCTTATAAAAAATTCTGTGATGAAACAAGTGAAGACAATCAGACAGCAGTTATTGTGCGTGAGCGGGTTCTTTATGAAAACCTATTTGTGTTCACATTTCAAATGTCATTCATTGTAAGTTAGAACATACGAACTTTACTTCATAAACATATTACTTGAGTCAGGTCATTACTCCAGTAGCTTCGGCGAGTGGCCCGCATCCTGCGTCGTTACAAGCTCGTACCTTGAAAAACCATTCATCACCTGTATTTAACCTACGAATTACATGGTTCGGCGCACTCCTCTGTCTTTCCCATGACCTGTCGTTCGTTACTATGACCTTACGCCAGTATTGTTTGATTTCTCCATTGCGCTGTCCACATTCGGGGATATTCCACCAAAATTCTACACTGTTCTCTCTGGTTTCGTATCGTAAGTTTATTGGTGCCTGCGTTGGTACTGCGTTAAGGAAAGAAGCACAGAATTGTTACAATGGGCTTCTAATGATAACGGACAGTCTAATTAAATTAGGGCCGAGATTAAGACAATGCTGAGTAGCTTTATTTAACCAGAGAAAATCATTTTCTTACAAAGTCAGTTTGACTCTGTGTACACTAAGTAAACAAATATTGGGCCTACATCGCGTGAGCAGTATTCCCTTGCAGGGGCCCTGCAAATGCCATCGATACAACATCTAACACGAAATCTGTAATACTTTGGAAAAAATAAAGACTACTTAATGGGCGGATTTAGAGGGTCCAAGGGCGCCACATTTTTGTCGTCAAGAAAAAGCAGATTTAAGTAAGAAAAATAAGACAAATTCCCATGAAAATATCTTACGGAAGGTAATGAATATTCTTCCTAAAGGTACCAAATTCGTGAGATACCATAAAAGCATGTCTAGTAAAAGTTCCGCATGCTTTGTATTTCGTTCAAAGTTAAACCGATGAGTATGTGAGAGGCGGCAACGTGGGTCCACCGGCGGTGAACTGACCAGGTAAAGGGCAGTTCTGCCAGTAACCAGTCCAAGACGACTCTAAACCCAAGCGACCCGGGCGGCGATCGCTACATTACCACAACGGCCAGCCCGTTTCCTTCATCTGCCTACAGAAATACGGCCAAAGGTATTGTATGCCAAACAAATTTCTTGGAGGCACGAGGTAGTCATAGTTAATTACACTGCCGTCTCCCATTTCCCAGGAGCCGTAACCCCGAGGGGTTAGGAATCCCCATGAAATCGGATGGGTATATCATGTAATATATACCTACATCCCTTCCAGGAACCAGAACGGCAGGAAAAATTAAGCTAGTACTGTTGTTGATCCCTATGGAAAAAGAATTATAACATTCGCGTGCATTCATATTATTAGGAGCTGAATTGGAAATAATGGCGATGTGAAGATCGCCTTCAATGTCCCTTGATGTAAGGTCACCTTGCTGGGCCGGTTACTGGAAGAAAGATTAGAAAGACGGTGTGTTTGCTGAAAACCCATGCTGCAGGAAGGGGAAGCCGATGACGTAATAAGGACATAGCCGACTTATCCCACGACAGGGCGTACCTAGGATGAAATTTTTAGGGGGGGGGGGCGTCACCGCATTGATCGCCGTCCTTAATTCTTACACATTTTATTAGGACACAAACTATTTGGGGGGCCTAGCGAACACCTGGGGGGCCAGACCCCCGAGCCCCCCCCCCCACCAATAGCTACGCGTCTGTCCCACGACAAGAACCATGATATGGGAAGATTCCAACACGTGCACAATACACTGTATGCGATGATATGATTCACATCACACAGGCGCAGATCCTTGCGGGACCGGTTTCGGCGTTTCGCAGGCCCAACTTGCACTAGGCCTGCATTGGCCTGGAATTGAACTTTCTTGACACTGTCTAAGTGCATTTTCGTTGACCTCCCTTTTTTCTTATACGGAATAGGCACAGGGCTCACTATGCCTATAGAATAATACGGTCCTTGATCCAAGTCGGATTCCGTCGGTCCGAACTGCCTATTTTCATTTTGCGTTGACGTCTTGATTATGATTCTAAGGTCTCTAAAGTTAAAGTTAGATGAGGTTTTACGGCTCAGTTTCTAACCAATTGGTTTAAGTCGGGCCGGCCACGGCTTTTTTCCAGTTGTGGCTCACTGGCTTGTTTTCCCTACTCCATTGCTTATGCTGAGCACCAAGCACAATGGCAGTAGGTTCCATTTTTAAAGTCTTCGGTATGACCCGGTCAGGAGTCGAACCCCAGACCTTCCGGCTGCAAGTCGGATTTAAGGCCCTAGAACCCAGGTGGTCAGATGTGAGGGTTTTTATTCCAAAATTTCCGTAAAGACACCCAGAGCTCCATCGTTCGAAGTAAGATTTTGACAATCAAAGTTTCTAGTGCAAAGGGAGGTCCAAGTGTGTTAGATTGACCTATGGAGCTCCCAAGTTCTGGTGGTCATTTCTTTACCTATACCGGTGTTTTGCTGCGAACAATTATTTCGGTATTTCGGACTTTTTAGGTAGGTACCGATGTTTGTCCCTGTCGAGAAGGTGTGAATCGGCCACTGCATCCTGCTTTTCAGTGAAAAACTCAAATCTCTTTAGAAGTCATCACTTCATCCTTATTACATCTAAGTGAAAATTCTAGATAACAAACAAGTAATCAGTGCCTGGTTTTGACAGGTTCTTACTGGTTTTTGAGGTACCGGTACTTGTTTAAACCTGGTTAAGACACCACGTATACCTGTTATGGCCGCAGTGGGATATTCTCCTGGGCACCATGTCAAAGTTAGCTCGTAGCAACATCCTGCCCAGGGGCTGCCGACAATCGAACAATTCAAGGTTAAGCGAAGCGTGGGAGTCCTTTAAGAGACAGGACACTGAAAGGGAGGAATCAAATTGCCATTGATTCTACCATAGGCTTACAGGCAAGGGATTGGGCTCTGCAGCCCCCTACTTCGATCAAAACTATTACTGGGGACAAGTTTTCAAAATATTCGGGCGACTTTCTCAGAAAGGAAAGGATTTTCTCTCGCAAAAATGGTTCCGTCCGTAGGAAAAGCCTATGAATTCTGCATCTGCCAGTTTGACCAGTGACACGAAAGTTTGCACTTTAAAAGAACAGATCCAGCATTAGAGGGTGCTCTTTGAAAGGTATGATTGCATCTGCAAGTCTATCGCGCCGTTTCCTGATGTTTTCTTTTGGGGGCTACGCTTTTCACTTTGTCTTACAGTTGGTTTTTTATCTACTCAGTCCCAAAGTCAAGGAGGGAAAGAAGTAGGTGCTCCCCCCCCCCCCAGAAAATGTCAGGACCGTCCTCCTTAACAAATCTCTACTCCCGTCATACATCTTTATATGTTTCGCTCCGTGCTAAAAAATTCTCGCCCCCTGGCAGATGTCTCGTTCCCCTTCAATACGTTGTCTGGCTACGGGTCTAGTTCTGTATTCACAGAAATCAGTGCCTAACCCTAAAAGTCCTATTAAACGAAGGGAATAAACCTCTAGGTCCCGTCAGGAGGTGAACACACATATTTATATATCGCTTTAGATGTAATAGGTACTTGTCCAAACAAAATGTGATTATACACATTATCTTAATGACCCCTAATACCACGATATGTGAAAAGTTGAACTTGACGTGGGCATTGGATGATGTAGGCAGGCTTCCTTACATCGAAAAGTTGGTGGTGGGAGGAACAGTTGGCAAGCCTATTCGGATGTACTCCATATTTTTCGATCACTTTAGTGGGTAAATGGGATAAAAATGTACTGTTTCCCCCTCCCCTCCCACCTCCTGCTCACTCCACTTTATAGTTTACACTCTTACTTCCTTCGGCGGTGCGCTTAAGCTGTGACGTCACAAAGGTTCCTGCTGGGTTCCGTGCGAGGTAGGTGATATTGTACAAGGAGTTTGGACGTAACTCTTCAAAACTTTCATTTCGCATTCCTGTATGAAGTACATAGTTCATAGGTTCAGTTAGCGGTGAGAAGTTGCAGTTATCAACATCGAGTTGATGTAAAGTGATTTGTTGAAAAGTGACGTCACAATTAACCGTCAGGCTGGGTAGTTGCCAAGAGACTATGAAACGGCTCTCTAGAAGTGTTTCCATCGCCATCGTTTCGACGTTAAGGTCCACATGTCCCAGTTCTGCGAAAAAAGGAAATATATCTCAAGTTTTACCCGGATATCCGGCTCAAAATGAACTCATGAACTCTTCCCTGGTTGAAAAAATGACTGATTTTGAAGTCTTGATCAAAAGCTACCATTTCCGGTAAATTCTTACCAGATTCTCTGGTTACTTAAACCAAGGAATGGTTGGCTAATCTGTGACCATTATCCTGGTTAAATTTAACCACTGTGTATTTTGAGTGTGTACATGTTTGGGACGTCTAGTCGATGTCGAAGATGCTTCCGAGATGGACCTTTGTAAATCATGAGTCAAAGTATGGGTTAGAAAAGTAGTTTTACCTCTGAGATATCATGTTTACAGTCTGAAATCAAGTGAGATCCACCAAAAATAAAAGGGTTGCATTACTCAATATGGGACAGCTACATACTTAGAACGAGGGCTATCAACGTCTCCCTTCTGCATATTCAACGATTGCATGCCGGATTTCACAGGGTACCCTGGAAATAACCCCCAAGTCCGTAGCAGGGGGGGGGGGGACAATCCCCAGAAAATAATCCCCTAGAACAACAAAAATTAGTAATGCATTTTAGTATATCTCGCCCGAAAAATTTCTCCGCCTGTAAGCTATCTTGCCCCCTCTGGTATCTTGTCCTGGCTACGGGGCTGATAACCTCACACCGTACAATTGATCTCTTCCAAAACAATCTGGCTCTTGCAATGGAAACTTTCTGCTTTTCACTTACAGTTACTATAAAGCACCTAACCAGACCCGTAAGCATACAAGGAACTGAAGGGGCGGAATAGCTTCGGGGGGGGGGAGGGGGATCCAGGGGAGGGCGAGATATACTAAAATGTATTAAGGCAATGGTAATTTTTATCTTCTAATGGGTCGAAAAGTTTTCCAGGGGGCTTCACTCCCGGCTCCCGGCCCCCAAGCGACAGGCTTGCACCTAACTGGTAAGTACAAGATTCGTCTGCCTTCCTGGCCAGATACCGTGTTTATAAGGTTTTCATCGCACTTGAACCTTCGCTGAAATAATATGACCTTTGAACTCGTCAAAACAACATTGTTCTACGCAACACGGAACATCAATATATTAAGTATAAGATCCATCATTTTTCCATCTGGGATACCGTGTTTAAAAAATTGTCACAACTTAGTCTGGTGACCACAAACACCGTTTGACCTCCACAACAACATATAGATTCTTGTGCAAGATACTGTGTATCCATAAGCTGAAGTATGGGAACCTTGAACGTTACTCTTCTGAGTTACAAGATTTTCACAGTTCGGCCTCAAATGACCTCTGACTGCCACAGAAAATGAAAATATCGTAAGGGCAATTTTCACATGTTTTTCTATATTGCGTGTTAGTTTGTAATTTAAGTTATACCAACCAATCAACCGACCGACCAACCAACCAACCAACCAACCAACCAACCAACCAACCGTTAGACTGAGCATAAGATGGGGGCTCTGAAAAGCAGATTAAAATATGATCATTAACATCCGGTTTCTTTCGACTGCAGAACACTTTTATCTCATGACTATAGACTTTCAGTTTTTGAACAGAGGATCAGGGTTTTAATCAAATTCCACACGAAAATGAATGCTTAAAGAGGTAGTAATTTCTGTGGGCCTTTGTTTCTGCTAAGTAGCAATCAGTCTTGACGTTGGACACGAGAATGATGCAGGCTAAGTATAATCCGAGATTTTGATGCCCCCTCCCCCACATTCCGTGCAGTACTCTCAGTGCGGTTACCTGTTTCACACGGTATTCCAGTGTCAGGACACGGTCTATCCCCAGCGGTCCAAGGACATTGTTCAGGTAATCGAGAATCAGAACCCCGACAAGTTTTGCTGCCAATCCAAATTCGACCCTGCCCAGATCCCATAAGGGATCTGAAATGTACAGGTGGTGTCTGCAAAATCATCATCCGTCTGCTGTTGGCCAGATCAGCAAAAAGGCCCGGCACTTCTCCTCTGTTACCCTTGAAAACGATTCGTCCGCCGAAAAAGGCCCCTTGCGGAGGACAATCTTCGAAAACAAGACAGAGAGCTTAACGTACTTCTTCTTTACAAAAAAGGTCTTAAATGGTGATTAAGTAGTCTTTAAATCATAGTATAAATAAGACTTCCCTTTTTCGCCTATAGGCCCACTACATATCCTCACACTGGTACGAGTAGGTGTTTATCTACGTTGCAGAAAGTTCGGGCTGTGAGTCATATTCTTAACAGCCCTGTCCATATTGCTGTACGAACCATACGGGATATTTCTTGATTAGTCATATCGCCACAAAAGAGAGGCATTAGCAGATAAATTGGCTCTCGGGAAAGTGTGACATCAGTTTGTTTTGGTCAAGAAGATATTACAGGTTTAGTCCAAAAAACAAAAGCAATGACGCTCTTTTAACTCTACGATTTGCAAAGTAGAGGTTTTATTACTGGTGTTATAGACGAACTCGTCTCAGCGCACTCACGATTATTCTTTGCTTGTGCACGATCATGGAAGTATATGGTACAGCTATTACTAGGATCGAAAATTTATCATATGGAATTTGTAAGCACATCGACAATTTTTATGGACACAGGTGAGAATGTAACTTTTTCAAATTTTTAAAATCATTATTTATTGGTCTAGAATGGTAGACAATTCAAAACAAGATATTTAGGTAACATCGTGTTCAAGAAAAAAGGTTATCGCAGAAAGTAATACACTGTTTTGGAGCCCATGAATTATTTGTTTACCTCAAACTTTCATATGATGCAACTTTGATAACAAAGAATAAGGAAGGTTTTCAGCGTGAAGGGGGGGGGGGGATAAGATGGAAGTGGTTATATGTGACACTGTCCAAACGAAGCGCCACCATCAGGTTGCGCTATGGTGCCAAGAAAAGTTTCCCCCCAAATGATGCCTCAAAGATTGCAGGGAAGAGCACTTTCCTGGCTTTAAGTTTGGTCTTAACTTTATTAATAGTGAGATCTTCTGTTTTGGTAATTTATAATTCCAGGAAAGGCAATTAGAAACCAATGTTTCATTAGCTACGAACAGATAATACGCTAGGGAATGCTGGTCCATGACTGATCCTGGGGGAGGTGTTTAAAGAGGGATTTGCATCACCCCAGGTATGACTTTTACTTGGTGGTAAGCCCCACCCATAATTGTCTTTGCTTCTCCTTGGGCAGACACAAACAGTTCACTGCTCAAGGAAACATCCTGGTGAGCATAAAAGATACCATGTGTAATTAAAACATTCTCTGTGCATGCTGTGTAATATGAGCTGCTCTGCATCTTTTGAATTTTGTAACTCTGATGTCAATCAAAGAGTAGTCACCAATTGATACTTTTGGTAACCCCCAAATCTGTCTTTAAGGGGAGGGCCCGGGTGTGTTCCCATTTTGATTAAGCCTACGTGAGAATTGGTGGTATTTATTTTTGGCCTGGTATTTATTCTTTCTGTTCTTGATTTGTTACACTAAATTTGACTGGGAAGGCTACTACTTTCATTTTTGTAGTAAAATAAGTTGTCCATGCCGAAAATACGTCAGCTGCATGGACGCATTTAGAAAACATACATATTATGAAGAATAATGCTACTTTGTTGTTGTCCCGTTTGTTGTCAATGGTCTGCCCAGCTGCCGAGTCTTGCAATTCGATAAGCAAAAGAATTCATAACTGATGAGGGGCGGAAATCCTCGTAATGCTACTCAGGCCCGTAGTCAAGGGGGGCCAGGGGCGAAGCCCCCGTGGAAAAATTTTCGCCCCCCCCGAAGATCAAAAATTAGCATTGCCGTAATGTATTTTAGTATGTTTCGCCCCCTCTGGAAAATTTTACTCTCCCCTTCAGCACCTTGTCTGGCTACGGGCCTGATGCTACTGCCCCTAAACTCTTCTACCTGGTTCTTCCGAAGCCTGGCAATTGTCTTGCTGTTATTGGGTGACTTGACTAAAAAAAGCCAAGAGCGGATCAGGTTAGGTTAGGTTAGATGAGGTTTAACGTCCCAGTTTCCAACCAATTGGTTCAAGTCGAGACGACCACGGCCTTTTGTCCAGTTGTTGCTCACTGGCTTGTTTTCCCTACTCCATTGTTTATGCTGAGCACCAAGCGCAAAGGCAGTAGGTTCCAAGAGCGGATCAGAGGAGATGAAAACAATTACATACCGTATTAACATTCAGTAATATAAATGAAAGGAGATTAACTTTCAAAGATTAAAGCAAGAAAACCAGGCGCGGTTCTAGATCGAGACTTGGGGGGGGGGCTTGGGAGGGGGGCTTGAAACGGATCAATCATAAAATTTTCTCTCAAATATGTGAATCGGCCACGCGCACGCTGAAACCAATGATAATAAAAACAGTACCCTAACCAGGGACGGCGCAATGTTATTTTGATAGGGGACATGGGTTGAGTGATCGTCGTCGTGGGGGAGGGGTCTAAGGGGAGGGGTGTCCCCTTCCACTGAGAAATTTTTGCTAATTTAAGGTTGCTAAGATGCAAAATGGTGCGTTCTTTGGGTAATTTTTTGACTATATTACTGGAAAATGTTCATAACTTTGTGAATTCTAATTTTTGGTTGGGGGAAAGAGGACCTTCTTAGGGGAGAGGTCTAAGGAAAGGGTGTTCCCCTCCCTTTGAGAAATTTTTGCTAATTTAAGGTTGCTAAGATGCAAAATGGTGGGGTCTTTGGGTTATTTTTCGACTGATATATATGGCTGGAAAATTTTCATAATTTTGTGAATTCTAATTTTTGGTTGAGGGAAAGAGGGCGGTCCTAGGGGAGAGTTCTAAAGGGAGGAGTGTTCCCCTCTCCTGTGAGAAATTTTGGTTACTTTAAGGTTGCTAAGATGCAAAATTGTGCGGTCTTCCGGACAGTTTTGACTGATATATGGCTGGAAAATTCTCATAACTTCGTGAATTCTAATTTTTGGTTGGGTAAAAGAGGGCTGTTCTAGGGGATAGGTCTAAGGGGGAGGAGTGGGGAGGGGTCCCCCTCCCCTTTTGAGAAATTTTGGTTACTTGAAGGTTGCTTAGATGCAAAAATGGTGTTGTCTTTGGGATATTTTTGGACCCGATCATATGGGTTCAAAACATTCTTAATATTTTTGGTTAGGTGAGAGAGGAGCCTTTTTTGTCTAAGGGTATGTATCAACAAACCTCCTGAAGTCCCCTTTTGGACACATTACTGCCTTCTGGTCGGGGAAAGTTTTACGCAGAAATACGTGAGTGGAGTCTACAGAAATATTCTCGAACTATTAAGAAAATTTGCCTTGCTTCATTTGTGCATTATAAAATCGTATCTAAAGGCTGGTAGAAACCGGAATATGGCCTCTTGGAAGCTCTGGATTAACTATATGGATCAGATATAGGCCTACCCCGCCCCTCCTCTTTTCTTCTCTTTTACGTCTTCTTTTCCTACCCTTTTTCTCTTTTCCTGCAAATTACAGGGGGGA
Source organism: Holothuria leucospilota (assembly GCA_029531755.1). NCBI lineage: Eukaryota > Metazoa > Echinodermata > Holothuroidea > Aspidochirotida > Holothuriidae > Holothuria > Holothuria leucospilota. The sequence continues at coordinate 36,009,873 of CM055978.1, forward strand.
TAGGCCTCCCTTCCCCCTGAGTGGCACCGCCCCTGACCATGACATAGATGTAACGTATATATAGGCATATATATTTTTTTATTTGGAAGAATGTAGCAAACGTTACTGGGAGATACAAGCAACTGGACCTGTTCACATTAATGGTAATAACGATTCGGTCTGTAGATTTGACTTAAAAGGACTGCTAGTATAGCTTGACGAGATCAGCGACGAAATGACTCGTTTTGAACTTCCAACAGATGATTAATCCTTTAACTTGATTTACATGTACGTACATACTATCATAGATGTTACTTATGTTACTTATCTGACCCAACTTCCATTGTATGAAATCGTGAACCTAATATGTGATTTCGAGACACAGACTACAGTTTCCCTTGACAAAATAAATCCACTGGACCAAGATGTGCACAAGTGTATTGGGTAATTTTGTTTTTCTCAGTACACGCAAATATAGCATAACATAACCTCTGAAAATTTTTTTTTTTTGGGGGGGGGGGGCTTGAGCCCCCAAAGTCCCCCCGTAAAACCGCGCCTGAAGAAAACCGTATCTTCATATCTTCGTGGTTGTCGAGATATCACAAGCAATTCTAGTCACTTGAAAGAAGTTGCCATTCTCAAACTTGCTGACTTGTAGCAGACAGTTGCGTCGCCAGACTTTTTGAAGGGACATGCCGGTGGGGCACTGGGGGAACAATGTTCCGCAGCAGGGGCACACCAACATGAAAGAATGATTTGCGTTAGTTGGGGGTCGTGGTGATGTAAAAGGTCGTTATGTACACCAGGATGGCGCTGTAGCAACTCCCTGGTTTTCTTGTAAAGGACTGATGCAGTCGTACCTGGGAGTTGTTTTAGCAACTTCCTGGTCGTTCTTAAGAGCAGATTTCCTGCCATGCAATGAATTTCTTAGCTCTCATGTATGGCACGTTTTCTAATCCAAAATAAGAAGCAAACATGATATCCATGTGAATGTCCGGGAGAGAATGTCATTGATGTGAGTACAATGTTTTATTATCTTTATTTAGGTTTCCTTGTTGATCTTGCCACGATGTGCCAAAAAACTTTAACGGAAGTTATTGTCTAGGTCATTAAAAACAAACGAATGACACTTTTTGATTGACTGATCAATTGAACTTCATAATTATCCCGATGACATAATTTTTAGTATTTTCAGCTCCCAAAAATCAGTCTTTCTAGGTGAATACCGGGTATAACTTTACCAATATAGAACACTGAAAGAAAATATGAATAATTCATATGATTAATACAGTACCGGTATAGGAAAAATGGAAATGTAAAGTGCACGTAGATTAGTTAAGTAGATGAGGTTTTACGGCTCAGTTTCTAACCAATTGGTTTAAGTCGGGTCGGCCACGGTCTTTTTTCCAGTTGTGGCTCACGGCTTGTTTTCCCTACACACTTAAAAAGGTCTGATCAGAGGGGCATCGAACAGGAATCTGGTCAAAAATTTGACTAGATCCGGTTCAAAAATGAACCAATTCTGATCATTTCTGAACCAAACTAGTCAACTAATTGATCAGATTACTATTCGATGCCCCTCTGATCAGATTAGGTTCAAATTTGACCAGGCATTTTTAGAGTGTACTCCATTGCTTATGCTGAGAACCAAGCACAATGGCAGTAGGTTCCATTTTAAAGTCTTCGGTATGACCCGGCCAGAAGTCGAACCCCAGACCTTCCGGCTGCAAATTGGATGCTCCAGGGATGTGCTAATTACACCTCCCTGGATGCTCTAACCACTTGACCATGTAGTCGGTTTAAAGTGCACATAGAATCTTAAAAGTAAATTTCCCAGAACGCAATATACAGTATATGAGTAGCGGACGAACACGGCCATTCCCTACATCTATCAGTCAACAGTGTTTTTTCTGTGTGAAAAAAGTTTTCTCTCATGGAAAACAACTGCCTGCCATCCTGACCCCTCACTCAATACCACCACCCTTACTATTAGGTGAATAGGCTGTAAGCAGTTACCATGAAGTGTTGTGAGTTCAAAGTTTGGCATCGTGGCACGAAAACTTACTGTGAAGGTATCTGTATGACTAGAGACGAAAATGTAGCTCTTTCGCCTACACTACAGTGTAACTAATAGCTAAATGTCGCTCTTTGTCCTACATTGAAACTAATGGCTAAATATGGATGTCTGGCCCCAGTATGACTAGAGGCTTATATGTGAATCTTTGGCCGACGGTGCAAGAAATGGCTAAATGTTGATGTTTGGCGGACAGTGCGGCCAGAGGCTAACATGTGGATGTTTAGCAATCAGTGTAACTAATAACTAAAAATGTGGATCTTTGCCCAGCAGTGCTACTAGAGGCTAATATTTGGATCTTTGGCCGGCCGTGCAACTAAAAGCTAAAATGTGGATCTTTGGCCGACAGTACATACGAGTAGAAGTCAACACCCGAACAACTCCCTGGTTGAACAGCTTGGGCATTGGCAGGCATTGTTAAGACTAATGAAACGCTTCATACAGCCAGTCTTCTTAGTGTGATGGTTAATTCAAAGTTTTCCCTGTTTAAAGAGGAATTTTTATCATCCCAGACAGTTCCAATTCTCCCAACTATGCAACTTCTAGCTCCTCCCATAACTGTATGAGGCTACTCCTTGTGCAGGAATAAAACTTTTTTATTGCTTAAGGCCATGACCTGCCTTGTGTGGAATGTGAGCTACTCTGCATCTTTCAAATAATGTCAATCAAAGAGCCGAGTCACCAGCTGAGAATTTTGATAACCCTACACTAAAAATATAACTTTGGGGTGATGACTGCCTGTCTTTAAGTTTTCATGTGGTTTGTATTACGTTTTGGGTAATTTTATAAACGCTCCCATTTCACCCTTAGAAAATAAGTGGGGTCTTCCCCTTTTCCCTAACTGGAAGTGGAGATCCCTTTGCCCAGTACCGAGGCCGGTTGTCTTCACTTGTATTCACCTACCCGCAACATTGCCGAGAAGACAGCACAATATATTTCATGTCTATAAATGTCCCATATTTTAGTCTCAGGCCCGTAGCCAAAGAGTGCGGAAATGGGGGATCTTTCCATATACAGTTCTCGCCCCTAAAAATTTTGAAAACAATGATTACTATTGTCTTAATATATATATATATATATGTATATATATATATATATATATATATATATATATATATATATATATATATATATATATATATATATATATATATGTCTTTTCAACTTCTTGTTTATCTAGGGACCTATCCAATTTGCACTTCCAATTTACCCGACCCCTTAGATTTGTTTTTGTTGATGTGGTTAGTTGATCGAACGTAACAACAAGGGCTTCCGCATGTAAGTTTATCCATGTCTGAAGTAAAAACAACTTCTATTGACTGACTTTTACAACTAGATCAACAAATCTGTGCGGTTACAAACATAAATGTGATACGACCAAAGCACAGATGAACAAACATTACAAACAAAACAGCCTAATTTAACTGCGAAGACACTGCCCTCTGTACAAAGGCTAAAATCCTGTTCTTTCGATATGAATGTATAATTTTATTTTGGGGAAGCAATCGGGCCTCCTCTTGATTCTAAAGATTTTTTAATCTAATTTTTTGAAAATTTCCAACTCCAATAACAGATAATTAATTTTTGTTTAGGTGTACCTAAACTCTTAATTTCAAAGAAATATATTACAAACTAACAACTGTTGGAAAATCAATCTCACAGGCTCATCTCCCACCTTCATATTTAATAATTTAAATCACTTTCAGAGATTAAGAAGACTGACGTTTATTCAGTTTATTTGCAGCAGTTGATTGCGCAATAAGTTATGATATTCTTCTTGTACAACTTCTGCTTTTTTGACAGAGCTGTTGACTCGAAGCGCATTTTTTCTTGACTTGCTACTTGACTTGAAGAAAAATGTCTTACGACTTGACTTGAAGAAAAATGAATTGTGACTTGACTTGAACATTTTTTACTTAGCGACATTGAATGACATTGTTTGTCGCTGAATGTGACATGCAACTTTTACCGTAAAATTATCTAAAAGGAGAAACGCAAGCTGCTTTCATGATTGCATTGTGGCCCGAGTAGAACCGGTATTGAAATGACAGAGGTCGAGAAAAGGCATAGCTGTAGTCCAGCACAGATTGAAGCAGCAATCCAAATGCATAACTCGCAAGACTCACCTCAGGCCCGGTCCACATGATCATACATTTGTCCATGAACATAGTTGTTTGAAACTTACTGGGAACTTGGGAAGATGAAGCATTCAGCTAAAAGTTTGAATACCTTCATACATGTTGGACGCAGCGGTGTAGCCAGAATTTCTTTGTTAGGGGGGCAAGACTTTTCTCAAGGGGGCAACCAAAATAAGCTTTTATGCAATTAAACTATACTGAAGCACATGATATTTAATTTAATTTTTTTCCGCGCCCTACACGCCAGATGATGGTGGCGCTACCCTTAGATAATGCATCGTTACTTCCAGATAATAATCTGTCGGAAATTTTTTGCCTTTGCCCCCCACAAAAAATACCTAGCTACGCCACTGCAAATGTATCACGGTGTTTCTTACCAAATGTATGATCGTTTAGACCAGTGGTTCCCCAGCCTTTTCAGCTCATGTCCCCTTTCACGGAAATGGTCTGGGCAACCCCATCCCCAGTCTATAACACAGCACAATTGCTATACATGAAACAACAAAAATAACATGTTGAAAGAAAGAGTAGACGTATACATACATATTTTGTAAGTGTGGGTCCTAACCAGGGTAGCAAAACAGTGGTGTAGACCAGTGGTTCCCAACCGGGGCGTTTTCGCAACTCGGGGGAGGGGGCGATGAGCGCTAAGGAGCGGCGGGGGCATTTTGTAAAAAATGAGAAACTAAATTTAAGCCGAGCCTTAAAGATTTGATTCCTTCAGCTGATCTCTCAAATTCGTTTGCATAAAAAGGAGAGATTTTAAAGAATGACGTCATCAAGTCGAGTGGTCCAACATTCACTCCTCAGGTGCACTACAAAGTTTGTGAATTGTCTTTATTCCTAGATTTCATGAAATCGCATCTACCAGTGTTTAGCTTCAAAATTTTCCTGGCGAGGACTCTCATATTCCCATTGGTGGCATCCTTGTGAAACCGGTGAGGGAAGAGACCATGGCCAAAAACTGTCCAGCCACTTTTACCTTGAATGTAGTGTTTTCCCCGTGATTTCCATAAACATGACATACTGACGGAAGTGGCAATTGCAGATAACTCTTACATAATAGATAACTTTTGCAATGTACTATGAAGTAAAACACAAGTAAAACGTTAAAATGTTTTCAAAAATGCAATATTTTGGTTCGCCAATTTTGGCTTTCTCATTACTTTTGCCCGTAGGACAGTTTGAGTGGCATAGGTCTTTTAAAGCCCCATGCGACCCCTACCACCCTTCTTACTCCTACCCACAGGAAAAGCTCTTTGCAGCATAAAAGGGAACCCCGTTAGCAAATTTTACAATACAAAATGCTCTATGGGTGATTTCTGTTATCTCTTCTATAATCTCTATTGGGCATTTAAGGTTATAAGGTCATCGGAAGACAGTTAAAATTTGACTTACAGTGCCTCATTCTTGTGTAGACAATTTCGTTAATACCCCATACCAATTTCGTCGCCCCGGTCCCCATTATGACGTTGCCCCTGAGTCCCATTAGAAGCCCAGAGGGGGAGGGGGGAGGAGAACGGTCTTCCCAACCTTTTTCGGTTCATCGCTTCTTGCCCCTTTATGTCTACAAAACATGAAGGGAAATTAAAGAACACTCTGCGTCTATGAAATGTGAGTACCAAGGAAATGAAATCACATAGTACGATGAAGGATATTAAGTACGGTCTTTGTGTGTGTGGATCCAGGGAATCAACAACCCATGCGGGTTCACTATGTGATGTCGAAGCCCAAACTTGCGAGCGTGGAAGGAGGGATGACTTGATGGGGTGTAAGGGTCCTTCCCAGCAAAATATCCCAATGAAGCGCTGTTAAACGTAACTTCAATGCATCTGACAGTCAAAACAAACGGCTTGCAAACAATTTAATATTATGCAGTATGATCTCTACAATTCCGGGATAGGGTAGCCCGTAATGATTATTATTCAAATGGCCAAGTCACGAGGTCTGGGATCCTTCCAAAAAAAAAATAATGATAATAATATTCAACACTGCTAAATATAATTTGCTGATAGTTAACGAACTTGCAGTTCACCTTAAAGAGGTAGTAAGTAATGCTTGTTGGCCTTATTTTATCTCCACTTTATTAGTACTAATTTGAGAGCTTAGTGGAACATCTGTAGTATCTTTTTTAAAGCTCCAGTTTATGTTAAGTATTTTACTTTTTCAAAATCCCCTGCTACCTTTAGTATTTCCCCCAAATGAAGAGCAAAGTAGCCACCTTCATCAAAGAATTTCGACTTATGTGTTCACATCATACACGTACACGTACTCCAAAGGGCGCCTTGCGCGATGAGAGGAACTGATGGTATTCTCAATGCTGCTTTTTCAAAAATTTTCGGAAATATTCTCCAAAATGTTATTCAAGAAAATAGTTTAAATCCTCATGAATCTTTTAGAGATAACAAAAGGCATCCTTCTGCTTTTTATACCTGGTACCATTTTAAGTATACATTCATTTTTGGGTGACTTTTACACAGCCTTAGAGAATACTTACTGCATCACATGAAAAAAGTTTCGCGCATTATGTAGGGCACCCTTAATACTGCAAAATATTGAAAATGTTATGTTTGGAGACCGTCCGCCCATTTTAAACCGATTTCATTTTCATAGGACTTAGCTTTTCTTATTTAACATATTGTTAGCTACTTAGAGGAAAGTCTTTTAAGCTTATTTGGTCCATTTATTGTCATGGGTCATGGGAAGTTGTTGTTTGAATTTTCCTTATGGATATAGTACATTTCGTAATCTTCTAAAAGAAGTGTCAACCTGTTACTTCTTTCGATTAAAGTTCATTTCAAGATTTATCACGTGACCTGATTTCCATGTTCGTACTATCTAGGAAGTGTTCTATATTTGTATTTTGAAAATAATGACTTGTAACTTGATTGACTTGACTTGAGCGAAAATGACTTGTGTTTCAATTTAAAGCAAAATTATCTGTGACTTGACTTGAAGGTAAATGACTTGAGACTTGACTTTACTTGCAGGTAGATGATTTGACACTCGACTTGACTTGAGAAAAAATGACTTGGTTACAACTCTGTTTTTTTTTTAAATAAATGTTTGTATGTCTTCAGAAAATTCCTCTTTTCTGGTATAGCATGCCGTGAGAAGAGGGATTGTAGCTGCTTCTTCCAGAACTTTCTCAAGTTAGCGAAGCCCGCCCTTTTTTCCGGTTATATTCTCAGAAAAGTAGCGGGCCAAGTTTCCAATGTAACCCTTTGTCCCTGACTAATGACTAATTATTTATCACCAGAGAATTCTTACTCCACGTTCTCGGATAAACAAAGGAATTAAACACACTTGCTCTCGACTCTCCAACGACTAGGCACGAGTCACCGTCCACTTTAGAGTTTTATATATTTTCCTTGGATATAAACCGATTATTTAATACTCAAAAATATCCTGAAGTGCCTACGCACCTTTTATCAGTGTTAGCAAATTCTATTTCATATCACTGAGCGACGGCTCGTATATTTCACTTCAAGGAACACTTTCTTTCGACTTTTCCGTTGTCAAAGCCACGTGGTTCGCGACAGGAAAGCTAGAAAGTATATTCGATTTGCAACGATTGGAATTGATATTTATAAAAACGCATTTTGTTATTATTTGGAATATCGACCCGGACTGGAATATTGACCACGGATTTAGCCAGAGTAACTATTTATGGGGACTTTAGGTTTGTTTTTGGTGAGTACATTTCTGATTTCTTTATTCGATCTGTACAGTTACCTACTCTCCTAAAGGATTACATAGCGAAATCATGTTATAACGGTCACACTTTAGAACAAAGTGTAGTGGTTTTAAAAGAAATAAAGACGAGAGGTCCATCCACGGAGGTGCATATCTCATCGCTAGAATACTTCATTTAACGTGGTAACAGTAACAAATATCGACTCACACCAATGAACGTAATACATACAGAAAAACTTTCTTCACCTTTGACCTCTGGACCTTTACCTCTGGGGGTCCACAAGACAACTTCCCAAATTCCCTTCCCACCAAGTTTGAAGGAAATCGGTCCAGCCGACCAGTAGGAGTTTTTCACACAAAATGTACATTTGACCTTCCATCATGTGACCTTTCACCTCGGTTGCTATGGTAATCAATATTTTGATAGAAGTAGGCATCCCCATAATATATGTGAAGTGTCATGTCATCGCAATGTTTCATATTTGAATTATGGCCGAAATATGCACATAATTTGACCTTTGACCTCTGACCTTTGACCCTTACTTCCTTGGTCTTTGAAACACAATTTTCCATCCTGGGATACCTTCCCACCAAGTTTGAAGAAAATCGGTCCAGCTTACTAGTAGCACTGTTTTACAGACAAATGTACATTTGACCTGCAATGTGACCTTTGATCTCAGTTGAATGGCAAAAACATATTTTAATAGAACTAGGCATCCCCATTACATGTGTGAAGTTTCATGTCAGTGCGTTGTTTCATTTGGGAATTATAGACACAAAACGATTTTTACACAATTTGACATTTGACCTCTGACCTTTAACCGTTACTTCCAGAGGTCTGCGAAACACAATTCCCCCACCCCATGGAATTCCAGTCACTCTGGAGTACCCCTCCATGGGTTAATCCCTGAGACCAGCAACTTGGGAACATTAGCCGTTACCATGGCAACGGTAGCTAGTCAACTGGCATTGCCATGTAAAGCTCAACTGGCAAAGTGACTAAAATATCTCATCCTCCTCACGGAGTGATGATATAACAAACAAAGAATGTTATTGCAGAAGTACAGGAGTGACATCACAAATAATTGCACAATCAACTATTCATGAGCCAGTCAACTTCAACATTTGATGATATCTTAGCACTGGAATGTCCTGTGAAGATGGGAGTGATACGATTAACATTTATTAACTTTTCTAAAATACACTTTTATAATTTTAAATTTCAGGCACACTTTTAAATAAGTAAAATCCCTTTATATGGGACAACTAGGACTTTCGTTACGTTGTAGCTAAAATTATTAGTAATTGTTCGATACTACATTTTCACACGCGCTCCTCCAGGGTTTTATCAGGGAGGCTTTATTAGAAAAACGGTGGACTAACATTGTGAGGGCAGGGAGATGTTATTAATAACACCTCCTTGGTGAGGGCGAAACCCTGAGAGTACTAAATATGTGAAACCTGGAAGGGAAATCTTGTCCTCCTGTAGAAAATTTTGAAATTAAACGCTCTTAGAATCAATTTTCTGGCTTCTGGCATCAAGTTAAGTATACATGAGTAAACTTGTGGATGAGATGTGACCTCTCTGCAACCTCAGAGCAACTGACCTTGAAATAATCATGTATCGAGGAAATGAATTATGGACTTAAAAAAAGAACTTTGAACAACAGTGTTAAATGCAATTTCGTGGTACCTGGGTAGATAGATACAACTGCATGCACGGAAGCAGTTTTATAAAATCATGCATTATTTATTCAGTGTGACCACCACAAAGTCTACGTATGCTAGCCAGTGATGACCATGCACGATTCAAAATGAAGAATACTCCATGATTCTGGGGTCCTCCTATGAAAACTTTTCAAGTTAAACACTTGTGGAGGGCGTCCCCCTCCCATTTGAAAAAAAAGGAATTGGAAGGTACCTATAAAGCAAATGGTGCCATATTTGGGCGCAATTTAGCTTTAAAAATGTAGTGTCAATTCGTAATCTATATTATATTATTGAAAAAGGTGGACTTTTTGGAGATGTCTCCCCTTCCAAAAAAGTGAGGGAGATACGTCCCCCCGTCCCCCGTCCCCCCGTTCCCCCCATGATCCACGCCCATGTTTACAGACATTGTTACAGTATTTTTGTGTTCTTCTGTTTTCAATAAAAAATACTGCTATCGAGAAAACATTTATTCTTTTAACTTAGAAAAAAATAACAAAAAAGCAGTCAAGTCGTATAAAAGGTTAACTTTGGTATTTCAAAATAAAAACATTTCAATCTTTGAAACATACCATCCTGCTGCGTTGTGGTCTTTGGACAGAAATGTCTGTAAATTTATATCCCTGCTTGAAAATTGTGTGTGTGTGTTTTACAATATTTGTGAAAGAGACTCGTTTTGGTAATGAACATAAGAGAGTTGTTTTTTATTCGCAAAAAGTTAATACAACCCTTTAAGGGTTAATTGAAAACACTTGAAAAATTATGATGTCAAATCAACACCCAAAGCCAAAAGTGTTTAAACACTGGAGGTAGGTAATTAAACAGTCACAAACCAATGTAAACTTGCCTGCAAATTTACTGTTCTATGACGTCATGGAATCTTTACAATGATTGTCCTTTTCCACATTATAATTTTGGTTTTGTTTTGTCAAGTCAAGATTTACCTTGCATGCAAATATTTGAAATCGATATATTGGTTTTCTTTGTAGTGTTTACTATGTGGCCTATGATCACGTTATTCTAGTATTGTTAATTTTCCACTTATAAAATTCCCAATGGGTGGGACAGTGTCATATTTTACAAAATTGCATTGTCCAGCGTGATTAATCGAAGGTAATTTCTTTTCTTGGCAACAACAAAAACCAAAATAAAAATGGAAACTTCGAAAATAAGAAAATGAATCAAAATAAACATGGTCAGACATTTAAATCTAATGCAACAAAAATCACATTAAACAGAATGTTTTTGTTACTTCGGTATACAGTAGATTACTAAAAAACATTATGTACACTGACTGTTAAAAACAGTTTAGTCTTGTAACTCCATTTTAAAGTTTTTTTTGTTAGAACGTAATTCAATTGGGAAATACGTCACTAAATATAATTTATATTTACAGAAATATTTTAACAGTGCAGGCTTACGAGGCGGGAGGGGACTGGGGCAGGAAATTTGCGATTTTTGACAACAAATATACTTTACCGCTAACGTTCTTCAGGCTCGGGTAAAAGTGCTCAGCTCACCAATTAAAAGTAGTAGCGTACACTTAAAATTGAAAGTTATGCTGCTCTTTTACATAACATTTTTTTAAAAGTTCTCAGACTAAACAGGTGGTGTATGACGTCCTGGGAAGAAATCAGAATGATGATGATGATGATGGTGGTGGTGGTGGTGGTTTTGGTGGTGGTGATGGTGATGGTGATGGTGATGATGGGTAAATCAGGTAATGGTGGCTTGTATGACCTTCGTGTTTGATGTACAGTCTGTTGAGAACTTGACATTATAAGGGGATTTCATCTTCCCCTTGGACAATTGGATGTGCAAAGTAAATTTAATTTCTAATAACAAATGATTTTCATGCATGCAGGACACCATAGTCATGAATTTTCAAAGTTTTTAGTCCAGTAGCCCGGTGTGTACAGTTTTTTCACGTTGTAACTGTAAAAAAGCAGAGGCTGGGTGATATGAGCCAGCGTGACTAGCTGAAGATAATGCAAATTACCCAGTATTTACTTCATAAAATTTTGTGGAGAAAATAGAATTAAAAACTTTACGCCTCTAATCATGCGTGACAGTGGCGTAGCCAGAATTTCTTTGTTAGGGGGCAATACTTTTTTCAAGGGGGCAACCAAAATAAGCTTTTTATGCACTTACTGTACAGAAGCCTGGTGCAGCACAGTGCAGCAGCATGTACAATGTACATTGTTAATGACCACGGTATATATTGATACTGCATGCGTGCGGTTAAGCTATGCTTTGACAAATTAGACCAGAGCACCGTCATTTCTTGTTATTGTTTCAGCTAAGATCGTACCTGCCAACTGGCCAAATTGATTAATTGCCAAGCTGGTCATATTAAACGACATTTGTATATAAAGTAAATGTCATATTTTCGTCTGTCAAAGAAAACTATTTCCGTTTTTTCTTTTAAACCGCATCACTTGAAATTATTTGGTGGGCAAGAATGTGTAACAAAATAATTTTAGTTCCCCCCCCCCCTCATGGCTACGCCACTGATGCGTGATCAAATCTTCAAATCAAGCTGTGAAAACTTCGTTGAAGAAATATCTGCAGACCTTTAGTTACTCGAAGATTTGAAAACATCGTGCCCCATCAGAGCATTTCACTGCTTAATTGAGTGTGACGTTTTAACAAATGTAAAAACAATGTACATGAAGAAGTGGCGTAGATATCCATCTCCAAAGGTGGGGTTAACCTTTCACCATTTGCGAATCGCCGTCCTGGGAAAGGGGTGTTCCCCTAACCTTTGAAAAAAGGAAATTAGAAGGTGTCTTTATGGCAAATGGTGCCATATTTGGCGCAATTTAGCTTTTAAAATGTAGTGTCAATTCGTAATCTATGTAATAATACAATTCATCACCGTTTTAGTTTTCATCATTTTGAAAAAGTGGGGGAGGGGACTTTTTGGACATACCCCCTTCCAAAAAAGTGAGTGGGATGCGTCCCCCATCCCACCATGATCCACGCCCATGACATGAAGCATTGTTTTAGGAGAAAACCAAATACTTTAAACATGAACATCTTTTCAAACTTAAAGGCATTGTCTGGTGGCATTTTGTAAGGGTCTTACAGGAAAGATAAAAATTTTTCACTACATGTCATCCAAACCCCATACCAAAACTCCATTCCTAACTCAAGATATCCCCTCCAAAAGACTGGTTACTTTTGACAAGAAATACCTCCAGATTTCCTCAAGGTCACAGAACATGAAGACAAGTGGGCAAATTGTCTCAGATTCCTTTTGTTATTCTATATAATTGGACACCTTGTTTGTCCTTGAAATTTGATACCATTGGAATGTTTAGATGCTTTTCCATGTAGATATAGTGTAAAACTGTGACATACATATCGTACAGCAAATAAAGTAATGAAATAATAAATTTACTGATATCAAAGAAATGCAAAAGCTGCATCTAATCAATTTGCCCAGATGACATCACAGATTTCCCATCATGCACTGCGGAACATGAAAATAAAGCATATTTTCAAAAATTCATATCTTCCAGACGCAAGATGCTATAGAGATGGGGTTTTCACTGCCTAACACAGAAAATTTTTCTGCTTTTTTTCTGAAAACATCAAATTTGGTCACCAGAACATGCTTTTAAATTATATGTAAAAATATAAACAGTGAAGTTGAGTTTATTTTGAGAAAAGTTTATAGTGGTTTTTTAAACTAGGTTTGAGGCAAAAGAATTTTGTTTTTTATCATTATTCCATCTATGTTACCTTTTAGTTCCCCTTTCATTGTTTTTGATTTTTTTTTTTATAAAATTGCATCTGATAATGTTATTTCACATGGGCTCGTTTGGTGGATAAAAAGAGAAATAAACTGAAGTGAACTGACCTAAGCTCAGTATGGGACATTTTAAAAAACGAATTAATAGTGGCCAGGGGGTGGCAAAGTTGCCCCCCCCCCCCCATTGGATCCGCGTCAGTTCCAATTGTGGGGAGTTTAATTTTGATATGTCAAGAAAATTTGGATTTACTGGAGGGGAAGTAGTTCACTGAGATTGTCGGAGGTTGAAAGAGATCTAATTTTCGGAGCATAAAGGAAATGAAGGTTTTAATTTCCGTTTCAGACGAATGTTTGAGGGTAGTTTGTGCGATGAACTATGAGGTATGTAAGGCAAAATGAATGGCCTATGCCTCACATAGAATGAGGAAGGGGAAGGCACTTTTAAATCATCGAGTGTTTTTGTTTTTCTGATAAATTGTATCGGGAGAAGTTCATGCATAAATGTTTTGTTATAAGTCAAGGCAGACAGGAGGTACAGTCAGTAGAAAATATGAAAGCAAAGCTTACCACTGTCTTGGCATTTCTAATCTTATCTAGCCGTCTAAAAATATTTCGACCCCCTCCCTACCCGAAGATGTCCCGCATCCTTCAACACCTTACTAGGCTAAGAGTCTGCTACGATCGTTGTAGGACTGCAGCTTAAAAGTCAATTATTAAAGCCAATTTTACAGTCATTTGCAATTATATTACCTGTCCAGCAGTAGCTACACGACCTGGTTAGGAGCATGTACGTTCATGGCCGTGCAAAGAGGGGAACAGCAGGCAGATGAACCTACAGAAATTTTCAAAGTATATTTTTATCACATCGATCATTGAAATCTTTGAAAAATGCAGAAAGGTTGTTCAAAAGAAATTTTTAAGGCACGGAAAAAGCCATTTCTGGCATATGGGATGCATTTTTGACAAATCTTCCTTGCTACACTAAATGACAGCTGATGGTAGCGCTGTGCTTAGCCTGTTGCATAAAAATTGGTGCGTGAGGCCACTTGTACGTAAACAACACGTATGTAAACTGAGTGTAAATCTTTTGATGGAAGTCTTCAGATCTATAACGTAAGAGTAACACCCACATGAAGGAACACATGTTAGCACAGAATTCACTAAGGACAAAAATAGTATGAGATCCGATGATCTGGTAAAAATCACGGTATAAAACACTACATAGTTTACTAAAGTAAAAAAAACATCACACCAGCAGGTGCATTGTGGAACATAATCTCCTCGCTCATTAATTAATTCACTTGGTTTTCGATTTATCACACCAGGGAGCTGTCTTCCAACTCCCTGATCACACAGTGCGATGTCAAAGCATAAGAAGAGATATGGAGATATGGGGCAAAACTTTTGAAAGGAAGTTCTGTAAGAGAGGAAAACTTTACAAAGTAAAATTAGATAATACTGACCTGCCTCCCCCTCCTACATTCTCAACCTCAGATAGAAATATAGAATACCCCCTGCAGAAATCTATAGCTTAACCCCTTAGAAGTTCAATTAAAAACATCGAAAAAATAAATAAAATATCAATGGGGGACATGCGCCCCAGTGCTCTCCGTGTCACTGGGTGGAAAATCAGTTTTGACAAGGAGGTTATTGCGTTTGATGCAAAACTTTGAAATATTGATAAAGTCGTTTCAAAATTTCTTTCGTTTAACCACTACCGTGAAGGGGCCGGGCCACTTCGCGTGGCACTTTTGGGTTCGGCACTTCTACGACAATGTAAAAAGGTAGGTTATTCGACTATATGGGGGCGGGGAGGCGTTAAAACCCTGGTTTACCCACTAGTGACGCCGCCAGGATTTGGTGATTGGGGCACCACAGATGACGTCGTAATGCCACCTCAGTTGCACTCCCCAAGTCTGCGTAAATTATACCTGTTATTCTCAGTTACTAGGCACAATTCTAAACACGGGAAGCTCCTTCTGAATAATTACTGTTTTAAAGTATGGAGTGATCTTTCTAATGATATCAAGTTTTCTAAATCATATGCAACTCTTTAAAAGAAACTTAAAGCTTATTTAATTGAAAATTACTCTGCTTGAGACTATGCCATTTTCGACTTTCCTTCATATTGCGTATGTGATTGTTCTTGTTTCTTTCTTTTGAGGCGGTTTGGTGGGCGTGTGGGAATGGCCTGTTCTTGCTAAAATTTCTTTCTTTTTTTTTTCCTGTAAGGTCACTAGCTATGATAAACATCTATTTGTTTTTCTGGTGTCCTGTTTATACTTCATGGTTTGTTTCTTTGTAAATTATGTATGTATGTATAGACAAAATAAATAAATGAAATGAAATGTTTATGCACCCTTCGATTGTATACAGTAGTGGGGGGTCCGATTTCGATTTTTTTTTTTTTTTTTCGATTTCGACGACATTTATTTGAGTCTTTTTTCACTAGATTTTATACAATATCAAAAATAATACAGCTGAGATAAAACTGGAAAAAGACTCGGGAGGAAAACTCAAAAAAGCTCCATGGAGCTTGTGGAAAGAGCCCTCCGTAACAGTACTTTACAACAACAAAGAGACAATGTTTACAAAAGGGAAAGAAAAGAATAATACAAAAACAAACAAACTAGATGAGAAAGAAAAGTCAGCTACGTTTACTCATTAGAAAAAGTTTGAGAGATTTTTTGAATAAGTTCAGAGAGTGACAACGTTGAATGTCAAGTGGGAGGGAGTTCCAAACAATGGGTCCAGTGAAACGAATTGTTTGTTGGGAAGATGTAAGCCTAAATGAGGGAGTAGAAAGAGAATTCATGTTACGTGTAAGGTGAGTGTGTGTCTCATGTCGAAAGTGAAACAAGGACCTGAAGATATTAGGAAGAGTATTGTTACACCAGGAGTACATAAAAACACCAATTTGATAACGATGAATATCGAAAACGTGGAGAATGTTGAGTTTTGCAAACAAGTCACGGGTTGTTTGAGACGGGTGGTAATTAACTATGAGGCGAAGAGCTCTCTTTTGAAGGACTAAGAGGGGATAAATCCTGGAACAATAAGTACCACCCCAGAGAAGAGCACAATAGGATAAGTGGGGATGAATCAGACTATTATACAGTGTGACAAGGATCTTACGAGGAAGATAATGAAGCAAGCGGGCTATAATTCCAACGCTCTTTGAGATGGTTTTAGAAATGGCCTGGATGTGATCATTCCAAGTAAGGTGCCTGTCTATAAGAACACCGAGAAACTTTACCGATTTACAAAGGGGAACCTCAGTACCACAGAAATCATTGCTACGGATAGGTGGGACTGGCAACCTGTTAGGAGTACTAAAAAGAATCGATGCAGTTTTGTTTACATTAAGTAATAGCTTATTTGCACAGAACCATGATCGAACCTTGGATAATTCATTGCTAACAATATGCATTAAAGTCGTAGGATCTTCATGAGAGCAAAAAGTATTAGTATCATCAGCGTACAAAATAAAGTGCAATTTGTCACTTGCCTTACATAGATCGTTGATGTAAATAATGAACAGAAGAGGTCCAAGAATTGAGCCCTGAGGGACACCACAATTAATAGGTAGGTAAGTTGAATGTACATTACGAATAACTACGAATTGTTTCCTATCACATAAATAGCTCCTAAACCAGTTTAGTAGAACACCCCTGACACCGTAGTAGGCTAATTTACTTAGTAATGTTTTGTGGTGTAGACAATCAAATGCCTCGGAAAGATCAAGAAATGTCCCTGAGACAAAAAGTTTCTTCTCAAATGCATCGGTCAACATATCAGTAAAATGTAAAAGAGCATGTGCAGTAGAGCGACCTGGTAGGAAGCCAAATTGAAAATCATACAACATGTCAGACTTAACTAGAAAATTATACAAACGATCAAACATTAACTTCTCAAAAACTTTGGAAAAACATGGTAATACAGATATGGGCCTATAGTTGGTTACAACATTCCTATTTCCATTCTTAAATACAGGAATAAAACGAGCGATTTTGAGAGCTTTGGGAACAATACCCTGTTGAAGTGAAAGGTTAAAGACATGAACTAAGGGACCACATATCAAAGGAGCAACAGCTTTTACCACTTTTGGCGGTATTTCATCAGGACCTGATGCTGAGTTTTAAGATTTAAAATAACACGGAGAACTTCGTCATGGTTGGTGGTTACAAAATACATAGAGTTAGGATTTGGAGAGTTGAGATAATGACCAAAGGAGGTAGAAGAGACCAGAGGAATACTGTTTTGAATTCTTGTACCAACAGACGTAAAAAAAGTCGTTAAAAACATTACCAATAACAAGGGAATCACGGATAGTAGTACCGTTGTGACTTATTTCCTCAATCGGTTTATCCTTACTCTTGCCATGAATAATTGAATTAATGGAAGACCATGTTTTCTTAATATCATTCTTACAGTTATCAAACATTTCATTGTAATAAAGTTTCTTAGCAATTCTAATAACAGAGGCTAAACGATTGCGGAAGGCCTTGTAAGCAATGAAATTCTCATTGGTCCGTTTACGAACATACTTCTTATACAGTTTATGCTTAGTTTTGCATGAATTTGCAATAGCAGTTGACATCCAGATCTGGCCCCTTCCTTTGTCACTTTATAAAGGTGCCATCCTGGGGGAAGGTTCTAAGGGTAGGGGTGTCCCCTCCCCTTTGAAAATTTTTGTGTTAATTTAAGCTTGCTTAGATGCAAAATGGTGCTATGATTGATATATTTTTGGAACTGATCATATATGGCTGGAAAATGTCCATATTCTAGTGAGTTCTAATATTTGGTTAGGTAATAGGTGGAGAGTATGTTGTCAAAGAGAAGGTTTTGTTGTCAACAAACCTCCTCAAGCTCCCTCCCCCTTTTGTCTACTGTACTGCCTTCTATTCGGGGAAGTTTTTACCCAAAAATACGTGCGCAGAGTCCACAGAAACATTCTTGGACTATTACGAAAATTTTTGTTTGCTTCATTGTGCATTATAAAAGGGTATCTAAGGCTGGTAAACACCGATATAGGGCCTCCTGGAAGCTCTGAACTAACTAAACAAAATGGGACATTGGCAGATGCTTATTACCTGACATCCAAATGATACTAGAGTATGATGCCGAGCACGTTACAACTATCGTATTTCTACTAAGGTTGAACGAAAATCCAGACGAACAGCTTCCAGCAATGGAGAATGGGAGGGAGAGTCTACGTGCAGGGAGGCGATATTAGACTCCCTGCTAGGTAGACTATAGCAAAGGGGTGAAGGACTAACAAGAGCGTTTCAGATTGCTTTTTCGTCGTAAGTGCATTACCAATCACCATCTATACCCAAAGTGGTTGCGCGCGAAGCGCTCGGTAATTTTTTTGAAAAATGTATAACGGCAAATACGTACTTTCAACCTTCCACATCATGCTACAGATTAGATTGAAAGATCCCATATTGATGCGAGGCCCTTACAGATTTTGGAGATGTACCTCTGTTTTTCGGAAAAGTTTTGTGATTAGAATAGCTGTATGTATTATTACCTTAATAATGGTCATGAGGTGGAGTGCAAACCGTGACGAATGCGCGCGCAGCGCGCCGAATCTTTTCATTTAATAAAAGTTCTATGACAAAACCTGCATTCAGGCTTTGCATCGAGATACTTTCAACTCCAATTACCCAGCAAGCCTATGTGCCAATCACAAAGCCAGTCTTTTACTTGAGAATTCGTTAATAGCTTTCAACTTTTGTGCTGTTCTTCTCCTGAAGTTACTACCGGAAGATATTGATAATAAGAGCAATACTGAGGTAAGGCTTGAAGAGCGCGGAGCGCGCAAAAAGTTTGATAGTTTGGGAAGAATTTGCATTTGTGATAGAAAATGATTACAATAGATCCATCACTCAGTCGAAAACACACCTCACCCTACCTCCTACACAAATCTCTAGCTTAAACTCCTTTTAGGATCATTTTAAATTTTTCCAAAAAAAAAAAAATCTGAAATCGATTGGGGAGGGCACGCGCCACCATGCCCACGTGCCTGCGCCACTGTTTCCCACTGCATTCAAAAGATATCTTTCCACATGTTGAAAAGCAATTCGTCTCAGTTTGCAAGCAGACAAAACCGTACTGACAGTTTCCATGGCGATGAAGGTGGGAGGGAGAAAGGAAACCCAGAACCATTGACGAATGTTTATATCTTTAACAAAGATCTTTTACAAAAGCACCACACAAAACTTTGTTTGGGATATAAATTGGTAACAACGTTGGAGTCGTCCCTTGTCACCCCAAAAAAGAAATTTTTTATAACAAAGTGCAAAACCTGCATGAACATGAACTCTGAAAGCAGTTCGACATGGAGATGGAGGTTAGAAAGAAGGAATGGGTGCTCTCTAAATCCAGAAGAGTGAAATTATGGACGGATCTAAAATAAACACGGCATATTCACTCTAAAAGAGTGAGAATGACTCCTCTTGGATTGAAACTTCCATCCAAATTTAGATTGTTCCATAATTTCACTCTAAAAGAGTGACTTTTCACTCTAAAGGTTTGAGAGAGTAGTCGGAGTACTTTAGCAGTGAAAGAAAATTCAAATTAAATGGACAAAGGGAGGGGGAGCAGGGGGAAGATATGAATGATACTTTTTAATACCTGAGGGATAATATATATATATATATATATATATATATATATATATATATTATAAGTCGAAATAAATGCATGGTAATACACAGTGCAATATAGAGTTGAACGAAATATAATCGCGACGTTTCGACGAAAATGACATCAAGAAATCTTGATGTTGACCGGTGCTTTTTTCCTAGACTTTGTCATTTTCGTTTGCTTGATTTCAGTTGATGCTTTGTTACCGTGTTGAAGGGTATGCTACTCGAAACTTAATTATATTTCGTTCGACTCTATATTGCACTGTGTATTACCATGCATTTATCTCGACTTATATTTTCTCCAGTGCATCGCAGTACTATATATATATATATATATATATATATATATATATATATATATATATATATATATATATAGTTACATATAATGACTAAAAGGCAACTAATTTATGGGCAAACATTAAAAGTATTTATGACAATTCTGAATTTGGTCAATTATAAGATTTCTCAGTAATGTATTGTTGTTAGGGGTTAATTGCTATTCTTGGCACGGTTTTAAGCAGAGCTTTAGGACAGATGGAAAGTCAACAAAGTTACCTAAAAGTTAATTTCCAACTACAATAAAAAATAAGTTCATGGTTGTCAACTCACCTCGTCCTCTCGATAATAGGCAGCACTTCGACCTTGCTATTGATGCAAAAATAAATACCAAGAGTTGCCACAATTCGAGTTTTATCATCTTGCAGTTGATTTGTTCTTTTCTGACACCTTCGTAAAAGATTCTTCTTGCTGCTCTTAGGCAAGCTTATCTCTTTGAAACAAGTTTACTAATGAGATAAGTCTTGCAATTGGCATTAAGTTACTTATTGATCATCTGACATGTTTTTAGATCAAGATAAAAGTTCGCGTCACGTCAAAAGTACACTTTTTGGATCCTGGAAAGTTCATTTCAGTGGTTTAATGGTCCTATGAAAAATCAACTCGAAAAGAATTCGACTGACGGTAGCCTATAGATTACTTAACATAAATTGTGTATCAAACCCCTGGGACTCTCACGTAAGTGGGCTAAGGAGGAAGATGGTACATGTATTACCCCCTCCCCTCCCTACATCTCGTTCAGGTTAGCTTTCAATTGAGAGGGGTTATGCTCTTTTGTCCGGAAATTTAAGGCAAAACATCACCACTTACAGCTGCCTGAAAAATGGCATACATTTAGACCAAAAATAGCAAATATTTTGCCCGAACAGTGGTTTCAGCCCGCCCCCCTTCATATATCCCCTTCACTCCCACACCACCACCCACGTACTTGCCATCTCCTAATATTAATCAACACGAGTTGTGTCAGAAACGCGTATAAACCCACTAGGTTATGGATTTTTCTTCAAATTATTTGGAGTGTCACTCTCTTTTTAACCCCTGTTTTACAGTCTCTCCCCTACATTCTTTAGTCACACCACTAAATATGAACCAGGAATTCCTGTTAAATTTTCATGATTTTCACAGTCAAAAATAAAGCAATATATACTAATACCCCCACATTCTCAATTGATTTTTTGAAGACGTCACGTGACATGAAAGTTACGTAACTGTAACGGAAGTTTGTTATCAGAATCTCTATCCTCATTAAGGTCATGTAAGTTTGTTGTATGTTTTCCAAAGTCAAAAGTATTAAACCAACAGACCTCTTGCAATATTATCCTCTTAACTTCAATGTTTTACTCGTTGCGGCATCAGTGTGGTTAATTCTTTTCCTTACGAGTAGTTACCTAAGAATACGTGACATTATGCTATGTTTGCTATATGACACGACTATATCAGATTACTCTATAGTCTATACCACCGAGATCAGTAAGAACGAATATCCAAGAAAATAGAAACTCCCTGGGAATGTTGGACAGCTCTCTAAGTCTAGTCAACTTTGTATTTTTAAGTAAACGTATACGGGTTCGTCGAGAGGTTCAGAGAGACCAGAGGATGTTTTGAAAATCGCCCTTGTCTAGTCTGTTCAAAAAATGAAGACATTTTCAACGCCAACAGGATCCCTCTATAACGATGGGGTCTCGAGGCAGTAAAACCGATTCTTCCGTCCTCTTTACGGCCCTGGACTTGCAGTAGGTAGCATTATAACTAGGGCTGTGTTCGACACCTAACCTAACCCGATTCCGAGCGAACTTCCATTCCAGTTGCCACAATTTTGGGCCAACTTCCGTGCCAGTGGACACCATTCTGGGCAAATTTCGAGTCTAGTGTTTCCAATTCCGGGTGGATTCCGAATCCGGTCATTTCAAAATGTAGAATACGATACAATCAGTTTTATACTATTTTTTCAAATACAGTTAACCAAAAATGGTCATTTTTATAAGACAATTTCATAGCTTGACCCACACTAAAAGTTTGTTGACAGTGAGTAACCATTTTGTATCAAACTTTGGACATTTTTTAGAAAGCTATTACAGAGGTGAACACGGTAGATTAGTTTTGGATATCAAAGTGACGTCACTATTATGGCAATCACCGGGGATCGAGGCAAGAACAGTCTGATTGTTAACTTTGCTACGCCGCGTCATTGTTTTATATATCATCCCCATTTCCATTCGGTTAAAGCAGTGGTTCCCAACCATTTCCAGCTCAACGCACCCTTTCACCAAATGAGGCCGGGCAAACGCCCCCCCCCCCCCGTCTACAGCTTACTATTGCTATGGATAAAAAGACGATAATAAAACAAAACATGCTGAAATAAAAGGGTAGAACTACCGTGACATACATCGTTTTTACGTGTGGGTTCGACCTAGTTTAACAGCAATGCAGGACTTAAGAACCTGAAACCCTTTTGAGATGGCGACTCTTTAACCCACGATTTACAAAAGCTGGAAGGCTTGATCGCGGTGAAGAGAGGAGAAACGTCTTCGGTATTTAACTGACTTTGCCAGGGCCTCATCGACTTGTGGACTGTTCCCCAAAATGAGGCCAAAGAGTTTCCCATTCAAATTGAGTATCCCAATTATGTTGTTTCAATGATACGCTTGAATATATTTTCCTGTTAATGTTTATAGCATGCATGGCCTGTAAATAATTCCTAGTTTGCCGTATAAATGAAATCAATGGGGTAGAGATGGGTCGGGGCAGACAGGGGAAGCACAGGAAGCCGTGGTTTTCCCGGTAAAAGAATTTTCCAATTTCTCCGGAAAACATGTAGTCAGGATAGTAGGTACGAT
Source organism: Holothuria leucospilota (assembly GCA_029531755.1). Lineage (NCBI taxonomy): Eukaryota > Metazoa > Echinodermata > Holothuroidea > Aspidochirotida > Holothuriidae > Holothuria > Holothuria leucospilota. The sequence continues at coordinate 36,033,053 of CM055978.1, forward strand.
AAAATGTGTAATGATGACGCTTAAGTTGGGTAGCGCACAAATTCGAGCGATCGGGGTCGAGCTTTTCCCTACGTTGAACTGCAGCCTGAAGCCCCGACAAGGCCGGGCGACGGGTTGCTGAAAGGTTGGTGACAGCAAAATTCAAAATTTTCGGCACGCATTTTGGACTTTTAGTCGGGAAATCGGAAAATCTGGGGAGATACACTGTTAAAATACTGGGCAATGTTTTCTGTTGGGCAAAGCTGCTTATGTGTTGGTCAAAGTTTGCCCATATAATGGTTAGAATTTCCCTTCCATACACGCGCAGTATTGTACTATCCAATGACTGGTTAAAGTTAGCTTTTATTCAACGGTTGGGTATATTTTCGCTTTACCTACTTGTTGGGTAATTAACTGCTGATTAGAATAATGTTTGCCTAACGTTGCGCAAATTTTTGGCCGCAGGTTTTGCCTTGAATTACCACACACTTGACTTGATTTTGTTTCACATTTGTTCTCATAATCAGACATTGGTTCCATAATCTGAAAATTCCTTGTGACATCTTTCGACAATGGCAAAAGAACAAAACTAGTACATAATGTATGGCCATAAAATCGAGCTCTATTGCCATAAAATTTTTAAAATAGTACTTCAAATTAACTAGCACACATCTGTATGAAATCGACAATTTGTACTGAGCGCCAAATGGCTAGTATCCTATGAGAGTTGAGAACATTTTGTATTCTCTGTCACGTCCGAATAGGAGTTAATATAACAGGCTTTGAAACATGCATAATGATAACCCAATCTTCCTTCATTTTTGAACGTCATGAAACTGCTACAGTAGTTCTCAGTGTGCAGACTTGTGTTTTAATTTCATCATTCCACATTGTTTTTGACATTATGTACGGAAGTCGGTGATAAAACAAACAGATTAGGCCAAGGCATTTGAAATGTACATTTCAATATAGGTGCATTTTTGTGATGTTTTCCAACAGCGGGGTATTATATTTTAAAACATTTCATAGTGTAAAATAAATTGACTAATTAACATATTATGCTCAGATTTTCATGACCTCAGTTTCCAGTGATTCGTTAAAACTATAACAGAAAGCTAGAAATTTAGGAATAGGGGCATAGATATTATGGTTCTATATGTAGTGCACAATAAAAGGCCAAAGATAAACTGCCTAGGAAGTGGTTAATGCCTTTCTCAATAAATTAATACAATTTCAACAACTTTTGTGTAGTAAGTTCACCCAAATCTGTCCAACATGTTATTCTGAAGTAAGGAAAGCACCAGCGGTTAGGCAAAGATTGATAACATAAGTTAATGCATTTGCCCAGCATCTTGATGAAAGAAGTGCCCAACAACTAGGTATCTTTTGAAATACTCATTTACTTAACAGTTGAGTAATTTTCCTCCGAACAGTTGGGTTCAAACTTTACCAAATTTGATTGGTTAAAATTTTGCCCAACTGTTTAGGTGTGATGCCCAGTGTTGGTGAAGAAGTTGGGCAATAGTTTGCCCATTTTTAGCTCAGCTGAAAGCTTTCAGCTGAGCTATTGCTGTCGTGCACGGCAAACGTCTGTCACCATAACATTTGCGTTTAAGTGCCTGACATCTCGCTGTTTTTCGTTAGATTTGGCTGAAATTTAGTAAAGATGTTAGCAAAAGTGATATCTGTATGCTGCGACTCTTTTCGCTTAATTTGACCTCGGGAGGGGGCTTTGTTTGAAAACGTAAAATTCCCTACTTGTCTTTCAGTTTTGCACCAATCTTGATAATGTTTCATATAGTGTTATGTAGTATGAAGTTATCCTTCACAGTATCGCTTTAAGTTTCACATCGAATCCCCCTGCTCTTTGTCTTGAATGATAACTACTTCCTGTCCTGAATCCAAGTTTGTTAACCTCCCAGATCATCCTCTCTCTTTGTTTTAATTCTAGGAAACCCTCGTGCTCGACCACAGAGCCAACCCGTCCTCTGCCAAGTTACTTAGTCATAGCCCTCCTCAGTGATTCTTCTTTGTCTAGTATTTCCACTTAAGCAGTTGAGTCACATACAGTTCGTTGCCCTCATTCATCTCTTTACCTTTAAAAACTATGTACTTGTTCTTTTGAGATATGATTCGTATTCCAGACTTTGTGCAGTTCAGAGACCATTATTCTGAATCTGTACTTGTATAATAAACTTTTACAACAACTTATAATATTTTCTGTCTGGAGTCTCTCTTTTGTGTTAACGATAACGTCGGCCCAGAACCCACGTAACATGGCGCCCCACGTTGGGGCGCTTAAGTGGAAAAACTGCTTAAGTGGAAAAACTAGACAAAGAAGAATCACTGAGGAGGGCTATTACTAAGTAACTTGGCAGAGGACGGGTTGGCTCTGTGGTCGAGCACGAGGGTTTCCTAGAATTAAAACAAAGAGAGAGGATGATCTGGGAGGTTAACAAACTTGGATTCAGGACAGGAAGTATTTATCATTCAAGACAGAGAGCAAGGGGATTCGATGTGAAACTTAAAGCAATTCTGTGAAGGATAACTTCATACTACATAACAATAGATAGTTCAATTTGTGCTGAACAAAAGGTTTTTTTTTTTTTTTCGTTTCTGCGATTATTAAAGGCATGAAAACAGCACTTTTTGAAACAAATTCTGGCGAAGTCCTCATGTTCGGGAATACATCGAGAATCCCAGTTGTTATCATTTGAGAGACTGTACAACGAAACGAGGTACAAAAGTATACTGAACGTATATAAATGTACAGGACGTCTCGTGCTTAATCGTGTGGAAGTGTTTACGCAAAGTGCAGTGCATCGATTTTTGAATACCGTACGTGGGCTAACCCACAATGTCAGACTATGTTTGCTCAGCTCTTTGCTTTCCAAACCAGGGATATGACCGGAAAAAGGAATGTACCGTACAGCCTACTATGGAGGCGTTACGTGAACATGTGGCGCTGATCTCATTCAGGCGTTTGAATAATAGACTAGCTACATTGGTTGGATGGTTAGGCCTACTCGAAAAGAAATACCGGACGTTTGAAAGTTGTGCAAGTTCTTGCGAATATGTGGCCTTTTGCGAAACAGTGGTATAAGATAGGCCTATACATTTTTTGTTGAGGAAGAAATAAGTATTCAACTAAGCCTAATGTCTAAATGGTTTTAGGAGTTTGGCTTAAAGTTTAAAGAGAATATATCCAGTCGACTCAAGTTTTAAGTTATTTGTAAACATTACGTTAATCTTTCAAATCTTCTTGTATCTCCTTTACAAACATTTTTCTTAACATTTCTGGACAGAAACTATTTAGTATGAAAGGTAAGCAAATGACTTATCCTTCCTTAATAGCAAATTAGTTTATATTGTCACATGAAGGAAAGAAGCGACTCGCCGCGTGAATTGGGATGCCGGCGCGAGGTATACTACTTAAGGTTAAGGTGAAAGTTGTCTAGGAAATGTCGTAAGAGGAAAGAAGAACCCACCCCTTTCTTTTAAACACAGAACATAGCAAGTTGATTGAAAATACAATGCTTCTTATGGTTTAAGCTTGACGGTTGTGCTAACATTCCAAAAACAATTTTCGGTTTGAAAAGGAAAACGTGCTTTTTGAAGGCGTGTGCCATATGTCAGTCTCGGTGCCTGCAGGAATTGTGCAGCTCATTGTTGCACTTGTTTGTGGTAGGCACCACGTTGTTAACTGAATTCGTTGGCTATTATTTTCTCTCTTTTAAACATTTAAAGGTTGGTAAGGCTCTTATCGAACGAGCAGGAACTGTTTGCTACGACAACGGTACGTTAGAGCTTCTGAGCTGTATATGGTCAATATCTATCTGTCTATTTAAGTAGGCAATATATACAGTGAACAATAACGTCTATGGCTGTTTGTTTATCTGTGTGTCTCTCTCTGTCCTCTTATTGTGAGTGTTTCCAGTTATTTTGATCATCAATTGTTCCAGAGATTTCTCCCTTAGTCAGTATATTCCAGAGATTTCTCCCTCAGTAAATTTCTGGATGTTCTCGCAAACAACGTATCCATTGGAGAAGACTTCCTCGAAAAGAAGAATCTATAGGCGATCATTGCTAACATTAGAATTTCGAGGTAGCCAGTTCTTTCTACAAGGGAATCGAATGTTCTCGAGTATAAGCACAACAAGTTGCAGAAGAATCGAACCGTTTAACCAGGTCGAAGATGTCTGGAGCTTTCGTTCGTCTACTGAGCAAGGGATTCGATACGTGATCCTTGGGACGCCGTTCGTGCCTCGTAACAAGTGCCGTGGTAAGGAGGTCAATTGCGAAACTACGCCTGTAAACCTGAAGGTTTTGTTTATACTTCCAAATTTTCACGCGCTGAAAAGATATAGGAACCATATATCGTTTTCCCTTGCTCTTCCGGGACAATCCCAGACACAGCGTTCAACCTTCATAGCTTTGAAGCGCTACACTGAAGTATCAGCCTTGAGTGTTAAGAAATTGCTGAACTGGATCAACCGTTATATAAATTTTTAACTGCACAGTAAAGTACCAGTACAAGATAGAATGTTTGTGATTTAAAAAACATGATTATTAACATTCTGCAAACAGTTTTATATCAGCACATTACGTCATTTTAAGCAGGGGCGGATTTGATGTCTGAAAGTGGGGGAAGGGGCAAAGCCAGGTGGACTTTCAAATGGCGCCGGAGGCGCCGCGGGAGCGCCAAGCGCTCCCCCTAACGGCGTGGGTTCCAGGGGCACGCCATAGGGTCCCTGGCGGGGTGCAGGGGCAGATCCCGGTGGGGGTCGAGGAGGCAAAGCCCCCGGAAGCTCTGGGGTATTTACGAAATTGTAGGCACAAAAATGATGTATTTTAGCTTCAATTTCAAATGACATAAGGTGGGCAATAAACATAGACCTACCACAAAACCACAGTTTGACTTTTGTTCAATGATATTCTTACTCCATGAGACTAACAGTCATATGGAATCGACGATGCTGAGGGCTTGAGGAAGTTGGGGAGAATGGATTATTTTGAGGGTCTCCGGGGGCTGTGAAACATTTTAAGGATTGGAGATCTAGTATTCAGAATGGATGCGGGCGAAGCGCGCTAAAAATCACATTTTTTATACTGTTTAGTAATATGAGTAATAGAAATGCTACGACAGAAAGGTATCCTCAGGGAGAAGGCTCTTACCCCCCTTCACTTAGCACCTGTCTCTTATAACGGTACCGAAAATGACACTTTCCGTGTCTTAAAACTTGCATCTAAACAATCTTCAAAGAGTTGGTAAATTTACACAGATGGGTGGTGATAAAAGTTTTGCTTTGAAAATTTGTGGGGGATGGGGAACTTCCCCTACGCTGCATGCATACGGCCAGGAGGATTGATGGTTTCAATGATAATGGACGAGTTTGTACAAAGCTATGAAACCGCAGGATGTTCTACAGGAAGTAACATAGAAACCCCGAAGTAATATTTAAAACGGGTGCGCAGCAGTAGAAATTAGCGTTGAGACATTTAATTGTCCTTAGCCCATTCTTTTTTTTTTTGTTTTAGATGCAGTATTTTCATTGCATAAAAATTTTCCTTCTTTGCCCAGGTGCCTATTCTTTTCATAGAGCAGGATATGGGAACCTAGGGTCATCTCAGAGAAATCCTTCTTAAATTTGACGGCTTTTGCTGCCATTCTGGACCATTTCTTGAGAAACTCCTGCTTCCCCCAGGTGTAATTTGAAATGCTAATGACTTAGTTTTCATATGATGATCGCAAATTTAAGATAGTAACCGTCAGTCAATTTGCTGAGGATGGTAGTAGTTGGTGAGGAGATTGAACAGCGAGAGATTTAGCGAGGGATTTGGAAATGGTAATTTAGTCAAGCTGTCCTGCAGGAAGTAATAACGAGGCACTGAATTCCACCAAAGTTTTCCTACGCACAGCAGTACAGCAGTACTAATAAGACATCGATTTATAAAAGCCTCATGGGGAGCACGCCTATTTTTTTTTTCGAAAATTGCGGTTCCCTATACATGGGTAGGGTTTGGGACTTTGTTTGCAAGGACTATGATGAATTTTATCACATACATTAGTAATTTCAGTCACCCTTATTTCAGAGCTTCAAGTCATCGCCCTTCCCAGGCTCCGCAAGTAAGCTCCTGGAAATGATATTGTCAGTATTTTCTTGGATGGAAAACCCTTCTCCTTAACATTTTCTTACATTTTCTGATTGTTAGTTTGTTACGTTCTGGAAAAGAACAATTCGCCCCGTCACCTCTGTTGAAAACTAAAGCTTAAATACTTTTTCATCTGATAAAAAACACTGACGACTCTTTGGGGATCAGGCCTCTTGAGCCTTCCCCTTGGGTGCGTCACTGCCTACATACGTTTATCTTACCATCCTTATTATACATCTGGTTATGTATGGTGACAGCCGGCATTTTGCTGCAATGCACAATCAGTTTTACTGAAGGAAAGAAGGCCTCCAAATACTAGAGAAGATAGCATATAGTAGCAGTACAAAATGGATGACATAAATCAAAAATTTTCGATCCAAGCTTCAAAAGTGAGATTCACTTTTCTAAATTTTATATGAACGAAATATAGAAATAAACAAGATTTTTTGGATGAGAACAGCAGTTAATGGTAAATGGCAAGACAGATATACCCAAAACTTTTCAACCAGTTTGAGAATGGGACCACGCATGACAGACCCTTGTTGTAGAGTCTGTGGGTCGAGAGGTTGGTCCGTTGAGTTTGTTGTTCTTTCGGGGACGCAGCTCCCTTTGGGAGCAGAACTCCTCCCGGAGTAACTTTTGATTTCGCCCTCTTGGCTCCTTGTCAGAGAGTCGAGGGGACTTTAGAATAAGTACCCTAAAACTGCTCTACTGAATTGTTAAAAGTCTGCAGTTTATAGGATTATGTTCGTAATTTCAGAGAAACCCCCATTCCCCGACATATAGTCAACTTGGGTTTTTTATCGTTGGTGTAGATTTTAGTCAAAATTTTCTTGACATGTACCATCTGACCTACTTTCTCTTTTTACTGAAATGTAGCATTACCAAGTTCAATGATATTTGACAGTGTTGTTTTTGGCATTGGATTACACTTTCCTTATTACTGTCTCATCATTTTCTATATTGACTTTTGCCTACGTACATCTACATTTAGCCTATATGCCGGTATGATAGTCAGCCACCACAGTTAATTCTTTTCCGTTATTGCCCAATTTGCTTTGAAAATCTAAATTTCGACATAAGTGTGGTCGGGACAAGAAATCTGCTTCCTTGAGCTGGAGGCCAAGAAAAATATTGTTAAATAATAAATCGAAACACTAACATAACTGTCGTAGCATCACTAAGAGAGAAGTTATTTATTCAGTGTCCTACATAAAGATTAAAAATAGTCGACATTTTGAATGCAGAACGATGATTCAAAGAAAAAGAAAGGGAAATTTATAACTAACCGCATACATCCTCTTTTCTCCCCGGGCCTTTAAAATTTGCAACAAATGGCGCAACGTGTCTCTGTCACACAAGCTTGAAGTAACAACTATAAAATAAACGAGGTTGCTGCATTTCTGAATCACTGTTACAGTAGGTAATAAGTGCATGGGTATTTGTAGTATAATTTACGTTGGAGCAATGCGGCTACAACAGATGGAATAACCTGAGCATTGCGAATGAGATTGCTATTTTCCCAATCACACTTAGCTCATCCCCTCCCCAGCCCTTTCACCATATGATGCTGAGCAAACTCACTCACATGTAGTATATGAGAATGAAAAGAATAAGAAGCACATTGGAACTAAAAGCAAAAAAGAAAAGTGTATAAGGAGCGGATCCAGGGTTTTGCTAAGAGGGAAACACTGTGATGGCAAAGCCGACCCGACGAAGCACTACCCGACGAAGGGGAAGGGGGGGGGGTAAGGTCTACAGAAGGAAATCAAGTTAAGATAGTTCACAACCTTCGTGGTGAGTGTATTTTAGGAGTCAATGAAACATGATTTGTTCACTTCATTTAGGAGTCAATGAAACATGATTTGTTCACTTCATTTGACCTCTATTTTATGAATACTTATTTCAGAGCTACGTAGAAACTATGTAGTCTAACCACAGTTTATAATTGTAGTGCCTCAGTGGCGGATCCCGGCGGGGGCGCAACAGGCGCGCGCATCCCCTACTGGCCGTCATGCTTGAAAAAAGTTGAGGCAAAAAAATGCTTCAAAATGTGTCAAATATAGCACCATTTTGCATCTCAGCCCTCTTCCAAAAGCAAAAATTTTCCAACCTTATACCCCTACCCCGCAGGACAGCGAGTAATCAAACCTTGCGCCCCCTCTATTGAAAATTCCTGGATACGCCCCTGGTGTCTTGTGTTTTTAAAGGCCCCAATACGCCTTAGCGTTTATCCCTCCTGAGTTGTAAATTTGCCTAGGGGCAAAAGCTTTGTCATTGGGTACTACTGTTTTTTAGGTGTTTCTTTATGGCTTAACGTTTAATTCACTGTCATGTATGTTGGACAATGTAACATAGTTTTAATGTCATATAGGCCTATTATACATCTACTTATAAAAATGAGAGTCTCTGCAAACTATGGGTCTTCCCCGGAGAATACTTTTAACGAAAATTTAATTTCATACCGAGGTAAAAGTATCGTCCTAACCCTCAGAACGAATGAGTAACTATTCTCCTTGTTGCTGGGTGTACGGCATTAATAAACATGCTGTCATTGATATACTGTGACAAAAATCTTCAACAAACGAGTTGTGTGTAACTATTTAATCCGATATTATATTGTCATAATTTTATAAGGACTGATTTGTCTTGTTTCAATATAAAGTGTTACATATACTGATACACCAATATATGCCTGTGCTTAATAATCGACTGGTTGATTGCTGTTTATGTCTTTTAATACGGTATTATTAATACAGTTTAAATACTTGCCGCAGGGATAGCATTACAGACATGGCATTGAATTACACGTAGTGTACTACCGTAGTCACTCTTCGGTGGACTTCCATGTACTCAAGTATGGGGCGTAGAGGAGGCATACTGAGCAACAATTGTTCCGGGAACTCTTCGATAGTTGGGGCGGATGAGAGTGCACGGGACCACAGGTCGATAGCAATACCGATAATTATGGAGTCAATGGGGGTATTGGGGCAGACGGAGGGGAGGCACCTACTACAAAACTTTTACGCCCCCTAGAAAATTCAAAATTACCCCTACCTTAATGCATTTTGGTATTTATCGGTCCCCCCTTAGAAAATTTTTCGCCACCCTGGTAGCTATTTCGCCCCTTTCAGTACCTTATCTGGCTACGGATCTGTCGCACGTACTTGTTCAATCGAAAGGTGTTCCCCTTTCGAGTTACTCATTTTTTGGTGGCTATAATTTACAGTACAGGCATGTAATTTAACAGTGTTAAAAGACGAAAAAGGCCTGCCTTCAGATTACAAGTGTATTTGAAAACGTGTTAATCAGGGATTGCACTGACGGTCGTTGTTTATAATGTGTTCATTTCATCTTTTAAGGCGCTCAGCCTTTGGAGAGAGGCCATCCTTAGCCATGACCTCTTCGGCCCCTTCTACATCCGCCACTGTGCAAGAAATGCTCCTTTACCTAGAAATATAATAGCCGTAGCAGAACATTAGAAGGCCTATCTTATAATGAAAAGGAAATTTCTTAAACTTAAAAATACATATTTTAAGCTCTTAATCCGGGGGCGACAGTGCTATACGTACTTTAGTCCTTTTAAATATGTTTAGATGCAATTTAAACTAGCCAACTGATGGTAGTCCTCCAGTTAGATGATGTCACACGTTAGCTCCCTAAAAATGTCCCCAACATCGTGCCTGAAGAGGGTCCCACCGAACCTGAAGTGGCATGTACTTTTGCAGGGCCGGATCCAAGGGCGCGTTAGGGGCGTACTCCCCCTATTTTCGGCAAAGCAATGATTTTTATAACAGCAATTTACCTCTCCAAGCCCATCTCTTTGCACCATGCACTTTCTGCAGACGGTTACGTCCCCTTTCTCATATTCCTGGATCAGGCACTGCTTTTGTACCCATAAATATCATCAAATGGTCCACGTTTAACCGCTGGACTTATAGGTACTCATAACTAAAAAGTGAAGTTATCTTGAAGTGATGATTTTAAATACTAAACCTCCCCCAAACAGTAGATAAAATTGTTGATTTTAAGATGATAATTTTTAAGGGACTTGAACTGGCCCATATTTTTTTATAATAAAGCTGCGAATGTGCAATATTGAGAGGTATTTTACGATTTCTAAACTTTTCCTTATCGAGAAATATGGGGCTTGTTCCAGGATTTGCCACAGGGGAGGCGTAGCTTCCCGACAGGATCTGGCAATTCGAGCCCCGAAGGAGAGACTGGGCTTAGGGTAGGATGTCAACGGGGATGAGGGAGTCAGGGAGTCAGGGAGTCAGGGACGGCAGGGGGTTGGGTATGGGAAGAAAGTTTACAGAACATACCAATCGATATCATAGCATTCCCTCTAAATACGTTCTATTGAAAATTTTTACCAGGAGGGAAACGAATAATTGACTCCATTTGGATAAAATTGAACTGAATTGGTAGGCCTACATTTTTGTAAACAGTGTAGTGAAATGCGTACCAAATCTTGTTAAAATTGAGCCGAATCCAGTTTAAATGTTTGACAAGATTCGGGTTCGTACCTCTATTGACTAGATTACTCAAGCTGCTTACGAACAAACCCAGAATGAAACCTTTAAAAATTAAAGATTTTTATATGTAATGTATGGGAATACTTTTATTTAAATGTTTTCATGATCTGGAACCAAAAACACTAGCTAATGTAATACAACCGCCTGATGTAACCGAAATATTAACGCATACCGGAAATAATAATCTCTTTTTAAACACGGCATAAACTTTGTAAGAGGAAAATTTCGTCTTCAAAATTATTGCTGTAATAGTTGGCGCGGCCTTTATCTTGATGTAAACTTTCGCATTTCACTTCAACATTTTCAGAAAAATCTCAGATCTTTACCTACAAGCAATTATAACAGCTCTAATTAGGTCCCATATGTTCAACTAAATTGCTTAGCTTTCTGACAAGTCACATTGTTCATTCTCTCTCACTGAATTTGTCAGTTTCGTTCTTTCGTTTCATGACGAATAAGTTAAACGAATTGTGCTTTATTTTCTTTTTTATATCCATCATATGTATTGTTAACTTAGTCCTTAGTAAAAATATATTTTTTTCGACTGTCGAGACACTTCCTTATGGGAAATGAGTTGGGGTTAATAATCGGATTGAGTTTTTGACATAGACTTAAAGGATCTATCATCTCACCCAGACAGAAAATATTCTTCCTATTAAGTTTAATCTAGCCCCTTCTCCAATTTAAACAAAAACACCTGTCTCGTAGGCTACACCTCCAAGACAGAGCAACAGTATAGCCTGCACCGAGTTTCAATTTCTCTAGGCCATTTTGGCACACAACTGCGTGTGAACTTAATTGGGAACGCAACTGACAAGTCACCATAGACCATCCAGAGTGGAGCGGAATGAATGTCAATGAAAATGCAGTCACAATACTATAGACCTATTCCTAAATATGTTTGGGGATGCCACAGCTCCTTCAACTAGGGTCGTTTGATCCCTCTTTCTTTCTTCAAAGAAAGGATCACAAACTCTATTGAAAATAAGTTATCTAGTATAGGTATCTTTATCGATTTGAGAAAGGCTTTTGATACCATAGATCATAGAATACTCTTAAAGAAACTTGAGTATATTGGTGTTAGAGGTATGGTTTTAAAGTGAGTTGAAAGCTACTTGTCTAATAGAAAGCAGTATGTTGATTTTAATAATATGAAGTCCTCACTCAAAGAAATTGTATTTGGAGTTCCACAAGGGTCTGTTACATTAATAACATCTGCAATGTGTCTGATATATTATGATTCGTTTTGTTTGCAGATGATACAAATATCTTCTGCATAACGCATAACGATATCACTATGTTATTTGATAGGGTCAATGACGAACTTCTGAGGTTGTACACTTTGTTTTCAATTAATAAGCTATCCCTGAACATAGACAAAACAAATTATATTTTCTTTTCCAACAAGGCATTACAACCTACCTGAAATATCCATTCAAACAGCGTTAATATTGAAAGGGTTTATTCAACTAAATTTCTTGGGATTTTAATCGATCACAAACTTACATGGAAGGATCACATTTCAAAGGTATGTGAGAAATTTCAAAATGCATCGTCCTTCTGAATAAAGTTAAGAATGTTTTAAATACTAAGTCCTTGTACATTTTGTATTGCTCATTGTTTATACCCTATCTTACTGTGTAGAGGTGTGAGGAAACACATACAAATCAAATTTAAACCTATTTTCATCAAGCAAAAAAGAATCATTCGTATTGTCTGTAAAACAAATTATTTAGATCACACAACCCCTTTGTTTAATAGTTTAAAGACATTGCCCTTTTTTCATTGAATTAAATTTAGAACAGCTATCTACATGTACAGTTACAAAGTTTGTAAAAAAATGCTGCCATTAAATCTCCAACACTATTTCACTTTATCATTAAATCGCTATAATACTAGAAATTGTAGGAATTTTCATTTAAAAAAATTCAGAACTACAAAAAAAAAAAAAAAAAAAAAAAAAGCTGTGTGTCTCTTACTCGGGTGTGACTATATGGAATTCCATTGATGCAACTATAAAAAACTGTAAAACCATCACATCTTTTAAATACAAATACAAGCAAAGTTTACTTACCACTACTTATCAGTCATAATATTTTGATTTTGGGTAATTATCTCCTGTATTTATCTTTTCTACCTTACATGGAACCTTAAGTTGTAATATTATTCATCATATGTAATTTATATTAGCCGGAGGAAAACGCTTATAAGTTTCTTACTTCCTTTTCCTCCCTTTCTGATACTCTTTTTGTTCTGGTGAATCCGTTGTGATGTATTGTATATGTATGTACTGAAGCTCGAATGAAATTACAACGTATTTACGACTATAAAGTTCACGGAATAATTATAAGATCTAGAGCACGTTGGGTCGAGCAAGGAGAGAGAAACACAAAATATTTCCTTAATTTAGAGAGTCGAAATAAAAGTGAAAGGTGTGACCCATCTATTATTTTTGGTAATAAATGTTGTATTAATCCTCTATCACAAGAGGATGCTGAAAGTTGTGATGGCAAATTTACTCTTAAGGAATGCTGGGATGCCCTTAATTCCTTTGGTAATGGGAAATGTCCAGGGAGTGATGGCTTTACTGCCTAGTTCTACAAGACTTTCAGGCATAAGATTGGGTATTATGTTGTAAACTCTCTTAATTACTCCTGTGATAGGCTTAAATTACCCCATGAGCAGGGACGAAGTTTGATCACTTTACAATACCAAAACCACAGAAGGATCACACATTAGTCAAAAATTATCGACCTATATCCCTGTTAAATGTGGATTATAAAATTGCCGCAAAGACTTTAGCTGCTAGACTAAAAAGAGTAATTCCATCTATCATTGACCCAAATCAAACTGGGTTTATTAAAAACAGGTTCATTGGGGAAATATTCGTTTAATATTAGATTGTATCGACTATAGCCATGACCTTAATGTGCCTGGTTTTCTATTATTCGTAGACTTTGAACGCTTGGAATGGGCTTTCATCTTTAAATGTCTTAGTTATTTTGGTTTTAAGGAAGGTTTTACCCAGTGGATTCGCACACTTTACTCGAATTCTTCAGTCTGCGTTTGCATACGGCTATTCATCCTCCTATTTTCACATATCTAGAGGTGTTAGACAGGGGTGTCCACTTAGCCCGTACATTTTTATACTCTGTGCCGAAATTTTGGCCATCAGTATCAATGAGTCCCCTCTGGTAACAGGATTGTTTATTATGGAAAGAAAATCAGAATAACTCAGTATGCTGATGACACTTCTATTTTTATTGACGGTACCCATAGAAGCTTAAGTGCTGTAACTGAAATTTTTCATTTATTGGAGAAGTCTTCCGGTTTAAAAGTTAATTATGAAAAAACCAACATATTTCCTCTAGGACCATTAGCTGTTGACAAGCCACTCTTCTTAAATGCGTTCAACTTCGCTTGGACTCTTGGACCTGTCACTATTTTGGGTATTACTTTTGACAATATCAGAGATAATTTATTCCACTTGAATTACACCCCCAAGCTCTCACGCCTAAAAAAATAAGTTAAATCTATGGTCTACTAAGGATTTGACTCCCATGGGAAAAATAACTATTATAAAGACTTTCGCTCTTTCACAACTGTTTTTCTTATTTCAAGTGCTTCCTAACCCCCCTGTTACTTTTGTTAAAGAATTGGAAACTTATTTGTTCCGTTTCATTTGGGCAGGTAAGCCAGATGAAGTAAAACGAACCACCTTAGTGTGCCCCTTCGACCAATGTGGCCTGGGAGCCACTCATATTACTTCTTTCATCAGCAGATTAAAATGTATGTGGGTCAAAAGATATACTGATAGTACTACTGCTACTTGGAAACTGTTTTTCGACTTTTACTTGCAAAAGTATGGGAAACAATTTTTATTTCACTGTAATTACCAGGCGAAAGATCTAGTAATTGATAATCATTTTATAAGTGATGTTTGTGCTGCATGGTCCAAGTATTCGTTTCGGAATACAGTAGAAAAATATAGTAATGAAATAATTTGGAACAATTCACTGATAAAAATTAATAATGAAACCGTATTTTATGACTTTATGTATGTAAAAGGTGCTTTAAGGGCTAATGATCTTTTTGATAATAATCAAAGGCCTTTAAAAGCATGGTCTGGTGACCAAATTTGATGCTTTCAAAAAAAGCAGAAAAATTTTCTGTGTTAGGCAGTGAAAACCCCATCTCAATAGCATCTTGCATTCGGAAGTGACAAATTTTTGAAGAAATACTGCATTTTCAGTTTTCCTAGTGCATGATGGGAAATCTGTGATGTCATCTGGGCAAATGGATTTGCTGTAGCTTTTGTATTTCTTTATAATGTTGATATCACTATACTGAATATTCCATAACTTTATTTGCTGTACCATAAGTATGGAACAGTTTTTCACTACATCTACACGGAAAAACATCTAAACATTCCAACGGTATCAAATTTCAAGGACAAACAAGGTAGCCAATTATAAAGAATAACACAAGGAATCTGAGGCAATTTGCCCACTTTGGATCACGTTTTGTGACCTTGAGGAAACTTGGAGGTATTTCTTATTAAAAGTAACCAATCTTTAGGAAGAGATATCTTGAGTTAGGAATGGAGTTTTGATATGGGGTTTGGATGACATGTGATGAAAAATTTTTATCTTTCATATAAGACCCCTACAAAATGCCACCAGACAATGCCTTTAAGCTTTGAATTGTTTAGACAAAAATATTCATTAGATGCTTTCCCCTTCACTGTTTTTTATGGCATTTTATCTACTATTCCCAGAGTTTGGTTAGAAAGTTTGGATGTACATAACAATGAAAATTTAATAATTTGGTAGATAATCTTCATGATATTCTACATCTTTCCCGTTACATCTATAGGCATTTAATCCAGACAGTCGCTACTCCTCCTGTTGCCTTTACAAAGAGGAGCGAAGTTTTTCAGTTTAGCCAATCTCAATGGCAAACCATTTGCAGAATTCCCTTCACCTCATGCAAGGAAAGCAAGATCCGGTACTTTCAATACCGGTTCATTCACCCTATCCTAGGAAAAAATTCCCGCCTTTGTCGTATGAATATTGTAGGCAGCCCACTATGTACCTTTTGTAATAAGAAGAACTAATCTAAAGAACACTTATTTTGGGAATGCAATATCACGTCAAATTTTATTTTGGACGTTGAACAGTTTATATTGGGCAGACAGTTTATATTCTCCAAGGAAGATTTATTTTTTGGGTACAAATTGTCTTTAAGGCATCCATATAATTTCTTGATTCTTCATCTAAAATTTTATTTGTTTAACATGAAACTGAATTTTCAGTTGCCCAACCTAAATGAATTTTTGTACAAATTAAATTTGCTCTTCAAGTCGAAAAGAAAATTGGAGATTCAAGAGTGTGTCACACAATAACTTATGATAGCCTTCATTTGGCATTTAGAAATTGTCCGCTTCTTTTTCGGTAATTATATCTTTAAAAGCGGGACGTTGATTAACTTACCATTTAGCAGGCTGTATGAATGAAATTATGATTGGTTTTTGTTGTAAAAAGGTTTGCGAAATGATGTTCATGAATATTATTTCTTTAAAATTGATATGCAGATGTCTTGTAAATATTATCGTGCAAATGTACCATATACAACACATATACCGAATAAAAGAGGATGGAAAAAAAAAATAGATCACACAACCCCTTTGTTTAATAGTTTAAAGACATTGCCCTTTTTCAGTTTATTAAATTTAGAACAGCTATCTACATGTACAGTTACAAAGTTTGTAACAAAATGCTGCCATTAAATCTCCAACACTATTTCACTTTATCATTAAATCGCTATAATACTAGAAATTGTGGGAATTTTCATTTCAAAAAATTCAGAACTTCAAAAAAAAAAAAAAAAAAAAAAACAGCTGTGTATCTCTTACTCAGGTGTAACTATATGGAATTCTATTGATGCAACTGTAAAAAACTGTAAAACCCTTACATCTTTCAATACAAATACAAGCAAAGTTTACTTACCACTACTTATCAGTCATAATATTTTGATTTTGGGTAAATATCTCCTGTATTTATCTTTTCTATCTTACATGGAACCCTAAGTTGTAATATTATTCATCATATGTAGCTTATATAAGCCGAAGGAAAACGCTTATAAGTTTCTTACTTCCTTGTCCTTTCTTTCCGGTACTCTTTTTGTTCTGGTGAATCCGTTGTGATGTATTGTATATGTATGAACTGGAAATAAAATGTTGTCATTGTCATTGTCATTGTCATTGTCAAGCATTTTTTGACAGCATGTGCCTTTTAATACGTACGGTTATTATAACAAAAATATCGGAAAATTTATTTTAACTCAATGAACAGGTAAATGCTTATCGAACCATGTAAAGCCAACCTTGTACAAATGTCTAACATTACTTCAGCTACAAATAAATACGTTCATTACTCTTTCTTTTTAGAGGATGTAAGGCATAGGACGCTAAACGAACTATGAAGCAGCATGCATGCACATGCGCCTAATATTTACAACAATTACAAGCAAGAAAAAAAGCTAGCTTGAACGCTTCACACCATTTTGTGATGTAGTGTAAACTGCCACACCTTAAACAGAGTGTTACTAGCAACTCTTTGCCTTGCCGTTTATTGTTTTATATAGGCACAACGTTATCACCTCAATTTCTATTTCTGTAGAAATAAGCTATGCCTGCGGTAGGACAAATTCACATGTTTTTATAGAATGGTCTAGGGGTCACGGTCAATATCGTGTTGAGCCACTCCCATATCTTTGCACTTTTGACACAAAGTGAAAAAGTCAATTGAGAAAGTTGGCACTTATAAAGGACGTTTAGTGTGGTAAAAACTTACCTTGTATTGTAAGTTAACATCAGTGTGTGTTATCTATATACATGAGCTTTCCTCAACGGCTGAACAATAACTGAAGGTAACAGACAAGTTAACTGTGCAGAACAACAAAATTCATGGCCAAGTATATTTGTTAAGAAAGCTAAGAAAATCGCTTAAAGGGATGTATATCAACTGTTCTAAGTCTCGTATAGTCACCTTGGGATAACTGCAACTGCTGTTTTAGGGAATTTTCCTTCCTTTGCAGAATGATGACAGAAAGTCGACTTCTGTGTATCCCAAGCAGCGTCCTGAAGTAGACTGGGAGAGGGCGGTGGACGTTTCCCAACCATCTATATGCAAACGAACCCTATATACGTAAACATTTCATACAAGCACTCGCTCAAATATTACTATATACTGTACACACACACACACATATATATATATATATATATATATATATATATATATATATAAATATATATATATATATATATATATATATATATATATATATATATATATATATATATATATATATATATATATATATATAGTAACAGATATCCACGTATGCTCCATAAAATTATATAGGCGATGATAAATAGTGTAATACACCTGGATGACATAATAAGAGCACGATACATATGTGTATATAGATATATACGTGTATATTTCAGGCACGCCTGTGCCCTTCTTCAGCCAGTCAGCACAAATAATGAAGTGAAGTGGCTATATACAATGGAAAAGTATACATGTAGTACAGTGAACTTAAAGTAAAAGCCCAGACGGTCACGCTTCACCTCGAATGGCAAAGGAAAAATCACTGATTGCACCTAAATCCAAGTTCAATCCATTGTTGTGGGTGTTAAGCTTGATAATCCACTTACTCTCGGACCTAAGTCTATTGTTGAGCGTGAGGTAATTCGAGCCTAACAGGACACACTTGAGATTGGATAAGTTATGATTGTGTTCACTGAAATGCTTTGCAACTGGAAAACTAATAGCTTTATCTTTGACTGTCTTTATGTGATCATTAAATCTAAGTCTGAATTTCGAACCAGTTTGTCTAACATAGTTACCATTTTCACATTTATTACAGCAAATCAAATATACAACATTAGGGGTATCACAAGTGAAATGACCGGACTGGATGCGGCATTTGGTACCAGGAGTGGTGAAACAAGGGTCAGTAATTAAAAAATTACATACCTGACATCTAGGTTTGCCGCATTTCTGATTGCCAGTACCAGGCATCACGGGGAGTCTGGAGGAAGTGAGCAGGGATTTTAGGTTTGAAGGTTGCCTACGGGACATGAGAGGGGGGTCCTTCGGTCTTGAATGGAAGTGTCGGACTTGAGAATGTCAAAATCTTGACGTAACACTTTGAGTAGCTTATTAGTTCTACTGGCATAATCCAAAACCAAAGGAATACGAGAATTACTGGCTTTCGGTTTCTCAAGCAAGAGACCGCAGTGGCCAAGTGGGTTAGAGCATCCGACTTGCAGCCGGAAGGTCTAGGGTTCAAATCCTGACCGGGTCATACCAAAGACTTTAAAAATGGAACCTACTGCCTTTGTGCTTGCTGCTCAGCATAAGCAACGGAGTAGGGAAAACAAGCCAGTGAGCCACAACTGGAAAAAAGGCCGTGGTCGTCTCGACTTGAACCAATTGGTTGGAAACTGGGACGTTAAACCTCATCTAACTAACTAACTAACTAACTAACTAACTAACTAACTAACTAACTAACTAACTAACTCAAGCAAGAGATTGTCACGGGGTAGAGCCGAAGCTTTATGAATGCCTTTTTAATAATGGAAATAGGATACCCATTAATAGAACGGAAATGACCGGCAAGGTTGGAGATGTCTTTTTCATACTCGGATTTGGGAGAACAAATACGCTTAATTCTGATACATTGGGAGTAGACGATGGCCCTCTTGAGACTACATGTAGGGGTGGGAACTCTTAAAATTAAGGTAAGTATGGGTATCAGTCGGTTTGCAGTAAAGCGTGGTGACAAAAGTATTGTTGTGCTTTCCAACCAGTACATCCAAAAAGGGGATTTCCGTATCGGAGAACTCCAGGGTGAACTGTATGGTTGGATGCGTTACAAGCAGTGAAGAAAAAACGCAGGGCGTTCATTCCATCCGACCAAGTGAAGAAAATGTCGTCAATGTATCTACAATAATTAGAAGGTTTCAAAGGGCTGTTGGAAAGAATTCTTTCCTCTAAATCAGCCATGAATATAATGGCGTAACTAGGCGCCATTCTACTGCCCATAGCTGTACCACTCGTTTGTAAATAATGTTATTGAAAACAAAGTGATTATGAGTAAGAACAAACTCTACAATGCGAGCAATTCTTCAATAAACTGTGTGGAAAAATTGTTTTTAGCCAATAATTTTTTGCAAGCCAACACTCCTTCCTTGTGAGGAATATTGGAATAGAGGGAGCTCACATCCATAGTCACTAGAAGGGAATCTGAGGGACAGAGCTCAATGTTTTGGAGTTTCCTGAGAAAATGTGAAGTGTCTTTTACGTAACTCTCTAGGGGGGGGGGGCAATAATGGATTGAGAATACTATAATTATAACCAGATATGTGTTCGGTGAGGGTACCTATACAGGAGGTATTATTTCACCACTCCTGGTACCAAATGCCGGATCCAGTCCGGTCATTTCACTTGTGATACCCCTAATGTTGTATATTTGATTTGCTGTAATAAATGTGAAAATGGTAACTATGTTCCGGTGTTTCTCCGGTGGGGAACAATGTAAAAGATGTGCGTACGGGGAGATAATCCTCTCTTTCAACTTTGCTTTGGTTCTTTTTTTTTTTAATTTTTGGCTTGCGCTAAGTCTTTGTTTGTATCACGGCTTTATTTGGAGCAGCTATGTTCAGGACTTTTTGTATTATTCGTTATATAGTGACCAAGGATAGCAGATCTATCCGAAACGTCTACTTTTTAATAGCGGTCTTCAGGGTAATTGGGTAGATCTACAGGAACTTCTAGTTTTAGTTATTAAACTTTCTGAATTATGAAGTTTCGTAACAGTCCTCGTACCGTGTTATTCGTCAGTTTCTGTATTTATATATAGATATATATATATGTATATATATATATATATATATATATATATATATATATATATATATGTATATATATATATATATATATATATATGTATATATATAATCGTAAAAGGTGTTAACCAGTCAATGGTAAAGTGCTCAACCTGTAAAGGGAGCTAAAATATTGAAAGGTTGTAACTGGGTTACTACAAGACAGCTTTACAGAACTGTTTCGTAAGGGCCAATTTGAACAGGTCTTCACTCTTCAGAAGCCTGATGTAGAATGGTGTCAACAACGTTGAATACGCCGTGCCCGTTGAACCGTACTGTGGACGTGTTCGTTTTTGAAAACGTGTTCGTTTTTGAAAACAGGCACGGGTGATTAGGTCGAGTCAAGATACCTTATCTATTGGAATAATTACACAGCAGACGTTTATTTCTGTGTCTCCAAGATAGCTGATGAGTTCGTTTCTTTTATTTAAAGTTGCTAAGGAAGGTTTGAGTATGATGAAGAACTTTTCTTCTAAACAGAGGTTGCAGGTTTTTGATGATGTGGAGTATGCCCGAGCTTTGCTCATAAGGTTCCGTTACACAGAGTGTTCTATATCTGAATCCTTTAACTTCCAGATGTGTTTACTGAGTGCAGTTGCGTTTCTCTTGTCTTTGTGTTTGAAGCTAGACTTGTGGGCGTTGTATCTGGTTTTGAAGGTGTTTTCTGTTAGACCAATGTAAGTTTCTTCCTTGTGATTGTCATGGCGTGTTACAGTGGCTTGGTACACTATGTTGTTGGTGAGGCAGTTACCTTGCAGTGGACACTGGCTTTGTGTTCTGCAATTGCAGTTGTTTTGTGTTGCTGGTTGCAGACTCTGTTTGGTCAGTATGTATTTGTTGTGCGCTGAAATTATTTGGTCCATGTTTGCCATGCAGCTGTAACTCAGCCACCACCCTCCACTCATCATAAAGAACATCCCAGAAAGCATCAACAAGAGACTATCTAACATTTCATCCGACGAAAACACTTTCAACACCTCAGCACCCATATACCAGGAAGCACTGCACAAAAGTGGCTATGGGTATAATCTAAAGTACAGAACCCAACCGCTTAACACCAGTCAACAAAACAAGGCCACAAAACGAAGACGTGCCAGAAACATAACCTGGTTCAACCCCCCGTTCAGTGACAATGTCACCACAAACATTGGCAAGAAATTTTTCAACCTTTTAGACAGCTGCTTCCCGCCTGGACATAAACTACATACTCTACTCAACAGAAACACCTTAAAACTGAGTTACAGCTGCATGGCGAACATGGACCAAATAATATCAGCGCACAACAAATACATACTGACCAAACAGAATCTGCAACCAGCAACACAAAACAACTGCAATTGCAGAACGCAAAGCCAGTGTCCACTGCAAGGCAACTGCCTCACCAACAACATAGTGTACCAAGCCACTGTAACACGCCATGACAATCACAAGGAAGAAACTTACATTGGTCTAACAGAAAACACCTTCAAAACCAGATACAACGCCCACAAGTCTAGCTTCAAACACAAAGACAAGAGAAACGCAACTGCACTCAGTGAACATATCTGGAAGTTAAAGGATTCAAATGTAGAACACTCTGTGAAATGGAACCTTATGAGCAAAGCTCGGGCATACTCCACATCATCAAAAACCTGCAACCTCTGTTTAGAAGAAAAGTTCTTCATCATACTCAAACCTTCCTTAGCAACTTTAAATAAAAGAAACGAACTCATCAGCTATCTTGGAGACACAGAAATAAACGTCTGCTGTGTAATTATTCCAATAGATAAGGTATCTTGACACGACCTAATCACCCGTGCCTGTTTTAAAAAAAAAAACGAACACGTTTTCAAAAACGAACACGTCCACAATACGGTTCAACGGGCACGGCGTATTCAACGTTGTTGACACCATTCTACATCAGGCTTCTGAAGAGTGAGGACCTGTTCAACTTGGCCCTTACGAAACGGTTCTGTAAAGCTGTCTTGTAGTAACCCAGTTACAACCTTTTAATATATATATATATATATAGTAAAATTTATGGACAAAAAAAATCTGTGGACACCCTGACGTTAAGCGGGGGGGGGGGGGAGGGTGGGTGTCAAAGCAGTGATGATTAGAGAATAGGCCAGTCAATAACTCTGTGTCCGATAATTTCCATTTACACTCCAAATATCCAAGGTTGTGGCAATTATCTGCTATTAGACGGAATTTCGCTACTAGCTTCTCTCAACAGGAGATTTTTCCCATCCCCGTCTCCCATTCCCCCTTCCCAGCCACTCCAAAGAGTCTTTCTCCTCCCATCGCAATACTTCCTGCATCTCCAAGTTTGGAGGGAAGGCATGAAACAGATCGATGTCCCCCAGAGAAGTTTCGTATCCCCTGCAGTCCTTTCCCCCTTACTGACAAATATCTGGCAATGTCATTGATCCTTTTACATGTCATTAATGTTAAATACTGCTAACAACCATGTAAGAAAAACTAAAGCTGCCATTCATTCATTCATTCATTCATTCATTCATTCATTCATTCATTCATTCATTCATTCATTCATTCATTCATTCATTCATTCATTCATTCATTCATTCATTCATTCATCCATTCATTTGTTCGTTTGTTCGTTTTTTCTTTCGTTCGTTTGTTCGTTCATTTACATGTATCAAACAATTCCTTTCAATTAAATGTGTAAAACAATGAATGCAGCAGATGCCTATTTACCACCTTTAAAGTGATTCTACCAAATAATATTTGTCTTGCTTACCGCATATAGTTTCTTCGGAAGTGCGAACTACTGAAACACGTTAGAGTCCAAATTGGAAAAAGTTTATATTCAATTTACAAGGCCTGAAATCTAGGGGGCAACTTTGGCAAAACTCTCGTGGTACGCTTAATACCACTTTATTAGGCTTTTCACGCGATATTGTGGTGGCGCTCTTCTCTAGTGACAACCAGAGTCCCTTTATATATACCGGTATAGGAACCCTAGTGTCAACTCTATGCTTACTGCATTTGATGTCATCCATAATTGTCCCAAAATAATCTGCTCCAATGACCAACATGATTTATCATGTTTGAGAAATGACTGGGGAGGAGTGGGGTGACAAATTTCAGCAGGGGAATTCCCTCTTAAAGCCCCCTCCCCCTAATTGGAGCCGCTACTGATATAAAAGGAAATCACGTGTTCTAAATAAAATTTCGGTTTCTGACAGACAGCCTTTGCAAAAATCTGCAGGTGTTTCATTAGAAAGGTTACAAAGGTCAAATAACATGAACACTTCATCGGATAGGACAAGGCTACTAGTACTCGCACAGTGAATACAACAACCAGCATTAATAACACATAAATCAAATAGTTATCGTCACCTATAGCAGATTTGAATTGAAACTGTGTAGCTATAGAAGTACGAGGGATGGTTTTGGCATTTCCTGAGATTTTGTTCGCAGTGCATCCTGGGCCATTTTGAGATTGGGGAGTAGAAAAATCTTACAGCTAGGCAATATATATATATATTACAAGGTAAATCAAACTTCATATTACACTTTTTACGATATTTTCATTTGTATAGCAATATGTGTTTGAATCTACTGACCGTGACGAGTCGTCCGTAGTTCGCAAACTGACAATAATTAACACCGATCGTTATCATCAACAAAATATAGGCCTAGTCCGCCCAGTCTGCTAAACTACTACAAAATCGATTGACGATATAGGTCGCTCCATTATCTTTGCAGTATTGTTAAATTTGTACAGTATATCACCAGTACTTTGTATGCCATATGTTAACGATTTCAGTTGTTGCTAAAGCAGATCACAAAATGTTAAACCAAATACGGTGCTGTATATAACAACTATATCCTCGGTTCTTTGACCCACCCAGATATTTTATTGGTAAGGCTATAGCAACGTACACAACATGCGTTATCTAAAATACTGTCTATCAATAGTCGGAAATCCCAGGGGGTGGGTGGGGTGGTGCATAAATCCCCTCCTCACTTTTCTCCCATTGACCGTTTCTTTTCCACTGTAAATGTTGCTTAAACTTAAAGGACCTTGTATCTCCCACTTTTTCACACAAATCTTCACTATGGTATAATCTATCGACGGAATTTACACCTTCCGGAAATTTTTTTCGTCCAAATTGAAACACGTTTTGAGCCACTTGAAAATTTTGTCTGACAACATTGGGAGGAGGGGGAGAAGGAGGGGTACTCGGGTCCAAAAGCCCCCAGGTGTACCACTGGCTTATTCAGTTGTGTGCGATGTAAAATCTGAAGATTTGATCACTGCAACTAGTTTGCATGCATAAATTTACTATTATGTTCGTAGTATACAGTATCATGTAAGATGGGTGAGTGTTTTGTGCAAAGATGCCCACGAAAGTGTGCCCACTGTCACTGGTGATAAAAACTTACTTCTATCAGTGAGGTGTCGTTTCAAATCCCTACTCCCTGCTACTAGGCTCAGCGGTTTTCAGCAAGGAAGACAAGTCCCTGACATTATAAATTCATACCCGTAGTCAGCCACTTCGATCTGGAGACACAAGATTGTTTGAGGAGAATTTTCACCCATCTACCAGTATAACTACGTGTTTATTAAATCTTACCTGAGAAAAAATGGGACAAGGTTCCCTCAAGAATCAAGGGTGACGCCAGGATTTGCCCGACAGGGGTCTAGGCTCCCCGACGGGGGGGGGCACCCAAAGCTCTGACGGGCTATGTTTTGCCGGAATGATGTAGAGAGGGGGATGAGAAGTCGATTGGCAGATAACGTTTGCACTAAAACCATTGCATTGCAGTGCATATTTTGCATAATATCTGTGTATACTTGAAGTGCCGAGTTGCTTGCTAGTTTAGCGTTTTTCCGGTAAATCTTAATTATGCAAATGCACAGCTCGCAGGAAATTTTAGGGTACACATAAAACGATCTGTACTAATTTGAAGCAAAAACAGATAAACTGTCAGGGTGGTTGCCCCTTTTCGGAGATTACTTATATTTTATGGTACCCACCTCATCTGCTCGATGCAGTAGTCAAACCTCCTTCCGTGGGTCTCTTACGGTACCGTACGACAAAAACAAGAGAACACTTAGGCTGGGAGTGATGGGATGAAATTTACATCAAGCTGTGTACTCTACCTAAAGATTAACTGAAAATGACAATGAAACAGTTTATTTTCAGTTACTTTGAGTCTTCGAGAACATATTACATGCAAACGCATGAAAAGGAGACAGTGTTGTAACGAGTCATGACTCGAGTCACTAATTTTCAAAAGGGAAATGACTCGAGCAATTGTATCATAATTTTCCTCTTAGAAATAATAAAATGACTCGAGTCACTGACTCGACTCGAGTCACATTGAAAGTAGTAAATGACTCGACTCGACCGCAAAATTGGGTGACTCGTTACAACTCTGAAAGGAGAACAACAGAAGTGCACTACTTATAGATTGTTTTCCCCAAGATATTTTGTGGAACAAATATTGCAAATGCTGGAGATGAAAATATTCAGCAAACACATCAATACATCTAATATTAACTGGAAAAAATAAAGAAAATGAAATAAAATAATGAAAAATTGACAATAAATAACAGCGGTAACGGTAACAATAATGGGGAAAAGGGCTTGTACTATTTAGCTATATGGAACGAACTATGGAAGAAATAAAAACCAACAGCGCTAGGCGCGACGAAACTTTGGTTTCCTATATTGAAAAAAAATGTCCCTGTATAGCAGAGATGGTAGCAATTTAATAATTGCAAGTCCAAGTCAAGTCACAAGTCCTTTGGTTCAGTCACAAGTCAAGTCGATTCAAAGCCTATCGCAACTTCAAGTCACAAAATTCCACAAGTCGCAAGTCATTTGGTCAGATCAAAAATCAAGTTAAAAGCCCTTTTGCCCAGGTATAGAAGCTAAGTCTCAAAGTTTTCAAGCTGTTATAAGCAATCAAGTATCAAGTTTAAGCCTGCCTCAAATTTGCATTTTTAACTTGATGGAAGACACAAAAGTCCCAAGTTCATTTTTAAACTTGTGCTTTCTTTGCTAGCATATTTAGGCCATCTGTGACAGTGGCTTCGCGCCATGAAAAAACAGCAGACCGTTTTCCTATACAATAATATAGCGTGTAGATGCGATGCAATTCAAACCACATATATACATCGTGAATTCTTCAACTAATAAGTTTTTGTTAATGCTAAATTTTCAAACAAAAACTTTACTCAAACTTTCAAGTTTGGGTATTGAATAAACTAGACATATTATTTAAATTCAACAAAAATGTGTTTAAAAATGTCCTGGGCAAGTTCTCTATTCAAAATTCCTTTTGAAAAGTCAATACTGTCTTTGTTTTTGTTATCAATATTCCTGACCTTTCTGAATAACAATATTTGAGTTGCTCTCTACCCCGTAGTGATCTACTCAACGTTCTATCAGAAGCATACTTCATGATTTCTGTATTTTTACCAATAAAAGATTCGTTACGGTAAGTGATCGACTCACGGTAACACTAATTTACCTGAAGTGTTAGTAGAAATGAAATTCTCCTCTCGTGGAACAACGGATGTTGGGTGTAACGAATATATTCTATAACTGAACTAGGGCGCGTTTTACAGCCAGGGGTGGCACCAGGATTTACCCGACGGGAAAAGGGGGCATGCTCTCTCGCAAGGGGGGGGGTGGCAGCGACCCGAAGCCTAGACATGGGCGAGGGTTACCGGAACGATATCGACGGGGAGGGGTTGTTGATGATGAGGGGATTGGAAGAGAACCTTTGTAATACGCCATTCCATTGCTAGGCAAATTTTGCAAAATATACTACTCGATGTATCGAATAACGTGCTTATTTAGTGTTTGCTGGAATTTAATTGTTTCATTGCATTTGCATAGCGCGCTAAGCGCGCAGAAGTTTGTGGGTATAAATTACAGAATCTTTACCCATGATAAAGCAAATACAGAAATGTAGATCAACTGTCAGGACTGTTGACCCTTATCGGGGATCACAATCATCGTATCGTGTGCGAAATCGTAAAACCATGGTCAAACCTTTCTTCACAAGTCGCTTACCGTATAGTATGACAAATACAAGAGAATATTAACTAGGCTAAGCAATATGGAATGAATTCCCGACCTTAACATAAAACTGTATAGTCTGCAAGGTTACTTGGTAATTGGAAAGGGCTTGTACTATTTAGCTGTATAGAACGGTACTGTGGATGAAGCATACAGAAACAACCATAACTCTTAAGCGTGCGAAATGAGCCTTAAAAGGTTCCTGTAAAGGAGCTGCCCAATTGAGAGCAAAAAGGGGTAAATCTTGGGAACTGGTCGTCGTGAAGACTACATAGTTTTTAGTATCGACTAAGACTCCTCAACGAAGTTAGAAAAATCCTCGACGTGCTGCCAGCCTTCCCTGATGGGGACCCCAGGCCCCTACCTAGCGCCACCCTTGTTTACAGTTGATCCCAGTTGGCTTACTCCACAGTCAACGATCTATGACCAAATTCCAATCTTGATTTTTAAGACGCATCCGTCGTGATTCACGCAATACGTCAATGGATTTTCTTTTTCATTTATAGGGTCGTTTAACGAGCTTTTGACTTGCGTTGGTGACAAGTCATTTTTGGAAAGTCCATGTCAAGTCATAAGTCATTATGCGCAAGTTCAAGTCAAGTCGCAAGTCAATGTCAGATTTGCAAGTCAAGTCACAAGTCATAAAAACAGTGACTCGAGTCCAAGTCGTAATGACCCGAGTCTACAACTCTGCTACATAGAGAACGAAAACAGGTAAACCGTTGGGACTACATACTTTATCGTATCGACTGAGGCTCCCGACAAAATTGAAAACATCCTCAACGGAGGAGGAGGGGGCAAGGCCCCTTATCCCGTCTGGCCGCCACCACTATCAAGAATACCCCTTGGCATAAAATTTCTATATAAATCCTAATGCTAAATCCACCCCCCCCCCCCCCGTTGTGTATTTTGCTCTGAGAGAATTATGGAATCATACGAGAATTCTTACCGTAGTCGCCTGTGCACTTTTGTACAGTGTTTTTGCCTGTGTTATGTTGTAGTCTTATAGTCGTCTTCAAATCGAATGCTGAGCAAGGAGATAAGTATTTTTTTAATATGGTGCACCTCCTTGACTAAAAGTTAACCTTTTAAAAAAATAATGTATCCGCTTTCAAAAAAATGTTTTTATTTGACGTCACTAATTTTTTTTTTGCAATGACTGTATAGAGTACGGCAAACAATGACGTTATAAAAGTTTACCTACATAGGTTTAGGTACGTTGAAGGACGATTGAAGGACTAATATCATAGCCTAAGGGAGATTTTCGGAAATGGGGCCAAGATTGAAGGACTTATAATTATGTGACAGTATCTGAGCGAAGCGCCACGATCAGTTGGCGCGTAGCGTGTCAAGAAAATTTTTTGACAAAATGCCTCCCAGTCTGCAGGAAATTATACCCCCGTGCTTTGCAGGTTGCGTCCGAACATTCGGTATTTGTATTAGTTTATGTCTCGAGAAAGAAACCAAAAAAATCTTAAAGTCACTTTTAGGGCATAATTGTACTGGATGCCATCTGTTAGGCTTGTAGGCTTACATAAATTTGGCATAACTCATTTAAATACAGACAGACGTTAGGCTAAGGAATGCTGGTCCATGAAAGTTATGTATATTTGGGTTATAAGGGTGAGGGGCACCTTCCCCTTTTAGGAATTTGTTGTTAATTCTGATGATGCCTACATGCAAAATGGTGGCATTTACATAGGAAATTGACTCACACAGTTGGTCTTATTTTTCCAGAATTTGACAGGAAGGTACGGTAGCCTATTGAGATATTTATTAACTTATCCACAGCACTAATGTGTTGTTCAGGGAACAATACACGTAATGATGATGTCATTACGTTTTTTTCAAGTAAGGTCAAGGTCTGCACCCGTCCTTACCTTGATAAATACAGTGGTGAACCTAGGATATTTGGCACGTGGGGAAGGTATCCTTGAGAGAGGGACTAAGTGGTGGGGTATTTTCCGCCCTTCAAGAAAGTTTTGTTCATGTAAGGTGGTTGAGATGCAACGTGGCTCTCTCTTTGGCAAAATTTGAAACTGATTATCATCAAGGGTGCTGTCAGGGTTTGGGGACTGGTAATGGGGGGTCAGGTGATGATGCCGTAATCATAACCAGATAAATCTAGAAAGTCGGTGTAAACTGTTTATTTTGCGTACCTGCGAAAGGTTGCATCCTGGGACCCTTCGTCACCTCTTGCAAAGGTGCTGTCCCGGGAGAGGGGTGTCCCCTCAATCATTTAAGATGGCTTAGATGTAAAACTGTGCTATCTTTGGCAAAGTTTCGAGCTTCTCATAATTTAGTGAATCGTTCTTATTGGTCGGAAGTAAGAGAAGGGTGTTTCGACCAAGAGAGCTAGGTGATAACCCCTCCTTTTGAGGAATTTTTGCATATGTAGGACAGTTTAGAAGCAAAATCGTGCTACTACATTTGGAAAAGCTTTGGAACAGATAACATTCTCAGTAATCCTCATTATTTCGTGATATTTTGGTTGTGACATGACACCCCACCAGCGACTTGTACCTTAAACAGGCACATTGCTTCCTGGAAGCTCTGGGGTATTTTCATAATGGGGGCACTAGCATGATGCTCTTAACTGAAATTATATATATGTCTAAAAGAATACACTAAAAGCAAGATCTAAAGTTGGCTAAAACCGTGTATTTAATATCAGTATTTTAATATTAGTATTTTTAAACAGGCTACAAATACCTCGTGTGATTCAATTTTCCATGCTAACAAGGAGAGAAAATTGAATCACACGAGGTATTTGTAGCCTGTCTGTCACTTCTGTGAATCACAAGCCGAACTGGTGTAGTGGTCACAGACTCTGCCCGGAAAGCGGAGGATGGTGGGTTCAAACCCTCGGTACGGCTCAATTTTTCTCTCTGGTATTTTCTCTGAACCTTTCCTGCTTTAATAAGGGCTATGCTCTATCTAGGATTGGTATAAAAATTCAAGATCGAATGTACTACTATTTACCGTTCGACCTATATATATATATATATATATATATATATATATATATATATATATATATATATATATATATATATATATATATCATATATATGTTGATCAGCGCAAATTAGTTCGAGACGGTATTAAGGAAAAACAATAGAAGTGAAGGTACAGCGCCTGGAGCACTTGAATATTTTGATAGCTTTTGAAGGATTTGCGAAAACTTAGAGTGCAAACGACTTGTGAAAGGAAATTATTAAAACAGATCCATCAATCAGTCAAAAACACACCTCACTCTACCCCCTGCAGAGAGCTATCAATTAAACGCCTTTTGGGTTTATTTCAAAAAAATTCGGAAATCGATAGAAGGGAGCACGCGTACCTCTCTCCGTGCCGCAACTTCTAGATTATGGTACAGTATATAGTTTAGAGAATTTTTTAGCAGCTGAACTGCATTCCCGATTTCTGGTGCTCGGGCGAACAAATCATTCGAGGACAGAAATGCAATGTCCCCGGCCTTTCATGTGTGTCAGATGCATTCGATCATTGCGCACTTATTAGACCACAAGTATGACAATTTAATATATTTTAATATATTTTATTCATAGCCCGATCCAGACTATAAGACCCGGTCAGTTTTGATGATGAATGGGGATTGTAAAGGGGACGAGATAAATGATTATAGTGTTTTTGCATGAGGCTCTGATACAATAATATCATATTTAAGCTGTCCAAAAGCAATAATGGGACACGCAGTCAGTTGTTAACCGGTGTGCGGGAAGGTCACTGGAAAAATGTCTTTTAAAGATTATTTAGTAATTATCCAAAATCTAATGAACTTATCTTAAGCTCTTTGTAAAAGAACAAGGAGCGTACAGTTAAATACATTTTTGGATAAGTTCTACATTTATTTAGGGAAAATGGGCACAAGAAAAATCCGGGGTGATCAATTCCCCCTCATGAACACGTACTGTCACCTACAGTATAGTTTTGAATTTTGAATTTGATGGGTGTGCGCGCGAGGCGCGCCATGATTTTTGACTCATTTTCTTCTTATCACTGTTAAAAATGGGTTGAATGTGTCACTTTTACAACAAATGTAAATGAAAATATAATAACGATTAGAAATTTTCAGTGATACCTTTCAAGCTATCTGTTAATATGCCGAGACACTTATCCTAAAATATTGGGGCGGGGGAGGTATCTTGGCCCCCTCAGTCAAACTATTGGGAAGCCCGGCGCCCGTGCCTCACCCCGCTTCCTAAGCTCATGACCTGGAGCTGTGTCACCAGCGGATCTTTTCAAAATTCCCCAAATTGTGCACAATAATTCCCAAATTCTCAACAAACTTTGTTTTTGAAACATATTTAAAAAGAGTTATAATTATAATGGAGAAATTCTCATGATTGCTCTTGATCGCAATTGGAAACAGACGAAAAAAAATCTCAGGGTCATCGGTGTAATCCCTCAGACAGGTGTCAAATTCGCAAGGGATAGCTATGCTGCTTCCTCAGTTCAGCCGTGACGCCACCAAAAGGGGCATTGTGGGGCATTTGCCTCCCCAGTCAAGGCCCTTTCCCCCACTTGGCCCGTGGTCTCTTGCAGTACAAATATGTGCTGTTTACATGAGCAATGTGCCCACAAAACTCCACCACCCTAAGAATGTTGCTTCCCCCACTCTCCTCCCCCTTTTGAATTATGCTGGCGCCGCTGTCGCTTACTATACTTCCATACTCCCGCGGTCTGTCTGCAGCTGTTGCGAAAACCACCTGTCACAAGCTTTCTTTCGTTTTATTGTGACCAGTCGTATTTTAAAGGTGATCGGTCGTCTTGAAATATTGTTTGTGACGTCAGCCTTTTCTTGACATGTTCTGTAGTCGTAACTGTTGAACGGATACACCATACAAGTAGCTATGATGACATCGGTATACCTAGTAGGTATGCAGCTACATGCCGTCTCGTCTTGCTTACCGATTAGCTATACCACGCTTGTACGGTGTATCTGTTGAACAGTGACGCCTCAGAAACATGTCAAGAAAAGGCTGACGTCACAAACAATATTTCAAGACGACCGATCACCTTTAATCAATCCTGCAAGCTAGCATGTCCGGCTGTGGCCTATACGGTGGTAAACATATCTGGCTATGATTATGCAGAGTTATTAATTTAAATACCATCCACAGACTTCGTATATAGGGAAAAATAGCAATCGTTGAGAGTGTCACAGCGCTTTTCATACCCCCTTTATACTAAACGATATTTTATTTCCCTGTAACCTAACCTTTCCCGTGTCTTATATTACATCCATATATTTTTCAATGCTCCAAGATAAATCTCTACAAAATATGGAATAATGTAGGTAATCTGACAAGAGCCGTAGGTTTTTGCCAACTAATTAATAGTCGAGTGGTAGATGTCCTCGGCCGTTCACAAACTATGACCAACCGAACAAGGTTGATTTATCAAACAGTCCCAAAAGCCAAACCATTCTTAGCTAGGGGGCTGTTCGCCGGTAGAGTTGGATAGTGTAATAATGTGTAAGACTCTTGATGACATGGGACATATTACTCAGATAAGTAATGGTATGTTGCTTTTTTTTTGGCTTTATTTGCTAAAAAATTGATATGACGTAGAGTAGACATCAGAGAATCAGGAAAATATGTGGCCCATTTTTCATGCGAAAGGGGGGTGCCGGCAGCTTCAAATGACAGCGATTTTTATCATTTTGGCTGCTTCAGCTCAAGAAATGCTCTTTTGCTGCAAGGTTTGGGGTCTAAAACTTTTTTAGGATTAATAGTGGTAAAATGAACACAGTCCCCCACAACTTAATAGAGTTCTCCCACAAAAATGTGTCTTCGTTTTTCGCAGTGACCTGTCGAATGTGGCCCTTACCGCCGAAAACAGCAATTATGACAAACTTAGCACTTGGGACCAATTTTGAGTAACAAATTCTTTTAAAGCATGTCACCTCACGCCCTTATCTTCTGTTTATGGATAGCTAAATAGCTAGGTAATAACATGGGAAAAGGCGGATTCCTCTTTAAACCTTTTAACCAGAAGTTAAAGGAATTTAATGGAAATGAAAGGAAAATCTAAGGAAATCGACCAAAATCTAAGCGAACTGGTAATTCCTGTAAAGTCAAAGGGAACATACATTGTTTAAATTTACTCTGTGTTTTGAACACGAGCCTCTATTGTATACTGAAATAGTACCATAGTTATAGCCTTTGAAACTACTAGTACAGAATGTAGAAGCGATACAGAG
Source organism: Holothuria leucospilota (assembly GCA_029531755.1). Taxonomy (NCBI): domain Eukaryota; kingdom Metazoa; phylum Echinodermata; class Holothuroidea; order Aspidochirotida; family Holothuriidae; genus Holothuria; species Holothuria leucospilota. The sequence goes on from CM055978.1 coordinate 36,066,950, forward strand.
TATGTCTGTATATAAAGTATGAATGCAAGTTACTTTCAACTTTGGGGCCGGTCTGTCAGCAGCAGAGTGGTATATCTAGCTCACTGCGACGAAAATTGAGTGTGAAATTTAATTTAAAGGGGATCTGACATAATTTAACAAACTTTTGAAATTCATTTCAGGAAATTGAATTTTAAATGTGAAAGCACAGAGAGTCTAACCGTGGATGATGACTGAGGAGGACTTAAGGTGGGAATGTGTAATACTAAGAATGCCTCCTGGAGTTTTTGCTATGATGGGGACATTACCCTACAGTGTAGGTTGTCGGGGGGGGGGGGATTCTGTGATTGATTTCTGCCCAGGGGACATGGGAGGCAATCTGCACTTTAACAGCACCTGATACCCCCTCCCCCTTCTCCTGTATCCGCCAATGCTACCGCCGCCTCTGCACAGTCGAAACTGAATGTTTCCACGGCTGAGAGGTTTCGATGACGATTGGGGAAACCTGTTGAGATGCTTTAGGAAGTATTTCAGCAGAAAAAACGCCCTGATGATCAGGCCTGTCGAAGCAGTTACCGCAACTGTAGTGCCACTTACCGGCACTCAGTAAAAACAAAAATATAAAACATGTATAACGATATGTAGTTGATCATCATTCGATTTTAAATGCCATTTTTGCATTACCGTGCAATTGAGTTACTGGATGAAAATGTGGCATTTTATCTTCAAAGTGGTCTGGCTTCCAGGGACGTTAACTCTTCCTGAAACACAACCCATAGGCGGAAGAGCGGGAGGTGAAGGGGACTGCAGTCCCCGGAAAACCCATTTCTCGGGCAGAATTTGGGAAGTAATGGGGCAATTTCTTAGAGTAATAGTTTTTTCTAGCGAAAAACGGCTGAGCCCCTTAGAAAAAAATTCCCGTATGCCTATGAAACACCCTCGAGTGCTTCCCTGCTTTACAACCTCGCCAGGGGTTTGAAGGGGTACCCCGAAATCTGCCACACAATTGTTTCAAATTTCATTTCATTTGTTTTATCACATGATTAAATATAATATGAAAGGAAATCATCCAAAAAGCCACAACCGGCTTAAAATGGTAGAAGACTCACTACAGAAAGAGAAAAGGAAAGAGAGATTTGCAATGTCTAGCAAAAATAAAAAAACCAAAAACCAAACATATATACATGACTACGCCTTTCATAGCCGCCTTAAAAAAAAAAAAAAAAAAAAAAAAAAAAAAAAAAACCCAAACATATATACATAACCATGCCTTTCATAGCCGCCTTCTAAAAGGAATATAAAAAACAGGCAAAAAACAAAAAACAGGCAGTTGCTAGCAACTCCCTGCCCAAACATATTTAGGAATAGCCCTATATTCTAAATACCGTTGATGACTTACACTTTGACATTCATTCAAACAACATAGCTTCACTCTGGTTGGTCTACGATGACTTGTACAGTCATCTGTGTCCCCAGTTAAGCTCACACACAGTTGTGTATCACTATGGCCTCGAGCAATTGAAAGTCAGTATGGGCTACTGTTGCTCTGTCTTAAAGATTACTAGACAGGTGTTTTTGTTTAAATTGGAGGAGGGCTTGAAGTAAACTTAGCAGGGAGAATTTGGTACTGTCTGGGGTGAGATTAGAGAGCCTTTAAAGATAAAAAGAGAGGGAGAATTTTTTTTGAACCTGTGAGGGTATTCTACATTTTGATACCACGATTACGCAAGCTGAATGATCCAATATTCGTACGATAGTAATGACGATAGGCAAAGTCAGTTTGCCTAGTATCATGCCTATGACGAAGAGTATTGCTAATTATAAAATTTTGAAATGTATCCGGTAGTAACCTGTTCCAAGCCTTGTAAGAAAACACAGCAATGTTAAAATCAATACCGTCAGTATAAATTCAAATAAAAATTTAAACTTTGTAAACAGTGGGCTGGTGTGGTCAGGTGGGCCTGCATGAGCTATACGGCGAACCGCTTGTTTCTGCAATGTAGTAGGTTGGTTTAATGACTGTTTGCCCCGCTCCAGACAATGGAACAATAGTTAAAGCGGGGGAATAATCAATGTCTGTTACAGTGTTATGAATATATTGCTAGGTAAAAAGTAATCTAGTTTGGATAATGTACCCGCATATTCATTGAAATCGTCTTCGTAGTATTAGGAATATGATCTCGCCCGGTGAGCTTTGTATCTTTATGTTCTCCCGGGAAGTTACTTGTGGTAATGTGCTTCATAGCAATCCCATTTATGCAGACATCACGATCCACTTTTACGTTTTTACTTTTACCAAAGATGATGTAGTTAGTTTTACTTACATATGTTTGAGAATAGCTTGTTAGCGGAGAACCAGTCATGTATCTTATTCAAATTCTTTACGACGGGGCTGCTTCAGAGTTTCAACTTGAACACAACTTGTCATCTTGCATTCAATCAAGCTAATATGTCTTACGAATTGGAAAAGTAACGCATCCGCATAAGTTTGTAGATTCTCGTTTCTTTGCCAGTCATCATTCAACCATTGTAACTTTACACTTCCACCATCTTTTGTCATAAAAAGCAATCACCCACTAAGGAATTTTCTCAAAGATTTCTTTTCAATGAAGCATAAAATGAGAATTTCGCCATTATGAAAAATATGAAGGCTCGGACAGCATTTTCGGCTTTCGCTTTTACCTTGACATTTTTTTCTTTCAGGCTCATCAGCTGAGACTTAACACATTTTCGTGCCAAATTCTTCGAGGGGATAGACCAATCATGTCTCTCGTTTCAGCGGGAGTGGCTGTTTTGCTGATTCTATCAGCGGAGGCCATTGGCGTGACCATCGTTGTGTTGACATTCATCTTGTTCAACCGCTACTGGGGAGGTTTCGATCTGGATGTGACGTCGACAAGCCATTTCAACCTACATCCGTTTCTGATGATACTTGGTTTCGTCTTCCTTTATGGCAACGGTTTGTACCAGGCTATTTGAACAATCATATTTGCTAAGATGTGCTCATGAAGCGAGTCGGGACAAAAGCCATTCCGTGTTCAATAAGTGATGGCAATGTCGCCTCATAGTAATACTGTAAATAGTATCGACAGATCATTGCGCCTGTTCAACTTCCGTCTGTCCAAAGTCACAGGTTGTCTGTCACAAATATTCTAGGGTGGAAGGGTGGGGGACCATAACACCTGAAATAGCAAGGAACTTGATAATCTCGAGCATGATTGAAATTTCGAAGGACATAATCCCTGAATGTCCTGTTGGTATTGGGCTCGATACTCGTACAAGGCCTATATACGATATATATCCCCCGCTACGTATTTAGTGTGTCCGAATATCATGGAAATAAATTTAACTGAACCCTGAGTAAGTGTCGATGAATGCTCTATAAGATGTTTGAATTACTTTTGAAATAAATACAGAATATACCGACAGGGCATTGAGCAGGAAGGACCATGGGCGGCATCGCCCATTACCTTGAAAATGTAGCTTGGAGTGACTACCTTTCTGTTCTCCCAATATCGGCTAATTTTAACTTATTTCCCTATAGACCTCATGCATTGACTTCACATGCCGTCATTTTGGAGGCAAAACAATGAAGCACAATGTACTCACGACATAGACTCCGCACGCGCGTGCAGTAGACTTATGCGCGTATCCGATTGGTTCACAAATCAGCTGTCTGCATTTGTTGGTGTAACTTGCAATGATTCGCGCTTGCCTCCAACTGAGGGCGCACTTTCTGCTCTGTGACGTCATATGCATAACTTCGGTCTATACTTTGGCTAAATTTCTGACAACCTCTCAATCTACAATTTTTCTTTCTTCAGAAACTGATACTTAATCACATGCATGCCCACTTCACTTCTTCGGTCTAATGGTCACTTTCCTTCATGACAACCCTAGTGGCGTTCCTTAGGATGTTGGCAACCTGGGGAGAAGATCCTTCCTTTGAGATCTTGGGCAGGGAATGTCATCCTGTGGGGAATGTCCATGGTTAGGTGTCCTCTTCCTTCAGATATATTTTTTTTTTTATTATTATGAATTTCGTAGATACAAAATGCGGTATGGGAAAGCTTTGAAGTGATCGGCTCTTTGACATACTCATTATTTAGTGAATGGTTTTGCTGGGTCCATGTAGACTGGATGTCATTTGGTGGGTGTAAGGGAAGGGGGTTTCTTCTCTTCAGAATATTCTGTTAATGTTCAGAGGCTTTGCTGCAAACTCATGACTATTTCTGGCAAAAAATGGCGATAGTTCCGGCCAATTCTTCCCACTACACCGGCAGTGTTGCCTACTTTTCGCTTTTCTTTTTTGGACATTAATATGTCACCCCTCGTTAGCCGGAGTCCGGTGTGTTTCGAGCCCTACCCTCTTAGCTATCAGACCACTCGACAAACCTCAGTTTGAGCTGAAAAAAATCATGAAAAGGCAGTAGCTAAAGGTGTTTCCTTTTTAATCTTTGAGGAGCCTACATTGACCACGATTTTCTCTCCTTTTATTCACAGCTCTGATGGTGTTTAAAGTTGGAGCCGGAGTAAACATAAGTAAATTTAAGTTGAAACTGGTGCACTTTTTGCTTCAACTGACAGCCTTTACATTATCAGTCTTTGCACTGCTAGCAGTGTTCAAGTATCATCGCCAGCACGGTTATCCTAACATGATAAGCCTCCACAATTGGGTCGGCCTAACCACAGTAATCTTCTTTGGGTTACAGGTAGGTGTATCATCTGAGAGACTCACTCTGATGATAAACGAAGAGCAATGCAACCGGGATTTCTCTAGTAGAAAAGAGCGCAAAGTTGAACTAGGACTCCTACTGGGCCAAACTGGGCTAAAATCCTGTAAAAGCTCAAACGGATGGTAGAGTGGATTGTTGCATACAGTCAAGTTACGGATATTTGTGTGAAAAGGTGAAGGGTGGGGATATTAAGCCCTTAAATAAAAATTATGTGTGGAAATGGAAAAGTCGACGGTCTCCAAAAGTGGGGCATACATCCACTCCATAGGCTTTCGCGAATTAATGTTTCTGGGATTGAAAAGCCAGCCTTGTCGTACATAGGCGTGAGAGTGTTTTTAAATCCGGGATTCTTTCTGGTGAGAATTGGCTCACATCTGTTCGGAAAAGCGTGTGTAGGTGCGCGTGTGCATATATGTATATGTGTGAGAGAGGGTGGGTTTTGATCTGAGGATTTTAACAAGCCGGGCGCCACTACGATTGACGCGTAGATTTTTTCTGCCAAAAACGTCTTCTAGTTTAAAGGAAATGGCACTTACCCTATGAATTGTAAGTTGTATCTAAACATTTATTTTGCGATCTCATGGTATAGTACGTAAACGGGAAAGATTAGATTTTTTCGGTAAATTTAATTTTACAGGATGGTAAACGTACAGATTAGGCCCTGGGCGTGGATCATGGGGAGAGGACGGGGGACGCGTCCCCCTCACTTTTTTGGAAGGGGGACATCTCCAATAAGTTCCCCACTTTTTAAAAAAGATGAAAACTAAAATTATAATATAACATAGATTACGAATTGACACTACATTTTTAAAGCTAAATTGCGCCCAAATATGACACCATTTGCCATTAAGACACTTTCTAATTTCCTTTCTTTTCAAAGGGGAGGGGGACACCCCTCCCCTGGACGGCGATTCGCAAATTGTGAAAAGTCCCTCCCCCCAACACACACACACCTTTGGAGATGGATCCACGCCCTTGGATTAGCCCGTAAACCAGACCTTTCGAACAATACACTTTATTCCCCTTAGTAATTTGAGATGAGATTCAACTGCTTCTCTGTACAGCCACTCTGCTGTGCAATGTCAGTCATCTCACCAACCAATCAGTGTAACGACGGCCATCCCATTGACCAACCAGGTCATACAAAAAAAAAATTGGAGATACAATTTCAATTTATCTGCTTTTTCTGTTAATCACAGCAAGATGACCAATCACATATTTTTGAGACTGAGGTAACCGTGAATGTATATTGAGATCAGGGAGTTGCCAGGGAGTTGTGGCAACTCCCTGTTGAGATGATGAGAGCTTGCCTCTAAAGGCATAAAATCTACTCAAAATTCTTTTTTTTTTCTTCAGCTCGTGCTTGGTTTTCTCATCTTCCTCTTTCCACGTCCTAATGAGAGGATAAGGGCTGCCTTTAAGACCTTTCATGTCTTTTTCGGGATTTTCATCTTCGGGATGGTAATGGTATCAGTTTTGACGGGAGTGACGGAACAAGTATTTTACAAGTAAGATTCTGACCATGGTGCGAAAAAAGATTTTCCCCAAAAGGAGACTGCGACATCATAATGTAGTGTTGGTCACGATGTATGTGCACATAGCATTTGCTGGTAACAGGAGGTACTCCTGTCAACTGATCTATATGGGTCGAGTGCTCTATCTGTTCTTACGTACCAACCATAATCTTTTCAATGGACCAGTTATATTACTGCAGGCGTATTTAAGCTCGCAGGGTGCCTTCGGGCCATACAGAGCTTGAAGGGAAAATGGGAAATTTAAGCCCTTCATCAAACGTCTAGTTTTCCCGGTTTTTTCTCCCCGTTTTTTCTCCCACAGTACTGGGGCCTTTGTTGAAGCCATAAGGTTGTTTTTCGATTCCTTGAAGAAGGTAAAGCAAACCTATGCAATTACGATGGTGGGTGTATTTAAGTATTTACATGTGTGGGTATGAATGCATGTCTTTGTGGCACTCAACTAAGCCTGTAAATGTGAGATCTCTTTTTTAAGGAAATAACAGGAGAAATTTGTAAAATAGGGCGATGGTTCAAAACGAGTTTGCAGGGCGACTGCGAATTCCCATGAAGAAAGTGTGGAACTCACTATTTTCTGTTTTATATTTAACAGAGGCGGATTTGAAGGTTTGAATTCTCAAGTCATCATATGTAACCTTCTGAGTCTTCTTCTGTTGGCATTTGCTGGACTGGTGACGTACATCATAACAAATCCTTTCTTTTCCCTTGCTGACCCAAATGAGGGCGCTGAACCACGAGAAGAATCAGCGCTGTTGCAAGAGATAAAACAAAAGGACTGAACAATTCAATGAAGGGGAATTTATGAAAATAAAATGGGCATTAAAAAAGAGATAATCATATTTTTCAGATACTGAAGTCCTGAAGTGTGTGTTAAATAGGCCGTGGCTTATAATTTATCAAATAAGGCTTACTTTTATAGGCTCTTTTGAAAAAAGTTATGCTGTACAGACATTCTTTTTTAAGATTAAGTATATTCATAGTACTTTGTGATGTTAATAGTATTTTCATACTTTGTGATGTTAATAGTATATGTACCTAACTTGAACCCCCCTCCCAAACTGATGCATCGACATAAATTGTTTTCTAACACCTTAGTGAACCACATTTAAATTAACGTAAAGAGATTGCAAGTCACTGGGGTTTTATTCCATACAATTTTGATTCCATCTCACATAAAGTTTGAAGGCAAAATCATTGTTCTACCTATTGTCTCGGTAATATAAAGTTTTTCATTGCTCTACCCTAACCTGGAAGTCTAGTAAGTCGGCGTCGAAAAGCAGAGTAAAACTCACAAGTTTTGCTTAATTTTTTAATTGTCACGTAAGACAATTGTGTTTCGGTAATATGGGTTTATAAGCCATGATTTATGGTCCTCCTTTTTCTCCAGCAAATGTCGTTCATGCCTTCGACTGCCAAGATGCCAATGACTTTCTCTGGACTATTGTTTTATGGATAAAACCTGATAAGTTTAGATGCTGACTGGCCCTGAGAAAATAGTCGAACATACCACAAAGGAGCTTAAAGCAGCGTGAATAAATACGAATACGATAATATGAAGCAATGAAAGTTAACAGCCAGGATGTTCAGTGTTCCATCCCCGAACGAGGGCAAAACGGTGGTTTTTCCATTTAAAAGCAACGTGCGACTATCCCATCTCAACTGACCCTCTGAGAAAAAAATAAAAATTTTACCTAAATTGTTGCATTTGTAAGCCACCCGACGTAAAATGGTAAGTTAGAGCCACTGGCCCCTCTTCCACACGATATCGTGAAGTAACTGCCTTTTAAGACATTAGTACGATGAGTGCGACGTTATTATTTTATGGAGTAGCCTACGACGTTATTATTAAGATGAGTCAAACGTTACTATTTTGAGCATGACATCATTTTGAGTGTGACATTATTATTACTATTATAACAACGATAACGATCATTATACAGACTAACGACATTATCGTTATGATGAGTACGACATTACTATTAGGGTAAGCATGACATTAGTGATATGATGTGAACGGCATTATAATAATGAAATGTGACGTTATTATGTTGAGCATGACGATGCCGATGACGACTGTGATGATTACTTTATAATTACGTTGATTGTAGATTGTAATTGTAGTCGTGGGGTCGGGCTCATTATCATCATAATCATTTTTTATTCTTCCACATGGGGCTTCACTTTAGCTGATAGTCATTGTAGTCAACTAACTATATCCCATTATCGTTTTCCTGCATATTCATGACTTTTTTTATTTCAAATGTGTAACGGTATTTAATTTCGAAATGCTTACTCATTAGATTGATTATGCACAGACCTGATTAGATTCTGGCAACCAGGGCTGATTATGACTGTAAAAGAAGGGGCCTTGTTCTACAACATTTTCTTATGTCGAGGTCATTAGCCATGTTCAGAACATTCTTATTCTAAAGCTCCTTATTCTGTGTTTGTATATATTATGACAAAGACACACTATAAATCCTATTACGGAAATTGTCGGACATGCATCACGCTTTCCTACTCCTTCATCCGAACCTGTTCATGAGTATGCAAAATGTACTATATTAATAAACATGGCTCGTTAAAATAATCATGCAAGTATGCTATTATTTCCAAATTGCATGTGTGTGTTTGTGCGATGAGGTGGGGTGAGGAAGGTTTTCTCAGGCAAATACAACTCAGCCCCCTAATAAAAACTATCCCTTACACCTACGTTTGATTTTCAGAGTACCCTGATGATGGTTCCATGCAGGAACCACACCAAACATGTTGTGCCCCTTAGACCCAGACAACTGGCTGTTTGAGTCCACAATGATTTAAACTGTAGTTCAAAATGTCACTTGATAGAAATTATACCATAATGTGTGGCAACTCATTAAAAGAAAGTAAAGGATTAAAAATCAAATAAATACAAATGACCATGGTTTATTCCAAAAACTGCTTTTTCAAGTCCATACCATAATTACACATTTGAATTACAAACAACATATATGGTGGAAATTATACACTGATTTCGAACCACTCCTTTCACTTAGAGCCTTGATAAACTTCTAATCATTCTATCCCGGACTGTTCTATGCTACCCTGCATCCACATGAACAAATCCCTGGTAAGTGGCAAACTAGAACCTTCCTCAACTGAACTCTTACAACCTATTAGATAGCTGCTGCTACTTGATACACACCATATTTAAAAGTACACACTGGCCCCTTTTACCAGTTATTGATAAGACCAGGATAGCTGCCACTCAACTGTTCAATAAGGCATGCCACCTACTACAGTACTGTAGGTAGCTACTGCTATATCATAAACATCATGTATAATATTGATCACAGTACACACTTGCCCCATTTATTATTTTTGATAGGACCTAAGAAAGCTTCCACTCATGGGGGTATGCTGCCTGCCAGGTAGCTGCTGCTATTCAATACACAAATGTTAAAAAATGGATTACTGCCAATTCAGCAAATTATCATTGGAATGAAATCACTGAGATGCATGCACATAACTAAAGGGAAGAAGAACTAAAACCTTGCCTGGCACAGTTCCAAAACAGTGTAAATACCTGCCACTTTCTTGGCCGAGACTGCAATGTTTACAATCGTCTGTGCTACGATCAGTTTCCCCATGAATGAAAGAATGTGCTTATTTCAGGACCAATGGGCTCTATGACTAGTGAGTTGTTATTTCGCTTTACCCTTAGGGCAGTAAAATTATAAGGAAGTCACCTGAGAGTCAAGAAACAAACCAAATTGAGCTTGCTTGATAAATGTAGCTGTTTTCATTGTTTCATGTGAAACGTAATTTGTTTGAAGTTTCGAGTGTAAACCGGCCTTAAGCATCTCTCTGTCGATCCAAAATGGTGAGATAGTTACGTTACTGTCGATTAATTAATGGAAGGATTAGATGACAAAAATGAAGGTTAATTGACAAGGTTACTTTTCAATATGTATGATGGAAAAAAGCAAGTACTTCCATCACCCCCCCCCCCCCGTGATACCAGCAATTTGAGCATGTGGTCTTGATCCAACTCCATGTGTCAATGCTTCTTCAGGAAGAAATTTCTCCAGGGTAGTGGGGGAAAGTGGGGTTAGTTAGAATGTGGGCTTAGTTGAAAAACTGACATCACACAGGAAAGAATAAAATCTTGAAATATTGCCATCACTTTAATGGCTTATACAACATCCTCATCCACATTCACCATGTTGTTTACAAGACTGATGCTACAACACTGCTCAAGAGAGATAGGTACAGTATGTTGATTTTTCAAGCCCTCTGAGTAAATTTTTCACATTTTCCAAAATGTGTCCTAGCTCTATATGTTGTTGAAAGATCAGGGAGAACAGTTTCTGACTGAAGTAGGCACTATTTCGTGAACTACAAAATGATTGTAGATAGTACATGTGTTATTGTAGGCCCTATATTTTGCAATAGCCCTGCACATGTAACATGTGCAATAGAGGTTAGGTGAAACAGTTTGCTGGGGGTTAGTTGGAACATGTTCCAACTAACCCCATCCTATTGGTATTCAAGGGAGAGCTGTATAAAACACATTAATTGCCTGTGTTACAGTTTACTTCTATTTTATTATTACATTTTTTAGGACATTCAAATAAGAGGGCTTATGGTAGCCTAACAGCAACATTCTATACCCTCTTGTAAGAATAGGCCTGTATTATGTAAGGTTATGCCATAGGCCCGTGAATGTGGGAGTGAGTGTTGGTGATAAGGTGGAAAGAATATTCTGGCCAAAATTTCCCCTTCCCATTCAAAAATTGTTTGGTCCTTTCATACCTACAAATTCATTTTGTTTTTAAGATGCCACCAACCTACAAACAGAAATCAAACCGGGGATCAACTGCAAAGAATGTCATGGAAAGAGCAGTGAAAGAAGTCCTGCTGAACAAAAAGCCTTGTCGTACAGTAGCAACTGACTTTGGTACACCCTATGTCACCCTCGGAAGATACGTCTACAAGATACGCTGCACTGAAAAACGTCAGAAATCTGACGGTCCACATGAGATGTGCGACACAACTACTGCTCCTAATGATGACAAAAATCAGGATGACTTCCAATAAACCAGCCAGAGTGATAGCAATAACAATGCAGACAATGCAATGGGTACCAGCAAATCAGCAACCGAGATAAAATACATGCTATGAACAGGGAAGAAAGAAATAGTGGCAACAGTACTCTCACTGGAGAAACAGAAATACAATATGTTGGCTATTTCAACAACCGTTTCATGTTTATCTCATGTGAGGTAGGCCTACTCATTGAAAGTCTCCAGAAGGCTGCTTCACTTTACTATGGCCTTAGCACTAATGATGTAAGGAAACTAGCATATGAATATGCTAGCAGCCTTGGGAAGAAAATGCCAGGAAACTGGGAAGAAAACACAATGGCTGGAAGGGATTGCTTGCAGGGATTCCTGAAACAGAACAATAGAATATCACTGAGAACCCCAGAAGCAACATTTCTGAGCCTTGCAAAAAGCTTCTAACAAACAGTTATCATGGTTTTTGATAACTTGTAGCATGTTCTTCAGAGAGAGAGATTTTCACTCCAAACAAAATCTAGACCCTGGATGAAACTGGATGCACAACTGTTCAGAGGCCTAAGAAAGCGATTGGTACAACTGGCATGAAACAAGATGGTTCAATTTTTCTGCAGAGAGAGGACAACTCATCACTATGTGCTGTGTAGTTAGTGCCATTGGTAACACTGTTCCTCCCATGATGAATCTTCCTCGGGTTAACTACAAAGAACACTTCATCAACTGTGGACCCCTTGGTGTGAGGGCGCTACTCATCTATCCATCGGGATGGCCGATGACAGCAGAAAACTTCTTTGTGTTTATGAAGCACTTCTTAACCCATGTGCGATGTCCACCTGATAACATAAGTATCCCTGCTCTCCCCTACCTGAGTGTGAGGAAAATGGTGTTGCATTACCAGCAATTACAGCAAGTATCGGTAACCAGGATAGATACATTTAAGGGCTTGTGATGCTAGATTCAGGTGCAAGTGTGTCTCTTATCTGAGAGCCTGTGGCAGAACAAATGAACCTGGAGAGCAAACCAGTGTTGCCACAGGATTCTTAGAGGAGCAATCCTGGTGTAGCAGACTATTAAAGACGTAGGAGGTATGTGTATGGACAAGTCAAGGAAGCTATATATTACCAGCTTGGGGTGCCAGAAATCACAGATGTGCTGCCAGCCAAGTATGACATTACACACAAAATGGAGTCAGACCACTGAACAGAGGAGATGGTGCAGTAGATAAGTTGATAGGGGTAAGTTATACGCACATGCATTTGGGTGAAACAAGAGAAGTTGACGGTTTCATGATAAGATCGCCCCTTGGCTGGGTGATGTTTCGATTATTGGATGTTTAAGGTCCCCATACAGAAATAAAAATCACTGTAACACAATATGTAGACATGACAAAGTTCTGGGCCACCATAGAGATGGGGCGAACTGCAAGCTGTGATTATAGGCCCACTGACAAATTAAAGTTGAAACCAGTGGAAAGTGAGGAGTACAGGAAAATAAGGCAATTATGCGAGAAGGTGGGAAATAGATGGAAAGAGCCGTTCCCGTGGTAATGACACCCTATCAAGCAACCCAATAACAAAAGACAATGTATGACAAAGTTACAGTCTACTGAAAGGAGGTTGATGAAGGACAGAATGAAGGCCAAGCTGTACGATGAACAAATGAGGGAAATGGAGAAAGGGTTTCAAGAAGCCTAAACAAGGAAGAAATGGAAAGTTACCAGGGTCCAGTTGACTATATCTATCATACCACCCGGTAATGCGATCAGAGGAGAACAGTATTCCAATCAGGGTCATTTTCAACTCAACAGTGTTCAACACCCATTGTCTAAATGAGTACTGGGAAAAAGGCCCAGACCTACTCAATAATTTGGTTCGTAAAACTTCGATATTTCCGCCCAGTTGCAGTGTCAGGGGACATTACAAAGATGTACCATCGAGTCCCCATTCCTGACAGAGACAAGCATGTGCACAGGTTCCTGTGGAGATGTTATGGTACCACAAGAGAACCTGATGTCTACGTGAAAGAAGTGGTAACGTTTGGGGATAAACCAGCCCCAGCCATACTGTAGCACTGACAGTCCTGAGGAGAACAGCCAAGGTATTAAATGAGGATGCTGTACATATAAGGATGACATAAGCATTCGGCATATTTGCAAACAATGACCCCTTAATGACCTTTCTATTCACATTTCTTGACGATCCTACATAGCCCCAAACCCATGGATCATTGTGTACAAATTTCGTGAACATCCAATGAATGATGTACTGTACAAGAAAAAGCACTGTACTGTACACAAAAAGCACCTGACATTCCTGAACTTGTTTACATTATCCTCAGAATTAAGACCTAGCCGACCTTTTGTGATAAGCCAGACCAAATTCCAAATGGGTGGTTAAAATGGTGATGAATGCTACATTGTAAGTGTTCAAGCTATGAGACCACCCGACTGAAAGTGCTACCAGATTACCAGAGTTCAGTACAAACAATAAAGCCATGAGCCTCGAAAGAGGTAGAAATAATGGACAAAGACAATGTCTGAATTGTCATGTGTTTGGCATTACACATAGAGGTGTCTGTCAAAACGTAAGAAAATCCAGGAAATTGTACAAGCAGATGTATGCCATTAAACCAAAAGCTTTTAAGGGTGTGCTGCTATCGAAATTACATGACGTTGGAAATTCATTTGCAACTGAACATCACGCGAGTTGATTCAGCTGCGGGGAGATCCTGAGAGTACTGAGACAAGAGAGAAACTCTTTGGCATCGGAGAAGACTTCTCATCATTCTGCAGTGTTTCATCCGGACAGACAGCTCACCTCATTCGCTGATCCATGGAACGCTATGATGACACAATGTGTCTGAATTTATGTGGTAACCAATTTTCTTGCCTTCCAGATGTATGTCAAAAACTGGGATGGAAAGGCACTTACTAGCGATGTGATGATGAAGTCGGTGTCAAACATACCTTCCCCGCTGGGGTTTATTCTCAGCCAGAGACAGTGTTTGAACTACTGGAAAACATGGGCATCTGCAGAAAAAAATTTAGGAGGGGTAAAACTTTGGATCAAATCAGGGGAAATTTTTACTCCCAGAAAAGAGCTTAATTTCTAAATGTTGGCGCCTTTTACAGGAGTTGTAGCCAGGAATTTTCCAGGCGGCGAAACCTGTAGGCAAACTATCTAACCGTAGCGCCACCACAGTTTGGTGCTAAGCGCCAACAAAGTTTGGCTGAAATGCCTCCCAGATCGCTGAAAATGGCACTTCCCAGGCCTTGTGAGTTGAATCTAATCATTTTCTATTTTGAAAGCTCATGTTCTAGAAATTTTCTAGTGATATCTTAAAAAAAAATGTTGATGTTACTTTTTCTTGATTTTTCTTTCAAGTTTTTGAATTTCTGGGGTGGGGGACAAGTGCCCCCCGTGCCCCTCCAGATGCCCATGCTGAAAGAAGAAAGTACCTACATTAATTCCACATGACTTACGGTAATATCCTCATTTACAACTTTGTTGTTTCAAGACCATGAAGGATTGAGCGACAGCGACGAGCAAGTTGACGTTGGAAGCTTACACGTACCCCCGAGTGTGAGAGTGTAGTAACGTACCAGGTTATGAAAAGCCAGTGTGTTTTATCACAGAGGGAAACTCTGATGAATTACTTCAAAACATGTTCTGTTACCGGGTAGTAAAATCAGAGAAAAGCATGGCACTCCTGCATGAAACCTACAATCCATGCGTCCAAGAACTCAAATCACGCACTGCAGCCGAGAAGGAAGCTTTCGAAGAATTGCGTGAACAACGGAAGAAACAGAATAAGCTTCCTCAACAGTACTAACAAGTATTGCACGACAAACGTGTGGCCTATTTAAACAAACTTCCAGTGCTTGGCTTTAATTCTGGTAAACATGAAAACAATTTGGTTACGCAAGATCTTCTTTCGTGGCTGGCCAAACAAGATCCCCTGAAATTTATCATCAAGAGATGCAATAACTACATGTCCATGAAATAGAAACCCTTCTTTTTCTCGATGTCGTCAATTTCATCGTTCCAGGTTTCAGCTGGGTTGCCTTTCTAAAAGCTTACCATTGTTCTCAGAGTAAAGATATTTTCCCGTACGATTAATGTTAAAAATCTTGCAGACACATCGCTGCCACCACATGAGGCTTTCTATAGCGACTTGCAAGGTCGCACATCACTGCAAACATACACGTCCACTGCCAAAAAGCAGGGAAAGAAGAAAATATGCAAATGATGAAACATTTTCTGGCCAGGTGTAATAACCGTGATGTTGTCCCTTTTTTGGAGGCGCTAGATAAGATGGCGCAATTCTACAGAGAATGACAGATCGATGTTTTCCAAGATGGGATATCCGTGCTCTATCTTACCATGAAGTATACTTCAGAAGGCTAAATGTGAACCATTTGCTCTGTTTAACAACAGAAGTCAGCACCTATACTATATGTTTCGAACTAACTTCATCGGAGGTTCTACCCATCATATTTCACCGTCACCAGGAAAAGACCAAAACAAAAATAGGAAGCACGGACATGTGTCAAGAGTTAGTCGGTTTTGAAACAAAAGCCCTCAATATGTGGGGGACCATGCCCACTGGTCAACATCTGAAATGTCGTGAAGAGACAGGGTTCAAGTTAGAAAAGAATCACCCTGCCAGTAATGAATGGTTACAATGGAAGGTGCACGAAGAAAAAGATTTTATTGGACACCAAGGAATGACAAGGAAAAGCAAGTTGGGTAACGGGGGATTCCAGCGGAAGGATTTGCTAGAAGACGAACACTATTTATCAGTTTCATGGATGTTGTGTCCACAGAGGGACAAAATGCAAGGATGAAGGACAGAAGAAAGATCAAAGGAGAAGACTAGATGGTGAAGGAAAGAGTGTGAGAGGACTCAAAGGCAGAGGAGGGCAGTAGAGTGAAGAAAGCTGAATGGATGAGAAGTGTGGAGGAGGAGTAAGCGGCCAAGGTGGGGGAGCCAAATCAAGTGGAGGAGGGTGCAAGAGATCAACCGGAAGTCCAAAGGTTGCCCCATCTGGAATACCTAACATCATTAGGGTCCCCTTCCCCCAAACACCACAAACACCCCAAGAGAAAAGCAGGTGAAACAGGAGATGCCTGGGAGAATTGAGGATGTAGCAGGGAAACCAGAGGCGGCATCACTGGCAGACCAGGGAGACAGGGCCGCAGAGGCATCATCTGAAGTGAGATTGGCACGGGGGATGGTTCTCCAGAAAATTATCCGCACTTTCACCTATCACGATGGACGAGTTGTAGTGGAGGATGTGCAGGAGGTAAAGAAGTTTTGTCATTGTACTTCAAAGTGACTCATGTGTATAATTCCACAGGTACAAAGAAAGGCAGGAAATCATTTCATGCCTTTGTTGTTAGTTTTGTGTTTTTGTTATTTCAGGTCCTCGTATAGAATCAATGTTGGGGGTGGGGGGGGATGCTGATGGGTGGGAGTAGTGTAACAAATCTACATTCGTGTCTATTTGTCACCCACCAGAAGTCAAGCTGGTTGGAATCTTTATAGAAGTCACAGGGTGCAAGTGTCTGCCACACACAGTCATACATCACTTAACTCAGCCATTATCACTTAACTGATGGGTGACAGGAGGTGATAGCTACCCCTGCAACATTGCTGTAAAATTTTTGCTTTTAATGAACTTTTTGGTCTCTCTATCCTTGTTCACATTGGTACATTTGTGTTACTGACTTTGTTTATCCTGCTTCCATCCTTTTCTGTGGAGCTTTCACTGAGATTTTCTGCATTTTCTTCAGTTGGATTTTCCATAAAATTTACCTCCTCAGTTGTGTCTATCCTAACCATTCACTAGTACAGAGCCTATCCATTGTTATTGTGCTGTTATTGACTTGTACTTAGCTCTGTGTACACACTGTGAACACTTGTCTTTGGTTATTTGTGATGTGCTTAAACCACCACAATGGATGACGGTATCTCTGTGGCATTCCCTATTGTGTCAGCATCCTTTGCAGGATTTACTGATGAAAGCATACTAGCTACACACAGCTCCCCTGGACTATTGTGAAGAATAAGTACTCTTACACTGTTAGATTTCACTCCTACTCTGCTTTACAGAAGGTCATTAATTACTGTGAGGAATCATCCCTATGTATTGACCATGGAATCAATGGAGACATTTACAGGTACACTGATGGATATGGTAATACTCTTGTTATTACTACAGTTTACAAATCAACCAATACTCTTCATGTTCAAGGGAAGCAACAGACAAAATGGCTTATTGACTGTTTGTCCACCATCTCCTCCATGAATTTCTCTTTGGTGAAGCCTCCTTCAATGAGCAATATAACTTCCACTTCACCCCAATTGCTTTCTCCACTACCAAACACTTCTCTGCCATGTACCAGTACTCCTTTTCAAAGCAAAAATCTTGTTTCCAGTACACCTGTATCTGTTGGTACACAGACTCCTATTAAGTGTTGTGAAGTCAGCACACAGACTTGCATTAATTTAACTTCAGCTGCATCTCAAACAGAGAAAGCAACTCAGAGCTGCCATACTCAGACCACCATTGACTCTACAAAGATTAAGGAAGGTCTTAAAAAGGTCAGGAATCTCAAAGAGTCACCATCTATGGACAAAGTAACTGAAACTGACTTGCCAAAAGAAACTCTTCCATCAAGCTCTGGAAAATCACAGTCAGTCACATATTCTGTCAAAACCTCTAACAGTTTCCAGTTTCCACTCACTCACAGATGAAATGGACGAATTAATTACTGACAAGAAGTCTTCATCAGGTACATCTTCAACTTCCCGCAGTAAGCCTGCCAAAACACCGACCAAGAAAAGCAAATCTGTTAATACACCTAAACAGACCTTTACAGTTGAAGATGAATTTCCCTCACCTCCTCACCGTAGTTCCTTTCAAGCCACCACACAGAGGCCACCCTCAGAACGCCCTGTTGTTGTCATCCTTGGTGACTCTATTCCAAAGTATCTCATTGGAAGAAAGCTTTCACGGAGGTATAGAGTTGTCAACCACTGTATTCCTGGTAGGACACTTCAGAAGCTAGCCCAATTGGTGCCACTTCTCATTGGTGATGAGAAACCTAGTTTTGTGATTGTTTATTGTGGAACCAATGATGTTTCTTCACACAACACAACTCATATAATGAACCTTTTTCAGAAGCTTCACACCATCCTCATGTCCCTGAATAAAAGTATCCATGTGGCCTACTCTGGACTCACTGGTAACCGAAACTGCCTTCAGACTGATATCTATGTGTGCTATCTAAACAATCGTATCCGTCAATTCTGCAAGGGGTATCAATGTACTTTTATTGACAATTACAACATAACCTTTTCTCACCTCTCACATGATGGCATCCACCTTAATAGAAGAGGTCTTGTTCAATTAGCCAGGAACTTCATATCATTTTTAACGTCTACGCATTCTAGTTCATTGTCTCCTTTTTGGAAGTTAAAACGACCAATTGGAAAGAACTTAGAGTTATCTCTTTGTGCTCAACCAACACAAAAATGTACAAAAAATGTCAGCTCTGAAAAAATTTCTTTTGCTCTTTGGAATGCTCGTTCCATTAAAGCTAAGATCCCTATCATTTGTGACTTTTATAATGTCTGACAAAATTGACATCTTGGCCATCACCGAATCTTGGCTGACAGGTAATCAACGAGATGAGCCTATTATTGCAGACCTAAATGTTACACTACCTGACTATCATATATTCCATGTGCCCAGGAGAGATCGATCGGGTGGTGATGTTTGTATTTGTCTTCGTAAAGGTTTTAAAGTTCTTGATATGCAAGCAAGGCAGTTTGAGTCATTTGAATATATGGACTTATTTTTAACTGCCAAAATGCAGCAACCTCTACGTTTAGTGGTTTATAGACCTCAGCTAACTGCCAACAAAAAGCCAACTGCTTCAGTATTTATTCATGAGTTTGCATCATTTACTGAGGACATTGCATCCACTTCTGCTAACTTACTCATTGCAGGTGACTTCAACTACCATGTTAATGATTCGTCAGATCACGAAGCTTCAGTTTTCTTGGATCTTATTGACTCAGCTAATCTTGTACAACATGTCTCTTGCCCTACTCATCTCAAGGGTCACACTTTGGATCTGATTTTAACAAGAGCATCTGATGACTTTATTTCTGGTGTTTCAACTACGCACTTTCTACCTTCAGACCATGCTGCTGTTACTTGTTCACTGTCCATTAGCAAACCTCCTACCACTAAATTTGAAGTCAAATTCAGAAAGTTGAATGACATTGACCTTGCAAAATTTCGCCAAGATATTCTTAGTTCAAAATTACACACTGCTCCTTGCTCTGATGTGAACTTACTGGTCCAACAATATGAAGCTGTCTTGAGTGAGCTTATTAACATTCATGCTCCTCTCTCTTGTCATAAAATTACGGCCCGACCTCATGCACCTTGGTATAATGACAATCTTAGGAAAGAAAAACAGAAACTTTGTCGTCGGAGCGTCTCTGGTTGAAAAGTAAACTTGAAGTCCACAGACAAATCTTTCGTGACCAAGCATACACCTATAACAACATGATTCTCGATTCTAAGCGTGATCATTACCAACATTACCTGTACTTTAAAGAGTGTAACTCTCGTCAACTTTTCAAAAAGTCAACGGTCTAAGTGCTCCTGCTTCCAAACATGTTCTTCCTCATGATTATACTTCTCAGCCATCACTTGCCAATAATTTTAGTAACTTCTTTGCCAATAAAGTGAAATGTATTAAGGAGGATCTTCATAATGTGCCAGCTAATGATTGTCCACATATTCCTTGTGAGCCGTGTTCTAGTTCTTTTAGTGGATTTTCCCCTATTAGTGTCGAAACAGTCTCCAAAATTATTCTGAACAGTCTCCAACAACTTCTTGTTCCATGGATCCCATACCTACTTGGCTTCTCAAGAAATGCATCAAAGAACTGGCTCCTATCATAACAAAAATTATTAATGGTTCACTACTGTCTGGTATATTTCCAGAGTCGCTAAAAGTTGCGCACATTACTCCACTTATTAACCAGAAAGCCCAAAGGCTTAGTGATTCCTTGCCGAATGAGGATGCTTTGTTGCACTGAGCTTTACCCCTCAAATTTATCATTCTTGAATACATCATTTTATGATGTTTTAACAATTTGACCTCTGCTGACCTCACATGACCTCTGAACCCCACCAAATATAACAAAAAGGAAAACAGAAGTGTCTTGAAAGGGATTCAACTCGAATGGATCTTGGATCTTGAAAATTCTCGGCAAATTTTGCTTCTGACCTCTGGTTACCCCAGATGAAGATCTTGGGAATACCTGGCAAATTTTGGTTTTTGACCTCTGGTGACCCCAGATTACGATCTTGGGAATTCTTGGGAAATTTTGCTTTTTGACCTCTGGTGACCTCATATGACAATCTTGAGAATTGTTGGGAAATTTTACTTTTTGACCTCTGGTAACCCCAGATGACCTTTGACCTCCACCAAAAACAACAGGGTTCTTCCTTACATCATGAAAAATCTATACACTAAATATCAAAAGCATCCTTCATTCCTACCTTTAGATATTGTGATTACAAGGTTTTCAGTTTTTTAGCTCCTGTGACCCTAAGTGACCTTTGACCTTCACCAACAAAAATAGGGTTCTTCCTCTTAACATGAAAAATCTATATATTAAATATGAAAAGTGTCTGTCATTGCTATCTTGAGATATAGTGATTATAAGCCATTTATAAGATTTTTGCAGTTTAACCTCTGGTGACCTCAGATGACCTTTGACCTCTACCAAAAACAATAGCATTCTTCCTCTCAACATGACAAATCTATATCAGTCATTCCTATCTTGATTTATCGCAATTTCAAGGTTTTCGGTCTCTGACCTCTGGTGACCTCTAATGACCTTTGACCTCCACCAAATACAATAGGGTTCTTTCTCTCAACATGACAAATCTAGATACCACATATGAAAAGTGTTGGTCATTCCTATCTTGAGATATTGTGATTACGAGCTTTTCAGCTTTTTACCTCCGGTGACCTCAAATGACCTTTGACCTTCACCAAAAACAATAGGGTTCTTTCTCTCAACATGATGAATCTATATACCAAATATGAAAAGTATCGGTCATTGCTATCTTGAGATATCATGTTTACAAGCCGTTTAGAAGGTTTTCACAGTTTAACCTCCGGTGACCTCGGATGACCTTTGACCTCTACCAAAAACAATAGGGTTCTTCCTCTTGACATGAAAAATCTGTATACCAAATATGAAAAGTGTCGGTCATTGCTAATTTGAGATATTGCGTTTACAAAGTTTTCGGTTTTTGACCTCTGGTGACCTCAAATGACCTTTGACCTTCACCAAAAACAATAGGCTTTTTTCTCTTAACATGACAAATCTATATACTAAATATGAAAAGTGTCGGTCATTGCTAGCTTGAGATATCGTGTTTACAAGCTAGGTGTCACATACACCCACAAATACACACACACACACCCACACACACGACATCACCATCGCATAGATTCCTTGCCTGCCTTCGGCAAGGAATCAAAAATCCAAAGCTTGACTGCGAGAATCTCAAAAACTATCGTCCAGTAGCTAATCTCAAATTTCTTGCAAAGTCAATTGAACATGCTGCTGTATCACAGATCCATGATTACCTTTCACATAATAACCTTCACAGCAAGCATCAGTCTGCTTACAGAAGCCACCATTCCACTGAATCTGCCCTTCTTAGGGTTTACAATGACTTGCTTCTTTCAGCTGATAAAGGAAAGGAATCCATTCTTGTATTGTTAGACTATTCTGCTGCTTTTGATACGATCGACCATACTATCCTTTTACAACGTCTTTCTATTAGATTTGGATTTTGTGAAACTGCACTCCATTGGTTTACATCATACTTTACCAAACGATCTCAACATATTAATATCAACGGTCACTTATCTGAGGCTCATATACCTGAAGAGGGAGTCCCTCAAGGATCTGTTATTGGCCCTCTTGCATTCACTTTATACACATCTCCTATTGAAAACATTATAGAATCATATGGTCTGTCCAAAATGATGTATGCAGATGACACTCAAGTGTATGCAATAGTGGATAATAGAAACTGTCATACAGTGTTACCACAACTTGAAACTTGTATTAAGGACATCTTTTCCTGGTCAACCACCAACAATTTTAAACTCAATCCTGAGAATACTGAAGTACTACACCTTGTTTCTCGTTTCCATGATACCACACCACTCACCAGTATTTCCATTGGAGACTCTCTAATCAAGCCTGCCCAGAGTGCCAAAAATGTGGGTGTTATTTTCCAGAATGATCTTAGTTTATCTCAGCATATTAATAATGTGTGTCGCTCTGCTTCTTTTGCTTTGCACAAAATTGGTCAATTACGGCATTATTTGGATACCCAAAACTCAGCGGCTCGACTTGTTGCATTAACAAAATCTTGTGACCACATAACCCCTGTTCTTCGCAATCTTCACTGGCTTCCTGTGCAGCATCGCATCAACTACAAAATCCTTCTTCTCACATACAAATGCATCCATGGTTTTGCTCCACTGCTTCTTCTTCTTCTTCTTCTTCTTCTTCTTCTTCTTCTTCTTCTTCTTCTTCTTCTTCTTCTTCTTCTTCTTCTTCTTCTTCTTCTTCTTCTTCTTCTTCTTCTTCTTCTTCTTCTTCTTCTTCTTCTTCTTCTTCTTCTTCTTCTTCTTCTTCTTCTTCTTCTTCTTCTTCTTCTTCTTCTTCTTCTTCTTCTTCTTCTTCTTCTTCTTCTTCTTCTTCTTCTTCTTCTTCTTGTTCTTCTTCTTCTTCTTCTTCTTCTTCTTCTTCTTCTTCTTCTTCTTCTTCTTCTTCTTCTTCTTCTTCTTCTTCTTCTTCTTCTTCTTCTTCTTCTTCTTCATCTTGTGATGGTCATGGTGACGGTGACGATGGCGATTGCAATGATGATTACCATGAGGCAGCGACGTATATAGCCAGGAATTTGCAAGGGGAAGCACATTTGCCACTGATATGGGGAAAGGCTCTAAGGGTAGGGGTGTCCCTCTCCCTTTTCAGAAATTTTTGAACAATTGAAGGTCCTTGGATGCAATCTGGTGCAATATTTTGCCAGTTTCATCATTATCATACGTCATATTATCAACAGATTTTTTTTCCTGTTTGAATTAAGAACATGTTACAAAAATTCAAACAGGACAAATTTCTGCTTGGTTATATGATATCACATGATAATGATGAAACTGACAAAACATTGCACCTTTTACTGTTCTTTTGTCTTTGAAATTCCCTGACTAAGGAAGACTAATGCTACCATCTGGACAAGTTGAGGCAACCCATGTTTACAAAGCACTTAGTACCAACCACAACAGAGTAGATTTGGGAGAAGTCGATAATTTGATAAGAGAATAAACTTGCCGAGATCCTTCAAAGTGGGATGGAGTTGGACCTGATCGTTACTGATTCGTATTCGGAATGAACGCAAGTAGCGAATGTCAAAGGTCAAATGAGGGGAACCTGCAGGGAACGGACGAACTTTTTGCCACCGTCACTGTGTAGCTAGAGCATATACACAGCCAATGAGAGTCGCTACGCAGACACTCGGCTGATGGCGGGATGTAAACATTCAAAAATTACATGTACGTACATGAAGGTACGAGATACGCATAGTGTATATATACTGTACACATAATTGTATGATTGTGCCCGTGCAAAGCGTTATTGTGCAGAGCATGCAAGAGACAGGTAGCTAGCTGCTACTCGACTCATAATCCTCACAGCAGTACTCAGATTGATCACGTCATCGACGCAGTTTAGGGAAGGTTGTCATGAGTTAGGCTCACAAAATCTAGGCTATTGAGATTTATGAAAGATGATGATGTATCCACACATTTAATTTGATAATGGCGAGTCGAGAAAACGGGGACTTAAACTAGCTTCGCTCTAACGTTAAGTTAGTCCAACGTTAACGTTAGTGTTTGCCACACTGAAAATGCTCGAACTCGAAACGCTACCGTTAGGCCTACCAGTTTAGAATAGAAGAAATGAGTGTGATAATGATCACTCGAAAAAAAAAAGGTAAAGAAAATAATCTACGATTTCCCTTCACTAACCTTGTAGGCTATACTTGATGAAGTTCTCTAGCGTCACCCGACCCACACCGGCTAGTCAGTCTGCATGATATGTGTGCATGTGGCTGCATAGTTAATAACTGTCGTATACTAGTACGCTTATAACAGATATACGTACGTACATGCCGTGCGCTAGAGGTACGTGCGAGAAAGAGTACGTACGCTTCGGTAGCTATGCAGAAGACATTCCACATATGTCTGCTTACAATTCCATGTATTTAAAGAAAATGTCCTGAAATAGACACTAAGTTCGATTCATTTTAGAAAATATTTCAATTTTTGCACGTTTTCAGAAAGACTTTTTATTTCTGAAATTTCTTTTAACCTTTGAAACGATTTTTAAAGCTTCTGGAATGCACTAAGGTTCTTTTATGAAAAGGAGATTTCCATGAAGGTAGAAATATAAAACACTGCTGAAACAATGAAAACCCCTCACTTGACCTTATTTCAAAGGTCACTACGCCTGCGCTGTAGGTGATTCCGAAATACCGTATTGTCCGATATCTGGTTAGGATTAGAAAACGCTGGGAGTATTTTTTGAAAACAATTGCCCATATATATGTACGGTAAGCCCCATTATAAAAAAGAATAACATATATAACACATTAAAAGAGGCATTTGTTGGTGCATGTAAAGCGACAACCGGAGATATCCCAAAAGAAAAAATCCCCCAAAAAGTGCTAGTTGGCGTATTTTTTTTTTTTTTTTGTTATTTCGTCTATCCTCATTACTATATTGTCCACGCCATACCTAAAACATATGATCGAGTATTAAGCATGTCTGTGTGTTATAATGCCCAGTTGCCCACCATTTACCACCAGGCTTAAGTTATAATAATAAGAAGAAGAATAAGCGACGGTTGCCGTCACTGGCGAAACGTTCAATTACGCGTTCAATGTCAATATTCTCATTAGGGTGAACGTACATCATTGCCAAACCATTCGATCGTGTTTCACATGATCTGTTACGAAGGTACGTTTTGAGTAGCCTGTGGGATAAAAAGGATCGCAAAGAAGGGTGACGCATTATGTAAAGTAGCTAAGTCAGGAGGCCTGAATGTTACTACGATTATGATGGAGTTAACAGAGCTGACGAGAATTTAAGATCAAAAGAGCACTGACAAAATACCCTACAAAAACATCACAGTTTAAACATTTTTTTCGACACTGAAAGGGGGAGCAGTCGCTCCCTCTGCCCCCCCCCCCAAACCCGGCGTCGTATGCGATATTATTATTTGTTTTTAGGTAATAAGCTGTTCTGATCTTCAAACTATTATTTTTTATTTCTTTATGAGTTAATTAAATATCAAACTCTACTCTACATCAGTCTTCATTTCTTTATGAGTTATTTCTTTATGAGTTAATTAAATATCAAACTCTACTCTACATCAGTCTTCATTTCATGGATATAGGTTTCCCAGGTCGAGTCATACCAAAGACTTTAAAAATGGAACCTACTGCCGTTGTGCGTGATGCTCTGCATAAGCAATGGAGTGGGAACACAAGCCAGTGAGCCACAACTGGAAAAAAGGCCGTGGCCGGCTCGACTTGAACCAATAGGTTGTAAACTGGGCCGTAAAACTCCATCTAACTAACTAACTAAATTCATGGATATAATGTCAGGGAACGTTATTCTACACCCAGCGACCCAGGTTCACTGATATAAGCTCCCGCTAAAGATAAAAAGTTTCTGCACAATCTGTCGGCAGTCGGGTTATGGACTGGGGTTACACCTCATACATGTTAAGGTGACAGAGATAATAGCACGGTTACTTTTCTCGTAGTACCAAGAATAAATTATCATGATAAGACGAATCCTCATATCTGACGTGTTTGTGGTAAAAAAGATTAGTTATTTTGATGTGAACTGCACTCTAGTAAATAAGAAAGGACTAAATCCAAATATTTATAGGCTGCGTATACATTACACTCTCTGTAGCATATAAATATTGAGAAAGTTGGCAACCCCGGGTATAATCAGGGAGTTGTTATATTGTAACGTCTCGGTGGTCAAACTAAGTATGTGGAAGATTGAACCCCCCGAATCTGGTTCAAACTAGTTGCTAAATGTGTGCGGTGCCGTTTAATATCTCTCTTGATTTGATGAGCGTCACAAATCTTCTGTAGTCCGTTGGCTAATTGTGACACAATCGCATAGAATCTGATTAAACGCCGCAACTTCTTTTCTACAAGTGCGACTTTCTGGTTTGTAACAAGCTCTAAGCAGCATCATACTCTTCACTCAGAAGTAACGACCAACTTAAGGCAATTATTCTGTCGACTTGCTTATAAGTTGGTTACCTATTCATAAAGCCAGCCATCGGTTTATGGTAATTCATATTACACAACAACAGAGATAATGACTAGCAAAGGTAAGTTCGTACACTGTGCCTGAATATATATATATATATATACATATTTATGTAGGTATCTTTTGTACTCCTAAAATCAACCAGTTGTGCTCTTTATTGCATTCCTTTCTTTATTTTATTGTTTTATTGTTACCTCGGAGTATACATGGCACTTTTCTGTTTTACTATATATATATATATGTATATATATATATATATATATGTATATATATATATATATATGTATATATATATATATATATATGTATATAACTCTAAATTGTATATTTGGGAGGCATTTCCATTGACTTACACACTAACTTCTAACCCAATTTTCTAACCCCTAACTTTGAAACTTTCAAAGAATGGTATCTAGAGTCCAAGGAACATTCTTAAACTATTTCCGACAAAAAAAACGTCTAGAAATAGTACCTAAAACTTTAGGGAGACATTAGGAAGACCTGGAATGTCTCCCTAATAGCATCCTCTCTAAAATAACAAAGAAAAAGTTGTCTCCCTAAGTTCTTATATAGATGTGTAAATGTATGTATGTATGTATGTATGTATGTATGTATGTATGTATGTATGTATGTATGTATGTATGTATGTATGTATGTATGTATGTATATATATATATATATATATATATATATATATATATATATATATATCAGATGCATATATCAATAGCAGGTGAAAAAGTGCTCGATGCATAACAGAGCTTTGTATAAATACAATATACACCCAATCTATGTCCATAGCAGCTATACGTCCATAGATTGGGTGTATATTGTATTTATATATATATATATATATATATATATATATATATATATATATATATATACAAAAATACATATATATATAAGCGATAAAGAAACAAGCTGTGTTTGGAGGCTTGACACTGTATTCCCCAAAGGCCTTAATATCAATGATGTGGTTGATGTGATGCGATGTGGGTTTCTTGCCCAAGTCCGCAAATCTTTTGTTAATTCTAGATAGCCATTGTGTTATTGGCACGCTGTATTTGTAATCGCTTTCAGATCTCTCACTTAAAAGTACTTATTCTTCTGCAATATATACTGTGTGTTTTGTGTTCTTTAGTTCTCTTGTTGTTCAATTGCTTCTCGTCGAAACTAATGAAGGACCCTGTGTGGTCCGAAAACTTAAGTTATGTTTCACCATCTTCTATTTATGTTATCTGTTTGTTACTGGTGAGATGCTCCTTTTCTTGAACTATATATATATATATATATACAATCTCCTCGTTAAAAAATTACATCTATAAGTTGGGTAAACACTTGGGCAATGGAGGTATATCTGAAGTGTGAGGGCTGAGTGTTCTGCCAGCTAAGTTTGAATGCCTGTACGCCTCTTTTTGGGTCCGGCTCGTAGCAATTTCAAGTACTTTTTATATAAAAATCTTGATAAAGCACTGAAGAAAATGAGTTAAGAGCTCAATAATCTCACCCCAGACAGTAAAATACTCACTTCTAACTTTACTAGCCCCTCTTCCAATTTAAGCAGGGAGTTGTTATTGATTTAAGCATAACATACCTTCTAGTACTACTCCCAGACAAAGCCACAGTCCTTTGCAGTGAATTGAAGTTGCTTAAGTCCATACTCACATGTGTGTTTGAGCTTAATTGGGAATAGGCCTACAACTGACTGCACAAGTCATCATTGACCAACCAGAGTGAAGCTAGTGTTTGAATGAATGTCAATCAAAGTGCAGTCATCAATTGATTTAGTCATATAGGGATATTACTAAATATGTTTGGGGTCATGATGCAACAACCCCTTGCATTAATTACATGTAAGGTATACTCATGCAGTCTAACTGTTTCCACTGATATATAATAATCTTCAATTTGAGGTATTCTATGCAGCCTAAGAAATCTGAAAGATAAATGCTAAACTACTGTCTCGTTACATACGTTGATTGTTGGACATTCAAGTTCCTACAATGCTCCTACAATGGGTATGTATCTCGTTATTTGTTTATCACATCCATGGATTTTGCTTATGATAGGAGTTATTCTGTGATCCTCGAGAAACTAGTAGTGGTAACGTTTCTCTCAAGTTAACTTACACAAACACTGCGTTGGTCAGCTGTTCGCACGCCTGTTATAGAGGTTCTTCACGTGACGTAATTGCGTTTCAATTTGGCATACTGGCCGTCACTGAACATGCGCAGAAGGTGTGTAATCGATACGCGTGCACGATACTGCCTTAGTTACAATTGTTGCACAATGGACGCCTGGGCGTCAAAATAGAGAGACGCGCAGGGCAGTGACGTCGGTGAAGAACCTCTATACCATGGAGCTACCATCAGTCCATGGTTATACCCTGGAGGTAGTACTTCCATGTTAATACGTTTATACAGCACATCCACAAACCTAGCAGGTTTCTGGTTAACGGAACCCTCTCAGAGCACGGAAGTACACAGGCCCATAGAGCTTATGCATATGACGTCACGCTTGCCTCCAATGGAGGCAAGCGTGTATCACTGCAACTTACCCCTGCAAATGCAGACAGCTGATTCGTGTAGGCTATCGGTCGGATACGCGCGTAGTATTCTACTGTAGAGTGCGAAGTTTTACGTCGTGCGTGCACTGTGCTTCACTGTTTTCGCGCCCAAATGACGTCGCATGACGTCAATTCATAAGCTCTATAGCTCTAAAAGGTACCGCTTCTCGGGAAGGCGATTCGTCACCCATACAACTATAAGTACTAAGTCAAATGCTTCTTAAAAACCGACATGTACTGTTATGTTAAAATTCATTCAACTTCCTTGAAATCTGGTATTCGAGCAAAAGTTGACCTTGCATCTCTTCCCAAAATGTGATTCTCATGAGTGAACTAAAGTTTCGTGCAGACGTTTCCAGGGTAAACTTCATTTCACTTGCTAGGGTACTGAACATGTTTGAAAATAATATATTGCGCAATCAGTGTGCCGATAAGAAAGTAGTGTAAATTCAGCAGTTGATATCTCAACAGTAGAAACAATAGAACATGCTGACCAAACATTTTTTTGACTTATCTGAAAATTAAGAACCACCCCTTTCCGACCACAGAGCACTTTCTGGGCCCTAAATGGAAGGCCGCCTTATGATCTCTTCTCTACTGACTAGTCGATCTATTCTAGTGACTTTCAAACTGTTTGAGGGCCGAGGCCAGATGTTTCTGAGGTCGAGGGCCGTGGGGGAAATTCCCATAATGAGAGGGAACACTCATTCACGAGGGAAATATCCGTACTTAAGAGATCTCGAAGATGTATGCTACGGTAAACAGTGAGAGAGATACGAACTTAGCAGGGGGTGGTGCCAGGATTTGCCCTACAGGGGGGGGGGCAATCTCCCCGAAGCCTCGACAAGGGTGGCAGAGTGTCGTAACGATGTTGAAAGCAAAATTTATTGCGCGAGAAGCGTGCCGAAAAAATCGGGCTCTTATTTCAGAAAATTTGAAAAAAGTTGGGCATTTAGCATAAAAATTTTGAAAAAAGGCGTTTTTAATGAAGGAAATTGGAAAATTTGAGTTTTTTATTGAAGAATTTGCCCTAAGTTACACCACAATTAAGTAAATCGTCGGGGCGACTGGCCGTTGTCGGGACTGCATATTTTATCGTATACTTAACAGCTTCCCTTCCAAATTCTGAAAATTTCCCCGATGGGATGCAGATGTCAAAACATTTGTATCAGATACAAACTTCTTTGCAATCCTTTTTCAGGTTTAATGCAACGACTGAACGACGGAGAAAAAGTCATCGTGGCCGAGGGATATATTTTTAACCTTGAAAAGAGATGTTACGTCCAAGCAGGACCGTATGTACCCACGGTAGTGTTAGAACAACCGGATCTCGTCAAGCAAAGCCATGAGGAGTTTGTACGAGCCGGAAGTGACGTAGTACAAGCTTTGACGGTAAGTTAATATTTTATCACGTCATTTAATAAAAATAGACAATATATATGGGCTCTCGGAGCACTTATATGTGTGTGATGCGATGTTAACAATATATCTCAATATAGGTGATATGGCCTCACTAAAGTGCATAACCTATGTGCAAAAACTTCATTTGAAGGGTGGGGAGTGACACATTCTCAGGAGCCTAATGTTCCTAATGAAAGGACAAGGTTCTTCTGGAAGATAAATCTCAAACCATGGAGCTAATACCCTTCGGAAGGGTATTAGCTCCATGCTCAAACTAATGTTGCTATGATGGAGTCCTACGCCAGAGGTCGATTTTAGGGACAGGTGCTACCTCCCATATGAGACCTAAGTGGGCTTCACTTCCCCTCATTCTAGAGCCCACGTATCGCTCAACCGTACTTGACCAGGGAGGTGATATAAGATCACATATCACCTCCCTGGTCGGACAAGGGCAATGTGCCACGAGTTTCTAGCATTCGGAGGGGAAAGCACTGGGCCACGCCCCCCCCCCCCTTCCTTGGCAAATTCTATGGATGGTCCCCGTCGGATAAATAATGCCATTGCCAGACTGTTATGAGAATATATCAATGGCTATATCGATAAGGTGATGTCTAATATTTTTCTGTCCTAAGTCATAGTCAAGGTCAGCTGGCGTCCTAACAGCTCCCTGGTCTAACAATGAAAAAAAATCTTGGATCCGCTACCTAAGAATTACCCTTTGGATGAAAATACTCCTAAAGTGGAATAGGAAATGTGAGAGAAATTTTTGATGCTAAAAAATTCTTCCAGGTAAGAGTGCCCTTCAAGTTCGAGTATTCGTTCCAATGATTTTTTTACTTACAGTACTATGGACACCGTGAAGGACTGAAGCTGATAGACCGTTCAGCAGATCTCGAGACATTGAATCGCACAGCCCTACGTATTGCAAGAGAGTGTGCAACTAACACTGGAACACTCATGGCCGGTGACATCTGCAACACGAACACATATAATCCAGCAAATCCTAACAACAGGGAAAAGTTGGAGGCGATATTCAAAGTAGGTTGATACAATCTGTAGAGGTCAGGTAATGGAAAAGTAAAGAAACGAAGGGGAGGGGGAAAGGTTCATTAATCCAGAGGATTGCGCCCCAATTCTCCGCAACAAAATTCTTACGTCAAAATTCAAGTCCAGAATAGTATACCTATTTTCTTTATTAGGATCTCTTCTTTATCTTCAATGAATGCGTCTAGTAAAAACATCGAGGAAGAGAGTGGCGAGGATGATGGCCAAACGTGGGGCTCATACTGTACCGTCTTTCAATAGTGTAGTGCGTGACCTAAGTATTTTGGCTTTACTGGCCAAAAATTAAGTCTCATATTGTATCGTATTTCAGTTGTGTGATGCGTGACCTATTGTTTTCTTTTTATTTTTGTTTTCCTGTTCTAACGTTTTTTACCTGTAGGTGAATTTCGTGATGTAGAAATGAATTACAGGAACATTTCTGCCTCAGAGCTCTTAAAGGTCTTGATGAAAAGCAGGAGCTTTAAGATGTCGGGCCGTGGGCCACTTTTACTTGAGTTTTCGCTTTAAGTTCATTGTAGTTACCGGGACTTACGAAACATCTTGTTTTCTTTGTAAACTGTTGGGCCTGGAATCTTCCACGGGTTATTTAAGTGCACGTTGTGGGCCGCATATGCCCCGCAGGGCGCCACTTCAGAACCTCGGATGTAAAGAGTACGCACTGCGTTTGACTTGTAAATGTCACATAAATGTGTGTCTTGTTATGACTCAGTTTAGGGATATGGTCTTGTCTCGACAACAGAAGACGCAAAAGAACAAAGTAAAGTCTATCGTGTTAGGATAACCTACTAATGAAGTAACTTACTGCATGGACCTTTCTAAGTTGAGTTGTTTTAAATGAGTTTCGAGTGAAATACATCCGTGCAGCAGGTCAACTCACCCTTTTTATGTCATCCCAACAGATCGAATGTTCTGTAAGGTTACTTCGCGGCATATGTGTCGGCATGACAACATGGGAAAAGTGGTTTATCCTCCCCTTAACAAGCTCTTTTATTGATTTACGTCACAATCGCAACACAGGGACGAATATTTTAAAGATAACCATTTTCTGTGCACATAAACAAATCGGCATACAAACAACCTATAAATATTATTTTCAAATTACGTACTTGGTGATCTGATCAAAATACCAGCAAAATTTCTCGACAAAATTTTCTCATCAAATCGACAACAATAAGCAATGGCATAATAGAGAAGGCGTTTCACGGCAGACTATTAAATTTTAATTTATTACACCACAAACTCGGAGGATTGAACATAGGTTATCCCTCTTACATTAATACCATACAGAAGGTGATGTTCAAATGGGACCTGGGCAAAGGTCCAACAGTGCATAATTATTTATTATGTTTCGGGGACAGAGGTACTGTTATAAAAAGCAAGTAACCGGTTTCACAGGGCAAGCTGTACACCATGGTATAAACCAAATACAGAAGAATAAAACAGTTACCGAAAAGAAAGCAAAACATGAGAGATCATAAAAATAATAACAGAGGTAGAAATTGTAGAAAATATGGCAAATTATACATGGACAAAATGTCATAAATTTTTGAGTTGAACCTGACTTCATGGTGAGAAAGTAGCCAAATTCCTGACAAAGACAGTGACATGATCTTCAGATTAATTTATTCCTTGGGTATGCAAAATTTCTAAATGTCTTTAACATCAATGTAGTGACACCAAGAAGTTTTTTAGTAGGGGCCCACGGACCATTGCAGCCCACGACGAATTGTCTATAGTTGGCGGAAGCTTCAAGGTCCCAACATTTTTAATGAGAAACCATAGGTTCTAATTTAGTTTATGTTGCTGCAACTGTTGCACAGTAAACATTCCATTTTTGATCTATGTAACAAGTGATTCAAAAAAGTACTGAGCATAGCTGCTCCAAATAAGGCCTTGATACAAACAAAAACAAGCCCAAGCAAAATCATGTAAGAACAAAGAAGGAACCACAGCAAAGTTGAAAAGTTGAAAAGGAGGATTATCTCATGGTACGCACATCCTTTACATTGATGCCCACCGGAGGAAGGATGCCAAGTCTGCAAATCCATCTTGAGTTCTATGGCCTCCCTTTTTGTTTGGAAGCGATTGAAGCCCGATTAGTCCAAAATTGTTACAGATTTGGAAGTGTTGGCCCAGCGGAGCATTTCCTTTTCTTATTTCTTGTCTATGACTGAGGTGCCTAACACGTAATTCACCTACCGTTTCACCCACGTACTGTTTTCCACAGTCCTTACAGTTGATCAAGTAAACCACCTCTACCGACGTGCAAGTTATAGTACTAAAAATGGTGAACCTTTCTCCGTACATTTTTAAACTACTCAGGCTGTTCCTACAGCAACATGGGCGGAAATTCCAGGGGGCAGGGGGATATATTCCCCCACTGACTTTTTGGAGATGCTCCCATTGACTTACACTTTTTCACACAAACCTCCGCTACTGATTGAAGGGAATACATATTGATCATTGCCACTTCCACGTGGAGAGTGTATACTTTCAAAGTCCTCAGTTCTTATTGAAATATCTCCACTCAGGAACTTCTCGCTGTGATTTCTACTTCTCAGGAGCAGGTTGAATGGGCAATTGAAGAAGGGGCTGACTTTATTGTCGCTGAAACATTTGGGATACTTGACGAAGCCTTGATTGCTTTAGATGTTATCAAAAGATATGGCAAAGGTAACTTTCATGCATTTAAACGTAAACCAGACCTTCCGTTCTATGATTTCTTGCTGAAAGAAAATGGTAAACGTCATGTTCTTTCAGTCAAAGGGGTGGAGAGCGGTGCTGAGCGTCGGTAGGATGAGAAAGACCTTGATATCAAATATTAATAGTACATGAGACATACTATACTTATGAGATTTTAAAGTTTGACCTCTGGCAACCTCAAGTGACCTTTGACAAAGACTGTAAGATTTTTTAACTTAGTGTGCAAAGTATGAGACCCCTCAAATTTACCCTTCTTGAGTTTTAGTGTTTATGAGGTTTTTGGAAATTTGATTTCTGATGACCTAACATTACCTTTGTCATCCAGCAAAATGACTTCACTTCTTGAACTCAGTGTGGAGCGTTACATACTCAGTGAGAGCTCCCTCAAAGTACGCTTTTGAAAATATCATGTTAAACAAGGTTTGCTGAATTGACTTCCGATGACCTCAAATGAACTTTTACCCTCACCAAAAGCAATAGGGATCTTTAATTGGATGTAAGGGCATCTCCATGCTATGTATGAGATCCTTTAATGTTAGCCATTTTGAGATGTTTACTGTCAGTTAACGAGAGTTTCGTAGTTTCACCTCTATTGCCCTGCAGATGAACTTTGACCTCGACCAAAAACAACGGTTTCTCTTCTTAATTTGACAAATCCAGTATATACCAAGTTTTAAAAAGTATTCATCATTCCTACCTTGATATACCGTGTTTACAAGTTTTGGGGTTTCTTACCTCTAGGGGCCTCAAATGACCTCTGATCTTCACCAAAAACAACCTGAAAAGGACTATATATCTTGAGATACCGTGTTTACACAAGTAGCATCACAAACACACATACACACACATACATGTACATGCATATACATACACTCCCCCACGTGGTTGCATTTGCCTTCGACAAGGAATCAATAATATCATCATTTTTGAGGAAATTGGTACATTTTATATCAAAATTGCTCTCAAGGATGTCACTAAAGTGTACTAAGACATAGAACAGGCTCGACGGCTAAGTGTTCACTTTTGTAACAATCACTGATCAAAAGTCAGAATCTGTTCCAAGGTTAGTCCTAAGACGCATGTATTCCGCAGTTTATGTACGCTATTTTTTTCAAAAGTGGCCTTTTTGAGTTTATTAATCAGTGATTTAGGAATCATTACAAACCCTCACTAACTGCATTCTATCAGCATGTAGAGTGTATAGTGTAATGTTTGGAATACTTCCTGGGTAAGGGGTAATTAGCGGCTACAATGTTGGAATTACTTGTAACCTCGGATTGACCTATCGAGTGACAATAAAAAGCTTCTTAAATCACCGACGTGACCAATGCACTTGCATACACGTATAAATTGCCATAACTTTTCCTTTAGAAAGTGCAACACCAGTAATGAATCCACGTTTCCGATCAGTTCATGATGGACTGTCTGATAAAGCAATGTGGTGTTTTGTTTTGTTAAATAATATGAAATATTTCCATTATCTTTGCAAATATTTCTTAACATTAAAGCTTTCCCACAGGACACCAAAATTTGGAAAAAATGGAATTCCTTATGGAGGCCGTTCCTTTACAACTTTTCCCGTTTTAATTTCCAAAGACCATGGTTTATAGGTTATCTGAGTCATTCTGGAACAAAATCAGCAATTGTGTCAGTCTTCTCTGTTGTGAATTAGGATTTTATAACCTTATTGTTGTTTCTCAGGCACGAATAAGCTAGTATGCCGCGTGCCACAACACGTTCACTCTGTGCATCATCCCGGATAGGCCCCCAGGTACTTCCTTTACAAAAATCGGTCCACGGTTTCCTCCGATAGGTGTGTGCATGGGAACAAGTTTAATGATCCTTAAAGCTTCTTTTGTCCGTCTGTACGTAGATAATGTCAGTTGGATGATTTTACTCACAGGTGTACCTGCAGTTATAACAATAGCTGCACATGACAACTTTAAAGATGGCGTGGAATGTACCGTGGATGAGGTGGAGGTGACTGAGGCTATGAAAAGAATTGAATCGGCAGGAGCTGACGTCGTTGGATTGAACTGCGCTCGGGGTCCGGACACAATGCTTCCCTTGATGGAGAAAATCAAAAAGTCTGGAGTCAAGGTAACTCACAGGAAAATACCCATTTATAGTCACCTTCAGTTAATTTAAAAAAAATCGTTAATCCGAAGGACAACGTAGTAGCCCTGAGGTGATTTATTCCACATAAAGAAATACGCAGGCCTACTTATAATAAGTTAACAATTTGTAGAATATTTGGATGGCGCAATAGTAGTTATAAAAGACTAAAAGCTTTTTATTTTGAAGCAGGATAGTATCATGCAGGACTTCATGGTAATGTTACACCGATCTGTGATCTTCCATGCCCCTAAGTTGAAGCTCAGGAACGGTAAACTAAACTGTTTCTAGTTAGTCCTATGACACATTCCACCTGTCTATGCGTTGGCGAATTAATGGCATCAGTGTAATTCATTTGTTAGGAATTTCCAATTGGACCCTCAGTAAAGGACTTGTCTTTTACATAAATTTGTGAAGCTTGACATTTCGCACGTCAGTTGTCACTAAAGCCCAACGCACACACGTCAGAAATTAGCTCTGTTCTTTCAGCTAAACTAGAACGGTGCCACGCATTACAGGCGCATGATGCAGAGGTCTGAAGGTCAAGAGGTCGGTTATGTTAAATCTCAGTGTCCCTTTAAGACGTAGCCGACCTCTTGGGAGCAGAACCCCTTCAGGAGTAGCGTTTGGTTTTTGGCTCATCGGCTTCTCGTCAAAGAGTCTAGGGGACTTTAGAAAAGGTATAAGCTCAGCAAAAGGACTATCGTGTCAAACACAATGAATAGCATGTCATTTTGCCCAGCTAGTTTCTCACGTGTGCGGACGAGCTCATGTGACATTTTTGCCTCTTGGGTTGCTTTCTGAAACAGCCAACGTGCTTGATGTTTTTTGACACGTGTGTGGGAGGTTTGATGGGTACGATAAAGATTGCAATCCCCGATTACGGCAAGTCGCCAGGAAGAATTTCCTAGTTTTGCCCTTGATAAAAGACCGATTTTTTTCATTTTCCCAATATCCCCCCTCCCTAATTCAAATTCGAATTTTCCAATTAAAATTTTCGACGCGCTTCATGCGCCATCATTTTCTATGGTCTCCATCCTTTCGCAACTCGTCGCCTTTGTCAGGAACTCAGGTTGCTGCCTCCCCCCTCAACCATCGGGGAGCTTGGCCTCCCTGTCGTGCAAATCCTGGTGCCTTCCCGTGTCCGCACAAGTGAGAAACTGGCTGAGAAAAGTGACTCGCGAGGCATTTTGAACTTTCTTCATGGCAAGCTGACTTTAGTGTTACTTGTGTATTCTGTGTTTCAAAGCTCAAGTAAAGCCTAATGTTCTTTCCAATCTTTTAACCACTTGAACAATTAACAACATTGTACCTATTGTATTGTATTATTTTATTACTTACTTAGGCTCATTTAGCTGCTCTTCCAGTTACATACCGTACCACCGAAAAAGAACCGACGTTTATGACGCTAACGGATCCTAAGACAGGTGAGGACGGGACTCGTGACATGGCAGCTATCAGAGAATTGAAGTTGAGCTATCACGTCAAACTTATAATACTTTATGCCTTCGTCTACAGTAGTCTCCGGGGCTAAAGGGCATTCTAAAAGCACGTTTCCACTTCTAGGTGTGAAATGGTGTAATTTAAAGCACCCAGGGTTTCTCTTTTAGTAATTCCTAAACTTGTGGAACACGGATAGGGATGCATACATGGGCCAAAACAATTTGGGGTGCCCCATTAGTCTTCATAATCATCTTTCACGCTTTGCACATGCTATTTTGTCATGTCTTGAATATACTTATTTATAGAAAATGCAGTTACATGTATAGATCTTTTGCATTGACGTCAGGTGTCATACGACATTTTGGCGGGTAAACAATGAAGCACAGTGCACGCACGATGTAGACTTGGCATGAGCGCGTAGTAGACTTACGCACGTATCCGACCTTTACACAAACCAGCGGTTGCAATTGTTGGTGTTAGTTGTATGATAAAGGTAAATTGAATTTTCTTCAACGGCGAAGGAATGCAAATTTATAACAGATGAAAAATAGATGTAGTCTTGGAAGACTGTGAGAGATGTTAAACAATGATTCTAAGTCCAATCATGTTACTCCTTTACTCATAAAATACGGAATTGTTGACACCTTTTCAACATAGAGTATAGATTAGGTAGAAATCTGCCATATCTTACATAAACTTGACTCTGAAAAACAACAACAACGAATATCTTCGTATTTTTTTAATATTTACTGAAAGAAATGTGACCATCTCATTATGATAAAGCGGAGTTACCATACATGCCGATTCTTTTCAAGTAGTTTGGGAGAGTGAAATCAATTTCAATTTGAAATCTTGCCATGCACATGACAAATGTGCTTCATTATTCAATCTTAGTATTGAGTGTAGTAGTTTAGATATGGTCAAAGTGCAGCTGTAGTATGGTTTAGTAGTAGATCTTTTTATCGCTGAATATTTGGATTTTTTTCCCACAGGAAAGCTTGCGTTTCCGATCAATCTGGATTGTGCCTTGTGTCCACGTGATGATATTTTCGAGTTTGGTCGTCGCTGTGACGAACTGGGTATCAACTATGTTGGCCTATGCTGTGGAAATTCCCCTCATTACACCCGAACCCTCGCCGAGAGTTTCGGAAGGAAACCCCCTGGATCCAAGTTTTCACCAGAAATGAGCCTTCACTGCATTTACGGAACAGATGAAAAAGTTGACAAATATTTGACCACTGATGCTATCGAAAATGTTCTAGGACGCAAAAACCAGCCTGTAGACTGAATATTGTTACGAAATGGTACCAACCCCGACCATTTACTAATTAACAGTTGTGTTATCCACTGTCAACCTTCATTGCAAACATTTTCTCCATCATATTCCTTCTTTGCAGTATGCTATATTCTATTGTTGTATGTGTTTTGTTTGCCGAATTTTTGTAAAACGAAGTTGGCATTTTTAGGACCGAGTTTAAAAGCAGTACACCAACAGACCAAGGACTGCAGGGAAATAATTTCACAAATTAGCCATGTTCTAGAAGGTATTCATAAGCGCTGCCGTAGATGGCCAAGAACATGTCTTGCGGCTATGTTGAATATATTTACTAGCTGCGTATGTGGGCCTCTGTAAGAATCCTACTTACTTATGTGCGACCGCAGTTCGTACCTACTCAGAGACAAGTATTTTAGAGGTTCATTTATCTATTTATGATTTGGGCTTTTGATGTCAGTATTGACTTAAACTTGAATTTCACTTTTCTGGTACCTGCTGATACTTTAAGGCATTTATGGATCTCAATGGCAATGGCGGGGCTAGAAATGTTTTGGTGAAAATACGTCCTTAAAGTGACCCTTCCTAGAACTTGCAAAGTTGCAGACAAATCGCGGTGAAACTAACATCAGAAGTCCATTTGATTCAGTCTCCTCCTCGCTTCCTGACTGTACGGACGTTCTGCCACTGTTGTATGGATAACGTAAAAGCTGCAAATATATTTCATTTTTATTACATTTTCTTGACATTTATTTCAGTCCTTTTAATTAATTAATAATCATGGTGTACATAGTGGTTATAAGAAAACAGACTAGAGACAACTCACAAAAAGCAGCAACTGCTTGTGGAAATGACAAAACACGTACAAAACTGCTTAAAGAAAAAACTTAAGAGGATTAAGAAAAAAGATGCAGAATAAATTAAACAAACAAACTATGACCCTTAAACGGAAAGCAGTGGCGCAAATCCCGGGGGCAAGGGGCCTCGGCCCTCAAGTGAAAACGTGAGGGGCGAAACCGTAATTTGCCCCCCCCCCCAAATGTTAATAACAATGCTCAAATATTTTCGGTACTCGGTCATTGTTAAACAAAAATGCAAGATATATGGCCAATAGCTCTTTGCCTCATACCCCTAGAGCACGGATGTTAATTTTTATTGATAAAACTAATTTAACTTTTGACAATCCTTTGCTGACTACAAATACAGTTATACAACGGATGTCGCAATAGCTGTCGAAGCCGATTGAAATTAATTTACATCAAAGGCTGAGCTATTATGCATAGCTGACAATTTCTAGACGAAAGCACAAGCTAACAAAAACTTAGTCACGGGATAGTCACGGATGCTGAATATCTTTACCCTGTGTATGTTCTTTAAAAAGAATCATTCAGAGTTGATAATCAATTAAGCAAGCCAATTTCTGGTCGTTTCGGATAACTATTGAACTTTGTCTCTGCTTTTTTGCATTTAAAACACCTCGCAGCTCTTGCAAACCTTTAGTGAAGCGCATCAGTAGTATTAACTTTATGCTCAAACTAGCTCTTTTTACAAGTCTAAATGTAGTGATGTACTAAAACCCAGTAGCATTACACTGGAAAATTTCCGTTCGGAACCGTTTTTCTGAGGCGTATGAAATACTAAAACCCATGATCTTCCGGGGGCTTTGACCTGGAACCCACCGGGGACCCTAAGGAGGACCCCTGGGCCCCACCCATTTTTGGCCTCGCGCTTCGCCCTCGCGGTGCACGCCACGCGTGCACAGTTTCATGTTCACCCGTAGGCTACGTCATATGCATTTTGGCCCCCCCGGATGAAAAGTAAAACATAATGATGACTTAATGCTGATTCAGCTTGCATTATGTGATCTTTAGAGAGTTGTCGTTCTGACTGTTGCTTTTCAAAGAGGAAAACAGTCAAGGGCTAGTCGGATTATGTAGATTGTTATACCACTGTTGCTTACAAGGGCGAGTAGCAGGGATGTTTCAGGCCGCAAAAGTCAACTAACGCAACCACGTTCTGGAGGACAAACAGACAAAGGTGGAAGCTTGGTCATGTAGGCCGAATAAAGCAATGAGCTTGGGTAGTTGTGTGCGGGGCGCGAGTTTTTTTTCGTAGGATAGCGAGGGGAATTCTATTCATACGGACCAATCAGCTTCTTGGAAAGAGGTCACACCCCTAATTCCAAAATAGCAGCTTTCCGACCCTTGTTTTGTAATTCTGACACCGGATTATGAAAGAACAGGCCAAATAACCCCCATCCATGTAACCCTAACCTTAATTCTAACCCTAACCATGATTTTGAAACAAATTTAAAATTTTTTGAAAAATCGATTTTCCCGTCGGTATCCTATGAAAAAAAACTAGCGTGCGGGGCATTTGTCCATCCAGAACAACTAGCACGTTCACTGAATTTGACCTTTTGACCTTGGTGCAAGCTCCCTATAGTTTGTACAGAGCTGTCTCATGAGCTCACAAATTAGTTAAACTATGCATGCCTATGCCTTAACGAGACATGGGAATAATTCCTTTCGCGAAATGATGATGTGAAACAACACTTTACCTAAAGGAGTAGATTTGATCACAAAATGATTTCATCTTGCTTATTTACAGAGAAAACCATATTAATGAGGTTGTATATTATTAAATAATTTAAACAAAGGGATTGAGCTGTGGATATATTGCAGAAAAGGGGATTGGGTCTATTTCATTGTAAGCTTTCAGAGAAATTATAAATATGGAACAGGTACGGCCCCAAAACTTTACAACCAATGGAAAGGGGAAAATAAAAATTGAATAATAATATAGTAATAATTAAATAATATAATAATTAAATTACAATAAACCCCAACTGGGATTTAGGGGAGGGGCTTAGGGGACAGTGCCCCACCCCCTCCAGAGATAATGATGAAAACGAAGGAAAAGTAAAAGAAGCAAGTAAAGGGAAGCAAAAAGAGGAAGAAAAAAGTTAACTGCTCCTAAAACTTGTCTATGATGTATAATTTTCGGTAGGTTTAAGGGGGATCTTTTCTTTTAAGTGATGAGTTAAGGGTGTTGCTAAACCACTAGCGATTCAGAGAAGAAGTGGAAGGCCATACTGAGGGCTACATGGTGAGAAGCTAATTTTCACATCGTTGGATTTCAACTTCAGGAATAAGGGGGGAATTAACTAGGGGTAGAGGGGGCGGACACACACGGTAAAAGTCAATCTGAAGTGATGAATTTGCCTTAAAGAGTGCAATTTCCTGCAAACTATAGGGGGTTTAGAATGCTTCTCGGTTTCTTTGGGGTACAATTGAGATAAATGAGAAACAACTGAAATACGCTCCAATTTCTCCCTTGCTAATACGTTTATAACACTGATGAGGCACATGCCTTCGGTAACAATGTCTGTGCTTAGCACCTCTCCTATACAAATGAATGTATAGGCTATGCACGCAAGCGAGTTTTTATGGTTTCTTCAAGAATACATTTTGCATTCACCTTTGATTGCAAAACACTGTCAAAACCGACACATTTCTCTCTCATCTTCAATCAATTGACAAAACTGCCAAACGTATTGAGTACATACTTCTACTTGTACGCCATAAAGCTTAACAACGGAGTACTAATATTAAAATATTCCAACACGTAATTGATCTTCTCGGACGTCAGTCCGTAAGACCCTTACCTTTGAAAGCTTTGACTGGTTCACACCCGCCAGCAGCAGTCGCAGTATTCCTTTTCTTTTAATCACATTGCTGTTTAGTCTTATTTAGTTGCATCGACCGACTTTTTGCTGCTGTTTTACCTTACCATCTTTCCTATTTATAGCTTTTCTCGAGTCTTGTATGTTTACAGCGTTTCCTTGTCTTGTTTAGGTTCGGTTCTGTGAATCATATGTCCCTATAATTTGCTCCGTCAGATCCCCAGACGTCAAGGTACACTCTAAAAACAAAAGAGTGAAATTCACTTCAAAAAGAGTGTGTTGGGGGACCACTCCTAAGTGAGAGTGAATTTCACCCGGAGTGGAGTGAAAATTCACTCCAAATGGAGCGATATTTCATATACATGGAATAAAATATTGCTCTCTTTGTGTTGGAAGTAAGTTTGAAGTAAATATTGAAAAGATTGAAAAAAAGGCCTACTTTCCTTGCATTGTTAGTATGGATAAGACTTGTAGTGAGGGTACAAACTCCCGAGTAAGAGTGCAAGGCCTCAAGTACGAGTAGGCCTATGAGTACGAGTCCAAAGCCATGAGTACGAGAATGATTACAGAAGAATGTACTTGAGTACGAGTATGCATATGAGTTCATTTCTGAGTACATTTGTAGAATTTGAGGCTAAGTAATATAACAACAGGAACATACATTTTTCTTTAAGGTAACTGTTTGTCGATTTGAAAACCTAT
Source organism: Holothuria leucospilota (assembly GCA_029531755.1). NCBI lineage: Eukaryota > Metazoa > Echinodermata > Holothuroidea > Aspidochirotida > Holothuriidae > Holothuria > Holothuria leucospilota. The sequence continues at coordinate 36,110,688 of CM055978.1, forward strand.
TACAAATAAATGTTGCATTTGATTTCTGTATACCACTATCAATATTACATTTCGTAAAAAATGAAATGCTGGTAATTGACTCTAGAGGTAAATGAAATGATACCTGTGGTATAATTATGATTATTTCCAATGCTATAAAAATGTTTGGCCTTTTTCACTTTGTCAGATCATAAGCATGAATATTAACTTGGTGTTTGAAGCCGAATGACCAACTTGCTGGATGGCCATTTTCTACTGCATAGATCACAATATGCAGAAGCTTTATTGTAAAAACTTGCGATGTCACTTGAAAGCCATGGTATACTGACAAGTGGTAATTGGGAAGAAAAGAAAAATCCAATTGTTTCAATGTCATTACGTTTTAAATGGAAACCCGCTTTTAAAGCGGTTTATTTCAAAGCACCTTCTCTGAGATGAACTTTCATTTGGTAAACTGCAGTCTGCGGTAAAACAGGTTTTCAAATTCAGTGGAGGGGCAAAGGTTTGCATTTACCAATAAAAAGAGACTAATAAAGATTGTTTCCAGCCTGTTAACTTGGGAAACGGATTATAAAGGTTTTCGTTTTGAATTTTGCTTGTTTCTTCCAAGGCTTTGTCAGTTTTTAAAGATTTTAGCATTGATCCAATAGGCTATTTCAACATTGGTCAGTTTAGTTTCAGCTTCTAAGATCTAATGCATGCTCTCCACAAACATTTCAGTCAGTCTCAAAACTTTATTATTAGATGTACACATTTGCCAACAACTCAAAGTAATGTTATAGCTGAGTCACTGAGTTTTCGGTAGACTCTAAGTTACTGATCCTAGGTAATTTCAAACACTGTAGTTCTAGACTACACCAAGGCAAGATGTTTTCTTTTTGAAGCAAGGGGCCAAAGTATACGTATAGGGAGATGATTAAGATTATTTAGTACCCCCAAGGATTGATACTGTACTAACTTCTTCAGTTTGTTCCTTTTTAATCCTTTGTTGCTTCTCCTTATAGCAGCACGATTTATTTTTTATGTTTTGAGATAGTCTGGGCTGATCAGCACAGGAAGCTTTAAATTCTTGCAAGTTCTTTTTAATTATTAATGGACCAATTAAGATTACAAATATTCACATCCTGGACTGAGATATCTGTTCTCATGAGAACCCATGTCAAAGTACTCGCGAGTACAACTGAGTTCGAGTACGAGTAGAAAGGTCTGAGTGCAAGTGCGAGTACTTAATTTTCAAATTCCAAGACAGTGGAAGCCCTGAGACTTGACCACACTGCTGTCTTCGGAACTTTTTAAGCCCTAATTCCTTTAGCACACACGCGCTCTTTCGGCTTCCCTTATCCACACCTCTCGTAGGAAGAAACACTGGGGTGCTAATAAAATGCGTATCGGGGAAAAGAAGGACAGAGTTAGGTTTCTTTGAAGACAGAGAAACATCCTGGACTGAGATGTCATGGACGTGTAAATTGCATACAGAACCTTCCATGAACAAATCTGACTAGTTGTCACCATCATGCAGATAGCACATTATATAGTCTAAATCAGTGGTTCTCAAACTTTTGGAGGGTGCGGGCCAAATGCAGAGGCTGGGATAAAGTCGAGGGCAGCAGGGGAGGATCTCAGGCTTAGAGAGAGGACAATAACTGGGAAGAGCGAAATTCATACTTAAGAGGTCCCGAAGCTGTATCTACTCTAAACATGGAGCTAATACCCTTCCGAAAGGTATTAGCTCCATGCTCTAAATCATCCATTTACTAACACACATTGCAACAACGGACAAGTGCACTTCCCCTCCCCCATCTCCCTCCTGAAAAGGATGAAGATGGAACTTCAATTATTCAACAGCTTTCTTCCGTCGAGAATGTTACCTAACAAATATATTCCATAAAATAATTTTCAGTGGGGACCAGTAAAGAAGATGTTAAAGATATTTTAGGCACGTTTGGATCATATCCTTCGGTAAGTGGAATGTGACATTTTGAGTGAAGTGTTAAGTAGTTAGTTAGATGAGGTTTAACGTCCCAGTTTCCAACCAATTGGTTCAAGACGAGACGACCACGGCCTTTCTTCCAGTTGTGGCTCACTGGCTTGTTTTTCCTACTCCATAGTTTATATGCTGAGCACCAAGCACAAAGGCAGTAGGTTCCATTTTTAAAGTCTTTGGTATGACCCGGCCAGGATTTGAACCCTAGACCTTCCGGCTGCAAGTCGGATGCTCTAACCACTTGGCCACTGAAGTGTTAAGTAGGAAACCAACTTCCTAATAGAGAAGCTCTTGTAGCAAAGGGGTTGCAATACTGAGTGTATTGGACTTTGAACCCCAGCTTGATGCCCTTGATTTCCTTCACGAGTTTAAAGACAGACACTCAGTGTAGTACTTTTTCCAAAGTCCCCTCTACTATATGGCGAAGAGCTAAGGGGCGAAACCAATCCTTACTCCCGAAGGAGTTCTGTTTCCCAAAGGAGCTAGATTCCCGACTTCTACATCAAGGTTCTGTCATGCCTGGTCCGGTTCTTGCCTGGCTGAAAAGAAGAGATATACACACGAAAGGCCGAGAAGTGATCTTTTGTAGTAGAATGAAGTTCAAAGTCACCTCATTAGTTATGCACTCTCCTTCTGCTTCCACACTCAATAGAGTTAGTTGGACGAGATTTAACGACACACTAACACGAATGTGTATATATATATATATATATATATATATATATATATATATATATATATATATATATATATATATATATATATATAGTCAATTACTAGATAAAAAGGTAAAGTTTAAATACGGTTCAAATTCAAGTTAGGTTTCAAATACACTGCAAGTCACTTCTTGCGACAGGCGGGAAATACCGTGGGCATATTCTACAACCCCCAGCCCACAGGAGGCTCCACACTTAATAAAATCTTCATTGCCATTGTAACAATAGAAATTATGCACAAGTGTGGACCTTGATGTGATGCAGCACCTGCTACGTAGAAACTGCTAATTGTCCTCATTCCACATGCTGGCATGTGCTTGTTAGCAGTGTATCCAGTTAAGCAGCAAGCTGAAAGCTCACGTCATTGCAGCTCCAGGCTGGCCGGCCACGCCTAGCAAGGACCTATAGACCATACTAGTGTAAGAATCCTCTTTCACCTTGTTATTTAAATTAATGTAGGCTACAATTCGTTATGTTACACCTGTTAATTTGCATATCATGAGTTGAGGTAAAAGCACAGTAAGTTCAAGACACAAACAGTCTGCGCTTCGACTGAGGCGCACCGGACAGGGCCTCTCTTACTTTTCTTTTCGTTTTTTCTGTGTTACCTGATAACTTAAGCAGGCTCGAGCCTTTTACAGTGGTAGCAGAGGTGGGATTCAAACCCACGCCATCGAAATGAAAGGTGCCTCAAACCAGTGGAGCCTTCTGTTTTTGTAAATTTTGAAAATACTGAGCATACACATAAAAACATTGTGATAGTGTCGTTTGAATGTCTTCTCAAACTGGAACATTTTGTAGCATTTTAAACCATTTCCTTCAACAGAATATAAACAAGAAGGAACGTTAAGACGTAACTTTAAGTTGCTTCAAGGTTGATGTAGAAAAGCTGAATGTCGATATGTGTGTTTGTGTGTCGGTTACATTTATGTGTCACTTAATTAGTAGTGTATTAGTTTATCAGGCTCACATTTTTTGCTTACGCAGGGGAGGTTCGAGTGGTTCGTCAATGGGTTCGTTTTTGAAAACGAACCCCCTTTGGCATCGAACCCCCTTTGTGAACTGGCGGTGGTTCGTCACTACTTAAGACTTCTTCCTCTTTCAATGCAGAAGTAGACATTGTTACAAATTAAACACATTCCACATGAATAATAAAATAACACAGTATGTATGATTACGTTACTACTCCAACACCTCCATTTTCCGCGCCCTTCAAGGGCATGCAATATCTTTGGTCGGGAGTACCTTCGATGTTCAAAACGAGGTTTAATAGGCTATAGACCTATGTACATTTACTCTCACACTCATTGTCTTGTAATTACTGAGCTGGTTCTGTCTGATGTAAATTTGGGAGGAATGGTCACTATGGTTTAATGTTTATTAATATTATAGACGTAGTAACATTAATAATAATATTAATTAATATTATAGTGGGTGATTAAAGGGGCGATTGTGACAGCTCCGCGCATGAACCCTGATTTCAGTTTTATATCTCTGCCTACAATATTTGTCACCCCACGCAAGATAGACCTCGTTGAACTATAGTGAAAAAATATTTTCGAGCGCACTTGCCCACAATCCAGGGCGTTTTTGATGCCAAATTTTCTCTGACCTGCTTACAATCCGAGAATTCATGTACGATAGACGAGAAAGTCTGCAATGACACGCTTGCTACCTGACGCATCGTAGAGGAAAAGCTGTAGTGAGCACAGGTTTGGGCGCCATTTCGTGCATTGTCGTGATGTCCAGAGGCGTCGTGCCCTTTGGGGTCCAGGGACCCAGCCCCCCCCCCATTCTCACAAGGCGAAAAGGCAAGAGGTGCTGTTTAAGAGGAGGGTACGACACCCCTACTCATTGGGAAATGTTTCTATGTGAGGTGGTTTAGATGCAAAATTGGTGTTATCTTTGGTAAAATTTGGTAAAGTGTTGAACTGGTTCTGTGGTAATGAAACCTCATTAAAAAGTGATGTTTGATTTTTGGTGGGGTTTAATTCAAGAGGCTGTTACCTAAAGGGAGGGATGATACCCCTACTCTTTGAAGAAGAAAATTGTTCTAACGTTTTCTAGATCCAAAATCTTTTTATTTTTGGTAAAGCTTTGAAATGATATTACAGCGGCGTAGCCACGGGGGGGGGGGGGGGCTGGGGGGCCTAGGCCCCCAGATATTCGTCAGGCCCCCCAGATTGTTTGTGTCCTAATAAAATGTGTAAGAATTAAGAAAAAATAAATGTTTGAACGGAAATAAACTTTGAAGTATTTCCTTCAAAAAATAAATAAACAGATAAAATGTGTAAGAATTTAGAAAAAGTAAATGTGTGAAAAACACATTTTGCACACCTATGAAATCAACTTATAACTTTAAAATGTATGCTTTCACTAAATTAGGTATATAATCTGCAGGGATGGCGCCAGGATTTCCCCGACAGGGGGGCCAAACTCCCCGACGGGGGGGCCAGCAACCCAAAGTCTCAACGAAGGAAATAAAGTGCCGAAACGATGTTTGAAGGAAAATTTTGGCGAGCGAAGCGCGCCGAAAGTTTGGGCTCTTTTTGGGAGAAAATTTGAAAAAATTGCCTTCATTTTCCATGAAAAATTTGAAAAAATGGGGCTTTGAAGAAGAAAATTGGAAAATATGGGGTTTTTATTGAAGAATTTGCCCTAATTTAGACCAAAATTAAGTAAATCGTCGGGGCGACTGGGCGTTGTCGGGGACTACATATTTTATCGTATACATAACAGCTCCCCGACGAAACCGAAAAATTTCCCCGACGGGGGCCATGGCCCCCCTGCCCCCCCCCCCCCCGCTGACGCCACCCTTGATAATCTGCACTGTCCTTTAATTCGCATATAATTCACTTGGACGATGAAACGAACGTCTCGACGACAAATTCGGATGTGACATTGTCAGGTTTAGACCCTTTCTGCCTTTCGGATGGCTGGTTGATTGGTTGATTTACTAAAAACATGGCAACCATATACTGAAGACCATTTTTACACGACCATTCCTATAGACGAATCCGGAGAGCAAGTGATGGTCTGATTTCAGTCGGCCATACCTGGGGTCTATCACCTTTAATCTTTCAATTTCCTTGCTTACCTGTATGATGGATGGTTGGCCATTAAATTGTATCTTGATTCGTTCAATTTCACTGAATATGTGGGTTTGAAATTCATGTAGAAAATAAATGAAGACGATTTAAGGCTGGTGGACCCCATTAATGGCTGCCTACAGTCACTAAACACAAGCGCTGATCGGATTCGTCTATACGGTTTCATACACAAAATATGCCCTACGGTAAGGTACTGCGTTCAGATAATTCTTCTATCCTTAACAAGTATGTCGTGTCTCTTTCCTTGCCCATGACAAGTGCACTGTAGAAAGATTGTTTTTGACAAGTCCTCTTTTTAGTAGTTCGCACTAGCGTCACGGTCCGGACGGATTTGTAAAATTGCCAACAAGGTCTGGATTTCATGTGTTTCCCACATGATCCCTACTTCTGCTTTGCGGGTTAAATAGTTTGAAAGATTTGCTGGTGGTATTATAGGTCCGACCAAGCAATATACCGATGACTTGAGTCCGTGAACAAATACAGCACTATTTTGCATCTAGACACCACTGAAAACCGGAAAAATTCCAAAGGGAAGGGGACACCCTTAGACCCCTACATCAGGATAGTGATCTATGTCCTCCATGCTAGAAAATAAATATGGTAACCCTAGGTTGGAGACAAATGGTATGATCTAGGGGATATGTAATTGCCGAGTAGTGAACATGTAGCCTATTGATAGGGTGATGAACAAATGTAACAGAGATATACTAGAAGGTAGGTATGGGAGAATTGCAGGCAGAATAAATGAAGAGGGATGCATAATTCAGTATGATTCTTGTATTATCTCAGCTCATATGATATCCACGGCCTTACACAGCGGGGGCGGAGAATTACCCCCAGAAATGTTCAACTTAGTGCACGGTTTCCAACTTTGAGAATATACAGAGAAAAGGCAGTAAAAATATAAGAAATAACTGTGATCGTAATGATAGAACTTATACAATTTCAAATAGGCAGATGAATACTTTCATGCCTATATCTGTACACATCACCAATCATTTACAGCTCTAGGATGTATTTCTAG